>CM054812.1:14259347-14859347 GCA_028984105.1 Lavandula angustifolia | reverse complement strand
TAAAGAAGAAGGGAGAAGTTCATCAAGAAGAGACAAGCGTACATTGCTGGTGAACTCTCAGACGACTCAGATGAAGTCGATTCCTTCATGGATTCATCTGATGATGAAGCAGCTTTCATGGCCCTGGAGCTTGAAGCTAAAGAAGATGCTGAAAAGTGTCTCATGGCAGGAGAAGAGGATGAGGTAAACTCTCATGAACCATTTAATTTCTCCTCACAATGCACACACGACACTCTTTCAGGTGCAGACGAGAATCTGGACGTCGCAATTGCATATGAAGAACTACTCGACGAGCAGATTAAGATGAGTTTGCAGCTTAGTAAGACTCTTCAGGAATTGGATACCCTGAAAGTGGAGAATTAGAGACTTTCTCAGGAAAGTCAAGTCGTTACTGAGTTAGAAGGACTTGTGTTGAGACTCAAGGAGGAGATAAACTCTCTGATGGCCAAGTCTCAGCATCAAGAAGATCAGATCTCAGTCTTGACCAAATACTTGACTCAGAAAGATACTGAATTGAGTCTACTGAAGCAAGAGTTGTTAGGACTTTAGACCGAGCATGAAATGCTGAAGAAAAGTGATGATGTCTGGAGGAACCTGATGACAGAGCGATACATGGGCGCTGAAAATAAGCTGGGGGCTATGCTAGCAAGCAACAAGCCCAAGCATTGCAAGGAGGGACTTGGATTCAGCCAGGGAGCCTCCTCATCTGCCCCCGTACACTCAGAGAACCGGCTAGCTGATAGGTTTGTTCAAGGGGAGACCATCAATGCAGACATACTGAACCCCCTAGACAAAAACAAATAGAAGATGAAGGTACCTCATCCTACTCATCAGCAATCTGACAAGAAGATCATCACCAGATCACCCCAGTTCAGTCAAGGGGGAACCAGCAAAGCAAAGTGGGCTGATTAGTATGGACCTCCTCAGCTGACACATCCAATAGTCAGGAGAGGATCCAAAAGTCAGAAAAATAAGAAGAAGCCGCACAAAAGGCAAAGGTTAGTAGTCCACCCACTCAGAAGATCCGGACTCCTGAACCTGAAAAGCCTCAGAAGTCAGCAGTGACCAGTCCAGTGGTCAAATATGTTGACACAAGTGGAAAGAAACTGTCTGAGACCACCAGGGTCGTAAGACAGATATGGGTTACCAAAACTAACATCTAAGGACCCAAAATCAAAAATAAAGGGTACGTAAATATAATTCTGTTTTGCAGGTGCACAAGGACCCTTGGTATGTGGACAGCGGATGCTCAAGACACATGACGTACCAAAAGGACATGCTGAAGAATTATACTACTAAAGAAGGACCCCGAATCGAGTTTGGAGACAATGCTAAAGGCTACACCAGAGGCTATGGAACACTCAGCATTGGAACTGCAACAATTCCAAGAGTATCATACGTTGAAGGACTTTAGCATAACCTTCTCTCTGTTAGTCAATTTTGTGATAACTCGAATAGAGTGATTTTTGACGCGTAAGAAGAATATCTATGTAGCTGACTGGAACTCAGCTGAACCTGAAGCTTGTTTGTTGGTGAAAAATGACAACAGAACAGGGTGGCTTTGGCACAGAAGACTCAGCCATCTCAACTTCAAAACGCTCAACAAATTGGCTCGAAACACTCTAGCAAGAGGACTGCCGAATGAATTATTCAGCAAAGACACTCAGTGTGAAGTATGCCTGAAGAGAAAGCAAACAAGGAATCAAAATCCGCTAGTTCCATCTCCTTCTACTGATGGAATCCTTCAGCTACTACATATAGATTTGTTCGGTCCAGTCTCTCCGGTGACGATCAGAGGCAAAAAGTATGCATTAGTGGTTATTGATGACTACTCATGCTACACATGGGTCATAATTATTGCCAACAAGTCTGACGTCAAAACAGAGTTACCAACGCTTCTGAAAAGGCTCAGTGTCGAGAAGAACACCAAGATTATCAAAATACGTTCTGACAGAGGAACTGAGTTTCTTAATTTCATGGTAGAGGAGTTCTGCAAAGCAGAAGGAATAGAGCATGAGACGTCTGCCGTGCGCACGCCTCAACAAAATGGGGTTGCTGAGAGGAAGAATCGCACACTCAAAGAAGCAGCAAGAACCCTGCTCGCAGACTCAGGACTCCCAACTAAATTCTGGGCATAAGCTACTGACACTGCATGTTACACTCAGAATCGATCTCTACTGACAAAGCAGCATAAGAAGACACCATATGAACTATGGAACGGCAGGAAGCCTTCTCTATCTTATTTCCATATTTTTGGGTGTTCGTGCTTTATTCACAATAATGGGAAAGATCAGCTGAAGACTTTTGATAGCAAGTCAGATCAGAGAGTGTTCTTAGGATACTCCCAGGTCAGCAAAGCCTTCAGAGTCTTTAACTATCGGACCCTTTACGTGGAGGAAAGCCCTCATGTTGTTTTTAATGAGTTTGCTACTGAAGACAGGAGCAGAAACTCTGAACCTGAATCTGAGCACATCAGTAAGCAGCTACAGGATCTGAGCTTAAAAGATAAAGTCAAAAAGATCCAGCTGTGTTGGGATGATGATTCAGATGAGGAAACCGAAGACAAGTCTACTGAATCTCAACCAGCAGCAGAAGTAGCTGAACAGATTGACTCTCCAGAACAGAGTCAATCCCAGGTAACTCAGGTCGATGAAGAAACCCCAGTGGTAACTGAGACCTCTACTGAGAATAATAATTCAGGGGGAACTAATGATGTTCCTGAGCTAAATGCCCCTGAACCTGGTGACTTAGTAGATCACACTCTTGTAACTGAACTGCTTCAATCTCAGAATAGTACAACTGAAATGCGTAACTCACCTACTATCTGTGTTGAACAAATTTCAGATGAAGAGTTGAAACATCGTAGATCGTGGCTGGATGCTCACACTTCTGACTTAATTATAGGAGATCCTTCAGCAAGCGTAAAGACAAGATCCAGATTCTATCAGGGACAAAGCGCCTTATACTCCTGCTTCTTGTCTACTGAAGAACCTCAGTCAGTTGAGGATGCACTGAAAGATGCTGACTGGATCATAGCCATGCAGGAGGAGCTGAATCAGTTCAGGAGAAACGAAGTTTGGGAGCTTGTTGACAGACCCCGACATCAACATGTGATCGGAACTAAATGGGTCTTCAAGAACAAGCGTGATGAAAACAACGTCATAGTAAGGAACAAAGCAAGACTCGTGGCGAAAGGCTACTGTCAAGCCGAAGGGATAGATTTCGATGAAACTTTCTCTCTAGTTGCAAGATTGGAGGCAATCAGACTATTCCTAGCCTACGCAACACATCAAAGATTCAGAGTATATCAAATGGATGTGAAGTCTGCTTTCCTGAACGGCGTGCTGAAAGAAGAAGTCTATGTGGAACAGCCTCCCGGCTTTCAGCAGGGACATCAAGTTTATAGACTCAGAAAGGCTCTGTATGGGTTAAAACAAGCACCTAGGGCTTGGTACGATACCCTATCTGAGTTTTTTCTTCACAAAGGTTTTCAGAAGGGCACAGTAGACCGCACATTATTCAGCATTCGACTGGAAGATGACCTATTACTTGTGCAGATCTATGTAGATAACATCATCTTCGGCTCGAAGAATGTCATCATGTGTCAGTAGTTCGAAAGAATGATGAAGGATAAGTTCGAGATGTCAATGATGGGAGAGATGAACTATTTCCTCGGCTTTCAAGTCAAACAATCTGAGAAGGGGACATTCATCAATCAAGGCAAATACACTCGAGACCTCATCAAGAGATTCGGTTGCACATCCGGCAAACCAATCAAGATCCCGATGAACACGAATATGAAGATCGATATTGATAAAGAGGGAGTATCAGTAGACCAAACTGAATTTCGTGCTATAATTGGTTTTCTATTATACTTAACAGCTACTCGTCCTGACATAACTTATGTTGTAGGTGTCTGTGCTCGATTTCAAGTGAATCCAAAGCAGAGTCACATGGACTCAGCAAAGAAGATTCTCCGCTATCTCAGAGGAACACTTGACATGGGTTTATGGTATCCAGCTGATGATAATATAGAACTAACTAGTTATTCTGATGCTGACTATACAGGGTGTATAATCGACCGAAAGTCAACTTCTGGAATGTGTCAGTTCCTCGACAGTAAGCTGATCTCATGGTTCTCAAAGAAACAACATTCAGTAGCGACGTCAACTACTGAAGCTGAATACATGGCTGTCGGAAGTTGCTGCGCCCAAATCCTTTGGCTGAGACAGCAGCTACGCGACTATGACATCATTCAGAATGAAGTGCCGATCTTCTGCGACAGTACCAGTGCCATTACAATCACTCAGAATCCTGTACTTCATACGAGATGCAAGCACGTGGACATCAGACACCACTTCATTCGTGACCATGTCAAAAAGAAGGATATCAGGATGGAAAACATCCATACTGATCATCAAAGGGCTAATATACTGACCAAGCCTCTAGCTGAAGCCAGATTCAGAGAACTTTCAGTAGAGCTAGGTCTGCTGGACCCTACTGACTCCAGTCAGTAAGAGGATTCAGGAGATGAGCATTCAGTAAGGGGGAATGTTCACTCTCAGTATTGAGTAAAACCAATAAGTAGAGACTCAGCAACCATCTACACGAGGTATCAGCTGACTACGATGTTCAACTGACAGGTTTGCGTATCTCTACTCAGTAGCCTATATATTAATTCTTGCATTTATGATCAGATTCAACATCGTAGTCAATGCCTTAGGAAATGTCATTTAATTTTAATGGATCACATTGAATACACGACATTATATGTACAAGCATGCTGAACTCTGCCACGCATTAAATGCATGTCGTATCAAGTTACTATTTAGGCTATCTTCAACTTGCTTTTGACTTAGGCGGCTAATTTGATCATTGCCTATTTTATAAAACTTAATCCTAGCCGTCCATCTAAAAAGCGCGTTCAAACTGAACCATTGATCTTTAACTGTTTATCTTCTCTAAGATATATACATATATATATATATATATATATATATATATATATATATATATATATATATATGAGTTCAAATCTTTGACACCGCCATTTCATATCTGCAAATATCTTAAATACCCGAGATTTTCTAAGATACTTATTACCTTCTATCCAAATTCTTTTCAAAATATTCAGAAATTATTTTGGTAATTCTTCAATGATTATAAAGTATCGTATGGTTTTTATTTCTCTTATATGTTAATCGATACTGACCTATGTTGTGTATGCAAATTACAAAAATGACAGGAAATGATGTTATGGCTCCAGAGAATATGCAAGAGATCCTCGAAAAGGATCGAGTCTGGTGCGATCCTGTCATGGAATTTGTTGAGTGCGACCTAGACTTTATGGAGGAGATATTCTATGCTGTCAGAGAAACTGGTCTGGAAGGATTTCTGACGAGAAGGCCGACTTTCTTCCTCCCGCGCCAAGTAGCAGAGATCTACTCGAACTCTGATTCAGTAGATGGAGACATCAGAGGGAGATTCATCATCCATACAGTAGGCGATCCCTCCCGCTCCATGATTAAAGTGAAGCAGATGTCCATCCGCGAAGCTCTTCAGAAAAGCTTCAACCTCCCCAACTCAGGATTCAGCACCGTCGCTTACAAAGATGATTTGATGGATGAATACCTCACCGAGTTCTACGGGAAGGCAACAGTGTTTAGAGCTGTGTTTCCCAAAAACGCTATGCTCCCTCAGTACAGAGCACTAGCATATATTATGACTCAGTTGCTGACAAGTCAAGTAGGCTCGTTTGACCAAGTGTCCAGACCCAAACTGCAACTGATGATGGCCATATATGATCGGGCCAAGATCAACTGGACATAATTTTTCCTCAGAGAGTTTATGATGTAGTCAGCTAAATTTGATAAGGCGTCCAATAGGCTCAGCGTCAAAGGAAAGCTCCTATACGGACTTAAACTCTCAGTGATGATAGAGGATTTCTGCGCATCTGACAAGATTACCTTTGCTGACAAACAATACTTCAATGTGAAGAAAGTCAGATTCCAGAATAGGTCAACAGCCCTTCAACAGATTGGCTCAGGGCCAGCTGCACCTACGAGTGGGACTCAGTAGACCTCAACGCCGAAGAAGAAGAAGAGGTCCCCACCAAAATCCACACCAAAGACGCCAACGAAAAAGCTGAAGAAGGTCAGCGAGGTTGCGCCCACTGAAACTGTGGTGGAAACAGAGGCCGTCATTACTCAGCCACCACTACAGCTGAGAGACGAGCCTGAGTCTTCTGAGAAGACTCAATTAGTGGAAAAAATCATTTCCACTGAACGTGGAGAGACAATGGACCAAGGGGTCCAAGCTGAAGAGATCCAATCAGAAGTCCAGACTGAAGAAGTTCAGACTCTAGAGAGCCCCTTGGACGTACCTCCCCTCAGCAGCATCCCATCTGCTGAGAAATAGGTGTCTCCTATCGAAGTCGAGAGCTCGGAGACAGCATCGGAGTCAGAATCTGTCAGGATGGAGGCCTCAGCGCTCAAATCTAGAGCCTTCCGGGAGATTGCTGAAGTAATACCGGAGATCGCCAGCCACTCAGATCTTATCATATTGGCTAGGCAGGCGAGACTCCTATGCTGATCAGGTTCCAGGAATGGCACAATCTGAAGCGACTGATCATACACCATTCCTGTGAACAGCTCCATGAAGAAGAGCTGCTGATAAGAGGGAAGATTGTCTACTCAGAGCCATCTGACCTCGGCACGCTCGAGGATCTGAGTGCGGCCATACTCGCCTTGCTGAATGAGAGACAGCCAGTCTCAGCACCCGCGCCCTCAGATGGGTCTGACCCCGATGGTCAGGACCCACCCCATGATTCAGGCCCTGAGAAGCCTGATAAGGGAACTCAACAGGACAAAGATGTCACTGCATCTACTGCTGACCCTCCACTCAGCATCCTTGGTCCTGAGCAGACGGTGGCTGGTAATTCGAAGGCAGCTGATCCTGCTCAGCTTCTTCTCCAATTTGCTTTCAAAGTAGCGCCCATCCTAAAGAGCCGTCGTTCGAAAACAGTGGCCAGGGCACTGAAGAATCAAGGCACTCAGAATCTCCTTCTTGCCCGTACCGTCCACAAAACTTGGCGGCAAACCACTGAGGCACAGAGTGCAGAGCTGCAGGGACTCAGAACCGCAATTTCTTCATCCCAAGTCCCTGACTTCTCCAACATTCTGACGAATGCCTTAGCTGCAGAGAGAGCTGATTTTGAGGCTCAGCTCAAGACGATTCAGGAAGGCAAGGATAAACTGATGAGTCAATACAAGGCCGCTCAAACTGCTCACACTGAATCAGTCACAGCCATCTCTCAAGCCAACGAACTTAGAATCCAAACTATTCAGAAGGATCTTGAAGAGAAGGTTGAGCAGCAGCTGAAAGAGTTCAAGGCTGCAGCAGATCTCTCACACAAAGAATACAGCGATCAGCTGACCAACGAGAGAAATGAGCTGCATGAGGTATTAACCAAGATTCATACAAGATTAGATGATCTGTCAGCCTCCTACAAAAGCCTGAATACAAAGGTATTTGCTCCGCCCCCAACCCTACTTCCTGATGCCAAAAAGGGGGAAAGTTTGGCAAAGAAAAGGGCAAATGTAATAGAGAAATCAACTAAGGGGGAAGCTGCCAAGGAGCTGATACTGAAGGCTCCGAAGAGAGCAAGGTCAGTAGCAGGGGCAACCTCAACTCAGTCAACCGCCCCTACTATACCTACTGAAACTGGCGAGGCCCAGGGTGTCTCAGCTGCAGCTGCAGCATCAACTGAGACTGGCCCAAGTGGCTCAGGAGCCAGAGAAGTCGATACTCAGGCAACACAGACTCCCCTTGACATTATTAAGGAAGTTGCCAAGTATGCTGACGAGGAGGACTCAGAAGAGGAAGAAGCTCCTCTTCCTCCTCCTGTTGCCGGCAAAGGCAAGAAAGTTCTGAAACTCCCAACCCCTCCCTCCAAGAAGAAAGGACCCAAGAGGTTTATTACCCCGGAGGAGGAGTCTCAGATAGCCGCAGACGAGAAGCTGGCTAGGGAGATAGCCAAAGCTGAAGCAGCTAACAAACCCAAACCGAAGCCTGTCAAAGGCAAATCTAAGGCTCCAGCTGGAGGCAAGAGAACAAGTGCAAGGCTGCCTCCCAAAACGCTTAAACTCAGCGACGAAGCTGACAAGGAAAAGGAGCAGCAGCAACAACAATCTATTGAGCAGTAGGGCACCTCCGAAGAAAATCATCAACTCCCGCTGACTCAGAAGAAGAACCACCTCATAAGCCTTCCTACACTGCCTCTAAGGCACAGGAACAAGAAATGGAAGAGATCTGGGCTCAGTTAGACAGATACTTATATAGAGGTGAAGAGGCCAGGCAAATTGAAGCAGCCAGAGAGAGATTACATATAGCAGATCTTGAAGCCCTCAGGCTGAGAACGGAAAAGGAAGCTAGTTAGAGGATCCCCTCAAAGGCTGACATCCCCTACGAATACAGGGAGATTCGTAAAGCCTACGGATCTGAAGACTCACAGATGGCCTAGAACAGATGAATGGATGGCAGTGGAATTCACGCAGAGGTGGGAAGCGCTGAAAATCGAGTTCATTAAAAGGAACTATTTCTGGAGATTCTGGTCTGAGAAGCGCAAAGTTGTGGCTTATACTGAATAGATAATGAGAGCCGACTTAGACATGTATGCCAGATTGCAGAAAGCTGTCAAAGAAAATGTCGAAGTCAGAGTTCCAGACCCTAGAATCCTGCCACCCCCACAAAGACTTGACGGATCTATTCATTATGGAGTAATAGAGAAAGAAGTAAAGGACGCTGCTGAAACCAAATTTCTTGATGAAGAAGACCCAGCGGACTTTGATGAGATACTGAAGCTGAGAAAAGTCACTTATCGCATGTATGGAGTGCCTCTTCCTGAATCTCAATCCCAAGATTTCAAAGACAGGATTAGGCAGTTCAAATGACTTCTGGCTTCTGTGTTCTCTTTGTATCTTTTTCTTCTTCTAGTCTAGTAGAGATGTAACTGTACTGAACCTCTTTACATATATAATATCTTTGTTTGGCTTTGACAATATCTTATTGTCTGAATAGCCGTGTTTATCTTTGCTTAACACTCAGAATCACTGAAGTGATTAGTGACTCACACACTCACTATCTGTTATTTATTGTCGGTTGTTGCTTAGCTAGATTCTGATAGACTTGATAGCATAGGGGAAAATGTTGTTAAGACAGGGGGAAGTGTTGTTCAGACTCTATATTTATTCTGACTTTCTGCCTTGATCCCCTCAGTAGTCTAGGACTTAAAGAACGATTCCACTGATCCTACTTGTAATTTTATAAGGAGCTCTGTTTCTGATAAGTCATAGTGTTAGGTTGATAGCTATTAGGTTTTGGCATCATCAAATAGGGGGAAAATGTTGGGTGATGATTCTATCCTCAGCAGTGTTGATAAATAGTGGGAAATGACTCAGTCTTCTGTGGTAACATACGACTCATTAGCCCTGTGCTCTGAATAAGTCTGTGAAGATTTGAAGATCCCAAAACCCTATTTTGTTTGGTGAACCATTACGTTGTAAGTTGTTTTGTCTCCCGAGATTTCGGACTCGCCAGACCTCTCGCTCCGGTTCGGGCACTCGGTAGATTATCCGCCTCGGCACCGAAGTAGAAGACTCGTATACTTGGACTCAGGCGGGAGCAAGATACTAAAAGAAGTCAGTAGAACTGAACTCACCAGGAGTAGTTCACTGTACTCAGAGCTGATCTTCAGTAGAGCCTACTCAGTAGGAGCATGCTACTGAATCAGAGATCAGACTCAGCAACGGCCAGACAGTGCTCTGACTGTCAGAATCTTTGAAGTCACTTTTCAGCAGAGTCAATACAAGGAAGAGAGAAGTCAACTTCATATCTCCTTGAAGTCTGCTCTGTCTCAACCACTTTCTGAACCTTGGCCAATGACAAGCAGCCATGTATCCTATATCTACTAAAGCTGCAAGTCAACAACTTTCCAGAAAAGGAGGGAAAGGACACTGCCACCAAACTTCAAAAGAGCCGTTAGCTACCCAAAAGACAGAGACAAAGGATCGTCGTCTCCAACGGATCTATCCTAATCTCTTCTCTATAAATAGAGGGATAAATCAAAATTTGAAGCTCACGGGAAGAACACGAGAGAACATACAGAGCATTCAAACGAGCAAAATTCAAAAAGCCTAAGTCTTCCGCAAGAAGTTCAGAGAATCTATCTCCGGCGAAAGACTTCATTCCAGCTCTTAGGAAACCAAGCAGAACTGATTAATACAGCCTCTAGTATCCAAACGACGTTACACGAACCCAAAGTTATATTCAGCTGTTCGTCGTTCTAGAAGCCACTTCCTTATTCCCTATCCCTCTAACCTAAGCTCAATAGAATATATCCATAGCTTAGACGAAGGAGTTGGAGAGTTTTTCAAACACTCAGTTTGATAACCGTGTAAACTGAGACTTGCTCAGTATAAATCTCAAGATCAGTGTTTGTCCAGCGTACAAACCGACTGAGACTATCTCAGTATAATAAATAGCTTCCTGATCTTTCGGGACAGTGGACGTAGGATTTTTGTGTCCGAACCACTTTAAAAACCTCTGTGTCTTGTGATGTTTTTAACTGTTGCATTGATTTACTGTTCATATTGAAAACCTTCTTTAAATCATTAAACTGAGTTTCAGCAAACTTAACAGACTGCACTAATCAACTGAAACTGTTTTAATAAAAACGTTTTCCTAACTCAACTGAATTGGACCTACACTATTCCGCACCACTGAACTCTATCTGCAAGATACTGAATTCTGACTCTCAGTCAGCTAGCAGGTCTCAGTAGAGTCAGTCACTCTGCCAACACGATTCAGAACAGCTTATCTGATCTGCTGAACTTGTTCAGTACGACATCATCCTGAAAAAGGACTGTTCGTGTTTAAGTTGAGAAAATCGGTTTTTAGGTGTATTCACCCCCCCTCTACACCTTAACGTGCTCTCAGGACCAACATTAGGCATTTTAGTTGTACTATTCTGAGATTGAAGTAATTCAATTACGAGAGTTGGGTCTACTGAGTCACCAGGTTCAGGGGCATTCAGCTTAGGAACTTCATTTGTTCCCCCTGAATTATTATCCTCAGTAGAGGTCTCAGTTACCACTTGGGTTTCTTCATCGACCTAAGTTACCTGGGATTGACTCTATTCAGTAAAGTGAATCTGTTCAGCTACTTCTTCTGCTGGCTGAGATTCAGTTGTCTTATCATCGGTTTCCTCTTCTGAATCATCATCCCAACACAGTTGGATCTTTTAAACTTTATCTTTTAGGCTCAGATCCTGTAGCTGTTTACTGATGTCCTCAGATTCTGATTTTGAGTTTCTGTTCTGAGTGTAACATGCAGTTTCAGTTGCTTCTGCCCAGAATTTGGTTGGGAGTCTTGCAGGGTTCTTGCTGCTTCTTTGAGTGTTCTATTCTTCCTTTCAGCAACCCCATTCTGTTGAGGCGTGCGCACGGCAGACGTCTCACGCTCTATGCCTTCAGTTTTCCAGAACTCCTCCACCATCGAATTCAGGAACTCAGTTCCTCTATCTGAACGTATCTTTATAATCTTGGTGTTCTTCTCGACACTGATCTTTTTCAGAAGCGTAGGCAACTCTGTTTTGACGTCAGACTTGTTGGCAATAAATATGACCCATGTGTAGCGCGAGTAGTCATCAATGACCACTAAAACATACTTTTTGCCTCTAATCGTCACGGGAGAGACTGGACCGAATAAATCCATATGTAGCAGCTGAAGGATTCCATCAGTGGAAGGCGATGGAATAGGCGGATTTTGCTTCTTTGTTTGCTTTCCCTTCAGACATGCTTCACACTTAGTGTCTTTGCTGAATACTTCATTCGACAGTCCTCTTGCTAGAGCGTTTCTAGGTAGCTTGTTAAGCGTCTTGAAGTTGAGATGGTTGAGTCTTCTGTGCCAAAGCCACCCCGTTCTGTTGTCGTTCTTTGCTAGCAAGCAAGCTTCAGGTTCAACTGAGTTCCAGTCAGCTACATAGATATTCTTTTTGCTCGAACCTGATAACACTGTGTTCCCTGTAGATTTATCAATGACATCCCAAAAACCAGCGTAAAAAATCACTATATTCGAGTTATGACAAAATTGACTAACAGAGAGAAGATTATGCTGAAGTCTTTCAACATATGATACTCTTAGAACTATGGCGGTTCCAATGCTGAGTGTTCCATAGCCTCTGGTATAGCCTTTTGCGTTGTCTCCAAACTCGATTCTGAGTCATTCTTCAGTAGTATAATTCTTCTGTAGGTCTTTCTAGTATGTCATATGTCTTGAGCATCCGTTGTCCACATACCAAGGGTCCTTGTGCACCTGCAAAATAGAATTATATTCATATACCCTTTATTTTTGATTTTGGGTCCTTAAATGTTAGTTTTGGAAACCCAAATCTGTCTTACGACCCTGGTGGTCTCAGACAGTTTCTTTCCACTCTGATCAACATACTTGACCACTGGACTGGTTGATGCTAACTTCTGAGGCTTCACAAGTTCAGGAGTCCTGATCTTCTGAATTGGTGGACTACTGACCTTTGCCTTCTGAACGGCTTTCTTCTTCCTTTTCTGACTCTTAGGTCCACTTCTGACTATAGGATCATAGTAATATGACCCATACTGAGCTGGATGTGTCAGCTATGGAGGTCCATACTGATCAGTCCATTTAACTCTGCTGGTTCCCCCTTGACTGAACTGGGGTGATTTTGAGCTAATCTTCTTGTCAGAATGCTGATAGCTGGGATGAGGTGCCTTTATCTTCTGTTTGTTCTTTGCTAGGGGGTTCAGGATCTCAGCATTGATAGTCTCCCCTTAAACAAACCTATTAGCTAGCCGGTTCTCTGAGCGTGCGGGGGTAGATGAGGAGGCTCCATGACTAAATCCAAGTCCCTCCTTCCAGTTCTTAGGCTTGTTGCTGGCTAGCATTGCCTCAATCTTCTTTTCAGCGCCCATGTACCACTCTGTCATCAGATTCCTCCAGGCATCATCACTTTTCTTAAGCATTTCAGGCTAGGTCTGAAGTCCTGACAACTCTTGCTTCAGTAGACTCAGTTCAGTATCCTTCTGAGTCAAGTCATTGGTCAGTACTGAGATCTGATCTTCTTGATGCTGAGACTTGGCCATCAGAGAGTTAATCTCCTCACTGAGTCTCAACACAAGTCCTTCTGACTCAGTAGCAACCTGACTCTCATTAGAAAGTCTTCGATTCTCCACTTTCAGGGTATCCAACTCCTGAAGAGTCTTACTTAGTTGCAGGCTCATTTGAATCTGCTTGTCTAATAGTTCTTCATATGCGATCGAGATATCCAAATTTTCTTCTGCACCTAAAATAGTGTTGTGTGTGCAGTGTGAAGAGGAGTTAAATGGAGCGTGAGAGATTACCTCATCCTCTTCTCCTGTCATGAGACACTTTTCAGCATCTTCTTCAAACTCTACGGTCATGAATGTTGCTTCATCGTCTGACGAATCCATGAAGGAGTCGACTTCATCTGAGTCGTCTAAGAGTTCACCAGCAATATATGCTTGACGCTTCTTGATGAACTTCTCCCTTCGAGCTTTATGTGCTGACTTCTTGCAGTTGTAGCAGGTGGTGACTCTGTCTTCTTTGCTCTCGCTGTCTTTCGACTGAGCTGAGTCCTCCTATTTCCTGTAATCAGAAGTATGCGATTCAGGAGTGCGCTTGGGTGTATATTCAGACTTACCCTTGGAGTCTCTGACGACTCTAGAGAGTTTTCTGCGCCTCTCCTTCTCCTTATGATACTTCACGGCAAGCAGTGCATATTTCTTAGCAGGTTTCCTTCTTGTAGGTCACCGAGTGAAGGTTCTGCCTTGCTAGACGAGGAAGCCACTGTGCTGACTGATGCTTTGAAGGCATGGTCGATTTGAGTGTCAGCTTCAGCTCACTGCTTCCTTTGGGGTAGGCCGAACTCGAACTCCTCAGCTTTTAATTCTGAAAAGATACGATCAGGAGAAACAGTATCAAGGTCAGAATGTCTAAGCAATGTAGCAAATGGAGTCCAATGTCCGTCCGGCAGTGCTCTCAATATCTTGAGATTCATTTCTCGGTTGGAGAATGTCTTTCCCAGCCCGTTGATGGTGTTCATCAGATCCGTAAATCTGACGTTAAGATCTTCAATCGTGTCACCAGGCATAAGAGACAGTCTCTCCAGCTTCTGAAGTTCCAGCGCCAGTTTGTTCGCTTTGATCTTCTAAGTCCCCCGACTCAGCAGCGCTAGAGCATCCTAGAGTTCCTTCGCGGACTTGCAGTCCTGAACTCTTCCGAGATATGAATCACTCAGGGTGGTCAGTATGGCATTTCTGGCAAGCCGATCTAAGTTGTGAAGCTTCTTCTTCTTAGGGGTGAAAATGCTTCTATCTTTGGGGATCTTCTTTTCGGTCACCATGCCGCCTCCTTGTGCTGGATCCTGGGTTTTGAAACTATTAATCATCGGAACGATAGGTCCGTCTTCCAGTACCTCTGTCATGCTGTCGTGGAGGGAAGTCAGATGTGCCTCCATTCTGACTCGCCATACCCCGTAGTTCACGACTGAGAACATGGGTACCATCCTGATTCCTGACATATCAGACATTGAAAATTGTGATATGAATGAAGAATGATATGCAGTGAAAAGGTTTTCTGGATCCATTCAAGTAGACCAATTTCACAAAACAAGAGTCTTAGAGAACTCCTGCTCTGATACCAATTGTTGGTCCCGAGATAAACGTTCAGGTGTAGGGGGGGGGGGTGAATACACCTGAAAGATAAGTTGTTCTGAATCGCGTGGCAGAGTGACTGACTTCACTGAGGTCTGCTAGTTGACTTAGGTCAGAATTCATTACTGTTCAGCTGAAGTTCGGTAGAGTGCGGAAACGTGTAGGCCCAAATTTAGCTGAGTTAGAAAATGTTTTTAGGAAAATTGTTTCAGTATATTAGTGCAATCTATTAAGCTTTGCTGAAACACAGTTGAATGATTTTGAAAGATATTTTCAGTATGAACAGTAATCACTGCAACAGTAAAAACAGAGCTCACAGAACACAAGCAATTTTAAAGTGGTTCGGATCCAACAATCCTACGTCCACTGTCCCGAAAAGATCAGGAGGCTAATTTATTATACTGAGTTAGTCTCAGTCGGTTTGTGCACTGGAAAAACACTGGTCTTGAGATTTATACTAAGCAAGTCTCAGTTTACAAGGTATCAAACTTAAGTGTTTTACAAACTCTGCAACTATGAAGGAGTTCTTTACAATAAAGAACAGTTCAAGGATGAACTCCTTCGTTCTAAGCTATAGATATCGTTTGCTGAGCTTAGGTTAGAGGGAAGGGAACGAGAAAGTGGCTTCTAGAGCGACGAACGGTTAAGTATAAACTCTGGGTTCGTATTCAGTCGTTTGGATACTAGAGGTTTATGATCTGATTCATCTCGGTTCCCTTTGAGCAGTTATGTCGCCTTTCGCTTGGAATAACTCTTTGAAGTTATTGCGGAAAGCTTTAAGTCGATTCTGAGTTTCTCGTAAATGCTCGTGTATTCTTCGTTTCTAGATGAGCTTCGATTTGAAATCTTCCCTCTATTTATAGAGCAGAGATATGGATAGATTCGTTGGAGATGACGATCCATGTGTCTCTCTGTTTTGGGTAGCTAACGACTCTTTCAAAGTATGGTGACAGAGTCCTTTACCTCCATTTCCGGATAGATGTTGACTTGCAAATTTAATCAGAAAGTAGACAGTTGGCTGCTTGTCAATGGTCGAGGCTGAAGAAAGTAGGTGAGACAAACAGACTTCAACGTAGATCTGAAGCTGACTTCTCTATACATCAGATGACTCTGCTGATTTGACTTATAAGATCTCTAACAGTCAGAAGACTATCTGGCCGTTGCTGAGTCTGATCTATATTCAGTAGCATACTCCTGCTGAGTTCAGCTCTACTGAAGATCAACTCTGAGTTCAGAGAACTACTCCTGCGGAGTTCAGTTCCACTGACTCCTTTCAGTATACTGCTCCTGCTGAGTCTAATACTACAGAGTCTTCTTCTCATGGTACTGAGGCTGATAGTCTGCTGAAGAACTAGTGGACAGAACTGAACGCCAGAACCATAGAGAAAGAATGTCTACTGAGATCTGAAACTCTCAGAGATAGAATAAACAAATACAACTGAATGGTTCATCAGTCAAAGTAGGGTTTTGGGATCATTCAAATCTACTGAGCACTAGGCTACTGAATCATCTCCCAACAATAATGTTATTTATCTGGAATTAATTGGCCAGACCAATTAATTGATAAATATTAGTAGCCCAATGGATTAATTAATTATATTATGGGCTAATTATGTGGAAGTCCTTTAGGAATATAATTAAATTAATGAGCTACAAATATAAATATTATATTGGCTTTTGAAGCATATATATATTAGTATTCTGTTCATAAACAGATGCTGATAATTCACATCACACGCACGCCGTTTTGTGGAGAGAGACATAATCTTATTTTCTTCAGTTCTCTGACCACCCAGAGGAAGAAAAAGGCCGGGATACAGATCAGAAGATCTGACACACGAGCAACAATCAGAGCTGCAACAACATACATAGGAGGAAGGTAATCGCTCTTCACCTCCTATTTCCTTTAGTAAGAAGGTTGATAAACCTTTAAATGAAACAATTTTAATTGAAAGTAATTTTAGTAAATCTAATACTACTACTAGAAGAAAAATTAAATGGGAAGATGTAGATTTCCAAAAAATTGGACTATTGAACAAGTAGTGCCTACACAACAACCAGTTCAAAATAATTTGGTAAAAGTAATACAGACACCAGAAGGAACGGTAACATTACAATTTGAAGATAATAAAAAATTAGGAATTGTTGGGATGAAGATTCAGCAGAACATATTTTATAGATTTGAAGATCCCAAAACCCCTAGCGGAATGATGAACCTTCGATTATGTAATAGCTTAGTTTGAGTACAGCATGTTAGGAACTCAGTAGGCTAAAGTTCAGTAGCTGCGGAGTTCAGTAGAAGACCTTGCAATCAGCTGATGAACTCAGGATCAAAGAAGTCAGTTGGTCAGCTGACCACCAACTGAATCTGCACAGGAATTCGTGCTTATATACTGAATGCTCAGAAGAACGTCATTAGGAAGTCACTTCAGTTGAAGGTCCGAGGATTCAGAGGGAGTCAACCTTGATGTTTGACAAGCCTTACCTACCAATCTACCTCGACCAATAAGGAGCCGACAACGCTTTAAAAGCTGCTCCAAGACTGAAAAAGAGGCGTATCTCTACAGTGCACCTACTCATCAACGTCTAAATTTGAAGGAGCCGTTTTTCTTGTCGTTTTGACGCGTGGCTAGATCCCTCTCCAACGGATCTATTCAGAATCGACGACTATATATAGAGGAGAGTCTTCATGCAGAAAGACACCGAGAACCAAAAGCTTTCAACACGCAACGATCTCTAGCAAACTCACTGCATACCCAGCGAAGAACTTAGACATAGATTAGATTCTTTTTAGTTCTTCTCTCTAGAGAATATTTGTTCCCCTTCGCTTATCTAAGCAAGCTACATTATAATACTCATAGCTTAGAAACCTTGAGGGAGTTCACATTCTTGTGAAAAACGTTCTAATTGTAAGAATTTCCTCATAGGTTGAGAAGCCTCAAACTATTTAAGTTTGAAACCCTTGTAAAAGTCACTACAACTATAAGTAGAGAATTTGTGCTATGAACAGATCACTGAAAACTTTGCTCAGTATAAGCATCAAGTTTGTATCTATCTTGAGAACAGATCATTGAGACTTGCTCAGTATAAATATAATAAGTATCCTGCTTTGGTTAGGACAGTGGACGTAGGACCCTATGTGTCCGAACCACTTTAAAAATATGTTGTGTTGATTTACTACTTTTTTTAACTGATCATATCACATTAAAGTTGTATTTCATCAAACTCAACATAAAACTGATTTTCCTACCGAGACGTTTAATAGGGCCTACAATTCCGCACACAACTCTGATACTGAGCGACTGAAATCAGTCAGTAGAGCTGAACTCAGTAGAAGAAATCTTTGCCCACGCGATCTGAAAGCATATCTGGCTATCTAACTCAGTTCAGTAGCAAATTCTGCTAGAGCTAACTTTCACGTTTGAGAAAAGAATTTTTATTCAGGTGTATTCACCCCCCCCCGCCTACACATGAAGCACGTCTCAGGACCAACAATTGGTATTAGAACGGTGTTCTTATTGATCATCATTTTCTGAATACTGGTCTATCTCGAACAAAGATCATAGGAAAACCCATTTTCAGTGTATCTTACTTCTCTTCATTGCATCCTATATCTTATCTTTTTTAATGGCTGATGTTTCAGGGATTAGGACGGTACCCATGTTCTCGACAGAGAACTATGCGATATGGTGAGTGAGGATGGAGGCACATTTAACCTCGCTGCATGATAGCATGACCGACGTCCTGGAGAAAGCACCTATTGTTCCGATGGTCGACTCAGTCGAACTTGCATTGGACGGAACAATAGGTGCCAGAACCGGCCTGAAGGTCGCCAAAGACAAGAAGCTCTTCACTCTTGAGGAGAAGAAACTGCATAATCTCGACCGAGTTGCTCAAAACACAATACTGATAAGACTCAGTGACTCATATCTCGGGATAGTACATGATTGCAAGACTGCAAAGGAGCTATGGGATGCTCTCGCACTACTGAGCCAAGGAACTCCACATATCAAAGAGAATACACTGGAGTTAGAGCTGCAGAAACTCGAGGCATTCGCTATGCTTCTTGGGGAGTCCATAGATGATTTCAGTGCTCGATTCACAAACCAGATCAACATCATCAACGGATTGGGGAAAACTTTCAGCAACAAGGAGACCAACACAAAGATTCTAAGGGCTCTTAGCAGGCCCAAGTGGTATTCTTTTGCTACGTGTATAAGGAGATCTAACTTGAATTCTTTTACTCCTGATTATGTGTTTTCAGAGCTAAAAGCAGAGGAGTTCAAATTCAACCTCCCACACACCCCCGGTGCTAAAGCTGAAGTTCCAATGGATCATGTATATAAGGTATCAGCTAGCACTCCCGGAGCAAGTCCCTCAGCAACAAGCCAGTGAGTCGGAAGCTTAGTAACTATCCCTACTGCAGACAACTTGGCTGAAATGTATGCTCTCCTTTCTGTGAAATACCAGAAGGAGAAAGAGATGTTCAGAAGGAAGATGAAAAAAGATTCCCAAAAATATCAAGGTAAGAGAGATCATAATCGCTCGAAAAGTGAAACTAAATCTCTACCTGATTGCAGGAACACTGAAGCTGCTCCCGTCGAACAAAAAGACATATCTAGAAGGGATGGCAGAAGCTTAGTATGTTACAACTGCAAAAAGCTAGGACACTTCCAGTACGAATGTCCTGAGCTCTCAGCAACTGAAAGAGCTGAAAGGCAAGCCCGATGCGACAAGTTCATAAAGAAGACGCAAGCCTATATAGCTGGAGAGTTGTCTGATTGCTCAAGTGATGAGGAACTATTCATGAAATCGTCTGATGACGATGCCACATTCATGGCAATCAAGACAGAAGATGCTGAACTGTGTCTAATAGTCGGAGAAGAGGCTGAGGTAAATCCTGAACCCATTATATGCCCCTTTTCACCGTGCACACACAACACAAGCTTTGCTGCAGGAGAACCGCTGGATGTGGTTCTTGCTTACGAAGATTTGTTTGAAGAGCAAATTCAGATGAGCCAGCAGTTCAGCCAGACGATTCAGGAGGTGGATATCCTGAAAGCAGAAAATCAGAGATTTTCAAAGAGAAGTCAGGACTCTTCTGAGTCTGAGGGACTTGTTCTTAGACTAAAGGAATAGATTAACTCTCTGATGACTAAGTCTCAAGATCAAGAAGCATAGATCTCAGTGTTGACCGAAGACGTCTCTAAGAAAGAGACTGAAATTGCTAATCTCAAGGATAAGCTCACAAAGGCCAGAGCAGAATATGAAGCTCTGAGGAAGAGTGATGAAGTGTGGAGAACCTTGATGACAGAGCAATACATTGGAGCCAAGGAAAAGCTGGAGAAGCTGCTACGATCTCAAAGACCATGTTCCACTAAGGAAGGACTTGGTTATACTTTTGAAACCTCCACTCCAGGACAGAAGAGCTCCACGAAGCTGGCTGATAGGTTTGTCCAAGGGGTAACTCAGCATGCAAACTACACAACCCCTCAAGCAAAGAACAAGCAGAAGATTCAAGCACCCTAGCCTAGCAACAAGAAGATGACCCATGGTTCTAGCCCCAGAACACCTAGAGCATATTAAGGGGAGACCAAGAAGGTCAGGTGGGCCGAGCAGTATGGCCACCAACAGTTGACTCATCCAGCTCAGTACGGTTCGTACTACTATGAGCCAAGAGTCAAAAGCTCTAAGGTTCAGAAGAAGAAGAAAGCTGAACCTCAAAAGACTAAGAAGTCAAATACTCCATGTTCGATGGAGAAGGTTACTGACAACAAGGACAAGAAGAAGTCTGAAGCCATCAGGGCTGTCAGACAAGTTTGGAGGTGGTAAAGGACCATTGGATTGTCGACAGTGGATGCTCAGGACATATGACAAATCAAAAGAGTCTACTGCCCAACTACGTTCAACAAGATGGAGCTATAATTGAGTCGGTGATAACTCCAAAGGCTACATAAGGGGATACAACACATTGAAAATCGGGACTGCGAAAGTTCCTAGAGTATCTTATGTTGAAGGACTTCAACATCATCTCTTTTCTGTCAGTCAATTCTGTGATAACTCCAATAAAGTGACTTTTGACGCAGGTTTTTGTGATGTTCTTGATAAATCTACAGGAAACACTGTGTTATCAGAATAGCGGCAAAGGAACATATACTATGCTGAATGGAATACCGCCGAACCTGAAGCTTGCCTGCTAGTACATACGAGGTCAAATGACAAAACAGCTTGGCTGTGGCACAAACGACTGAGCCATCTGATCTTCAAGACAATGAACAAGCTAGCACGTGATGCTAAAGTCAAAGGACTGCCCAATGAAGTATTCAAAAGTCATAAAAACTATGAAGCTTGTTTGAAGCGGAAGCAAACAAAGTCAAGCAATCCGCCTATTCCGTCACCTTCCACTGATGGAGTCCTTCAACTATTGCACATGGACTTATTTGGACTAGTCAATCCAACGACAATCAGAGGAAATAAATACACTATTGTAGTCATTGATGACTATTTAAGATATACTTGGGTGATATTCATCGCCAATAAATCTGACGTCAAACTTGAGCTGCCGAAACTACTGAAGCGGCTGAGCGTCGAGAAATATATCAAGATTTAAAGGATATGCTCAGATCGTGGAACTAAGTTTCTTAACTCGATGGTTAAAGACTTTAATGAAGCTGAAGGCATTGGACACGAAACCTCAGCGGCACATACGCCTCAGCAGAACGGACTTGCTAAAAGGAAAAACAGAACGCTTAAAGAAGCAGGAAGGACGTTACTCGTAGATTCAGGTCTACCATTGATGTTCTGGGCAGAGGCTACTGACACTGCTTGCTATACTCAAAACCGGTCTCTACTGACTCAGTTGCACATGAAGACGCCTTACTGATTATGGAAAGGGAGAACACCTTCTATTTCGCATTTCCATATTTTTGGTTGTCCATGCTTTATCCACAATAACGGAAAGGACCAGTTAAAGGTCTTTGATAGCAAGTCAAACCAAGGAGTTTTCTTAAGATACTCCGGGGTCAGCAAAGCTTTCAGGGTTTTTAACTACCGGACCCTTTGCATGGAGGAAAGCCCTCATGTTGTATTTGATGAATTTATTTCTGGGTTCTGGAAGTCAAATTCTCAGCTAGAAGCTAAAGAGCTCAGGAGCAAGCTACAGGATCTAAGCTTAAAACATAACATTGAAAAGATCCAGCATTGTTGGGATGATGATTCAGATGATGAGATTCAGAATCAACCAACAGGTAATGTAGCTGAGGAGATTGATTCTACCAAACATAATCAATCCTATGTAATTTAGGTCGATGAGGAAACCCATGTGGTAACTGAGACCTCTACTGAGAATAACAACTCAGGGGGAACTATTGATGTTCTTGAGCTTAATGCCTCTGAACCTGATGACTTAGTAGACCCAACCCTTGATACTGAATTTCTTCAATCTCAGAATAGTACAACTGAAATTCCTAACACTCCTATTGTCTGTGTTGAACCAATTCAAGATGAAGTAACAAGACGTCATCGTTCATGGCTAGATGCTCATTCTTCAGATCTGATAATTGGAGATCCCTCAGCTAGTGTCAAGTCAAGATCCAGATTTTGTCAAGGAGAGAGCGCTTTATATTCTTGTTTCTTGTCGACCGAAGAACCTCAAACAATTGAGGACGCGCTAAATGATGCTATTTGGATCACCGCCATGCAAGAAGAGCTGAATCAGTTCACGCGAAATGACGGATGGGAGCTTGTTGACAGACCTAGACATCAACACGTGATAGGGTGGGTCTTCAAGAACAAGCATGACGAAAACAACCTCATTGTCAGGAATAAAGCTCGACTCGTTGCCAAATGATATTGCCAATCTGAAGGAATAGATTTTGATGAAACATTCACAAGATTGGAAGCCATTCGCCTATTCCTAGCCTATGCAACACATCAGCAGTTCACAGTCTATCAGAAGGATGTGAAGTCAGCTTTCCTGAAGTCAGTTTGAAATGTCGATGATGGGAGAGATGAACTATTTCCTTGGACTACAAGTCAAACAATCAAAGAAGGGAATATTCATGAATCAAGCTAAATATACAAGAGATCTCATCAAGAAATTCGATTGCGAATCTAGCAAGTCAGTAAAGATACCCATGAACACCAATCTCAAGATTGATCTTGACAAAGAGGGAGTATCTGTTAACTCAACTGACTATCACGCTATTATCGGTTCTTTATTATATCTTACAGCAAGCAGACCTGACATAACTTATGTTGTAGGTATATGCGCGAGATTTCAGGCGAATCCCAAAAAGATCCATATAGATTCAGCAAAGAAAATTCTTCGTTACTTGAAGGGAACACCTGATGTTGGATTATGGTATCCTGCTGATGATAACCCTAAACTAACGGGTTATTCTGATGCTGATTATGCAGGTTGCCGAATCTACAGAAAGTCTACCTCAGGAACGTGTCAGTTCCTCGGGAATAAGCGCATATCGTGGTTTTCAAAGAAAAACAACACTCAATAGCATCGTCCACTACTGAAGTTGAGTATATAGCTATCGGACGCTATTGCACACAGATACTGTGGCTTCGACAACAGCTAAGAGACTACGACATTCATCAAGATGAAGTGCCGATCTACTGCAACAGTACCAGTGCCATTGCAATCACTCAGAACCTAGTTCTACATAGATGGTGCAGGACCGAGTTCAGCTATTATCCTGGCTGGACCTAGCTCCAGAGAAGCTAACATTGGGGAAGAAGCAAGTACGGGGGAAACCCCTACTTATGAGCCTACCGATGCAGATGTGGCTGAGGTGGCCAAGGTCATTGAAGGCCTACAGACTGAAGAGTCGCCACCTCCCGCCACGAAATCTGACAAAGGAAAGGGTAAGGCCCCTGCTGACCCCAGTCCACCTTGGCAGAAGAAACTCAAGTTCAGGTCAAAAGAGGAGCAAATTGCTTTTGATGCTAAGATGACCAAAGAACTTGAAGAGCAGGATGCTAAGAAGAAGTTGACAGCCAAGAAGGGAGTACAAATTCGTACTTCAGCGCCAACTCGCACTAGATCTGTTATTCCCAAACAAACTAGATCTTCAACAGCTGCTCAACCCAAACAGTCCAAACCCGAACAGTCCAAGAGTGAGTAGCAAGGCGCACCTGAATCTAAATTCAAATCTTCATCACCTGCTGACTCAGAAGATCAAAATGTGCCCTCTACTGTCCCCTCCAAGGAACAAGAGCTTGAGATGAATGAGATATGGGACACAGACGAGCGTGCATTGGACAGGACAGCTGAGGCCAGGCAGATTAGAGAAGCTAGGGAACGGATTCGTTTAGCTGATCTAGAGGCTCTCAGGTTGCGGACTGAGAAAGAAGGAAGGGAGAGGGTCCTTGTGAAGGACAGAAGTATACCTGCTTCTTCTAGGCACTTCAGGAGAAGGGAACTAGTTAGTGAAGTGAAGAGGATCATTTTCAAAAGAACTGATGACTGGTTACCCCTCAAGCTGAATCAGAAATGGGAACAGCTGAAGATGGACTTCATTAAAAGATTCTATATCTGGAAAGTTGGCAATGAAGATTCCGATGCTGATACAATCTTCAAAGAGTTTCTAACAGCTGCAAACCCATCCCTCCTTGCTGAGATTCAGACACTGCTTGATCAATCCGAAAAATCGCTTAAGGGACCTCGGTTCAGGATCCTTCCTCCTCCGCTCACTCATCAAGATAATCTATGCAAGAAGGAGATAGAAGAAGAGATCAAGGATGCCATCACAAGCAAAGCTCTGAACAAAGATGACGCCAGAGACTTGATGGAGATTAAGCCTTGAGGAGCATAATATATTCAGGTTATGGCCTTGAACTTCCGCATAAAAAGTCTGCTGACTTCCGTGCTTGCATGCAACAATTTAAGAAGAAGTCGAGTTGACCTCTCTTTCTCCTAGTCTAGTTTCTAATGATAGTATGTGTTGGTCCCGAGTCAAACATTCAGGTGTAGGGGGGTGAACACACCTAAAATGCTTTTTCTCAAACTAGAAGGCGAACAGTCCGATTACCGGAGATTACCTACTGAATGAATTTAGTAGACCAGACAAGCTGTTCTTGATCGCGTGGACAGAGTGACTGAAGATACTGAGCTCTACTAGCTGACTGATGTCAGAATTCAGACGCGTTCAGCAATGTTCAGTAGCGTGCGGAAAGTGTAGGCCCAATTTAGTTTGGTTGAAAACATTTGTTTATAAAAATTGTTCCAGTAGATTAGTGCAGTCAGTAAAGCTTGTTACTGAAACTCAATTGAATGATTTTGTAAATGGTTTTTTAGTATGAACAGTTAAATCAATACAACAGTTATAAACACAGAGACTTTTAAACTAGTTCGGATACGCAAGATCCTACGTCCACTGTCCTGAACAAGGCAGGAGGCTATTTTATTATACTGAGTTAGTCTTAGTCGGTGTGTGACTGGACAAACACATCCTTGTGATTATATTGAGCAAGTCTTAGTTTACAGGGTCAAACAGAATATGTTTGAATGTGTCTCCAACTATGAAGGAGTTCTTAACACTAAGAACGGTTCAATAAATTGAACTCCTTCGGTCTAAGCTATAGATAATACAGTTGAGCTTAGGTTAGAGGGAAAGGGAACAAGAAGGGCTTCTAGAGCGAAGAACAGTGAGGAATAAACTCTCTGGGTTCGTGTTTTTTACTTGGATGCTAGAGGCTTGAGTTCTATGTAAGCTTTTGTTCCGTTAGAGCAAGTTGTATGCTTTTCAAGCTAGGATTGAGCTCTGAAGTTTGTCGCGTATAACTTCTGTTCTTGTTTTCTTGTTGCTATGTTCGTATGTTGTTGTTATATCTCTTCAATTTGATTTTCCCTCTATTTATAGATGTGAGCTATGGATAGATCCGTTGGAGACGAACTATCCATGTGTCACTCTATTGGTAGCTAACGGCTCTTTTGAATTTTTGCAGAGTCCATGAACTTTTTCAGGAATGTGGTTGACTTGCACCTTCTATCAGATACTTTTCCAATTGGCTGCTTGTCATTGGTCAAGGTACAGAAAGTAGTTGAGACATGTTCAGACTTCAAAGCTTAATGAAGCTGACTTCTCTGATGTGCTACCTCAGACAACTCTACTGATTAATTCTCTGAAGTCCACTGTCAATTAAAGTAATGGCCACCGATTCTTGCGAGTCCGACCCAAGGTTCATGGTATACTCTGCTGAGTTCAAATCTACTGATGGTCAAGACTCTGAGTTCAGTAAACTGCTCCTGCTGAGTCCAGTTCTACTAACTCCTGAACACCTTTCAGTATGCTCCTCCTGCTGAGTCCAGCACTACTGAATCTTCACTCCATGGCTCTATGGCGGATAGTCTACTGAAGGACAGCAGAGAGAACTATTGAGCCGAAACCATGTTGAAGGCTAGTCTACTGAGCTTGAAACACTCAAAGACAAAGGTGTTAACTTTTACAAAGGAATGGTTCACCAATCAACATCGGCTTTTGGGATCAGCCAAATCACTAATTACTAAGCAACTGATCTATTGTTGAATCATCTGCCAATAATTTCCCCCTATTTGATGATGCTAGAACCTATCACTATCAGCTATCTAACACTATCTAAGAATCTAAAGAACTGTCAGATACAAACTCCTTACAAGTATTACAATGAGAAACAATAGAGAGTATCTTCAAGTTTTCTAAGCTAAGCAAAATACTGAATACACAGATAATCAGTGAGTGTGTAAGTCAGTAATCACTTAGGTGATTCTGAGTGTTAAAGTAAGACAAAGCAGGCCATGGAGACAATAAGAGATTCTCAGGCCAAGTAACAGTTGATGTATTAACATATATGAGAAACTCAGTACATTTACATCACTTTATATAGTAGGAACTATAGAAAGATCTATCAAGACTACTTCCTAGCAGATTTGAAGCGTTGATTTCTTGCATTAAAATCATTCGATTTATCTTTGGGCAGAGGAAGTCCGTATATCTTGAAAGTGTCTTGTCTCAGCTTCTAGATCTTTGGCATATCTTCCGGATCATTAGGTTCAAGATCAAGAGCAAGAGCTGCATCCCTAGCTTCCTTTTCTATCACGGCTGTGTAAAGAGATCCATCTAGTTTCTGTGGTGGAGGCAGAGTCCTGAAAACCGGAGTTCTTACATCAATATCAGCTTCAAGGTCTTTCTCGACTATTATGTAGATCTCATTATCACACTTCTGAATGCATTGAACAAACATTTCATTTTTCGGAGAGTCAGGCTAAAATTGCCAAACATAAAATATTTTGATGAACTCAGCTTTGATCGTCTCCCACACCTGAGTCCTTTCCTAGGGCATCCACTGATCGATACGAGGCCATTTGTGAATCTTCTGATTATTAAGTTTGCGGCCTCTTCTGAAGAATTTGGAGGTGGTTGGGATGTTCATGTCCTTCGGTGGAGGTGACCTAGGCTTTAATCTCTCAGCTTCTCTAGCCTCTTTAGCTGTCTTCTCCTTAGCCAGAGTCCCTTGCCTTCTGATCTCCTCCAATTGATGCCATTCAGCTCTTCTGTCGAGAGCTCGAATGCTGAAGTTTATCATTTCATCGATAGTAGACTCAACTCGCTTTTTCTTTATTTGCTGGGATTCTTCAGTATTCTTATGTTCAAGTTCCCTCTCCTTTTCCTGCTTTCTATCATTATCATCTAGGAGGGTGAGCTTTCTGACAACCAGCCTTTGAGTTGGCTTCCTTGTAGGAACCTTAGTTCTTGCTTTAGTCGGTGCCTTCTTTGGTTTGTTGGCTGCCTCAGCCTCAGTGAGCTCTCTAGCAAGTTTTTCATCAGCATTGATCTGTGCCTGCTTTGCTTGGTTGATGTATCTTTTAAGGGATTTGGGTTTAGGAGTTGGAACTTTAAGCACTTTCTTCCCTTTCCCAGATACTGGCGGAGGCAGAGGAGTTGAGTCTTCATCATCAGACTCCTCCAAAAACATGGTCACTTCCTGAATATTTGTCTGAGGAGGTTCAGAAGTGCCAGTTTTCGCCTTTGTAGGTTCTGAGCCACTTAGGCCTGTCTCATCTGCTACAGCCCCTGCCGAGACACCTTGGGCCATACCCAAAGTTACTTCCTTCCCTTTAGACTTGCTCGGAATAAGTTCAGCTTTGGTTTCCTAAGCTTGAGTCTTTTCCCCCTTAATTCTTGCAGATTTTGACCTTTCCCCCTTGGTCATAGTCTTTTCAGGTTCTGCCTTTTCCCCCTTTTTGGCATCATCCAATGGGGCTGGGGTGGGAAGTGTAACTGCTTTAGTGCTGAGCTTGAGATATGAAGTGGAGAGCTCATCCAAGGTTTTCTGAAGATTTTCGAACTTTTGGTGTAGATCGTTTCTACCACTAATAAGTTCTTCAGCATATTTATGCTAAGAACGATCTACCAGTTCTTCAATCTTCTTCAGCTGAGCATCGATCTTCAGTTCACACTTATTCTAAAGCTTTGAGATAGTTTGTTCATGCGCTAGAGTGTGCTGAGTGATCTGATTCTAGAGTTCAGACTGAGCTGCCTTGAAAGATTCAAGAAGTGAGGCATTGGCAGTCTTCAATTGATCCTGAATCGATGCTGAGCGTTGAATTTGGCTTGCTGTGCGGTAAGAGCATTGGTGAGGATAGAGCTGAAGTCA
The DNA here is from genome assembly GCA_028984105.1 of Lavandula angustifolia. NCBI lineage: Eukaryota > Viridiplantae > Streptophyta > Magnoliopsida > Lamiales > Lamiaceae > Lavandula > Lavandula angustifolia. Next base: position 14,830,935 of record CM054812.1, on the reverse strand, counting down.
AGGACAGGAGGTAGGTTCTGAATAGATTTCTTAAGTCCCTTGACTTCCTCACACTGAGCCGCAGTAGCCTTACGCCATATCTTGTGCACATTCCTTGCTAGGAAATGATTCTGAGTCCCCTACTTCAGAAGCGCCTTGGCTATCACCTTCGACTTTCGGCGTTTGGCAACGAAGCCAACCTCGTATGCTGACCCCAGCAATAGATGTTCTTGGTTAGTAGGATTAGAGGTGCCTGTTGCAGCCTAACCAGGAGGAGGAGGAGAAGGAGGTGAGTGAGTTAGATCATCATATGGTTGAGCTTCCTCCTGCTCCTATTGAGTACCCTCAGTAGGTTTCTCAGTTCCTGCATCACTGGGTGGTTCTGGGTCGTCTTGACCAGCTGAACCTTCCATAGGGACGGCCTCAGAAAGGTATCCGCCTTCGAGAATGGCCAGCATGGCTGCCAGGAGGAGGAGAAGGAGGTGAGTGAGATAGATCATTAGAAGGTTGAGCTTCCTCCTGCTCCTGTTGAGTACCCTCAGCAGGTTTCTTAGTTCCTGCATCACTGGGTGGTTCTGGGCCGTCTTGACCAGCTGAACCTTCCATAGGGACGACCTCAGAAGGGTATCTATCTTCGAGTATGGCCAACATGGCCGCTCTAAGGTCATCGACGGAGCTAACGTCAGCAGGCTCTTCATAGCCTATCTGTTGACGAAGATGAAGCTCGTCAGAATTCAGAAGTTCCGCGGACCTGAATCTGATCAACTGAGCAAGGGTGATCCAGTCCCGGAATCTGATGTGCATCTGAAGCCTTATCTGATGTGCATCTGAGTGACTAGAGATCTCAGGAATGTTCTCAGAGATATCTTGGGCAGCTCTGGATTCAAGCAAGGAAAGCTTGAACCCAACTGTCTCGGCTTCAGTATCAGTCTCCAACTATTCACATCTCTGGGAGACTGATCCTTCTCAGCAGAAGGCAAACTGCTGGGTGGAGAGACGTCCAGTGGAGACAGGGAAGGAGGGGTCAGGACATGAGGAGGAGTCCCCTGTTCTACTGAGACGCCTTGTTTAGCTGCAGCGTCGTGCTCAGCTGAATCTGCCTTCTCTTCTAAATCAGCCTTAGCTGACTCAGTGTCCTCATCAACTAACTGAGGAATAGAGGGAGCAACTACTATGGCCGTCTCTACTGAGGCCTTCCTCTTCTTCTGAGGAGTAGTTCCCTTCTTCTGAGGGGTCAGGGCCTTCCTCTTGCCCTTGCCCTCTCCAGCACCAACGCCAATTTGCTGCAATGAGCTGGCTTGGTTGTGAAATCTGATCTTCTTGGTGTTGAACTATTACTTGTCAACATAAGTGGCATGATCAGATTCACAGAAGTCTTTGATCATTACGAATAGGTTCATGCCATATAATAGTTTCCCTTTGGCACTCAGTCGGCGAGCTGGCCGACCGAACTTCGCTGCCTATGCCTGAAACTCCTTGATGAATACATCGGCCCAGTTGATATGTGCTCTATCATATATGGCCATCATCATCTGAAGTTTAGGCCGAGAGACCCAATCAAATGAGCCGGCCTGGTTGGTTAGAATCTGAGTAACGATGTAGGCCAAGGCTTTGAACTGCGGAAGCATGCTCCTCTGGGGAATGCAGCTCTGAATGTGGTAGGCTTCCCACAAAACATAGTTAGGTACTCGTCGAGGATATCGTCCTTGTAACCGGTAGGACTGATGCCGTCTGAAGGAAGTCTGAAGAGGTTGATAAGAGATTTCTTCAGAGAGATCTTCTTCAGATAAAGCTCGACAATCTGGTGAGGCAGGAAGAAGGAGGGTTTCTTTGACAGAAACAACTCCAGCCCAAATGCTCGCAAGGCATCATAAATCTCCTCCATGAAGTCCAAGCCGCTGGAGTCGAACTCCATCACGGGCTCGAACCACACCCTATCCTTCTCCAGGATATTGGCTATATCCGCTGGAGCAGTGACTTGTAAGTTTGACATGATTATATCTGCAAAAAAGATGGTTAGCACTTGAAACTAAAGTTAGTCAGTAAGTGTTTTAGAAAATAAGAGTTACCGTAAGAAGAACTTTGAGTAATATGAAAGCATGTTGAATGACTTGTAGAGAACTCTTAAGGATTTGCAGAAATAAAAATGGTGAAAATGGCGGGTTGAAGAAGATAACGTCGATATATAGGTTATTTTAAATGTGAAACGTTTTTCATCGACGGTTGGGATTAAATCCCGCTTTTTAGTGGACGGTCACGATTTTATGAGATTAAAAAGAGTAATGATGACCATGCTGCCCGGTCAAATCTCAGATGTAAATAGCTGTTTATGAGCAAGGTGATTCGACTCCCATTAAATGCAAAGCAGAGTTCAGCAAAGTTGCATGGAATATCGTGTATTTAATGAAAACAAATTTAATTAATGACATTCTATAAGGCATTAAGTGCAATGCTGAGCTTCTTTATGACAAAACACCTTTTTAATAAATTATGCTGAGTTGACTACTGAAAGAGATACGCAAACCTGTCAGCTGAACATTGTAGTCAGCTGATACCTCGTGTAGTTGGTTGCTGAATATCTGTATACTGAACATCTTCAGTACTGAAAGTAGACATTCCCCCTTACTGAATGCTCTTACTCTACTGTGATCGACTCTACTTAGTGATCGCTACTTCTGAAACCGCTTACTGAGTTGAGTCAGTAGGGTCTAGCAGACCTAGCTCTACTGAAAGTTTTCTAAATCTGGCTTCAGCTAGAGGTTTGGTCAGTATGTCAGCCTTTGACGATCAGTATTGATTTTCTCCATTCTGATATCCCTCTTTTCAACATGGTCACGAATGAAGTGGTGTCTGATGTCCACGTGCTTTCATCTTGTGTGTAGAACAGGGTTTTGAGTAATTACAATGGCACTGGTACTGTCGCAGTAAATTGGCACTTCATTCTGAATGACGTCATAGTCTCGTAGCTGCTGTCTCAGCCAAAGGATTTGAGCGCAACAACTTCCGGCAGCCATGTATTCAGCTTCAGTAGTTGACGTTGCTACTAAATGCTGCTTCTTGGAGAACCATGAAACGAGCTTACTGCCGAGGATTTGAGTTCCTTAAGTTCATTTTCGGTTAATCCTGCAACCTGCATAGTCAGCAGAATAACCAGTTAGTTCAATATTATCATCTTCTGGATACCATAACCCCATATCAGGTGTTCCTTTGAGATAGCGAAGAATCTTCTTTGCTGAGTCCATGTGGCTCTGCTTAGGATTCGCCTGAAATCCAGCGCAGACACCTACAACATAAGTTATGTCAGGTCTACTAGCAGTAAGATACAATAATGAACCAATAATAGCACGAAATTCAGTATAGTCTACTCATACTCCCTCTTTGTCAAGATCTATCTTCATATTCGTGTTCATCGGGATCTTGACTGGTTTGCTGGATCTGCAACCAAACTTTTTGATGAGGTTTCGAGTGTATTTGCCTTAATTGATGAACATTCCCTTTTCTGATTGTTTGACTTAGAATCTAAGGAAGTAGTTCATCTCTCCCATTATTGACATCTCGAATTTGTCCTTCATCATTTTTTCAAACTGCTAACACATGATGATATTCTTTGAACTGAAGATTATGTCATTTACGTAGATCTGTACAAGTAGAATGTCATCGCCTAGACGAATGCTGAATAGATAGCGATCCATGGTGCCCTTCTGAAAACCTTTTTGAAGAAGAAACTCAGACAGGGTATCGTACCAAGCCCTGGGTGCTTGTTTTAACCCGTACAGAGCATTCTTAAGTCTATACACCTGATGCCCCTGCTGAAAGCCGGGAGGTTGTTCTACATAGACTTCTTCGCCATTCAGGAATTCTGACTTTACATCCATTTGATAAACTTTGAATCATTGATGTGTTGCGTAAGCAAGGAATAATCTGATGGCCTCCAGTCTTGCAACTAGAGCAAATGTTTCGTCAAAATCTATCCCTTCGGCTTGACAGTAGCCCTTCGCAACGAGTCGACCTTTGTTCCTTACTATAACGTTGTTTTCATCACGCTTGTTCTTGAGACCCATTTTGTTCCGATCACGTGTTGATGTCGGGGTCTGTCAAGAAGTTCCCACACTTCGTTTCTAACGAACTGGTTGAGCTCTTCTTGTATAGCTATGATCCAGTCAGCATCGGCCAGTTCTTCTTCGATGCATTGAGGCTCTTCAGTAGATAGGAAACATGAGTACAGAGCGCTCTCTCCTAAGTATAGTTTTGACCTTGTTTTGACGCTTCCTGACGGATCACCTATAATAAGATCAAGAGTATGAGCATCTAACCAAGACCTTGTTAGGCATTTCAGTAGTATTGTTCTGAGATTTTAGCAATTCAGTAACGGAATTAGGGTCTACTGAGTTTCTAGTTTCAGGGGCATTAAGATTGTGAACATTATTTGTTCCTCCTGAATTGTTATACTCAGTGAAGGTCTCAGTTACCACTGGGGTTTCTTCATCGACCTGAGTTACCTTTGATTGATTCTGTTTAGTAGAATCAATGCTCACCGTTCGTTCTTGTTTGGCCGTGACTCGATAATGGTGACTTCATTTTCTTCTTCTGAATCATCGTCCCAACAATGTTGGATCTTTTCAACATTTTCTTTTAGGCTCAGATCTCGTAGCTCTTTGATGATGTCTTCAGACTCTGAATGGGAGTTTCTGCTGATCTCAGTAGCAAACTCATTAAAAACAACATGAGGGCTTTCCTCCACGCAAATGGTCTGGCGGTTAAAAACTCTGAAGGCTTTGCTGACCCAGGAGTATCCTAAGAATACTCCCTGGTCTGACTTGCTATCAAAAGTCTTTAACTGGTCCTTTCCATTATTGTGGATAAAGCATGAACACCCAAAAATATGGAAATGAGATATAAGAGGCTTCTTGCCGTTCCTTAGTTCATATGGCGTCTTCTGATGTTGCTTTGTCAGTAGAGATCTGTTCTAAGTATGCCATGCAGTGTCAGTAGTTTCTACCCAGAATTTTGATGGGAGTCCTTAATCTGCGAGCAGGGTTCTTGCTGCTTTTTTGAGTGCTCCGTTTTTCCTTTCAGCAATCCCAGTTTGTTGAGGCGTGCGTGCAACAGACGCCTCATGCTCTATTCCTTTAGTTTCACAGAACTCTTTGACTATCGCATTCAGGAACTCAGTTCCTCTGTCTGAACGGATTTTTCTGATCTTGATGTCCTTCTTGACTTTAAGATTTTTCAGAAGCGTAGGTAACTCTGTTTTGACGTCAGATGTGTACCGCGAGTAGTCATCAATGATCACAAGTGCATACTTCTTGCCTTTGATCGTCACTGGAGAGACTGGTCCGAACAAATCCATGTGAAGGAGCTGAAGGATTCTATCCGTGGAAGGTGATGGAACTGGTGGATTTTCTTTCTTTGTTTGCTTTCCCTTCAGATAAGCTTCACACTGAGTGTTTTTGCTGAACACCTCATTCGACAGTCCTCTGACTAGAGCGTGTCTAGCGAGCTAGTTTAGCATCTTGAAGTTGAGATGGCTAAGTCTTCTGTGCCAGAGCCATCCTGTTCTGTTGTCATTCTTCGCTAGCAAGCAAGCTTCAGGTTCTGCTGAGTTCCAATCAGCAATGTAAATATTCTTTTTGCGTGAACCTGATAATACTGTTTTCCCTGTTGATTTGTCATGAACATCACGGAAACCAGCGTTAAAAATCACTCTATTAGAGTTGTCACAAAATTGACTAACAGAGAGAAGATTATGCTGTAGCCCTTCAACATAAGATACTCTTGGAACTGTGGTAGTTCTAAGCTTGAGTGTTCCGTAGCCTCTGGTGTAACCTTTTGCGTTGTCTCCAAACTCTATTCGGGGTCCATCTTCCTTGATATAATTCTTCAGGAGACTCTTCTGGTACGTCATATATCTTGAGCATCCGTTTCCACATACCATGGGTCCCTGTGCACTTGTAAAACAGAAATTATATTCAGGTACCCCTTATTTTTGATTTGGGTCCTTAAATGTTAGTTTTGGTAACCCAAATTTGTGTTATAACCCTGGTGGTTTCAGACAGCTTCTTTCCACTTTTGTCAACGTATTTCACCGCTGAGCTGGGTGAAGTTGACTTCTGCAGCTTCTTAGGTTCAGGAGTCCTAATCTTTTGAGTTGGTAGACTGCTGACCTTAGCCTTCTGAACGGTTTTCTTCTTCTTCTGACGTTTAGGACCCTTCTGACATTAGGATCATAGTCATATGACCCATACTGAGCTGAATGCGTCTGCTGTGGCGGTCCATACTGATAAGCCCATCTTACTTTGCTTGTTCCCCTTTGCTTGAGCTGGGGTGATTTTGAGTTGAGCTTATGGTCAGACCTCTGATAGGTGGGATGAGGTGCTATCATCTTTTATTTGTTCTTTGCTGCGGAGTTGTATGGTTCAACATTCATTGTTTCCTCTTGAACAAACCTATCAATCAACCGGTTTTCTGGGCATGTGGGAGCAGATGAGGAGGCTTCCCGGCTGAACCCAAGTCCTTCCTTGCAGAACTTTGGCTTGTTGTTAACCAGCATTGCCTCGAGCTTTTTCTCAGCTCCCATAAAGCGCTCAGTCATTAGCTTCCTCCATACATCATCACTTTTCTTGAGAGTCTCATGCTCGATCTGAAGTCCTGAGAACTTCCGATTCAGCAAGCTCAATTCAGTCTCTTTCCGAGTCAAGTCTTTGGTCAATACTGAAATCAGACCTTCTTGCTGCTGAGATTTGATCATCAGAGAATTAATCTCCTCCCTGAGTCTCACAACAAGTCCTTCTGACTCAGTAACAACCTAACTTTTCTGAGAAAGTCTCTGATTTTCAGTTTTTAGGACATCCATCTCCTGTATAGTCTTGATGAGCTCCAGACTCATCTGAATCTGTTAATCCAATAGTTCCTCATACGCGATCGTGACGTCCAGATTCTTCTCTACACCAGAGATTGTGTCTTGTGTGCAATGTGAAGGGATATTAGAAGGATCTGGAGAGTTTACCTCATCCTCTTCTCCTGCCATAGACACTCTGTTTCTTCTTCAAGCTCTTGTGCCATGAAGGCGGCTTCATCATCGGATGAATCCATGAAGGTGTCGACTTCATCTGAGTCGTCTGAGAGTTCACCAGTAATATATGATTGTCGCTTCTTGATGAACTTCTCCCTTCGAGCTTTTCTCGCAACTCTTTCAGTTAAGCTGAGCTTAGGACAATCATACTGATAGTGTCCTGGCTTTTTGCAGTTGTAGTAGGTGTTGAATCTGCTCTCTCTACTGTCAGTGTATTTTGAGTATTGAGGAGAGTCCTCCTGTTTCTTGCATTCAGAAGTTTGTGAGTTAGGATTGCGCTTTGGTGAGAAATCAGACTTACTCTTTGATTCTCTGACGGTTCTTGATAATTTCTTGCGCCGATCCTTCTCCTTCTGATACTTCAGCACAAGCAGCGTGTATCGTTCAGCTAAGCTCCCTTCTTGTACTGCACTTGTTGAAGGTTCAGCTCTGCTTCCTCTGCGGTAGACCGAACTCAAACTCTTCTGCCTTTAACTCTGAAAAAATATGACATATATCACTGTGAGCCTTGACTAATTACTAAGCAACTGATCTATTGTTGAATCATCTCCCAACAATATGTCTTATATTGTAAACATCTAATCTCATCTATGACTTATATCACTCTGAGCCTTTACAACTACTCATTGTCTTTACGGCTGTTGTTTTTACTTCAACACTACTAATCACTTCAGTGATCAGATATCACACACACATTATCTGACCCTATGTGAGTTATATGCTTATCTGCCTTAGAATTTTTCCTGGTGATTATTTATTTTTGCTCTGATCTTCTCTGATACCATGCTAGTATTTAGGGGGAAGGGATCTTATATATGAATAAGGGAAAATTGTTTCTTACGGGGAACTTGCCTTATAGGGATATTTGCCTTTCAGATATTTTTAGAAGATGGAAAGTGTTTTTCAGATTAAGTGTTGATTAGATGATTAGCTACTAAGAGTTATGATCCATTATGAGCCCTCATATCAGTTGAATATGTTAACTTGTTATTTAGCTATGATACTTTTCAGTAGAATCTCTGATACCTTCAGTATGCTATAACTGTGTCAATGATTATTAAGTTCTGTAAGCTCCCATACATTCAGTAGACTATAACTATGTTAATTTGATGTGGCCCTGATACATTGCTTGATAGCATGAGATAGCTCTGATATATCTTCTTACTTGTGATTGCTCTGATTCTTTCTTTTCATTATTTAGTCAGTTGTGATATGTTGGCTGGAGCATTCCTTGTAATAGATCTTACTCAGTAGGAGTAGCTCTTAACCTTAGCATATTTCTTTGATAGAAGATGTAAAAGGTTTTGGCATCATCAAATAGGGAGAAATTGTTTGGATGAAGATTCAGTAGAACATATTTTATAGATTTGAAGATCCCAAAACCCCTCGCTGAATGATGAACCTTCGATTATGTAATAGCTTAGTTTGAGTTCAGCATGTTAGGACTTAGTAGGCTAAAGTTCAGTAGCTGCAGAGTTCAGTAGAAGACCTTGCACTCAGCTGATGAACTCAGGATAGAAGAAGTCAGTTGGTCAGCCCACCACCAACTGAATCTGCATAGGAATTCATGCACATGCACTGAATGCTCAGAACAACGTCAGTAGGAAGTCACTTCAGTTGAAGGTCCGAGGATTCAGAGGGAGTCAACCTTGATGTTTGACAAGCCTCACCTACCAATCTACCTCGACCAATAAGGAGCCAACATTGCTTTATCTTTTCGGACAAAAGCTGCTCCAAGACTGAAAAAGAGGCATATCTCTACAGTGCACCTACTCATCAACGTTCAAATTTGAAGGAGCCGTTTTCCTTGTCATTTTGACACGTGGCTCGATTCCTCTTCAGCAGATCTATTCACAATCGACGACTATATATAGAGGAGAGTCTTCATGGAGAAAGACACACCGGGAACCAAAAGCTTTCAACGCGCAACGATCTCTAGCAAACTCACTGCATACCCATCGAATAACTTGGACATAGATTATATTATATTTAGTTGTTCTCTCTACAGAATATTTGTTCCCCTTCTCTTATCTAAGCAAGCTACATTGTAATACTCATAGCGTAGAAACCTCGAGAGAGTTCACATTCTTGTGAAAAACGTTCTAATTATACGAACTTCCTCATAGTTGGAGAAGCCTCAAACTCTTTAAGTTTGAAACCCTTGTAAAAGTAACTATGACTATAAGTAGAGAATCTATCCTATGAACAGATCACTGAGAACTTGCTTAGTATAAGCATCAAGTTTTTATATGTCTTGAGCTGTGTTTTGAAACTCGGCCCGGACCGGCCGGTTCGACCGGTTTGGCCCGGAACCGGTCAAAAATCTGGGCCGAGTGACATGTTGACTCGGTTTTCCAATTGACCTGGTGTGACCCGGCCGGTTGAACCGGTAACCGGTGACCGGGTCGACTTGTTTTTTTTTTGAATGTGTTATTTTTTGTAGGGCTGTTATCAAACCGGTAATATGAGTTTGAGCTCCGCTCGATAAAATTTTATAATGTTCGAGCTCGGTTCAAAAGCTCGATTAAATATAAAAATAAAATAATTTTTAATTTTTTAATTCAAGCTCGAAAGCTCGAATTCGATACAGAAGTTCGAATTTGGTACTCGAATTCGATACCAAAGCTCAAAACTTCACTCAAGTGGGATTAGCAATGAAAGGAGGGGATAGGATTTATATAGAAAAATTTTGTTCTCAACTTCCATTCATTTTCGATGTGGGATGACAACACTTTGGAAGTGAGAACAAAAGAAGTGTACAACACCCATTTATTTCTTTCCTCCATCCCACATCGAATATATATGAGAAATGAGAAACAACATAAGCCTATATATAACTATCTACTTCTTCCTTTTTTTCTTTAAATTTTTTCGTTAATTAATAATAATAATAATAATAATAATAATAATAATAATAATAATAATAATAATAAAAATTATTAATAATAGTAGCTATATATTTATATTTAATCATATATTAAAATAGCTATATATTTATGTAATTTAATCATATATTTATGACGTCACACCGAGTCGACCCACCGGTCAATCGGTAAAAAAAAAAATTTTCGGGTCAATGACCGGGCCGGTTTTAAGATCACAGGTCTTGAGAACAGATCACTGAGACTTGCTCAGTATAAATATAACAAGTACCCTGCTTTGGTCAGGACAGTGGACGTAGGACCCTATGTGTCCGAACCACTTTAAAAACCTATTGTGTTTCTTTAACTGATCATATTGCACGAAAATTATATTTCATCAAACTCAACATAAAATCGGTTTTCCAACCGAGACCTTTAATAGGGCCTACACTTCCGCACACAACTCTGATACTGAACGATTGTTCGACTGACATAACTCAGTAGAGCTGAACTCAGTAGAATAAATCTTTGCCCACGCGATTTGAATTCATATATGGCTATCTGACTCAGTTCAGTAGCAAATTCAGCTAGAGTTGACTTTCGCGTTTGAGAAAAGAATTTGTATTCAGGTGTATTCACCCCCCCCCTACCGCACCTGAAGCACATCTTAGGACCAACATGAATGTTGTCTTCTAGACATTCATTGGATAGATACAGATCTATTTACTCACATATATCACCTCTAGATTATAAAATAGAACAACCTTTTATACCATCTAGAGCTTCTACATCTCAAATAAGAGAAAAAAATTCAATGAATTTTCTGATGAAGATAAAATAGAAAAATTAATAATAAAATAAAAAAATATTGTTAAAGAAATATGAAATAGTACTTATAGTACTAAAGAAGATGAAATAACCGAATCAAAACTGAATTTTTCAATATATTGGATTTCGAAAAAAAAATAGGTTTTAGTCCTGGATCACAGGCATGACAAATAATAAAAACAAAATTTAATACATTCAAATGGAAACCATTTAGAAAGTGGTTTCTTGAAAATTTTAATTATGAAGAGAAAATTAATATTCAAGAAGAATTCTATAAATTTGGTGAACAAAAAAATAAAATTATTCTTTTTGTCCCTTGGTTTGTTTCTACAAATGTAGAACAATATACTTCTGTATTAGAAAGAAATTATAAATTAAGAAGTAGATATACTTTAAATCAGATATATCCACCACAACAACCTTTACATATTCAAAAGAATGAGAAAATTCATAATTTTCTAGTCTTTGCAAAGTTGTTGGAAGATGATACATTACCAATAACTTGTAAACAAACAAATAATATAATAGAACAAAATAATTATATGAATCTTTATCTTAATGTTTTTGGAGAACAATTAATTTTCTTACATGACAAAGTAAAAAATATAATAAAAGTATTAAATAGTAAAGTTATAAATATGTAACTCTCTAAGGGGAAAGGAGTTGAAGAAATAGCAAATCCTACAGTACAACCACCACCAGAAATAAAAGGTTTAAATTAATACCTAAGAAAGAATTTGAAAATTTCTTAGAAGAAAAAATAAAAAATTTAAGAATCAGCACACTTGATAAAAAACTAAAGGAAAAATTAGTTGATAATCCAGATTATATACAAGTGTATGAAGAACATGTAAATAAAATGTCAAAATGGGCAGATAAGCCAACAATAGGAAAATACTATTATCCAAGACCAACACCAGTTGATGTTCTAATAGAAGAATAGAATGATATTATATCAAATAGTGTTGGTCCAGAGACGAGCTTCAGATTGGGGGGGGAGTGAATACACCCGAATGCAAATTTCAAACTCAGAATGCGAAAGTCAGCTTTAGCTGAAGATTGCTACTAAACTTGTCAGTTAGCCAAATATGCTTTCTCGATCGCGTGGGAAGAGATTCTCCTACTGAGCACAGTCTTACTGACTTATGTCAGTGAATAGTAGTTCAGTACAAGAGTTGTGTGCGGAAGTGTAGGCCCTCAATAATCGTCTCAGTGAAAAGTCGTTTTATGCTGTTTGATTAAAACTCAGTTTTATGCATAATGAACAGTTAAAATCAAGATAAACGATTTTTAAAGTGATTCGGACACACTGGGTCCTATGTCTACTGTCCTGAACTAAGCAGGAGTACTTGTATTAATTGTACTGAACAAGTCTCAGTTGATCTGTTCACAGGACAGATTCCACTTGTTTGCTTATACTGAGCAAGCCTCAGTCCATCTGTATGCAAGATAGATATCTACTAATAGTCTTAGTGACTTTACAGTTCTTAACCTTTGCAGGTTAGAATTTCTCCAACTATGAAGGAGTTCTTATAATTAGAACAATTCAAAAGATGAACTCCTTCGAAGTTCTAAGCTATTGAATATTACAATGAGCATGCTTAGATAGAGAAGGGGAACTAAAAGATCTCTAGAGAGAAGAAATAAAAAGATCTACAATTGAGCAAGTTCTTCGTTGTGTTTTGCTTAGAGTTCGCTAGAGTATGTTCGCTTGAAAGCTTGTGTTCCCAGTGATCTTTTTACGTGAAGACCTTCTCTCTTTATAGTCTCTGATTTTTGAATAGATCCGTTGGAGGGAGTCTAGACACGTGACGAATAAGATAAGGAAAACGGCCATATAAATTCGAACACTAAAGTAGAGGTACTGTAGAGATTTCCTCTTTTTCCGTCTAGGAGAAGCTTTATGGCAGAGCAGGTAAGAACGATGTCTGCTCCTTATTGGTCGAGACATGAGAGTAAGTGAGGCTTGTTCAAACTCCAAGGTACGATGAGTTGACTTCCTTTGAATCCTCGGACCATCAACAGATGTATCTTCGACTGACATTCGTCTGAACAATTCAGTTTGCATGCTCGAAATCCTTTGCAGATTTAGTTGGTCGATAGTTGTCCAATTGACTTCCTCGATGCTGAGTTCTCCGACTGAGTGTAGAATCTTCTACTGAATGCACAGCTACTGAACTTTAGCCTACTGAGTTCCTGAGAAGCTGAACTCAACTAAGCTATTATAATATCGAAGGTTCATCATTCAACTAGGGGTTTTGGAATCTTCAAATCTTATCACACTGAATCTTATCCCAACAATTCCCCCTATTTGATGATGCCAAAACTTTTTACAAACAACTACTACTGACTATGTAAAAATAAAAATAAAAAAAAATTACTAGGTATTCCAAGCACATTATCAGAGCACTAGAGCAATAATGCTCTTACAATAAAGCTATCTTCATCAGCAATGCTGACTATCTAATCAACACAGATGCTATACATCTAAAGACTGAATTCTAACACTATCCCCCATCATATTTAAAAGTAGTATCCCTATAAAAGATAACATACAACTGAACTACATAGAAAAACATATAAATAAGTAGGTATGTGGGCGTGTGATCTAATCACTAAGGTGATATGTAGTGTTGAAAGATAAAAACACAGCCAAGTGATAATGAATAGTTGTCGAAGGCCAATAGAAAAAGATGTCATAAAAGATATGAGGATATTACAATTACATGAAAATATAATTCTATAAGCTGAAGACTAGAAGACTATCAACTGGGCTTCTTCTTGAATAGTTGCATGCATGCCTTGAAGTCAGACGACTTCTTCTCAGGAAGCTCAAGGCCATAGGATGAATAAACCCTGTTCCTAAGTGCCTTGATCTCCTCCCTGTCTTCAACAACATTCTTGTCAAGATCTCTTCGCCTGATGGAGTCGATGATTTCTTCCTCCATCTCTCTCTTACAAATATTATCTTAATGAGTGAGATGAGGTGGCAAAGATCTGAATTTAGATGCTCTGAGAGCCTAACCTGACTGACTGAGAAGGGTTTGGATTTCAGCATAGAGCGGACGATCTATCTTCATCAGAAATTCTTTGAACTTGCAGTCTGCATCAGATTGATCGTCATATATCTTCCAGATGTAGAATCTCTTAATGAAGTTGATCTTCTGCTGTTCTCATCTCTGATTAAGCTCAGAACCTAATCATCAGTTCTTTTATGAAGAACTCTCTTCACATTAGTTCCTTGTTCCCTACCTCTGAAGAACTTAGAAGTAGTAGGAATACTTCTGTCCTTCTCAGGAACTCTTTCTCCAGCTTCTCTCTCTGTTCTCTTCCTGAGAGTCTCTAGATCAGCTTTGTGCAGTCTCTCTCTAGCCTCTCTGATCTGTCTAGCTTCAGCAGTAATGTCCATACCTCTCTCATAGCTATCCCAAATCTCTTTCATTTCAGCTTCTTGTCTCTCCGAGAGCTTAGTGGAAGGGATATGCTGCTGAGTCTCTGAGGTGCTCGGTCCGGCAGATGTAGACTTAGGTGCCCTGGGTTTCTCAGATTGTTTGGACTTGGGAGGAGTTTGGGCAGCTGACCTGGTTTGCCTAGGTATTACAGATCTTGTTCGGGTAGGAACTGGAGATAGAATCTGAACACCTTTCTTGGCTTTGGTCTGCTTCTTCTCATCAAGCTTTTGAAGTTCAAACACCAATTGTTCATCATAGGTAATCTGTTCCTCTCACATTTTGAACTTCAGCTTCTTGGGTTTCAGAGGACTTGGGGAAGCAAGGGCTTTGCCTTTGGCTGCTGACCTGAGTGTGGCTCTTCTTTAGTTAGAACTTATATATGTGGCCACTTCAGTGATAGCTTCGTCAGTTGGCGCTCCTGAGCCTTCATCCTATTTAGCTTCTTCCCTCTTACTTGCAGCTGCTTTCTCAGCAGACTTTTGAGTTGCTTTACTAGGATCTGCCTCTTCAGCCTTCAAGAGGGTCAGTAGACGATCACTTCAACTTCCTTTCCCCTCTTTGGCATCATCAATAATAGTTGCCAGGGCAGTTACCTTCCTAGTAGGCTCTTCGACTGACATAATGATGGACTCGAGTTTTGCTGCACATCTCCAGCGGCATCAGTGTAAGCGGTACATCGCTTGTCATGCTCAGTATTGAGAGCTTCGAGGACTTCAGATTTTGAAGCCTCAATCCATCAAAGGTATGCCTCTACTGAGTCAGTAGCATCAACCCCGAGCTGTATGATGAACCTTCGATTATGTAATAGCTTAGTTTGAGTTCAACATGTTAGAAACTCAGTAGGCTAGAGTAGAGTAGCTGCGGAGTTTAGTAGAAGACCTTACACTCAGCTGATGGACTCAGGTTCGAAGAAGTCAGTTGGTCAGCCAACCACCAACTGAATCTGCATAGGAATTCGTGCCCATGAACTGATTGCTCAGAAGAACGTCAGTAGGAAGTCACTTCAGTTGAAGGTCCGAGGATTCAGAGGGAGTCAACCATGATGCTCGACAAGCCTCACCTAGCATTCTACCTCGATCAATAAGGAGCCAATATCACTTTATCTATTCTGACAAAAGCTGCTCCGAGACTGACAAAGAGGTGTATCTTTACAGTGCACCTACTCATCAACGTTCAAATATAAGGACCCATTTTTCTTGTCTTTTTGGCGTGTGGCTAGACCCCTTTCCAACAGATCTATTCACAATCGACGACTAGATATAGAGGAGAGTCTTCATGCAGAAAGACACCAGGAACCAAGAGTTTTCAACGCACAAACGATCTCTAGCAAACTCACTGCATATCCAGCGAAGAACTTGGACTTAGATTAGAATCTTCTTAGTTCTTCTCTCTAGAGAATATTTGTTCCCCTTCTCTTATCTAAGCAAGCTACATTATAATATTCATAGCTTAGGAACCCCGAGGGAGTTCATATTCTTGTGAAAATATTCTTATTGTAAGAACTTCATCAAAGTTGGAGAAGCCTCAAACTCTTTAAGTTTGAAACCCTTGTAAAGTCACTACGATTATAAGTAGAGAATCTGTCCTGCGAACTGATCACTGAGACTTGCTCAGTATAAGCATCAAGTTTGTATCTATCTTGAGAACAGATCACTGAGACTTGCTTAGTATAAATATAACAAGTATCCTGCTTTGGTCAGGATAGTGGACGTAGGACCCAGCGTGTCCGAACCACTTTAAAAAGTCGTTGTGTTGATTTACTGCTTTCCTTAACAGATCATATTGCATAAAACTGTATTTTATAAAACTCAATATAAAACCAGTTTTCCAACCGAGACGTTTCATTGGGCCTACACTTCCGCTTACAACTCTGATACTGAACGGCTGTTCGACTACTATAAGTCAGTAGAGCTGAACTCAGTAGAAGAAATCTTTTCCCAGGCGATCTGAAAGCATATCTGGCTATCTGACTCAGTTCAGTAGCAAACTCAGATAGAGCTGAAGCACGTCTCAGGACCAACAATTTGTATTAGAGCGGTGTTCTTACTGATTATCGTTATCTGAATTCTGATCTATCTTGAACAAAGATCCTAGGAAAACCCGTTTTCACTGCATCTTGCATCTCTTCATTGCATCCTATGTCCTATCTTTTTCAATGGCTGATATTTTCAGGGATTAGGATGGTACCCATGTCCGATAGAGAACTACGCGGTATAGCGAGTGAGGATGGAGGCACATTTAACTTCACTGCATGACAGCATGACCGACGTCCTGGAGAAAGGACCTATTGTTCCGATGGTCGACTCAATCGAACTTGCATTAGACAGAACAACAGGTGCCAGATCCGGCCCGAAGGTTGCCAAGGACAAGAGCCTCTTCACTCCTGAAGAGAAGAAACTGCATAACCTCGACCGAGTTGCTCGAAACGCAATACTGATGACCCAGTGACTCTTATCTTGGGAGAGTAAGCGATTGCAAGACTGCAAAGGAGCTATGGGATGCTCTTACGGTACTGAGCCAATGAACTCCAAAGATCAAAGAGAACAAACAGGAGTTAGAGCTGCAGAAACTCGAGGCATTCGCTATGCTTCCTGAGGAGTCCATAGATGATTCCAGTGAACGATTCACAAATCAGATCAACATCATCAATGGACTTGGGAAAACTTTCAACAACAAGGAGACCAACACGAAGATTCTAAGGGCTCTTAGCAGACCTAAGTTGTATTCTTTTGCTACGTGTATGAGGAGATCTGACTTAAATTCTTTTACTCATGATTATGTGTTTTCAGAGCTTAAAGCATAGGAGTTCGAATTCAACCTCCCACACACCCCCGGTGCTGAAGCTGAAGTTCCAATGGATCATGCATATAAGGAATCAGCTAGCACTCCAGGAGCAAGTCCCTCAGCAACAAGCCAGTCAGCCGGTAGCTCAGTAACAATACCTACTGCTGACAACTTGGCTGAGAAGTATGCCCTCCTTGCTGTGAAATATCAGAAGGAGAAGGAGATGTTCAGAAGGAAGATGAAAAAGTCTTCCCAAAAATATCAAGGTAAGAGAGTTCATAATCGCTTGAAAAGTGAAACTAAATTTCTACCTGATTGCAGGAATATTGAAGCTGCTCCCGCCGAACAAAAAGACACATCTAGAAGGGATGGTAGAAGCTCAGTATGTTGCAACTGCAAAAAGCAAGGACACTTCCAGAACGAATGTCCTAAATTCTCAGCAACAGAAAGAGCTGAAAGGTAAGCCCGACGCGATAAGTTCGTCAAGAAGAGGCAAGCCTACATAGCTAGAGAGTTATCCGATTGCTCAAGTAATAAGGAACTGTTCATGGAATTGTCTGATGACGATGCCGCATTCATGGCAATCGAGAGTGAAGATGTTGAACCGTGTCTGATGGCCGGAGAAGTGGCTGAGGTAAATTCTGAACCCATTGTATTCCCCTCTTCACCTTGCACACACGACACAAGCTCTGCTGCAGGAGAACCGCTGGATGTGGTTCTTGCATACGAAGATTTGCTTGAAGAGCAAATTTAGATGAGCCAGCAGTTCAGCAAGACTATTCAGGAGATGGATATCCTAAAAGTGGAAAATCAGAGACCTTCAAAGAGAAGTCAGGACTCTACTGAGTCTGAAGGACCTGTTCTGAGACTGAAGGAAGAGATTAACTCTCTGATGACTAAGTCTCAAGATCAAGAAGCTCAGATCTCAGTGTTGGCCAAAGACGTCTCTTAGAAAGAGATTGAAATTGTTAATCTCAAGGAAAAGCTCACACATGCCATAACAGAATATGAATCTCTGAGGAAGAGTGATGAAGTGTGGAGAACCTTGATGACAGAGCAATACATTGGAGCTAAGGAGAAGTTGGAGAAGCTGCTATGATCTCAAAGACCATGTTCCACTAAGGAAGGACTTGGTTACACTTTTGAAGCCTTCACTTCAGGATAGAAGAGCTCCACCAAGCTGGCTGATAGGTTTGTCCAAGGGGTAACTCAATATGCAGACTACACATCCCCTCAAGCAAAGAATAAACAGAAAATTCAAGCACCCCAGCCTAGCAACAAGAAGATGACCTATGGCAATAGCCCCAGAACACCCAGAGCACATTCGGGGGAGACCAAGAAGGTCAGGTGGGTCGAGCAGTATGGCCACCAACACTTGACTCATCCAGCTCATTAAGTTTGTACAACTATGAGCCAAGAGTCAAAAGCCCCAAGGTTCAGAAGAAGAAGAAGAAAGCTAAACCTCAAAAGACTAAGAAGTCAACTACTCCAAGTTCAGTGGAGAAGGTTACTAACAACAAGGGCAAAAAGAAGTCTGAAGCTATCAGGGCTGTCAGACAAGTTTGGATCCTCAAATCTAACAATTAAGGACCTAAGCTGAACCCAAAGGGTACCTGAATCTGTTTTTGTTTTGCAGGTGCTAAGGACCCTTGGATTGTCGACAGTGGATGCTCAAGACATATGACACATCAAAAGAGCCTACTGATCGACTACGTTCAAGATGGAGCTTGAATCGAAAATAGGGACTGCGACAGTTCCTAGAATATCTTATGTTGAAAGACTTCAACATAATCTCCTTTCTGTTAGTCAATTCTCTGATAACTCCAATAAAGTGACTTTTGAAGCAAATTTTTGTCATGTTCTTGAAAAATCTACACGAAAAACTGTGTTATCAGGATCACGGCAAAGGAACATAAACTATACTGAATGGAATACCGTCGAACCTGAAGCTTGCCTGCTAGCACATACGAGGTCAGATGACAAAACAGCATGGATGTGGCACAGACGACTGAGCTATCTGAACTTCAAGACAATGAACAAGCTAGCATGTGATGCTAAAGTCAGAGAACTGCCCAACGAAGTATACGAAAGACATAAGAACTGTGAAGCATGTCTGACGAGGAAGCAACCAAAGTCAAGCAATCCGCCCATTCCATCACCTTCCACAGATGGAATCCTTTAGCTGCTACACATGGACTTATTTGGGCCAGTCAATCCAGTGACGATCAGAGAAAAGAAATATGATCTTATAGTCAATGATGACTATTTAAAATATACTTGGGTGATATTCATCGCCAATAAATCTGACGTCAAACTTCAGCTGTCGAAACTACTGATGCGGCTTGGTGTCAAGAAAGATTTCAAGATCCAAAGGATACACTCTGATCGTGGAACTGAGTTTCTAAACTCGATGGTGAAATACTTCTGTGAAGCTGAAGGCATTGAACATGAAACCTCAGCGGCACGAACGCCTTAACAGAACAGACTTGCTGAATGGAAGAACAAAACACTTAAAGAAGCAGCAAGGACGTTACTCGCAGAGACAGGTCTACCATTGAAGTTCTGGGCAGAAGCTATTGAAACTGCCTGCTATACTCAGAACCGATCTCTACTGACTCAGATGCACATGAAGACACCTTACGAATTATGGAAAGGGAGAACACCTTCTATTTCGCATTTCCATATTTTTGGTTGTTGTGCTTTATCTATAATGACGGAAAGGACGAGTTAAAGGTCTTTGATAGCAAGTCAGACCAAAGAGTTTTCTTAGGATACTCCAGGGTCAGCAAAGCTTTCAGGGTCTTTAACTATCGGAGCCTTTGCGTGGAGGAAAGCCCTCATGTTCTATTTGATGAATTTATTTCTGAGTATAGGAAGTCAAACTCTCAGCTAGAAGCTGAAGAGGTCAGGAACAAGCTACAAGATCTAAGCTTAAAAGATAACATCTAAAAGATCCAACATTGTTGGGATGATGATTCAGACGATGAAATTCAGAATCAACCAACAAGCAATGTGGCTGAGGAGATTAATTCTACTAAACAGAAACAATCGCATGTAATTCAGGTCGATGAGGAAACCCATGGGTAACTGAGACCTCTACTGAGAATAACAACTCAGGGGGAACTATTGATGTTCCTGAGCTTAATACCCCTAAACCTGGTTGTTGGGTTATGAGTCAGTAGATGGTATTCAGCTGTTAGTGGTTAAAATAATATTGGGGGAAATCATAGTAGTACTATGGAATTGAAGATCCCAAAACCCAGCTGATATCAGTAGTGTAGTGTCTTGATAGGACTAGATGATGTACAGGCTAGACTTTTTTTATTATCTATCTTTTTGTCTAAGTCCTGTACGGGGTAAATTGTTGGATTGATCTTCTGTCGAAGTTACCTTCCAAAACCCCACGTTATCAGTGTAATTGCTTGTGTTCTTAAGTCATCAGCTGATCTTCGCCTCAGTAGAAGACATCTCATCGGTCGACGGACATCGCGGAAGAACTCTATGCAAGCACGCACCTTCGCATCATCAGCGACCATACTCAAGAGAATATCTCTTGTCAACCGAGACTCGACGAAGAAGACAGAGATCGCTTAAAGTCTATCAGATCCGACGTAAAAATGACTCAGCCGCTAAAGTCATTTCAAAAGTCAGCAGAAGACATAGGAGGATTTGAGAGAATCAACTCCGATGTCTGACACAATCTCACCTACCACAAACCTCGACCAATGAGAAGCCGACAACGCTTTATCTGCTCTGACCAACTAAAGCTGCTCTCATGTACAGTGTCCAACAGCTCTGCTGCAACAATTCGAATTTATGGCCGTTTTCTTTGGAAGCTTGTGACACGTGGCATCGTCTTCTCCAACGAACATATGCCTGCTCACAACTATAAATAGAGAAGAAATTCGAGCTTAACGTACGGGATATCAAGGGAAAAATGCTCAAGCTTTCGAACAACTCTAGCGCATTCAAGATCAATCCAGCGAAGAACTTGCCCAATAGAATATCATTAGTTCTTCTCTCTAGAGTTCTTTAGATCCCTCTTCTCTAGCTAAGCTCATTGCCAAATTTATAGCTTAGAAATTCAAAGGAGTTTACTTTTAGTGATTGTTCTTACTATAAGAACTCCTTCTTAGTTGGAGATTATCCCCTCCCTTTCAAACTTCGGTTTGATTTGTAAAGTCGCTAAGGACTATAACTTAGAAGGGTCTGTCCTGTGCACAGATTCCTTGCTGAAACTTGCTCAGATAAATCAACAAGAACTCCTGTTCGGTAGGATCGTGGACGTAGGATCTTGTGTATCCGAACCATGTTAAAAATTGCTTGTGTTATTTACTGTTTTATTGCATTGCATACGAACTGATTAAAAATCATATCTTTGTATAAAACGTATTCTCAAAGCGCACTAGCCAAATTACTTGATTTGTGAAAATCACATTTTCAAACTGAGACAAATCTCCGGGCCCCACACTCTTATCCGTACAACATCTCCGACTGAGTTTCAAGTACTGACAAAAGTCAGTAGGAGAGCTCAGTAGTTGGCACACTTCTGACCCGCGATCGAAGGTTACTATTTGGCATTGTTCATCAGTTGTAACCTACAGCTTAGCTGTCCTTCGCGTTCTGAGAAAAAGAAACTGTGATCATGTGTATTCACCCCCCCTCTCTACACCTGACTATCGTTTCCGGACCAACAATTGGTATCAGAGCAACGGTGTTCTTCTGATCATCGGTTCTGTAACTACTGGTCTTCTCGAACAGATCCTGAAAACGTTTTTCACTGCACAAGCATCTCTTTATACATCCTTAGACTCTTACCCATAATGTCTGATATGTCAGGTATTTGGATGGTACCGATGTTATCAATAGAGAACTACACGATATGGCGTGTGAGAATGGAGGCACACCTCACATCGCTGCATGACAGCATGACGGACGTCCTTGAGACAGGACACATCATTCCCATGATCGACAGTGTGTAATTTGCCGTTGTGGGAGGTGTAGGAGCGCAGACTGGCGCTAAGGTCGCTAAAGAAAAATATTCACACTAGAAGAGAAAAAGCTGCACAACCTCGTCCGAGTTGCGCATAATGCAATCCTGACTACACTCAGTGATTCTCACCTCGGGAGGGTACAAGACTGCAAGATGGCGAAAGAACTTTGGGATGCCCTGGCTGTACTGAGCCAAGGAACCCCGCAGATCAAAGAGAACAAGCTCGAATTAGAGCTACAAAAGTTCAACGTGTTTGCCATGGAGCCCAGTGACACCATTGACGAGCTAAGCATCAGATTCACAAACCAAGTCAATGTGATCAACGGGCTGGGGAGGATGTTCACCAATAAAGAGATGAACACCGAGATCTTAAGAGCACTACCTCGACAGAAGTGGCTTCCATTTGCTACTTATTTACGTCGCTCTGATCTTAATGCTCTAACTCCTGTTGTTATCTTTTCAGAATTAAAAATAGAGGAATTTGAGCACAGCCAGTGCTCCAGCTGACACTCAGATTGACCATGATTTCAAAGCAACAGTCAGCAAAACTGGAATCAAACCCATTTCTTCCAGCAAGGCAGTAGCTACAGCAGAAACAAAGTCCTCTGAGACATCTGCTACTGACCCACTTGCGCTTATAGCTCTCAAATATCAAAGAGAAAAGGAGGGAGTCAGAAAGCTGAAGAAATACAACAGAGATTCTCCCTCAGGTAAGAAAGATTTTCGAAAAAGGGAAGAATCTAAACCTTCTACTGACTGCAGGAACACAGAACCTGCTGCGAGTCCATCCAAAGATTCAGCTGGAAAAAGTAGCAGATCATCTGTCTGTTACAACTGCAAGAAGGAGGGACACTATCAGTACGAATGTCCTGAACTCTCAGCTGCTCAAAGTGCAGAACGACAGGCCAGACGTGAGAAATTTGCCCGTAGGAGGCAGGCCTACATAGCCGGAGAGATATCCGATGACTCAATCGAGGAATATACATTCATGTATTTTTCTGAAGACGAAGCTGCATTTGTTGCCGTTGAGATCGGAGAAACAAATTCTGAAGAAAATGCAGAATATTGTCTGATGGCCGGAGAAGAGGCTGAGGTAAATTCTAAACTTAATTTAACCTCTTCTTCTCACAGCACACACGACACGTGCTCGGATACAGATGAGCCTCTAGATGTGGTACAAGCTTACGATGATCTACTAGAGGAGCAGATTCAGCTGAGAAGAGAGTTCAGCAGAAACATTCAGGAACTGGAACAAGTAAAGGCTGAGAATCATAGACTTTCTTCTGATTGTCAGGTCTCTACTGAGTCTGAGAATCTTGTTGTGAGACTCAAGGAAGAGATTAAATCTCTTATGACTAAGTCTCAGCTTCAAGAAACTCAGATATCAGTTCTGACTAAGGACAATTCTGAGAAACATACTGAAATAGCCCGACTCAGTCAGAAGCTCGCAGAAGTTGAAAAGGATTATGAGTCACTTCGAAGAAGTGATGAAGTTTGGCGAGAACTGATGACTGAACAGTACCTAGGAGCTAAGGAGAAGTTGGAAAGTATGCTTAGAGCGCAAAGGCCGACGGTCATGAAAGAAGGACTTGGCTATACTCATGAAGCTTCCACTTCAAAGAGCTCAGAACTGCTGGCTGATAGGTTCGTCAGAGATAAAGTTCAGACTACTGACTCAACACCTCAGACGAAGAATAAACAGAAGATAGTTGCACCTCAGCCGACCAACAAGAAACAGCTGACCAAAGGTTCCAGCCCCAGGACACCACGATCAAACTCAGGGGGAACCAAGAAGGTCAGGTGGGAAGAGCAATACAAGGAACCACTGTATGAACATCCAGCTCAATATGGTTTGTACTACTATGAGCCCAGGGTCAGGAGGAGCGCAAAGCCTCAGAAGAAGAAAGCTCCTGAACCCAAAATCATCAGAAAGTCAGTATCTCCGAGTCCTGTAGAGAAGAAAGCTGACAAGGTTCAGAAGAAGAAGTCTCAGACTTCTAAGGTCCCTAGGCAGATCTGGGTTCCGAAATCACCCACTAACATGTAAGGACCCAACTGAACCAAAGGGTACCTAAAAATGTTTACGTTTTGCGGGTGCATAAGGACCCTTGGATAGTGGACAGCGGCTGCTCGAGACACATGACTTATCAAAAGAGCCTGCTGACCAACTACATACAGGAAGATGGTCCCAGAATTGAGTTTGGTGACAACTCTAAAGGCTATACAAGGGGATACAGAACACTGAATATTGGGACTGCCTCAGTTCCAAGAGTAACATATGTTGAAGGACTTCAACATAATCTCCTTTCTGTCAGTCAATTCTGTGACAAATCTGAATAGAGTTATCTTTGACGCTGGTTTCTGTGATATTGTTGATAAATCTACAGGGAAAACAGTGTTATCAGGTTCGCGGAGGAAGAATATATACGTTGCAAACTGGAAAACCGCAGAACTTGAGGCTTGCTTACTCGCACAGACTAAATCTAGTGACAAGGCAGGATGGCTATGGCACAAGAGACTCAGCCACCTAAACTTCAAGACTATGAACAAGCTAGCCAAGAACTCTAAAGTCAGAGGACTGCCCAACGAATCGTTTATCAAAGACATAAATTGTGAAGCATGTTTGAAGGGAAAGCAAACAAAGAGTAGCAATCCACCTATTCCGTTACATTCCACTGATGGAATCCTTCAACTGCTACAAATGGACTTATTCGGGCCAGTTTCTCCAGTGACTATAAGAGGCAGGAAGTATGACCTCGTCATTATTGATGACTACTCGAGATATACAAAGGTGATTTTCATAGCCAATAAATTTGATGTCCAGACTGAGTTGCCCAAACTGCTGAAAAAGCTCAGTGTGGAAAAGGACATCAAGATACAGAGAATTCGCTCAGACAGAGGAACAAAATTTCTCAACTCAGTAGTTAAAGAGTACAGCGAAAAGGAGGGAATTAAGCACGAGACATCAGCAGCTCGCACCCCTCAGCAGAACGGACTTACTGAACGCAAAAACAGAACACTTAAAGAAGCAGCAAGAAACTACCCTCAAAGTTCTGGGCAGATGCTACTGACACTGCCTGCTACACTCAGAATCGCTCACTACTTACACTGCAACACATGAAGACACCATACGAATTATGGAAAGGGAGAATTCCTTCTATTTCTCATTTTCATATTTTTGGTTGTCCGTGCTTTATTCACAATAATGGGAAAGATCAGTTGAAGGTCTTTGATAGCAAATCTGATCAAGGAGTATTCTTTAGATACTCTCGGGTCAGTAAAGCCTTCAGAGTCTTTAACTATCGGACCCTTTGCGTGGAGGAAAGCCCTCATGTTGTTTTTGATGAGCTTGTTACTGAGAACAGGAAAACTACAAAGACAAATACTGAAGATGTCAGCAGCAAGCTACAGGATCTCGCACTAAACAACAAAGCTGAAAAGATCCAGCATTGTTGGGATGATGAGTCAGACGATGAAGAAATTCAGACTCAGCCAACAAGCGATGTAGTTGACCTGGTTGATTCTACTGAACAGAATCAACAACCGGTAACAACGGTCGATGAGGAAGCCCCAGTGGTAACTGAGACCTCTACTAAGAATATAAACTCAGGGGGAACAAATACTATTCCTGAGCTAAATGCCTCTGAACCTGGAAACTCAGTAGATCCTAACCTTCTTACTGAACTAATGCAATCACGCAACGCATAACCGGAATGCCTAACACACCTACTGACTGTGCAGAAGTAGTATCAGAAGAAGAAGCCAGACTCAGACGTTCATGGCTTGACGCTCATTCTTCAGATCTTATTATTAGAGATCCATCAGCAACTATAAGGACAAGATCTAGATTAAGTCAAGGAGAAAGGTCACTCTATTCTTGTTTCTTGTCCACAGAAGAACCTCAGTCAATAGAGGACGCACTCAATGATGCTGACTGGATCATCGCCATGCAAGAAGAGCTGAACCAGTTCGTTAGAAAGGAAGTTTGGGAGCTTGTTGACAGACCTAGACATCAGCACATGATTGGTACTAAGTGGGTCTTCAAAAACAAGCGTGATGAAAACAACATCATTGTCAGAAATAAAGCTAGACTAGTTGCCAAGGGATACTGTCAAGCAGAGGGAATCAACTTTGATGAAACATTCGCTCCAGTCGCCAGATTGGAAGCCATTCGTCTATTCCTAGCTTATGCAACGCATCAAGGATTCAAAGTATATCAAATGGATGTAAAGTCAGCTTTTTTGAATGGCGTGCTGAAGGAAGAAGTCTATGTGGAACAACCGCCCAGCTTTCAACAGGGACATCTTGTGTACAGACTTCAGAAAGCTCTGTATGGGTTAAAACAAGCACCCAGGGCTTGGTACGATACCCTATCAGACTTTCTACTTCAGAAAGGTTTTCAGAAGGGGACAGTAGATCGCACCCTGTTCAACATAAAGTCAGGAAATGACATCCTACTGGTGCAAATCTACGTGGACGACATCATTTTCGGTTGTAGAAACGTGATTATATGTCAATAATTCGAGAAAATGATGAAGGAGAAATTCGAGATGTCCATGATGGGAGAAATGAATTATTTACTTGGATTCCAAGTCAAGCAATCACCTGAAGGAATTTTCATCAATCAAGCCAAGTACGCTCGAGATCTCTTGAAAAGATTTGGCTGCGACTCGAGCAAGCCAGTCAAAATCCCCATGAATACGAATTTCAAAATCGATCTAGATAAAGAGGGAGCTTCTGTTAAGTCTACTGATTATAGAGCTATTATTAGTTCTTTATTATACTTAACGGCCTAGCCGACTCGATATAACTTATCTTTGTAGGTGTATGTGCAAGATTTCAAGCGGATCCCAAGCGAAGTCATCTAGACTCAGCAAAGAAGATTCTGTGATATCTAAAAGGAACACCTGACGCAGGGTTATGGTATCCTGCTGATGATAATCTAATACTAACAGGTTATTCTGATGCTGATTATGCAGGATGCAGGATAGATCGAAAGTCAACTTACGGAACGTGTCGGTTCCTGGCGGCAAGCTAATATCTTGGTTTTCAAAGAAATAGCATTCAGTGGCAACGTCCACTACTGAAGCTGAGTACATGGCTGCTGGAAGTTGCTGTGTCCAGATCCTTTGGCTTCGACAATAACTGAGAGACTATGGTATAATTCAGGATGAAGTGCCCATCTACTGCGACTCCACCAGTGCTATTGCTATAACTCATAATCCAGTTCTCCATACGAGATGCAAGCATGTGGATATTCAACACCACTTCATCAGAGACCATGTCGAGAAGAAGGATATAAGAATGGAGAAAATCCATACTGACAAGCAAAGGGCAGATATACTGACCAAACCACTAGCTAAGAACAGATTAAGAGAATTATCAGTTGAGCTAGGTCTACTGGAACCTACTGAGTAGAGTCAGTAGAAGAAATCAGTATGACAGGTCAAGGACTCAGTACAATGATTCAGTCGGGAGAATCAAACTGTACACAGTAAGGGGGAACGTGGTCATCAGCACATCAATCATCCTCCTAAGTTTAACGGTAACCAGCTAATCGTAAAATCAGCTGAAAAGGTTTCCGTAGTCTTAATATACTTAATTTTATCAGAAGCATGCTAGCATTTATTATCTCAGTCGCTTGCACTCAGTAGTTAATGAGCATTTATTTCCCGCCATTAATTCTTAAGGATAAGTCAGTAGGAAACCGTTCTCATTTAAAATGACTTAGTCTTTAATGCTGCCTGCAGCGCATTTAATGCATGTCTTTTCACTTACCCTAACTGCGCATAATCCTACTTGGGTCTATGGTAGAGGCGGCTTGTGTAATCATTCCATTTATAACATCAAATCACAACCGTCATTAAAACCCCAACCGTCAGATCTAAACTGTTTGATATGCACGATCATATAAAATCCTTTATCAATCTACCTCAAATCCACTTTCACACATTTATCGCCATTAGAGCTTAAGAAACTTCAGCATTTTCGATTCATCTTCTCTTCTAAATCTGAACTTTATTCTCAACCAAGCTCTACATTTACTGTAAACATCATCTACATTATCATGAATACATTATGTTTTGACTTCTATTATTTCAGTCTCTAACAGAAAATTTGTAGATAATATGGCTGTCAAAACACCCACCAACATCAATGAAATCATCAAGTCCCGAATCCTGTTCGAACCGACGATGGCGCTACACCAAGCTGATCTTCCATTTCTTGAGCCCGTCTTCATAGCTCTCGAGACTTCCGGACTGGAGCTTCTCGTCTCGAAGCAACCAAGAGCATACTTGCCCAGACAAGTTGCAGAAGTCTACTACAACTGGAGAACCCTAGATACAGGCGTGGAGGAATCCAGGTTCTCA
Source organism: Lavandula angustifolia (assembly GCA_028984105.1). NCBI lineage: Eukaryota > Viridiplantae > Streptophyta > Magnoliopsida > Lamiales > Lamiaceae > Lavandula > Lavandula angustifolia. The sequence continues at coordinate 14,802,595 of CM054812.1, read as the reverse complement.
TACATGAAGGAAGTTGTCCCTTAATCTTGGGATGCCAGTGAACACATCATCGATATCCGATCCGTCGTAGAGCTGACCTTTGATCTCCCAGCGCGCGGAGTCTCACCCATTGGATACAAGGAGAAAGAGATTAACTCCTATGTTCAGAAATTCTGTGGCAGAAACGACGTAGTCTTCAAGACAGCTCTGCCGAAGAATCTACTGGTACCAGAGTACCGAGGGCTCGCATACATTATTTCTCACATTCTTACGAGCTCAGCCGGTTCGTATGATCAGCTATCCAAGCCTCGCATTCAGCTGATGATGATAATAGATGATGGAGTCGGAGTAAATTGGACTGACTACTATGTAGCCGAGCTTAAAGCTCAGGGTCAGAAGTTCATAGCCACACCCACAGGAGAGAGGAGCCTTATAAGTGTGGGAAAGCTGTTGTACGGGACAAAGATATCCGTAATTATCGAAGAGTCAGTATCAGATCGCTCAGCCTTTGCTGATGCGAGATATTTCAACCACAAGCTCATAAAGTTTAAGACAAGAGCCGCTGCTGAGAAATCCATCGGGCGAGGGCCGCCTGAGCAGAAAAGAGTCACTTTTGACTTGCCCCCTTGTGCCGACCCGCCTAAGAGGAAGAGGCTCAGCAAGCCTAGACCTTCTGAGGTTCCAGCAAAACTTGCCTCTCCTCCACCCACTCAGGCGGATCCACCACTTGACGTGGACACAGGCATAGAAGGTGCCACACTAAAAGATAAAGTCCAGCGGATTAGTTCCTCAGAGACTCAGTCGGACACTGGAGTACCGACTGAGGAAACCTCCTCAGAGTGGACGACAATGCACTCCACCCGTCTCCGAGCCGCTGGAGAGGTCAGTGCTCAGATCCCCGAAATAGCTGAACATCGAGATCTGGTCGATATTGCCATAAGGGCCAGGACACAAATACTGCTGAGATTCATTAGCTGGGATATTCTTGAAGAACTTATCAGGACTCAGTCAGCCTTGTCCCTACTGACAGAAGAGCAGAGCTTGCAATCAGCTATAGGGTTTGGGGAACCAACTGATCTAGCTTCCTTCGAGGATCTTCGCGCTGCTATGCTCTATCTGCTAAGCTTAAGATCCTCAGCTCCAGTCAACAGCCCTTCGCCTCCATCTCATCATGGTGATGACAACGACGATGACAATAATGATGATGACATGGATCAAGCGCCACCCAAGGATGCAGATTTGGGAGGATTTGCTGAGGGTAACACTCCTCGCGAACAGGGCCGATCACCACCACCCTCCATATCAGGTGATGCCCCAGTTGCCTCGAAGCCGAGTCGAGCGCAACAGATCGCGACATCTGAGCAGAGGCTCGGAACCAGCAGTTATTTGATCAAACCCATAGGTTTTGTGACCTCTAAGTCGGTCAACAAAGCCATCAGGTGATAGGGAGATAAGAATCGACTCCTTGCAAAAGACGTTCATCTCAATGGGCTCAGTACACCAAAGCCCAGACTGAGAGCGTCGACCGACTGGCAGCAGGGGTTGAGAAGGTCTCCGAAACTCCTACTTCTTTAGTCAATATTCAGGAGATTGTCGAGGCCGCCCTTACAGCTCAAAAGGCGGACTTAGCCGCTCAAAGTCAGCAGCTCCTTATCTCTCAGCAGAAGTCATTCTCTAAGCAGCTGACTCAGGGCCTTGCGGCAGTCCAAGCCACTATGGATGAAAGAAACAGAGTGGCCTCCACGAGCCTTCAGAAAGCCATTCAACAACAGGCGGAGGCACTCAAAGAAATTCAGAAGGAGATGACAGAATCTCATGATCAGTCTCTGCTGAAACTCAGACAGGAGTCCACAGCCCAACTCAAACAATTTAGAGCTGATCAGGAGAAGGAAATGGAGCAATACTGCGATGCAGTCAAAGACTTTGAATCCACTGCCACCTTCATCAAGAATCTTTACTTTAATTTGGATAAGGAGGTGACAGCCATCCGCACTCGCCTCTCCCTGGCAGATGATGCCAAAAAGGGAGAAGAAACCGCCGTGATAGATGAACAGGCTGAGGAGGAAAAGCTGAGGTGGAGAAGAGCCCAAAAGTCCAAGCTATTAATCAGGGGGAAGGAAATCAGGGGGAAGGTTCAACTATTCAGGCTGGAACCAGTTCTGAAGTATCCCTTCCTGGAAATGTCCAAGTCCCAGAAGTCCAACCAGCTGTGACTGAGCCAGCAAATGTTTCAACTACTCAGCACATCGATGATAGTAGGAAATCAGGGGGAAGGTTCAGCTATTCAGGCTGGAACCAGTTCTGAAGTATCCCTTCCTGGAAATGTCCAAGTCCCAGAAGTCCAACCAGCTGTGACTGAGCCAGCAAATGTTTCAACTGCTCAGCACATCGATGATATTGCTCGATTTCTCGATCAGACCGATGAGCCATAGCCACCGCAAAGGCCGGGGATGGAGATCACAACTGAAGTTACTCCTCCACCTTCCCCGACGCCTAAATTTAAATCCAAAGCGGAGCAGGAGGCATTTGATAAAGAAGTTGCTCAGAAGCTGCAAGATCAGCTGGATCATGAACAGCAGATTGAAGAAGCTAAGAAGGTTAAGAAGCCTAGAAAAATAATTGGCAAGATTGCCAAAGAAAAGACTAAACTGATCCTTGTTGAACAAAAGAAGAAAGCTCAAGAGGAGCTAGCCAAAGCGTCTTCTACTGAAGTCTTACCCTTAGCTCAGAGTTCTTATACTCCTACTCTTACACCTGAGCAAGAGGCCGAGGACAGAGCAACCTGGGAGGCCATGCTGAAGGGATTAAATCTCCGAAGAGGAGATGCTAGATCAGCGGGTCTAAGAGAGAAGAAAAGATTGGCTGACCTGGCTAAGATCATTCAACTGACAAATAAGATAGCCAGCGAGCCAGTAGTAGATTGGAGAAGGCAGATCCCAAGGTCTTACAGGAGAGGAGCACCCAGAGCACCTTACATCAAGAAAGCTCCTATTCCTCATATAGACACATAGGTGCCAGCAGAACTGAACGAGCAGTGGGAGGAACTCAAAGAAGAATTTATCAAGGGATACTATATATGGGGCTTCTATCCATCTGGGATACCAGCTGATCAAATCTTTGAAGAATTTATTCATTAATACAATGCCCAGCTCAGAGATCAGCTCCTACAGATTATGGAAAGAGAGAAGATACCCCTCAGAGCTCCAGCATTCAGATGCATCCCTCCTCCTAGGACTACTCGTGGCGTGCTATGCACGAAGGAGATAGAAGATGAGATCGAAGCAGCAGCTTACCATCAGTTCTGATATTCCTGCTGATCTTGAGGAAATCTAGACATTGTGTGCAAGGATTTACAAATATTATGGTCTGGATCCTCATGCTGACAGGTCTGAAGACTTCAAGAAGAAGACCCAGAGATTCAGACGTAAGCAATAGTCTTCTCATCCCCTGTATAGAAGAATAGGAACCCTGTAATCTTCTTCATATATATCAGCTCCTTTTCTTCTGGCTAGACAATTACTCATTGTCTTAAGGCTTTTAGTTGTGTTATGCATATCACAACTGATCACTGAAGTAATCTGACACACACTCACACATAAACGTTTCTCTGATTTTGCCTATCTCTCAACTGCTGAACTCTTAAGGCTAACTGATTCAGTTTACTGAAGTCTATCTATGTCAATAGTTTAGTATTCTTTCTTTATATTTTATAGAGGTTTTGGCATCATCAATTAGGGGGAAATTGTTGGGTTATGAGTCAGTAGATGGTATTCAGCTGTTAGTGGTTAAAATAATATTGGGGGAAATCATAGTAGTACTATGGAATTGAAGATCCCAAAACCCAGCTGATATCAGTAGTGTAGTGTCTTGATAGGACTAAATGATGTATAGGCTAGACTGTTTTTATTATCTATCTTTTTATCTAAGTCCTGTACGGGGTAAATTGTTGGATTGATCTTCTGTCGAAGTTACCTTCCAAAACCCCACGTCAATAGTGTAATTGCTTGCATTCTTAAGTCATCAGCTGATCTTCGCCTCAGTAGAAGACATCTCATCAGCTGACAGACATCAGCAGAAGAACTCTATGCAAGCACAGTATCTTCGCAGTCATCAGCTGACCATACTCAATAGAATATCTCTTGTCAGCAGACTCAGACGAAGAAGACAGAGACTACATAAAGTCTACTATATCCGACAGAAAACGACTCAGCCGCTAAAGTCATTTCGAAAGTCAGCAAAAGACATACGAGGATTTGAGAGAATCAACTCCGATGTCTGACACAATCTCACCTACCACAAACCTCGACCAATGAGAAGCCGACAACGCTTTATCTGCTCTGACCAACTAAAGCTGCTCTCATGTACAGTGTCCAACAACTCTGCTGCAACAATTCGAATTTATGGCCGTTTTCTTTGGAAGCTTGTAACATGTGGCATCGTCTTCTCCAACGGACATATGCCTGCTCACAACTATAAATAGAGAAGAAATCCGAGCTTCACGCACGGGATATCAAGGGAAAAACGCTCAAGCTTTCGAACAACTCTAGTGCATTCAAGATCAATCCAGCGAAGAACTTGCCCAATAGAATATCATTAGTTCTTCTCTCTAGAGTTCTTTAGATCCCTCTTCTCTAGCTAAGCTCATTGCCAAATTTATAGCTTAGAAATTCGAAGGAGTTCACTTTTAGTGGTTGTTCTTACTGTAAGAACTCCTTCCTAGTTGGAGATTATCCCCTCCCTTTCAAACTTCGGTTTGATTTGTAAAGTCGCTAAGGACAATAACTTAGAAGGGTCACGTGCCGCGAGCATTCCCTTCTTTGAGACTTGCTCAGATAAATCAACAAGAACTCCTGTTCGGCAGGATCGTGGATGTAGGATCTTGCGTATCCGAACCACGTTAAAAATTGCTTGTGTTATTTACTGTTTTATTGCATTGCATACAAACTGATTAAAAATCATATCTGTGCATAAAACGTATTCTCAAAGCGCACTAGCCAAATTACTTGATTTGTGAAAATCACGTTTTGAAACTGAGACGAATCTCCGGGCCCCACACTCTTATCCGCACAACGTCTCCGACTGAGTTTCAAGTACTGACAAAAGTCAGTTGGAGAGCTCAGTAGTTGGCACACTTCTGACCCGCGATCGATGGTTACTATTTGGCACTGTTCATCAGTTTCAACCTAGAGCTCAGCTGTCCTTCGCATTCTGAGAAAAAGAAACTATGATCAGGTGTATTCACCCCCCCCCCTCTACACCTGACTATCATCTCCGGACCAACACTAGTGACTCAGTAGACCCAACCCTTGTTATTGAATTGCTTCAATCTCAGAATAGTACATCTGAAATTCCGAACACTCCCACTATCTGCGTGGTATCAATTCCAGATGAAGTAACAATACGTCGTCATTTGTGGCTAGATGCTCATTCTTCTGATCTTATAGTTGGAGATCTTGTTGACAGACCTAGACATCAACACGTGATAGGAACGAAGTGGGTCTTCAAGAACAAGCGTGATGAAAAAATGTCATTATCAAGAATAAAGCTCGACTCGTTGCCAAGGGATATTATTAATCTGAAGGAATAGATTTCGACATAACATTCGCCCCAGTCGCAAGATTGGAAGCCATTCGTCTATTCCTAGCCTATGCAACACATCAGCAGTTCACAGTCTATTAGATGGATGTGAAGTCAGCTTTCCTGAACGGCGTGCTGAAGGAAGAAGTCTATGTTGAACAACCGCCCGACATTCAGCAGGGACATGAAGTTTACAGACATAAGAAAGCTTTGTACGGGTTAAAACAAGCACCCAGGGCTTAGTACGATACTCTCTCAGACTTTCTACTTCACAAAGGTTTTTAGAAGGGAACAGTGGATCGCACCCTATTCAGTATCAAGTCAGGAAAAGATATCTTACTGGTGCAGATCTACGTGGACGACATCATCTTTGGATCAAGGAATCTAGCTATGTGTCAGAATTTTGAGCAGATGATGAAAGAGAAGTTTGAAATGTCGATGATGGGAGAGATGAACTATTTCCTTGGACTTCAAGTCAAAGAATCTAATAAGGGAAAATTCATTAATCAAGCTAAATATACAAGAGATCTAATCAAGAAATTCGGATGCGAGTCCAGCAAGTCAGTAAAGATACCCATGAACACCAATCTCAAGATTGATCTTGATAAATAAGGAGTATCTATTACTCAACTTACTATCGTGTTATTATCGGTTCTTTACAATATCTTATAGCCAGCAAACCTGATATAACTTATGTTGTAGGTGTATGCGCGAGATTTCAGGCGAATCCCAAGAAGAGCCATGTAGCTTCAGCGAAGAAAATTCTTCCTTATCTGAACGGAACACCTGATGTTGGCGAATCCCAAGAAGAGCCATGTTGAACTAACTGGTTATTCTGATGCTGATTATGCAAGTTGCCTATTCGATAGAAAGTCTACCTCGGGAACTTGTCAGTTCCTCGGCAACAAGCTCATATCATGGTTTTCAAAGAAACAACACTCAGTAGCAACGTCCCCTACTAAAGCTGAGTATATGGCTGCCGGAAGCAGTTGCACACAACTACTGTGGTTTCGACAACAGTTGAGAGACTACGACATTCATCAAGATTAAGTGTCGATCTATTGCGATAGTACCAGTGCTATTGCAACTACTCAGAACCCAGTTCTACATACAAGGTGCAAGCACGTGGACATTCGCCATCACTTCATCAGAGATCATGTTGAGAAAAAAGATTTCAGAATGAAGAAGATATCCTCACCAAACCTCTAGCTGAGACCAGATTCAACGAACTCTCAATAGAACTAGGTCTTTTGGATCCTACTGATACGATTCAGTAAACGATCCAAGAAGTACTGAGTAAGGGGGAACTTACTCTCAGTACTGCTGAGATACTCAGTATCATCAATGTGGTATCCACTGACTACAATGTTCAGTTGACAGGTTATGAGTATTTAATTCTGCATTTGGTGATTCAGCATGTCATAGCATTCATTTCCCACTTTTAATGTTCATAGTACAGCATTGAGTATGACGTTTTCATTAAAATTATGACATTCCATAAAACTGACTGCGGTGCATTAAATGCATGTCATTTCACCTTACCATTTAGGCGTAGAGATAAGTAGGTCAAGATTATAGGCGGCACAGTAATCATACCCTATTATAACGTAAAATCTGAGCCGTCCACCTCTTAAAACTGATTAATCTTGACCGCGTGCCATTAAATTGTTCATATTCAAATCTAAATATATATACGCATGTTATCTCTCACTTATCATCTTTCCGCCATTTTCGAACGATTTGGGCTATCTGTAATTGCTTTCCTGCTTAAGACTCCTACTGCATTTTTAGCACTCATCCTTCGGTAATTATTTCTTAAACTAAATCTGCTTTACTAACTTATTCTATTTTCAAGTGCTAACGCTCTTTTTGTATATTTCAGTATATAAGATGGCAACAATTCCCACAACCGACGTGCTGATTCCTGAAGATATTCAGGAGATCGTCTCAGGGAAGAGGGTTCTCTTCGAACCCGTCCTGTGTTTCAGGACTTGTGGCGTGGGGTGTATGGCTCCTATCTTCGACGCGCTGAAGAGATCGGGTCTTCTGTCGATTCTCTCTAGGGCTTCGTGTTAGAGCGTGCCCCACCAGGTTGCAGAGTTCTTCTTGAACTTCAGAGAGGATGACGATCAGTACCAGATCCCTTCCATCCTCTCCGGGCACGAGGTTCGACCGAATAAGTGGGAAGAGCAGGCTACCCAGTTGGATATTACAACTTGTCTTCGTCGCAGTTTTGATCTTGAAGATGAAGGGATTCACCTTGCTCGATACAAGGAATCCTCTATGGATGAGTATCTCTGTCGTTTCAGCGGTCAGGACAACATTGTATTCAAAGCTGCCTTTCCTAAAAGTCAGCTGCTACCTCAGTTCCGTGGTCCGGCTTACATAGTCACCCACATCTTGACGAGTTTAGCGGGTTCCTATGATCAACTTTCCCGCATCCATGTCCAGATCATGACGACGATCATAGACGGAGCCCCCGTGAGCTGGAATGCCTTCTTCCGATCAGAGTTCAAGGCTCAATCTCTGAAATTCATAGACTCTGATGAAGGCATGCAGCTGATTCCGAAGGGAAAACTCCTCTACGGCAATAAAGTCAGTATATTGATCGAAGATCACTGCCCAGAGAGAGTATCGTTCGTTGATGCCTATTACTAGATCAAAAGCTGGTGAAGTTTCTGAACTCAGCATCCGCTTAGAAGTCAATAGGGCGAGGACTTGCTTCTAAACATCCTCTAGAGATCACTCAGGAACCCCACCCTACTCAGCCGACTCAGAAAAATTAGCGAAAGAGATTGAAGAAGTCAGAGTCTTCAGTCGCTCCCACACCCATCTCCATTGAGGATTCAGGGTCAGGAAAAGAGACTGTGACCTTGAAGGAGAAGGTGAAGAGAGTTAACTCAGAGGAGATTCAGCCAGAGACTCAAGCTGAACCGACCCCATTTACTGAGGTCTCCTCATCTTTATTCTTCAGGCTAAGAGCAGAGCTACTGAAGAGGTTGCCGATGAGACTCTAGAGATCTAAGACCACAGGATCTCGTGGATATGGCTATCCGGGATCGAGTGCAGATGCATCTGAGGTTCCTAGAGTGGGATCAGCTTGAAGAGACGATCAGCCTGCAGATGGTAGCTGAGCTAGTTTAGGAGGAACAACGACTTCAGGAGGAAATTGGCTATGGCGAGCTAGCCGATATTGCCTCTCTCGAGGATCTTAGGGCTTCCATGTTGATGCTCCTTCGCATGAGAACTCAGGGCGAGTCATCATCTCAGACTCAGCCACCGCCTCCTCCTCCTCCTCCTCCTCCAACTGACTCACCCAAGGATGCAGACTTGGGAGGATCTGCTGAGGGTAACACTCCAAAGGATGATCAGCTGCCACCTCCTCCACAATCTGGCCCGATCATCCCGACTACGTCGCAGACTCAGCCGAAGAAACAGAGTAGATATCTAGCTGTTGAGCTCAAGGACATCAACACGTTCTTGTTAAAATGTTCTTATTGTAAGAACTTCCTCAAAGTTGGAGAAACCTCAAACACTTTAAGTTTGAAACCTTGTAATGTCACTATGACTATAAGTAGAGAATTTGTCCTGCGAACAGATCACTAAGACTTGCTCAGTATAAGCATCAAGTTTGTATCTATCTTCAGAACAAATCACTGAGACTTGCTCGGTATAAATATAACAAGTATCCTGCTTTGGTCAGGACAGTGGACATACGACTCAGTGTGTCCGAACCACTTTAAAAATATGTTGTGTTGATTTACTACTTTCCTTAACTGATCATATTGCATAAAACTGTATTTCATAAAACTCAGCATAAAACCAGTTTTTTAACCGAGATGTTTCATAGGGCCTACACTTACGCACACAACTCTGATACTAAACGACTTTTCGACTGACATAAGTCAGTAGAGCTGAACTCATGAGAAGAAATCTATTCCACGCGATCTAAAAGCATATCTGGCTATCTGACTCAGTTCAGTAGCAAACTCAGCTAGAGCTGACTTTCGCGTTTGAGAAAAGAATTTGTATTCAGGTGTATTCACCCCCCCCCCTTTACACCTGAAGCACGTCTCAGGACTAACAACACTGTTTTCCCTGTAGATTTATCAAGAACATCATAGAAAATAGCGTCAAATGTAACTTTGTTAAGGTTATCACAGAATTGAGTGACAGAAAGGAGATTATGTTGAAGTCCTTCAACATAAGTTACTATTGAAACTGTAGCAGTCCCAATGTTCAGCGTTCCATGTCTCCTTGTATAGCCTTTTGAGTTGTCACCGAACCTAATTTTGGGTCCTTCTTCTTTTACATAGTTGGTCACCAGGCTCTTCTGATAAGTCATATGTCTTGAGCAGCCGTTGTCCATGATCCGAGGGTCCTTATGCACCTGTAAAACATAAATAGTTTTAGGTACCCTTTTGGTTCAGTCTCCCACATTATGCGTTAGTCGGTGTTAGTTTCACGACCCAAATCTGTCTGGCGACCTTGGGGGTCTCAGACTCTTTCTTCTTCTTGTTGTCAGTACTTCTCTCCACTGAACTTGGAGGCACTGACTTCTTGGCATTTTTGGGTTCAGGAGCTTTAGTGCTCCTCCTGACCCAGGGCTCATAGTAGTACGGACCATACTGTACAGGATGCACCCATTCTGGTTCACCATACTGCTATGCCCACCTGACCTTCTTGGTTCCCCTTGAGTTTGATTGTGGTGTTCTGGGGATAGAACATTTGGTCAGTTGCTTCTTATGGCTCGAGTGAGGTGCTTGTACCTTCAGCTTATTCTTTGACTGAGGGGTGGTTGGTTCAACAACTTGAGTTCCCCCTCGGACAAACCGGTCAGCCAGCTTATCTGAGCCTTTTGAAGTTGAGGTAGATGTTTTGCTTATTTAGCCAAGTCCTTCCTTGACGGAGGCTGGCTCATTAGTCCTCGCTATAAATCATCACTCCTCCTGAGTGACTCCTAATCATTCTGAACCTCTACGAATTTCTGACTAAGCCTAGCTATTTTAGTATCTTTCTCAGAATTGTCCTTTGGTCAAGACTGATATCTAAGTTTCTTGATTGAGACTTAGTCATGAGGGATACAATCTCTTCCTTTTGTCTCACCACAAGAATTTCTGAATCAGTAAGGACATGACAATCAGAATAAACTCTCTAATTCTCAGCTCTTACAAGTTCCAACTCCTGTACGATTCTACTGAACTCCTGCTCAATTGAATTTGCTCCTCTAGCAAATATTCATATGCTTGAACCACATCTAGAGGTTCACCTGCAGTTGAGCAAGTGTCGTGTGTGCTTTGTGAAGAGGAAGTTATATTCAATTTAGAGTTTACCTAAGCCTATTCTCCAGCCATTAGGCAGGGTTCATTTGACGTCTCAGGATTTAATTCTTCGACCTCAGCAGCCACGAATGCGGCTTCATCTTCAGAAGAGTACATGAATGTATCTTCCTCAATTGAGTCATCGGATAGCTCTCCGACAATATAGGCCTGCCTCTTTCGGGCGAATTTATCTCTTCTGGCCTGTCGTTCAGCTTGTTGTGCAGCTGAGAGCTCCGGACAACCGTACTGATAATGTCCATTCTTTTTGCAGTTGTAGCACATAGAAATCCTGCCACCCTTTTCAGATGTGTCATTGGATGGACTGGCAGTAGTCTTCGTGTCCCTGTATTCAGGAGAAGGTTTAGATTCTTCTTTCTTTTTATGATGTTCTTTCTTACCCGAAGAAGAATCTTTGTGGTATTTCATCACCTTTCTGACTTTGTCCTTCTCCCTTTGGTACTTCAGAGCCAGAAGCACGCATCGTTCAGCAAGATCCTCAGTAGTGGATTTTTGTACTGTGGTTGCGACTGACTTGCTTGCTGAACGCTAGCTCCAGATGTACTGATTGTTACTTTAAAAGCATGGTCGATTAGGGTGACAGCTGGAGCGCTTACGATTTTTGGAGTAGACTGTGCTCGAACTCCTCTGTCTTTAGTTCTGAAAAGACAATATCAGGAGTTAAAGTATTTAGATCAGGGCGACGTAAATAAGTAGCAAATGGAAGCCACTTCAGTCAGGGTAGCACTCTCAAGATCTTGGTGTTCATCTCCTTGATGGTGAACGTCTTCCCCAGCCCGTTGATCACATTGATCTGATTTGTGAATCTGACGCTAAGCTAATCAATGGATTCATTGGGTTGCATGTCGAATGTCTCGAACTTTTGAAGCTCCAACTCAAGCTTGTTCTATTTGATCTGCGGGGTTCCTTGGCTCAGTACAGCCAGAGCATCCCAAAGTTCTTTTGCCCTTTTGCAATCTTGCACTCTGTTGGGGTGTTAATCACTGAGCATTGTCAGGATTGCATTATGCACTACTCGGTCGAGGTTGTGCAGTTTCTTCTCTTCAGGCGTGAAGGCGGCTTTATCTTTGGGAATCTTTGCCCCTGTTTGTGCTCCTACACCTCCCACAGTAGCAAATTCAACATTGTCGATCATGTGAATGATTGGTCCTATCTTGAGGACATCAGTCGTGCTATCGTGGAGCGATGTAAGGGCGCTTCAATTCTGACGCACCATACCGTGTAGTTCTCTACCGAGAACATTTGTACCATCCGAATACATGACATATCATACATGTTTAAGCAGATAGTATAAGGATGAATGAAGAGATGCTCGTGCAGTGAAAATGTTTTTCAGGGTCTGTTCCAGTAGACCAGTAAGTTTTCAAAACGATGATTAAAAGAACACCGCTCTGATACCAATTGTTGGTCCTGAGATGAGTATTAGGTGTGTGGGGGGGGTGAATATACATGAGTCTAAGTTTTTTCTCAAACGCGAAGGTCAATATATTATTGAGTCTGGTACTGAACGAGTTCAGTTGCCAGTTAAACCTTCAGATCGCGGGGCAGCGTGATTGAACAACTGAACTCTTTCTACTGACTGAAGTCAGTACTGAGAAACTCAGTAGATGAATAAGTGTGAAATTATGTAGCCCAGTTTAAGTTCGTCTCTTTTAAAAACATTTTATGCAGACCAAATCAGTTTTAGCTAGTGCAGTTTCAAATCTATTTTACTAAAAGTATGATTTTGCAAGCAATTGATAATAGATGCAATAAAATAGTTAATGACACGAGCAATTTTTAACATAGTTTGGATACGCAAGATCCTACGTCCACGGTCCTGCTGAACAGGAGGTCTAGTTGATTTATCTGAGCAAGCCTTGGCAAGGTTTTATGCATTGGACATAACCTTCTAAGTTATAGTCCTTAGCGACTTTACAAATCGAACTGAAGTTTGAAGGTTTTTCTCTCCAACTACGAAGGAGTTCTTACAATAAAAACATTTCACTAAAGTGAACTCCTTAAAGTGTCTAAGCGTATGATCTAACAAGGTTAGCTTAGAGTGAAGAACTAGAGTGAAGAACTACAAGGATATCTCTGGGATTTTTAGTTCTTCGTTGGATGTATAGTGAGTTTACTAGAGTGCTTAAGAATGTGTATTTGAGCTTCTTGCATTTCTGTTCCCTTTGGTTCGTGTTGAATTCTTTTGAACTCTTCAAGATGATCTCTTTATATAATCGTGACCCATACATAGATCCGTTGGAGGGGACCATGCCACATGTCACAAGACTCCAACGGAAACAGATATATAATTTTGAATGTCACCGCAGAGAGTGGTTGGCTTTCTGTGGATGAGAGAAGTTTTGTGTCAGAGCAGGTAAGCTTTGCTTGCTTCTCATTGGTTGAGGTATGGCGGTAGGCGAGACTTGTCAGACATCAGTCTTTTAGCTGCGTTGACTTCCTCTGAACCTCGGACATAAGTGTTCCTCTGCTGACATCCTACTGATAAAGGTCAGGCTGTCGATTTTCCTCGTACGGTCTGCAACTGAGTTGCAGCTCATTCAATAGATCAAGGTTGATCATACTGAGTCTTCCTTCTGAGTCGGCTGAAGAGTGATCTTCTACTGAGTGCGTCCAGCTATTGACTCGAAGACAAATAACTGAATCGATGGCATGGGGTTCTGGAACCTTAACTTCTCTACTGAAGAGCAGTCCAACAATTTACCCCATACAGGACTTAGACAAAACAGGTCTAAGCTATTACATCATGTCGGTTCATCACACACTCTAGGGTTTTGGGATCTTCAATTCCTCTTAAAACATATTTAGCAATACTCAGTATCAGAGGTATTGAATCATCTCCCTACAATTTCCCCCTAATCTACTGAACCAATCCTTAACAAATCTTACAATTTCCCCCTATAAGAACTATGAATCAACTCCTGACTCATATCCCTACAAAAAGTAGTCAGGATAAGATGTAGTGCGGAAGTGTAAGACGAAAAAGATTTCGTCTCAGTTTGAAAACACATTTTACGCTGAGTATTTTAAAGTTCAGTTTTATACAATAGGAACATTTAATCAATGCAACAGTAAATCAACACAAGGAGTTTTTAAAGTGGTTCGGATACGCTAGATCCTACGTCAATTGTCCTGAACAAAGCAGGAATTCTTGATTACTTATACTGAGCAAGTCTCAGTCGATCTGTACGCTGGACAGATCCTCTCGTTATAGTCTTAGTGACTTTACAAGTTTCAAACACGAGGTTTGATTTTCTCCAACTAAGAAGGAGTTCTTACAGTAAGAACAGTTCAATAAGCTGAACTCTTTCGAACTTTCTAAGCTTATGATATTACAATAAGTTGCTTAGAATAGAGAAAGGGAACAAATGAAACTCTAGAGTAAAGAACTAAAAATGATCTCTCTATGAACGAGTTCTTCATTATGTTATGCTTTAAGATTGCTAGAGCGTTTGAATACTTGAATGCATTTGGTTCCTTGTTGATATCTTCGCTGCATAAAGACTTCTCTATTTATAATCTTGACTCATGAATAGATCCATTGGAAAAAGGTCTAGACACGTGTCGAAAATGACAAGAAAAACGTCCATCTTCAATTTGAATGTCACTGTAGGGATTTCCTCTTTTTCAGTCTAGGGACTAGCTTTATAGCAGAACTGGTATAGTGCTGACAGCTCCTCATTGGATGAGGTTAAAAGAGTTGGTGAGGTTTGTTCAAACTCCAAGAGCATAGTGAGTTGACTTCCTCTTATTCTACGGACCTTTTACTGAATTGTCTTCTACTAACATTCTTCTAAGATATTCAGTGCTTGGCTCGAATTTCTTCACAGATTCAGTGGGTTTTGTGTTACCCAACTGAGTTCCTTGGTGCTGAGTTCTTCTGGCTTACAAAAGATGTTCTATTGAACCTATCAGCTACTGAACTCTAGCTAGCCTACTGAGTTCCTAACTGCAGAATTCAATTAAACTATTACATTATAAGGCTCATCATTCAGCTAGGGGTTTTGGGATCTTAAAATATTATCATACTGAATCTCATACCTAAAAGGTGTATTCACCGCACCCACCCCGCAACCCACCCTCCATCCGCTAGACCTGAAGACTCGTCTCGGGACCAACAGTCAGGTAAAACTTTGAAACAAATAGATCCCAACAGGTGTATTCAATTAATTGGGACAACCAATTAATTTTAGATAAATAATTGTTATAATATTAAATAATGTATAAACACATCAATATATTAATAATTATCTGAGATTACAGAAAAACAACTAAGCATTTATTTGGGCCAGATCAGAGATCCAATACAAGAAATAAAGTCGGGCCTCAAATTAATTAATTATTCCTGCTCAGCCCAGAGCAAAATTAATTAATAAACACGGATTCATTACACTATATGTTGTGATGAGATTCAGTTTGATAAGATTTGAAGATCTCAAAACCCCTAGCTGAATGATGGGCCTTCGATATTGTAATAGCTTAGTTGAGTTAAGTTGTTAGGAACTCAGTGGGCTAGAGTTCAGTAGTTGTGCACTCAGTAGAAGATTCTGCACTCAGCCGGAGAACTCAGTATCGAGGAAGTCAGTTTGACAGCATCGACTAACTGAATCTGCAAAGGATTTCGAGCCTGCAAACTGTATTGTTTAGACGAATGTCAATGGAGGTACATCAGTTTAAGGTGCAAGGATTCAGAGGAAATCAACTCATTGTACTTTGAGTTTGAACAAGCCTCACCAACTCTCATAAACCTTGACCAATAAGGAGCCGACAATGGCTTACCTGCTCTGTCATAAAGCTGCTCCTAGATGGAAAAAGAGGAAATCTCTACAGTACCTCTACTCAACGTTCAAATTATTATGGTCGTTTTCCTTATATTATTCGACACGTGTCTAGACTCCCTCCAATGGGTCTATTCATAAATCAGATACTATAAATAGAGAAGAGTCTTCATGCAGAAAGACACCGGGGAACTAATGCAATCAAAGCTCAAACACTCTCTAGCGAACTTACAGCGATATTCAAGCGAAGAACTTGCTCTTAGACTTAGATCTTCTTTAGTTCTTCTCTCTAGCGAATTATTGTTCCCTTTCTCTATCTAAGCGTGCTTATTGTAATTTTCAATAGCTTAGAACCTCGAAGGAATTCATCTTTTGAACTGTTCTTATTGTAAGAACTCCTTCTTAGTTGGAGAAATTCTAACCTTAAAGGTTAAGAACTGTAAAGTCACTACGACTATAAGTAGATATATGTCTTGCGTACATATGTGAACAGATCTATTGGGATGAGATTCAGTAGAATAATATTTTATAGATTTGAAGATCCCAAAACCCCTAGCTAAATGATGAACCTTCGATTATGTAATGACTTAGTTTGAGTTCAGCATGTTAGGAACTCAGTAGGCTAGAGTTCAGTAGCTGCGAAGTTCAGTAGAAGACCTTGCACACATATGATGGACTCGGTATCGAAGAAGTCAGTTGGCCAGCCGACCACCAACTGAATCTGCAAAGGAATTCGTGCCCACGCATTGAATGCTCAGAAGAACGTCAGTAGGAAGTCACTTCTGTTGAAGGTCCGAGGATTCAGAAGGAGTCAACCTTGATGTTTGACAAACCTCACCTATCAATCTACCTCGACCAATAAGGAGCCGACAACGCTTTACCTGTTCTGACAAAAGCTGCTCCGAGACTGAAAAAGAGGTGTATCTCTACAATGCACCTACTCATCAATGTTCAAATCTAAGTCGTCGTTTTCCTTTCGTTTCGATATGTGGCTAGACCCCTCTCCAACGGATCTATTCACAAATCGAACACTATATATAGATGAGAGTCTTCATGCAGAAAGACACCGGGAACCAAAAGCTTTCAACACACAAACGATCTCTAGCAAACTCACTGCATATCCAGCGAAGAACGTGAACTTATATTAGAATCTTTTTAGTTCTTCTCTCTAGATAATATTTGGTCCCCTTCTCTTATCTAAGCGAGCTAAATTGTAATTTTCATAGCTTAGAAACCTCGAGGGAGTTCACATTTTGTGAAAACGTTCTTATTGTAAGAACTTCCTCATATTTGGAGAAGCTCAAACTCTTTAAGGTTGAAATCATGTAAAGTCACTACGACTATAAGTAGAGAATCTATCCAGTGAACAGATCATTGAGACTTGCTTAGTATAAGCATCAAGTTTGTATCGTCCTGTGAACAGATCACTGAGACTTGCTCAGTATAAATAATACAAGTATCCTGCTTTGGTCAGGACAGTGGACGTAGGACCCAGTGTGTCCGAACCACTTTAAAAATATGTTGTGTTGATTTACTGTTGCTTTTCTTAACTGATCATATTGAATAAAACTGTATTTCATAAAACTCAACATAAAATCGATTTTCCAATAGAGACGTTTCATAGGGCCTACACTTCCTCACACACACTCTAATACTGAACGACTGTTCGACTGACATAAGTTAGTAGAGCTGAACTCAGTAGAAGAAATCTCTGCCCATGTGATCTGAAAGCATATCTGGCTATCTGACTCAGTTCAGTAGCACACTCAGCTAGAGCTGAGTTTCGCGTTTGAGAAAAAGAATCTGTATTCAGGTGTATTCACCCCCCCCCCTACACCTGAAGCATGTCTCAGGACCAACAATTTGTATCAGATTGAGCATCGTTTTCTGAATATTGGTCTATCTCGAATAAGATCCTAGGAAAACCCGTTTTCACAACATCTTGCATCTTCTCATTGCATCTTATATACTATTTTTCTTCAATAGCTGATATTTTAGGGATAAGGACGGTACCCATGTTCTCAACACAGAACTATGTGGTATGGCGAGTGAGGATGGAGGCACGTTTAACTTCGGTGTATGACAGCATGACCGACGTCCTGGATAAAGGACCTATTGTTCCGATGATCGACTCAGTCGAACTTGCATTGGATGGAGCAGCAGATGCCAAAACTGGCACGAAGGTTCCCAAGGACAAGAGCATCTTAACTCCTGAAGATAAGAAACTGCAGAACCTCGACTGAGTTGCGCGAAATGCAATACTGATGACCCTCAGTGACTCTTATCTTGGGAGAGTGCATGACTGCAAGACAACAAAGGAGCTATGGGATGCTCTCGCAATACTGAGCCAAGGAACTCCACAGATCAAAGAGAACAAACTGGAGTTAGAGCTGCAGAAACTCTAGGCATTCGCTATGCTTCCTAGGGAGTCCATAGATGATTTCAGTGGACGATTCACAAACCAGATCAACATCATCAATGGACTGGGGAAAATGTTTAGCAACAAGGAGACCAATACCAAGATTCTTAGGGCTCTTAGCAGGCCCAAGTGGTATTCTTTTGCTACGTGTATGAGGAGATCTGACTTAAATTCTTTTACTCCTAATTATGTGTTTTCAGAGCTGAAGTACCAATGGATCATGCATACAAGGTATCAGCTAGCACTCCCGGAGCAAGTCCCTCAACAACAAGCCAGTAAGCCGAAAGCTTAGTAACAATACCTACTGCTGACAACTTCGCTTAGAAGTATGCACTCCTCGTTGTGAAATACCAGAAGGAGAAAGAGATGTTCTGAAGGAAGATGAAAAAAGCTTCCCAAAAATATCAAGGTAAGAGAGATCATAGTCACTCGAAAAGTGAAACTAAACCTCTACCTTATTGCATGAATACTGAAGCTGCTCCCGTTGAATAAAAAGACACATCTAAAAGGGATGGCAGAAGCTCAATATGTTAAAACTGTAAGAAGCCAGGACACTTCTAGTACGAATGTCCTGAACTCTCAGCAGTTGAAAGAGCTGAAAAGCAAGCCTGGCGCAATAAGTTCATCAAGAAGAGGCAAGCCTACATAGCTGGAGAGTTGTCCAATTGCTCAAGTGATGAGGAATTGTTTATGGAATCGTCTAATGACGATGCCGCATTTATGGCAATCGAGACACAAGATGTTGAACCGTGTCTAATGGCCGGAGAAGAGGCTGAGGTAAATTCTGAACCCATTATATGCCCCTCTTCACCTTGCACACATGACACAAGCTCTGCTGCAGGAGAACCGCTGGATGTGGTTCTTGCATACGAAGATTTGCTTGAAGAGCAAATTTCAAGCAAATTAAGATGAGCCAGCAGTTCAGCAAGACTATTAAGGAGATGGAAATCCTGAAAGCGGAAAATCAAAGACTTTCGAAGAGAAGTCAGGACTCTACCGAGTCTGAAGGACTTGTTCTGAGACTGAAGGAATAGATTAACTCTCTAATAACTAAGTCTCAAGACCAAGAAGCACAGATTTCAGTGTTGACCAAAGATGTTGTTGGGATAAGGATTCAGTATAACATGGTTATAGATTTGAAGATCCCAAAACACTAGCTAAATGATGTACCTTTGTTTATGTAATAGCTTTGTTTGAGTTCAGTTTTTAGGAACTCGGTAGGCTAGAGTTCAGTTGCTGCAGAGTTCAGTAGAAGACCTTGCACTCAGCTGATGGACTCAGGATCGAAGAAGTCATTTGGCCAGCCGACTACCAACTGAATCTCCATAGGAATTTGTTCCCATGCACTTATACTAAGAAAAACGTCAGTAGGAAGTCACTTCAGTTGAAGGTCCGAGGATTCAGAGGAAGTCAACCTTGATGTTTGACAAGTCTCACCTACCAATCTAGCTCGACCAATAAGGAGCCAACAAAAACTTATCTTTTTTGACAAAAGTTGTTCCCAGACTGAAAAAGAGGCATATCTCTATAGTGCACCTACTCATCAACGTTCAAATTTAAGGAGCCGTTTTCCTTGTCATTTTGACACATGGCTAGACCTCCCTCCAACGGATCTATTCACAATCGACGACTATATAAGAGAAGTCTTCATGCAGATATACTACCGGGAACCCAAGCTATCTACGCACAAAACTCTTGAATGCTCTCATTCAAAGAATCCAGTGAAGAACTAGCTTTCTTAGAAGAACCTTTTAGTTCAGCACTTAGAGTTATCATTGTTCCCCTTCTCTTATCTAAGCAAACCTTATTGGAATATCTATAGCTAAGAAACCTCGAGGAAGTTCACATCGTTGTGAAACTGTTCTTATTGTAAGAACTTCCACTTAGTTGGAAAAGACTTAAACTTGTTAAGTTTGAAACCCTTGTAAAAGTCACTACGACTATAAGTAGAGAATCTGTCCTGAGAACAGATCACTGAGAACATGCTCAATATAAGCTTCAAGTTGTCTCTGTCTTGAGAACAGATCACTGAGACTTGCTAAGTATAAATATAACAAGTATCCTGCTTTGGTCAGGACAGTGGACGTAGGACCCAGTATGTCCGAACCACTTTAGAAATCTGCTGTGTTGATTTACTATTTTCTTTAACTGATCATACTGCATTAAAACTGTATTTCGTACTCAGCATAAAACCGGTTTTCCAACTAAGACGTTTAATAGGGCCTACACTTCCGCACACAACTCTGATACTAAACGACTGTTCGACTGACTTTAGTCAGTAGAGCTAAACTCAGTAGAAGAATTTCTTGCCCACGCGATCTGAAAGCGTATTTGGCTATCTGACTCAGTTCAGCAGCAAACTCAGCTAGAGCTGACTTTCGCATTTGAGAAACGAATTTGAATTCAGGTGTATTCACCTCCCCCCCCCACACCTGAACCACGTCTCAGGACCAACAATTGGTATCAGAGCAGTGTTCTTACCTGATCATTATTTTCTGAAACTGATTTATCTCGAACAAAGATTTCTAGGAAAACCCATTTTCACTGCATCTTGCATCTCTTCATTACATCATATATCCTATATTTTAATGGCTGATATTTCAGGGATTAGGACGGTACCCATGTTCTCAGTAGAGAACTACACGGTATGGCGAGTAAGGATGGAGGCACATTTGACCTCGCTGTACAACAGCATGACCGACGTCCTGGAGAAAGGACCTATTGTTCTGATGATCGACTCAGTCGAACTTGCATTGGACATATCAGAAGGTGCCCGAACCGGTCCGAAGGTTGCCAAGGAAAAAAGCCTCTTCACTCCTGAGGAGAAGAAATTGCACAACCTCGACCGAGTCGCTCGAAACGCAATACTGATGACACTCAGTAACTCATATCTCAAGAGAGTACATGACTGCAAGACTGCAAAGGAGCTATAGGATGCTCTCGCGGTGCTGAGCCAAGGAACTCCACAGATCAAAGAAAACAAACTAGAGTTAAAGCTGCAGAAACTCGAGGCATTCGCTATGCTTCTTGGGGAGTCCATAGATGATTTCACTGTTCGATTCACAAATCAGATCAACATCATCAACGGACTAGGGAAAATGTTCAGCAACAAGGAGACCAACACAAAGATTCTAAGGGCTCTCAGCAGGCCTAAGTGGTATTCTTTTACTACGTGTATAAGGAGATCTGACTTTAATTCTTTTACTCCTGATTATGTATTTTCAGAGTTAAAAGTAGGGGAGCTCGAATTCAACCTCCCACACACCCCCGATGCTGAAGCTGAAGTGTCAATGGATCATGCTTATAAGGAATCAACTAGCACTCCCGGAGCAAGTCCCTCAGCAACAAGCTAGTCAGCTGGAAGCTCAGTTACCATACCTACTGCTGACAACTTGGCTGAGAAGTATGCTCTCCTCTCTGTGAAATACTAGAAGGAGAAAGAAATATTCAGAAGGAAGATGAAAAAGGCTTCCCAATAGTATCAAGGTAAGTGAGATCATAATCGCACGAAAAGTAAAACTAAATCTCTACCTGATTGCATGAATACTGAAGCTGCCCCCCTGGAACAAAAAGAAATATCTAGAAGGGACGTCAGAACCTTAGTATGTTACTACTGCAAAAAGCCAGGACACTTCCAGTACGAATGTCCTGAACTCTCAGCAGCTGAAAGAGCTGAAAGGCAAGCCCGACGTGATAAATTCGTAAAGAAGAGGCAAGCCTACATAGCTGGAGAGTTGTCCGACTGCTCAAGTGATGAGGAATTGTTTATGGAATCATGCGATGACGACGCCACATTCATGGCAATCGAGACAGAAGATGTTGAACCATGTCTGATGGCCGGAGAAGAGGCTGAAGTAAATTCTAAACCCATTATATGCCCCTCTTCACCTTGCACACACGATACAAGCTCTACTGCAGGAGAACCGCTGGATGTGGTTCTTGCGTACGAAGATCTGCTTGAAGAGCAAATCTGGATGAGCCAGCAGTTTAGCAAGACGATTCAGGAGATGGATATCCTGAAAGCAGAGAACCAGACACTTTCAAAGAGAAGTCATGACTCTACTATATCTGAAGGACTTGTTCTGAGATTGAAGGAAGAGATTAACTCTCTGATGATTAAGTCTCAAGACCAAGAAGCACAGATTTCAGTATTGTCCAAAGACATATCTGAGAAAGAGACTGAAATTGCTAACCTCAAGGAAACTCTCACACATGCCAGAACCGAATATGAAGCTCTAAGAAAGAGTGATGATGTATGGAGAACCTTGATGACAGAGCAATACATTGGAGCAAAGGAGAAGTTGGAAAAGCTATTACGAGCTCAGAGACTATATGCCACCAAAGAAGGACTTGGTTATACATGTGAAGCCTCCACTTGAGGACAAAAGAGCTCCACCAAGCTGACTGATAGGTTTGTCCAAGGGGTAACTCAACATGCAGAATTTACATCCCCTCAGACAAAGAACAAGCAGAAGATTCAAGCACATCAGTCTAGCAACAAGAAGGTGACCCACGGTTCTAGCCCCAAGACACAAAGAACAAAGTCAAGGGAAACCAAGAAGGTCAGGTGGGCTAAACAGTATGGCCACCAACAATTGACTCATCCAGTTCAGTACGGATCGTACTACTATGAGCCAAGAGTCAAAAGCCCTAAGGTTCAGAAGAAGAAAAAAGTTGAACCTCAAAAGACTAAGAAGTCAGCTACTCCAAGTTCACTGGAGTAGACTACTTACAACAAGGGAAAGAAGAAGTCTGAAGCTATCAGGGCTGTCAGACAAGTTTGGATCCTCAAATCTAACCATTAAGGACCCAAGCTGAACCCAAAGGGTACCTGAATCTGTTTTTGTTTTGCAGGTGCTATAGGACCCTTGGATTGTCGACAGTGGATGCTCAAGACATATAACACATCAAAAGAGCCTACTGACCGACTACGTTCAGCAAGATGGAGCCAGAATTGAGTTCGGTGACAACTCCAAAGGCTACACAAGGGGATACGACACACTAAAAATAGGAACTGCAATAGTTCCTAGGGTATCTTATGTTGAAGGACTTCAACATAATCTCCTTTCTGTAAGTCAATTCTGTGAAAACTCCAATAAAGTGACTTTTGACGCAGGTTTTTGTGATGCTCTTGATAAATCTACAGGAAAAACTTTGTTATTAGGGTCGCGGAAGAAACATATACTATGCTGAATGGAATACCGCCAAACCTGAAGCTTGCCTGCTAGCACACACGAGGTCAGATAACAAGACAGCATGGTTGTGTCACAAACGACTAAGTCATCTGAACTTCAAGATAATGAACAAGCTGGCACGTGATGCTAAAGTCAAAGGACTGCCCAACGAAGTGTTCAAGAGATATAAAAATTGTGAAGCCTGTCCGAAGGGGAAGCAAACAAAGTCAAGCAATCCGCCCATTCCGTCACCTTCCACTGATGAAATCCACCAACTGTTGCACATGGATTGGGGCAGTCAACAGTGACGATCAGAGGAAAGACATACACTCTTCTAGTCATTGATGACTATTCAAGATATACTTGGGTGATATTCATCGCCAACAAATCTGACGTCAAACTTGAGCTGCCGAAACTGCTGAAGCGGCCGAGCATCAAGAAAGATATCAAGATTCAAAGGATACGCTCAGATTGTGGAACTAAGTTTCTGAACTCGATGGTAAAAGACTTCTGTGAGGCTGAAGGCATTGAACACGAAACCTCAGCGGCACGTACGCCTCAGCAGAACGGACTTGCTGAAATAAGGAAGCAGCAAGGACGCTACTGATACTGCCTGCTACACTCAAAACCGGTCTCTACTGACTCAGATGCACATGAAGACGCCTTACGAACTATGGAAAGGGAGAATTCCTTCTATTTCACACTTCCATATTTTGGTTGTCCGTGCTTTATCCACAATAACGGAAAGGACTAGTTAGAGGTCTTTGATAGTAAGTCAGACCAAGGAGTCTTCTTAAGATACTCCAGGGTCAGGAAAGCATTCAGGGTCTTTAACTACCGGACCCTTTGAGTGGAGGAAAGGCCTCATGTTGTATTTGATGAATTTATTTCTAAGTTCAGGAAGTCAAACTCTGAGCCAGAAGCTGAAGAGGTCGGGAGCAAGCTATAGGATCTAAGCTTAAAAGACAACACAGAAAAGATCCAGCATTGTTGGGATAATGATTCAGATGATGAAATTCATAATCAAACAACAAGCAATGTAGCTGAGGAGATTGATTCTACCAAACAGGAACAATCCAAGGTAATTCAGGTCGATACCAATATGGTAACTGAGACCTCTACTGAGAATAACAACTCAGGGGGAACTATCAATGTTCCGGAGCTAAATGCCCCTGAACTTGGTGGCTCAGTAGACTCAACCATTGTTACTGAATTACTTCAAACACAGAACAGTACAACTGAAATTCCTAATACTCCTACTGTTTGCGTTGAATCAATTCTAGAAGAAGAAACAAGATGTCGTCGCTCGTGGTTAGATACTCACTCTTCAGATCTTATCATTGGAGATCCTTCAGCTAGTGTCAAGACAAGATCCAGATTCTGTCAAAGAGAAAGTGCATTATACTCACGTTTCTTTTCGACTGAAGAACCTCAAACAATAGAGAATGCGCTGATTGATGCCGATTGAATCACCACCATACAAGAAGAGCTTAATCAGTTCACGCAAAATGACATTTGGGAGCTTGTTGACAGACCTAAACATCAACACGTGATAGGAACGAAGTGGGTCTTCAAGAACAAACGAGACAAAAACAATGTCATTGTCAGGAATAAAGCTCGACTCGTTGCCAAAGGATATTGTCAATCGAAAGGAATAGATTTTGACGAAACATTCGCCCCAGTCGCAAGATTGGAAGCTATTTGTCTATTCCTAGCTTATGCAACACATCAGTAGTTCGCAGTCTATCAGATGGATGTGAAGTCTGCTTTCTTGAACGGCGTGCTGAAGGAAGAAGTCTATGTTGAACAACCGCCCGGCTTTCAGCGGGGAGATCAAGTTTACAGACTTAAGAAAGCTCTGTACGGGTTAAAACAAGTACCTAGGGCTAGGTATGATACCCTCTCAGACTTTCTACTTCAGAAAGGTTTTCATAAAGGAACAGTGGATCGCACCCTATTCAGTATCAAGTCAGGAGAAGACATTCTATTGGTGTAGATCTACGTGGACGACATCATCTTTGGATCAAGGAATCTGACTATGTGTCAGAAATTGGAGCAGATGATGAAAGAAAAATTTGAAATGTCGATGATGTGAGAGATGAACTATTTCCGTGGACTTCAAGTCAAACAATCAAAGAAGGGAATATTTGTTAATCAAGCCAAATACATAAGAGATCTAATCATGAAGTTCGGCTGCGAATCCAGCAAGTAAGTAAAGATACCCATGAACACCAATCTCAAGATTGATATTGATAAAGAGGGATTATCTGTTAAGTCAACTGACTATCGTGTTATTATCGATTCTTTATTATATCTTACACCAAGCAGACTTGACATAACTTATGTTGTAGGTATATGCGCGAGATTTCAGGCGAATCCCAAGAAGAGTAATATAGATTCAGTGGAGAGAATTCTTTGTTACCTGAAGGGAACACCTGATGTTGGATCATGGTATCCTGCTAATGATAACCTTGAACTTGCCGAATCGACAGGAAGTCAACCTTAGGAACTTGTCAGTTCCTCGGTTGCAAGCTCATATTGTGGTTTTCAAAGAAACAGTATTCAGTAGCAACGTCTACTACTGAAGCTGAGTATATGGTTGCCAGAAGCTATTGCACACAGATATTGTGGCTTCGCAATAGCTGAGATACTATGACATCCATCCAGATGAAGTACCGATCTACTGCGACGGTACCAGTACTATTGCAATCACTCAGAACCCAGTTCTACATACAAGGTGCAAGCACGTAGACATCCGTCATCACTTCATCAGAGATCATGTCGAGAAAAAGGATATCATAATAGAGAAGATCCATACAGATAAGCAAAGAGCTGATATCCTGACCAAACCTCTAGCTGAGAGCAAATTTAACGATCTCTCAGTAGAACTAGGTCTTTCGGATCCTACTGATACGATTCAGTAAATGGTCAAGGAAGTACAAAGTAAGGGGGAACTTACTTTCAGTACAGCTAAATACTCAGTCTCGTCAAACGTGGTTTCAGCTGACTACGATGTTTAGCTGACAGGTTATGAGTATTAAATTTAGCATTTGTTGATTCTGCTTGTCATAGCATTTATTTCCCGCCTTTAATGTTCATCGTATTGCATTGAGTATGTCGTTTTCATTAAACTCATGACATTCCATAAAACTAACTGCGGCGCATTAAATGCATGTCATTTCACCTTACCATTTAGGCGATAGAGATAAGTAGGTGAAATTATAGGCGGCACAGTAATCATAACCTATTATAACATCCAATCTAAGCCGTTCACATTTTAAAAACTGATTAATCTCAGCCGCATGCTTTAAAACCGCCTCATATTCAAATCTGAATATATATACGTATATCATCTCTAACCTAGATTACTTTTCTGCCATTATCGAAGAATCTGTGCTCCCTGCATCTGTTTAAAATCGCACTAGACTTCTACTGCACTCTAAGCACAGTCACTTCGGTAAGATTTCTATAAACTAAATCTGCGTACTAGCTTACTCTATTTTCGAGTGCTAACTTCTGTTTTGCAGATTTCAGTTGTTAAGATGGCGCTATTCGTTCCCAACAGCGATGTTATGATCCCGGAAGATATTGATGACATCATTTCAGGGAAGAGGGTGTTATTTGAACCCGTTCTGTCCGTAAGGACATGTGGCGTGGAGTGTATTACGCTAGTTTTCAATGCTCTAGAGAGATCAGGCCTCCTACCGATCCTCTCTCGCTCTCCGCATCATCAGCTCCCTTGCCAGGTCGCTGAATTATTTCTAAATTATCGGAAGGAAGACGACTCGAATAGCATCTCCTCTGTCATTTCGAGGCGTGAAGTTCATCCCAGTCAGTGGGAGGATAGGGCCACTCAGATGGATGTGGCAAGGCATCTGCGTATCACCTTCGAACTAACTGACGAAGGGACACTAATCATCGGGTACAAGGAATCTGAGATCGACAAGTACCTATGCCGATTTAGTGGCCAAAAGAGCATCATCTTCAAAGCTGCTTTCCCTAAGAGTCAGCTTCTTACGCAGTACAGGGGATTGGCATACATCGTCAATCACATACTGACGAGCTCAATGGGATCGTACGATCAGCTAACCGCATCCGTATCCAGATAATGAAGGCGATAGTGGATGAGGCCCCAATCAACTGGAACATGTTCTTTCAAAGCTAAATTTAAAGCTCAGTCTCAGAACTTTGTAGACTCTGAAGATAGTATGAAGCTCGTTCCGAAAGGAAAGCTTTTTTATGGGACCAAGGTGTCCGTAATGATCGAGGACGACCTCCCCGGCAAATTCTCCTTCGCAGATGCTTTCTACGTCAATCAGAGGCTGCTGAAGTTTGCCAATGCAGCAGCAGCTGAAAAATCAACCAGAATCCCCTCCCTACTAAGCAGCATCCGCCGAAGAAACAAAAGATGCTGAAGAAGCCAACTTCAGTCGTCCCTCCTCCTTCACCGATATCTGTTGAGGATTCAGGGTCTGGGAAACATGACGTGACCCTAAGAGAAAAGGTGAAGAGACTTCTCTCAGAGGAAATTCAGCCGAAGACCCTCGCTGATACTCAGACTGCTGAGATTTTGTCACTCCCGAATTCAGTCCTGAACGCTCAGATGAAATCAACTGATGAAGTCACGGCTGATATACCTGAGATCAGTGCCTATACTGATCTCGAGGAATAGATTTTGATGAAACATTCGCCCCAGTCGCAAGATTGGAAGCTATTTATCTATTCCTAGCTTATGCAACACATCAGCAGTTCACAGTCTATCAGATGGATATGAAGTCTGCTTTCTTGAACAGCGTGCTGAAGGAAGAAGTCTTTGTTGAACAACCGCCCGGCTTTCAGCAGGGACATCAAGTTTACAGACTTAAGAAAGCTTTGTATGGGTTAACACAAGCACCCACGGCTTGGTACGATACCCTCTCAGACTTTCTACTTCTGAAAGGTTTTCAGAAAAGAACAGTGGATCGCACCCTATTCAGTATCAAGTCAGGAGAAGACATTCTATTGGTGCAGATCTACGTGGACGACATCATATTTGGATCAAGGAATCTGACTATGTGTCAGAAATTCGAGTAGATGATGAAAGAAAAATTTGAAATGTCGATGATGGGAGAGATGAACTATTTCCTAGGACTTCAAGTAAAATGATCAAAGCAAGGAATATTCATTAATCAAGCCAAATACACAAGAGATCTCATTAAGAAATTCGGCTGTGAATCCAGCAAGTCAGTAAAGATACTCATGAACACCAATATCAAGATTGATCTTGACAAAGAGGGAGTATCTGTTAATTCAACTGACTATCATGCTATTATCGGTTCTTTATTATATCTTACAGCAGGCAGACTTGGCATAACTTATGATATAGGTGTATGCGCGAAATTTCAGCCGAATCCCAGAAGAGTCATATAGATTCAGTGAAGAGAATTCTTTCTTACTTAAAGGGAACACCTGATGTTGGATTATGGTATTCTGCTGATGATAACCTTGAACTAACTGGTTATTCTGATGCTGACTATGCAGGTTGCCGAATCGACAAAAAGTCAACCTCATGAACTTGTCAGTTCCTCGGTAGCAAACTCATATTGTGGTTTTCAAAGAAACCGCACTCAGTAGCAACGTCCACTACTGAAGCTGAGTATATGGCTGCCAGAAGCTGTTGCGCACAAATACTGTGGCTTCGACAACAGCTGAGAGACTACGACATCCATCAAGATGAAGTGCTGATCTATTACGACAGTGTTGGTCCCGAGATAAACGTTCAGGTGTAGAGGGGGGGGTGAATACACCTGAAAACTTTCTCAACTTAAAATGCGAACGGTCCTTTTCAAGAGAGTGCTCTTCTGAACAAGTTCAGTAAACCAAAAGTTGTTCTGAATCGCGTGGCAGAGTGATTGACTATACTAAGGCCTGCTAGCTGACTGAAGTCAGAATTCAGTACCGTTCAGTAAAAGTTCAGTAGAGTGTGGAAATGTGTAGGCCCAACTCAGTTGAGTTAGAAAACGTTTTTAATAAAACTGTTTTAGTATATTAGTGCAGTCTTTTAAGCTTTGCTGAAACACAGTTGAATGATTTTGAAAGATATTTTTAGTATGAACACTAATCAATGCAACAGTAAAACAGAGCACACAGAACACAATGATTTTTAAAGTGGTTCGGATATCAAACAATCCTACGCCCACTATCCCGAAAAGATCAGGAGGCTATTTTATTATACTTAGTTAGTCTCAGTCGGTTTGTGCATTGGACAAACACTGGTCTTAAAGATTATACTGAGCAAGTCTCAAATTACAAGGATCAAACTAAAGCGTTTGACAAACTCTCCAACTATGAAGGAGTTCTTTACAATAAAGAACAGTTCAGGGATGAACTCCTTCGATCTAAGCTATAGATATGGTCAGCTGAGCTTAGGTTAGAGGGAAGGGAACGAGAATGAGGCTTCTAGAGTGACGGACAGTAGGTATAAACTCTGGGTTCGTGTTCATTCGCTTGGATACTAGAGGCTTTGAATCTAATTCAGCTTGGTTCCTTCTGAGCAAGAGTGTTGCCTTTCGCTTGAAGGTTTTATCTGGAGTTCTTACGGAAAGCTTGAGTCTGTTGTTTTTTGCTCGTAATCGCTCGTGTGTTCTTCGTATGTTCATGGTTTCTAGGTGAGCTTCGATTTGAATTCTTCCCTCTATTTATAGAGGTGAGTCATGGAAAGATCCGTTGGAGATGATGATCCATTTGTCACTCTCTTTTGGGTAGCTAATGGCTCTTTCAAAGAAATCTGGCAGAGTCTTTTCCCTCCATTTCTAGAAATATGTTGACTTGCAGCTTTAATCAGAAAGTAGACAGCTGGCTGCTCGTCATTGGCTGAGGTTGTAGAAAGTAGTTGAGACAAAAAAAACTTCAAGGCAGATCTGAAGCTGACTTCTCTGAACCTCGTATGACTCTACTGATTTAACAAATAAGATTATTGTCAGTCAAGGAGACTATCTGACCGTTGCTGAGTCTGACCTTGGTTCAGTAGTATACTCCTGTAGTGTTCAACTCTACTGAAGGTCAACTCTGAGTTTAGTGAACTGCTCCTGTTGAGTCCAGTTCTACTGACTCCTTTCAGTATGCTGCTCCTGCTGAGTCCAGCACTACTGAGTAAGAAAACCTCTCAGTATGTTGCTCCTGCTGAGTCCAACACTACTGAGTTTTCACTTCATGGTACTGAGGCTAATAGTCTACTGAAGGGCCAGCAGACAAAGCTGAACACCTGAACCATCCTGAAAGAATCTCTACTGAGTCTGAAACTCTCAGAGACACGGCAATACAATAGAACATAATGGTTCACCAACCAAATTAGGGTTTTGGGATCATTCAAATCTACTAACACTATACTACTGAATCATCTCCCAACAGACAGTACCAGTGCTATTGCAATCACTCAGAACCCAGTTCCACATACAAGGTTCAAGCACGTGGACATCCGTCATCACTTCATCAGAGATCATGTCGAGAAAAATGATATCAGAATGAAAAAGATCCACACTGATAAGCAAACAGCTGATATCCTGACCAAACCTCTAGCTGAGACCAGATTCAACGATCTCTCAGTAGAACTAGGTCTTTTGGATCCGACTGATACGATTCAGTAACTAGTCCAGGAAGTACTAAGTAAGGGGGAACTTACTTTCAATACAACTGAATACTCAGTCTCGTCAAACGTGGTATCAGCTGACTACGATGTTCAGCTGACAGGTTATGAGTATTAAATTCAGTATTTGGTGATTCAGCATGTCATAGCATTTATTTTCGCCTTAAATGTTCATTGTATTGCATTGAGTATGTCGTTTTCATTAAACTCACAATATTCCGTAAAACTGACTGCGACGCATTAAATACATGTCATTTCACCTTACCATTTTGGCGATAGAGATAAGTAGGTGAGATTATAGGCAGCACAGTAATCATAACCTATTATAACATCCAATTGAGTCGTCCACATTTTAAAAATCGATTAATCTCAACCGCATGTGTTTAATACCGCCTCATATTCAAATCGGAATACATATACGCATGTCATCTCTAACCTAAATCATATTTCTGCCATTTTTGAAGATTTGTCCTCTCTGCAACTATTCCATACTTGCATTAGACTTTTATCGCATTTTATACACATACTCTTCGGTAAGATTTCTATAAACTAAATCTGCTTACTAACTTACTCTATTTTCGAGTGCTAACTTTCGTTTTGAAGATTCCAGTTCATAAGATGGCGATGATTGTTCCCAACAGCGACGTTCTGATCTCGGAAGATATTGATAATATCGTATCAGGGAAGAGGGCGTTATTCGAACCCGTTTTATCTGTGAGGACGTGCGGTGTGGAGTGTATGACTCTTGTTTTCAACGTACTAGAGAGATCGGGCCTCCTACCGATCCTTTCTCGTTGTCCACGTCATCATCTCCCTCGCCAAGTCATTGAATTCTTTCTAAATTATCGGACGACTCGAATGACATCTCCGTCATTTCGAAGCGTGAAGTATGTCCCAATCAGTGGGAGGACAAGGCCACTCAGATGGATGTGGCAAGACGTCTGAATGTCAGCTTCGAACAGGCAAACGAAGGGACACCAATCGCTAGGTACAAGGAGTTAGAGATCGATAAGTACATGTGCCGATTCAGCGGTGAGAAGAGCATCATCTTCAAAGCTGCCTTCCTGAAGAGTCATATATTTGACGAGCTCAGTGGGATCGTACGATCAGCTATCCCGCATCCGCATCCAGATAATGATGGCGATAGTGGATGAGGCCCCATCAACTGGAATGCCTTCTTCAGAGCTGAATTTAAAGCTCAGTCTTAGAAGTTTATAGATTCTGAAGATGGCATGAAGCTTATTCTAAAAGGAAAGATTCTTTATGGGACCAACACATCCATAATGATCAAGGAAGACCTCCCCGACAGAGTTTCCTTCGCAGATGCGTACTACTTCGATCAGAGGCTGCTGAATTTTGTCAATGCAGCAGCAGCTGAAAAATCAATAAGGAAGGGACATGCTCTTAAGCGTCCTATGGAGATCACGCAGGATCCACTCCCTACTGAGTAGTATCCACCGAAGAAGCAGAAGACGTTGAAGAAGCCAGCTTTAGTCGTACTTCCTCCTTCACCCATTTTAGTTGAGGACTCAGGCTTTGGTAAGCATGATGTGACCCTGAAAGAAAAGGTGAAGAGAGTTCTCTCAGAGGAAATTCAGCCAGAGAGCTGCTGAAATTTTCTCACTCCCGACTTCAGTCCTGAATGCTCAGATGAAATCAGCTGAAGAAGTCGCAGCGCAGATACCTGAGATCAGTGCTCATGTTGATCTCGTAGACATAGTTGTCCGAGCTAGGGTACAGATGCGCCTTAGATTCCTGGAGTGGGATCTATTGGAAGAGGGCATCCGTCTGAAGACCCTGTCCACCTTGATGGAGGAAGAACAACGCTTGAGAGAAGAGATTGGCTATGAAGAGCCATCTGACATAGCGTCTCTAGAGGATCTTAAGGCCGTGATGCTCATGCTGCTTAGCGACAGATTGCAAGGAGCTCAACCTTCCTCCACTCAGCCTCCTCCTTCTCCTCCTCCATCTCCTCCACATGATGGAACACCCAAGGATGCAGACCAGGGAGGATCTGCTGAGGGTAAACCTCTCGCGGATGATCCTCCACCACGTCCTCCTGCATCAAGCACGATCATCCAGACTCCGTCCTCAACTCAGTTCAGTCCAAACGATGATATCACGCAGCTGAGATCAAGGACCTCACAACGGAGTCCATAAATAAGGTTATCAAGCATCAGGCCCACAAGAACAGAAATCTTGCCAATAATGTGAACACTAAGTGGAGTAAGTTCACTGAGGCTCAGACGAAGACGCTGAATAGCCTAACTACTGAAGTGTAGAGGATTACCACCCCAAAGTCCATTAATGCTGAAGAGATCCTCACCAAGGCACTTGAGGCACAGAAGACCGACATAACTGCTCAATTTCAGAATATACTGCAGTCGCAAGCCAAGCTATTCTTTGAAGAAGTGGCGGCTGCAACAGGTCGTGTCCAGAAGGTAGTTGAGGAGCGATATAAATTCACTTCTGACAGTGTTTCCAAAGCACTGACCAACCAACACGCCTCCTGTCAGGAAATCAAGAAAGCTGCCTCTGACGCTGTAGAAGACTACCTCACCCGCTTTGACAACTCAAAAGATGCTCTACTGAAAGCCATTAATCATGAGCACGATCAAAGGTGGGAGTCTTACACAGACGCGGCTACTGACATTGCCTCAGGCATGACTACGGTCATGGCCTCAGTA
This sequence comes from Lavandula angustifolia, assembly GCA_028984105.1. Lineage (NCBI taxonomy): Eukaryota > Viridiplantae > Streptophyta > Magnoliopsida > Lamiales > Lamiaceae > Lavandula > Lavandula angustifolia. Next base: position 14,769,018 of record CM054812.1, on the reverse strand, counting down.
GAAACGCTGACACAGAAGGTTACTGCCCTGGCGACTCTCATTGATGATACCAAAAAGGGGGAAAAGTCCAGATCTTATCACCTCATAGCCCTCCTTACGGCAGAAGATCAGCAAGAAGAACCAAGTGCAGCAGCTTAAGGGGAAGTTCCTACTAAGGAACCCACTGAAACAACTATAGCTGAGGTGGCCAAGTACTTGGAAAATCTACCTACTGAAGGTTCGCCACCTCCAGCCAAGAAAGCTGATAAGGGCAAGGGTAAGGGTAAGGCTCCAGCTGAACCCAGTCCGCCCAGGGAAAAGAAGCTGAAGTTCAGGTTACGTGAAGAGCAAATTGCCTTTGACGAAAATTTGGCCAGAGAACTTGCTGAGCAGGATCCAAGAAGAAGCCTACAACGAAGAAAGGGGTACAGATCCGATCTACAGCGCTTACCCGCACAAGATCTAGTATTCCCAGGCAATCCAGAGCTTCAGCAGCAGCTAAATCCCAACAGTCCAAACCTGGACAGTCCAAATCTTAAAAGTAAGGCGCATCTGCATCAAAGTTAAAATCTGCATCGCCTACTGATTCAGAAGATCAGAATGTGCCCTCAACGGTCCCCTCTAAGGAGCAAGAGCAAGAGATGAAAGAGAATAGGATGCGTGTGAGCGGGCACAAGACCGAACAGCTGAGGCCATGTAGATTAGAGAGGCTAGAGAGAGAATTCATCTCGCGGATCTGGAGGCCCTCACGCTAAGGACGGAAAAGGAAGCAAAGGAGAGGATACCTGAAAACGATAGAAGTATACCTACTTCTTCCAGATACTTCAGGAGAAGGGAACCAGTCAATGAAGTGAAGAGGATCATATTCAAAAGAACCGACGACTGGGTACCTCTCAAGCTGAATCAGCAATGGGAAAAGCTGAAGATGGATAAAATGATTCTATATCTGGAAAATCGGAAGCGAAGACTCTACTGATGCTGACGCATACTTCAAAGACTTCCTGACAGCTGTGAACCCATCCCTCCTTTCTGAGATTCAGACGCTGCTGGATCAGACAGGCAAAGCGCATAAGGCTCCTCCATTCAGGATTCTTCCTCCTCCTATGACTCATCAAGATAATCTTTGCAAGAAGGAGATTGAAGAAGAAATCAAGGAAGCCATCCTTAGCAAAGCGCAGAGGAAAGATGTTCAAGAAGACTTAGTGGAGATCAAGGCCCTAAGGAGCAGAGTATATTCAGGATATGGCCTTGAGCTTCCGAAGAAGAAGTCTGCTAACTTTCGCTCTTGCATGCAACAGTTCAAGAAGAAGTCGGGCTGACCTCTCTCCTTAGTCTAGCTTTTATAGTGATAGCATGTCATGTACTATAAATCCTATTCATCTATGACATTTATCACTTTCAGACTTGACAATTACTCATTGTCTTTATGGCTTTATTTACTTTTCAGCACAACTGATCACCTCAGTGATCAGATATCTCTCTATCTGACCCTATATGACTTATATGCTTATCTACCTTAGAATTATTCCCTGCTGATTATTTGTGTTTCCTCTGATTTTCTCTGATACTTTACTAGTACTTAGGGGGAAGGGCTCTTATATATGAAATAGGGGGGAAATTGTTTCTTAGGGGGAACCTGCTTTATAGGGACATTATTGATAATAGCTGAATTTACTTTCATGATTAGCTACTAAGAAGTATGATCTATTCTGAGTTCTGACCATTATTTTTCTATATCGGCCCTGATTTTTTGAATGTGTTAACTTGCTTTCTTAACTCTGATATCTTTCAGTAGAATCCCTGATAATGTCAGCATGTTATAACTATCTCCATAGGATTAAAATCCATAAGTTCTGTCAGTATTCTAACTATATTAATTTAGCATGGCTCTGATACATTGCTTAAGATAGCTCTGATAATCTTTTTACTTGTGATTGCTCTGATTCATTGTAATAGATCCTTATTCAGTAGCAGTAGCTCTTAACCTTAGCATGTTTCTTGATAGAAGATGTAATAGGTTTTGGCATCATCAAATAGGGGGAAATTGTCGGGATAAGGATTTAGTAGACATATTTATAGATTTAAAGATCCCAAAACCCCTAGCTGAATGATGTACCCTCATTTCTGAAATAGCTTAGTTTGAGTTCAGCTGTTAGGAACTCAGTAGGCTAGAGTTCAGTAGAAGACCGTGCACTCAGCTGACGGACTCAGGATCGAAGAAGTCAGTTAGTCAGCCGACCACCAACTGAATCTGCACAGGAATTCGTGCCCATGCACTTATACTCAGAAGAACGTCAGTAGGAAGTCACTTCAGTTGAAGGTCCGTGGATTCAGAGGAAGTCAACCTTGATGTTTGACAAGTCTCACCTACCAATCTACCTCGACCAATAAGGAGCCAACAGCAGCTTATCTTTTCTGACAGAAGCTGCTCCCAGACTGAAAAAGAGGCATATCTCTACAGTGCACCTACTCATCAACGTTCAAATTTAAGAAGTTGTTTTCCTTGTCATTTTGACACGTGGTTAGACCCCTCTCCAACGGATCTATTCACAATCGACGACTATATAAGAGAAGTCTTCATGCAAAGACACTACCGGGAACCCAAGCTATCAACGCACAAAACTCTTAACGCTCTCAATCGAAGAATCCAGTGAAGAACTAGAATTTAAAAAAAACCCTTTAGTTCATCACTCAGAGTTATCCTTGTTCCCCTTCTCTTATCTAAGCAAGCCTTATTGTAATATTTATAGTTTAGAAACCTCGAGGAAGTTCACATATTTGTGAAACTGTTCTTATTGCAAGAACTTCCTCTTAGTTGGAGAAGACTCAAACTCTTTAAGTTTGAAACCCCTGTAAAAGTCACTACGACTATAAGTAGAGAATCTGTCCTGCAAACAGATCACTGAGAACTTGCTCAGTATAAGCTTCAAATTATATAGGTCTTGAGAACAGATCACTAAGACTTGCTCAGTATAAATATAACAGGTATTCTGCTTTGGTCAGGACAGTGGACGTAGGACCCAGTGTGTCCGAACAACTTTAAAAATCTGATATGTTGATTTACTGTTTTCTTTAACTGATCATACTGCATTAATACTGTATTTCATCAAACTCAACATAAAATCGATTTTCCAACCGACACGTTTAATAGGGCCTACACTTCCGCACACAACTCTAATACTGAACGACTGTTCGACTGACTCTAGTCAGTAGAGCTGAACTCAGTAGAAGAATTTTTTGCCCACGCGATCTGAAAGCATATTTTGCTATCTGACTCAGTTCAGTAGCAAACTTAGCTAGAGTTGACTTTCACATTTGAGAAACGAATTTGTATTCAGGTATATTCACCCCCCCCCCCCACACACACACACACCTGAACTACGTCTCAGGACTAACAAAACATTTTCAAACCAAACTGAATTGGGCCTACACAATTCCGCACGCTACTGAACTTCTACCGAACAGTATTGAATTCTGACATCAGTCAGCTAGCTGACCTCAGTACAGTCAGTCACTCTGTCCACGCGATCTAGAACAGCTTTTCTGGTCTACTGATTCATTCAGTAGGCAATCTCCATAAATCGGACTGTTCGTGTTCAAGTTTGAGAAAAAAGTTTTCAGGTGTATTCAGCCCCCCCCCTCTACACCTGAACGTTTTACTCGGGACCAAAAATTGGTATCAGAGCAGAAGTTCTTTAGGACTTTCGTTATCTGAAACTGGTCTACTCGAACGGATCCTTGAAAATGTTTTCACTGCATATCATTCTTTATTCATATCATTATCTAACATGTTTGATATGTCATGAATCAGAATGGTACCCATGTTCTCATTAGAGAACTACGGGGTATGGCGGGTCAGAATGGAAGCACATCTGACCTCCCTCCACGATAGCATGACAGAGGTCTTGGAAGACGGACCTATTGTCCCTATGGTTAATAGTGTTGACTTTCAGGAACCAGCTCAAGGAGGAGTGGTGATCGGGAAGAAGGTGCCAAAAGACAGAATTCTCTTCACTCCAAAAGAGAAGACACTTCATAACCTTGATCGGGCAGCCAGAAACGCCATTTTAACCACGCTGAGGGACTCGTATCTCGGCAGAGTGCATGACAACAAGTCAGCTAAAGAACTCTAGGATGCTCTAACGCTACTGAGTCGGGGGACTCAGAAGATCATCAAAGCCAACAAACTGGCGCTGGAACTCCTGAAGCTGGAGAGATTGTCACTCATGCCCGGCGACATGATTGAAGATCTCAATGTCAGATTTTCGGATCTGATGAACATAATCAATGGGCTGGGAAAGACGTTCTCTAACCAAGAGATGAATCTCAAAATATTGAGAGCCCTGCCAGACGGACCATGGACTCCATTCGCTACACTTCTAAGATATTCTGATCTTGATATTATTTCTCCTGTTCATATATTTTTAGAGTTAAAGGCGGAAGAGTTCGAGTTCGGTCTGCCGCAGAGGAAGCAAAGAGTTGAAGCTGACACTCAAATAGACCATGCCTTTAAAGCATCAGTCAGCACAACGGCTCCAACATCTAGCAAAGCTGAACCTTCATCAAGTGAATTATAAGAAGGGAGCCTAGCTAAACGATACGCGTTGCTTGCGATCAAGTATCAGAAGGAGAAGGAGCGGCACAGGAAACTGTCTAGAGTCGTTAGAGACTCAAAGCGTAAGTCTGACTTCTCACCAAAGCGCAATCCTGACTCACAAACTTCTGAATGCAGGAAACAGGAGGATTCTGCACAGTCGAAAGACAGTGAGAATAGAGAAAGCAGAGTCACCTCCTGCTACAACTGCAAAATGCCAGGACAGCATCAGTACGATTGTCCTAAGCTTAGTACAGCTGAAAGAGCTGCAAGAAAAGCTCGAAGGGAGAAGTTCATCAAGAAGCGACAAGCCTATATTGCCGGTGAACTCTCAGATGACTCAGAAGAAGTCGAAGCCTTCATGGATTCATCTAATGATGAAGCTGCCTTCATGGCTAAAGAGCTTGAAGAAGACACTGAGAAGTGTCTGATGACAGGGGAAGAGGATGAGGTAAACTCTCCAGAACCATTTAACTCTTCTTCACATTGCACACAAGACACTATTTCAGGTGCAAACGAGAATCTGGATGTCGCGATCACCTACGAAGAATTATTAGACGAACAGATTCAGATGAGTCTGCAACTCAGCAAGACGCTTCAGGAGTTGGATGCCCTGAAAGCAGAAAATCAGAGACTTTCTCAGGAGAGTCAGGTTGTTACTGAGTCGGAAGGACTTGTGAGATTAAGGGAGGAGATTAACTCTTTGATGATCAAGTCTCAGCAGCAAGAAGGTCTGATTTCAGTACTTACCAAAAACTTGACTCAGAAAGATACTAAATTGAGTCTGCTAAAGCAGAAGTTCTCAGGACTTCAGACCGAGCACGAAACTCTGAAAAGTGATGATGTCTGGAGAAACGTAATGATAGAGCGGTACATGGGAGCTGAGAAAAAGATTGAGGCAATGCTGGCCAACAACAAGCCTAAGAACTGCAAGGAAGGACTCAGGTTCAGCCACGAAGCCTCCACATCTGCTTCCACACGCTCAGAGAATCAGCTAACGGATAGGTTTGTTCAAGGAGGGACAATAAATGCTGAACTACTGAACCCCTCAGCAAAGAACAAGCCAAATATGAAAGCACCCCATCCTATCTATCAGAAATCTGACCATAAGTTCAGTTCAAAATCACCCCAGCACAAGCAAGGGGGAATCAACAGAGTAAAATGGGTTGATCAGTATAGACCGCCACAACTGACACATCCAGCTCAGTATGTGTCATATTACTATGATCCTAATGTCAGAAGGAGTCCTAAAGGTTAGAAGAAGAAAAAGACTGCTCAGAAGGCTAAAGTCAGCAGTCCACCAACTCAGAAGATCAGGACTCCTGAACCTACGAAGCCTGAGAAGTCAACTTCACTTAGCCCAGCGGTACGTTGACAAAAGTGGAAACAAATTGTCTGAGACCACCAGGGTCGTTAGACAAATTTGGGTTTCCAAAACTAACGCTTAAGGACCCAAAATCAAAAATAAAGGGAACCTGAATATAATTCTATTTTGCAGGTGCACAGGGACCATGGTACATGGATAACGGATGCTCAAGACACATGACGTACCAGAGGAGTCTACTGAAGGATTATATCATGGAAGAAGGACCCCGAATCGAGTTTGGAGACAACGCAAAAGGCTACACCAGAGGCTATGGGACTCTTAGCATTGGAACTGCTACAATTCCAAGAGTATCATATGTTGAAGGACTTCAACATATTCTTCTCTCTGTTCGTCAATTTTGTAATAACTCGAATAGAGTGATTTTTTACATTAGTTTCTGTGATGTTATTGATAAATCTAGAGGGAAAACAACGTCATCAGGTTCGCGCAAAAAGAATATATACATTGTAGACTGGAACTCAGCAGAACCTGAAGCATGCTTGCTAGCGAAGAATGACGACAAAATGGGGTGGCTCTGGCACAGAAAACACAGTCATCTCAACTTCAAGACGCTATACAAGCTTGCTAGAAACGCTCTAGTGAGAGGACTGTCGAATGAAGTGTTCAGCAAAGACACTCAGTGTGAGGCATGCTTGAAGGGAAAGCAAACAAAGAAACAAAATCCACCAGTTCCATCACCTTCCACTGATGGAATCCTTCAGCTCCTCCACATGGACTTGTTCGGACCAGTCTCTCCTGTGACGATCAGAGGCAAAAAGTATGCATTAGTGGTTATTGATGACTACTCGCACTACACATGGGTCATATTTATTGCCAACAAGCCTGACGTCAAAACGGAGTTGCCTACGCTTTTGAAAAAGCTCAGTGTCGAGAAGAACACCAAGATCAAAAAGATTCGTTCAGACAAAGGAACTGAGTTCCTGAATGTGATGGTCAAAGAGTTCTGCGAAACTGAAGGAATAGAGCATGGGACGTCTGTTGCACGCACGCATCCACAAAATGGGATTGTTGAAAGGAAAAACATAATTCTCAAAGAAGCAGCAAGAACCATGCTCGCAAATTCAGGACTCCCATCAAAATTCTGGGCAAAAGCTACTGATACTACATGTCATACTCAGAATAGATCTCTACTGACAAAGCAACATCAAAAGACACCATATGAACCATGGAACGGCATGAAGCCTCTCATATCTCATTTCCATATTTTTGGGTGTTCGTGCTTTATCCACAATAATGGAAAGGACCAGTTAAAGAATTTTGATAGCAAGTCAGACCAGGGAGTTTTCTTAGGATACTCCCGGGTCAGCAAAGCCTTTAGAATTTTTAACTACCGGACCCTTTGCGTTGATGAAAGCCCTCATGTTGTCTTTAATGAGTTTACTACTAAGAACAGGAGCAGAAACTCAAATTCAGAATTTGAGGACATCATTAAGCAGCTACGGGATCTAAGCTTAAAAGAAAATGTTGAAAAGATCCAGCTTTATTGGGATGATGATTTAGAAGAGGATAACGAAGTCAAGACTACTGAATCACAGCCAGCAGTGAACGTAGCTGAACAGATTGATTCTTCTGAACATAATCAATCCTAGGTAACTCGGGTTGATGAAGAAACCCCAGTGGTAACTGAGACCTCTACTGAGAATAACAACTCAAGACCCAACTCAGTAGCAACCCCAGTGGAACTAATAACAACCCCAGTGGAACTAATAATGTAACTGAGCTAAATGCCCCTAAACCTGGTGACTCAGTAGACCTAACTCTTGTCACTGAATTGCTTCAATCTCATAATAGTACAACTGAAATGCCAACTCTCCTACTATCTGTGTTGAACCAATTTCAGATGAAGAGACAAGACGTTGTCGACGTGGCTGGATTCTCACTCTTCAAATCTTATTATTGGAGATCCGTCAGCAAGTGTAAAGACAAGTTCCAGATCTTATCAAGGAGAAAGCGCCTTATATTCCTGCTTCTTGTCTACAGAAGAACCTCAATCAATTGAGGATGCGCTGAATGTTGCTGACTGGATCACTGCCATGCAAGAGGAGTTGAGTCAGTTCACTCGAAACGACGTCTAGAAGCTTATTGACAGACCCCGACATCAACACGTGATCGGAACCAAATAGGTCTTCAAGAACAAGCATGATGAAAACAACGTTATAGTAAGGAACAAAGCTAGACTCGTAGCAAAAGGCTACTGTCAAGCCGAAGGGATAGATTTCGACGAAATGTTCGCTCCAGTTGCAAGATTGGAGGCAATCAGACTATTCCTTGCCTACGCAACACATCAACGCTTCAGAGTACATCAAATGGATGTGAAATCAGCATTCCTAAATGGCGTTCTAAAAGAAGAAGTCTGTGTGGAACAACCTCCTGGCTTTCAGCAGGGACATCAGGTGTATAAACTCAGAAAGGCTCTGTACGGGTTAAAACAAGCACCCAGGGCTTGGTACGATACCCTGTCTAAGATTCTTCTTCAGAAAGGTTTTCAGAATGGCACCGTGGATCGTACACATTCTACTTGTGTAGATCTACGTAGATGACATTATCTCTGGTTCAAAGAATGTCATCATTTGTCAGCAGTTCGAGAAAATGATGAAGGACGAATTCGAGATGTCAATGATGGGAGAGATGAACTATTTTCTTGGATTTGGAGTCAAACAATCAAAAAAGGGAACATTCATCAATCAAGGAAAATACTCTCGAGACCTCATCAAAAAGTTCGGTTGTGCATCCAGCAAACCAGTCAAGATCCCGATGAACACGAATATGAAGATAGATCTTGACAAAGAGGGAGTATCAGTAGACCATACTGAATTTCGCGCAATTATTGGTTCTCTATTATATCTTACTGCTACTAGACCTGACATAACTTATGTTGTAGGTGATTGCGCTCGATTAGCGAATCCTAAGCAAAGCCACATGGACTCAGCAAAGAAGATTCTCCGCTATCTCAGAGGAACACATGTCATGGGTTTATGGTATCCAGCAGATGATAATATTGAACTAACTGGTTATTTTGATGCTGACTACGCAGGTTGGAGGATTGACCGAAAATCAACTTCAGGAACTTGTTAGTTCCTCGGCAGTAAGCTCATTTCATGGTTCTCCAAGAAACAACATTCAGTAGCAACGTCAACTACTGAAGCTGAATACATGGCTGCCGGAAGTTGCTGCACCCAAATCCATTGGTTAAGACAGTAGCTACGAGGCTATAACGTTATTCAGAATGAAGTGTCGATCTTTTGCTACAGCTCCAGTGCCGTTGCAATCACTCAGAACCCTGTTCTCCATACTAGATGCAAGCACGTGGACCTGAAACACCACTTCATTCGTGACCATGTCGAAAAGAAGGATATCAGAATGGAAAAGATCCATACTGATCGTCAAAGGGCCGATATACTGACCAAACCTCTAGGTGAAACTAGATTCCGAGAACTTTCAGTAGAGCTAGATCTGCTGAACCCTACTGACTCAAGTCAGTAAGAGGCTTTAGGAGAGATGAGCATTCAGCAAGGGGGAATGACTACTCTCAGTACTGAACTCGTTTAGTACGCAGAGATTCAGCAACCAACTACACGTGGTATCAGCTGACTACAATGTTCAGCTGACAGGTTTGCGTATTTCTTTCAGTAGTCAACTCAGTAATTAATGTTGTTATGATATTTGCTCAGCATCGTCTTCAATTCCTTAAAGAATGTCATTTATTAAAAACGGCTTCATTAAATACACGACATTCTATGCTACATATGATGAACTATGGTTTGCATTAAATGCATGTCATATCAACTTACTCCTATAGGCTATTTACAACTGGATTAGACTTAGGCGGCACAATTACTCATTACTTTTTATATCATAAAATCGTGACCGTCAACTGAAAAAAGCGGGATTAAACCCTAACCGTCGATCTTTAAACGTTCCATCTTCAAAACATATATATCGACGTATCTATCCAAAAAACCACCACTTACGCTCTACAAATACCTTGATCTCTCTAAAAAGCCCTAAGCCTTAACCCTTCTATCTACAATCTTTGCACATTTTCAGAGATTTTCTACGGTAAACTTTATGTTCTATAGCACTCGTACTAACTTACTCTATTTTCAAGTGCTAATATATGATTTTGCAGATTAAGATATGGAGAACATCAGTGTTATTGTTCCTGTGGACATAGTGGAGATCCTTGAGAAGGATCGCGTTTGGTGTGAGCCCGTAATAGTGTTCGACTCCAGCGAACTCGAGGTTTTGGACAACGTTTTTGATGCTCTTAGAGCATCTGGGCTGGAACGCTTCTTGTCGAAGAAGCCATCTTATTTCCTCCCGCGTCAGATAGATGAATTCTACCTTAATATGGAGGAGGTAGATGGGGACTTATTCGGGTCCTTCGTTGTTCATCGTGTTCCTGACCCGATGAAAACCTACTCTCAAGCCAAGAGAATGTCAGTAAGGGAAGCTTTGGAAAAGAGTTTCCAACTGCCCAGCAGTGGCATGAACCCCTCTGGATACAAGGATGACCTCCTTGATGAATACCTCACGACGTTCTGTGGGGAGCCAACCACATTTCGAGCCGCTTTTCCGAAGAACAACATGATCCCATAGTATAGGGCCTTGCCATATGTTGTTATGCAAATCTTGACCAGCCAGGTCGGTTCTTTTGATCAAGTGTCCAGGCCTAAGTTGCAGATGATGATGGCCATACATGACAGGGCCCATATCAACTGGATCGAGTTTTTCCTGAAGGAATTTTAGACGCAATCGGCTAAGTTTGATCGATCTACTGCCCGTCTGAGTGCTAAGGGCAAGCTTCTCTACGGGATGAAGATATCAGCTATGATCGAAGACTTTTGTGGAACTGATCAGATCACATTTGCTGACAAAGGATATTTCAATCCCAAAAAGATCAGATTCCACAGCCGCGCCAGTGCTCTTCAGCAGATTGGTGCGGGTGCCGCTGAAGAGAGTAAGGGCAAGAGGAAAGCCCCTATTCCCATTAAGAAGGGTACTACGCCTCAAAAGAGGCAGAAGAAGGCTTCTGAGACAGCCGTGGTAGCAGCCCAGAGCGCTTTTCAGACTGAGAGATGAGTCTGACTCTGCTGACAAGACAGTCTCAGTAGAAAAGGCTGCTTCAGGAGAGAAGGCAACCTCCTCAGCTGAAAAAGAGGACTCAGTAGAACAGGGGGCTGCTCCTGAAGTTACAACTCCCACGTCCAGGTTTCCACCGGATGTCCCCCCATCAGCAGTCTCCCCTCTGCTGAGAAGTTAGAGTCTCCAATTGATTTAGAGGACATGGAGATTGGCACTGAAGTCGAGACTCTTCAGAAAACTTTGGATAGGCTTAATACTTCCTATCAAGCGCTCAATTCCAAAGTTGTCTCACTTCTCACTCCTGGCGTATTGGATGATGCCAAAAAGGGGGATAGAACAGTCAAATGGAAAAGGTCAGTTCAGGGGACCCAAGTTATATCTGATCTAACGACCTTGATTACAATGACTGAGGGGGAAGAATTTGAGACAGAGGGTATGGCCCAGGGTGTCTCAGGCACAGGAGATGTAGGTGCTGAGACTGGCCCATATGGCTCAGAACCCAAAGAGGCAGGAACAGACACTTCTGACTCTCAGAAACATATTAAAGAAGTTGTTGAATTCCTGGAGGGGGACTTGGAAGATGAAGAAGAGCCTCCTCTGCCTCCACCAGTATCTGGAAAGGGAAAGAAAGTACTGAAGGTTCCTACACCTCGCCCTAAATCCCTAAAACGATACATCAGCCCAGCTGAACAAGCTCAGATCGAAGCAGATGAAAAATTAGCAAGAGAGCTTGCTGAGACTGAGGCATCAAATAAGCCAAAGAAGGCTCCCACTAAGGCAAGAACCAAGGTTCCTGCAAGGAAACCAACTAAGAGGCCCGCTGCCAGGAAGCTTACCCTCGGTGATGAAGCAGATAAAGAAAAAAAAAAGAGAGGGAAGCTGAACAGAAGAAAGCTATTGAATCCCAGCAAGGTCAGAAGAAGAGAGTTGAGCCTACGAGCGAAGAAATGATTAACTTCAGCATTATTAATTGGACAAAAGAGCTGAATATCACCATCTTGAAGAATACAGAAGGCAAGAGGCTCTAGCCAAAGAGAAGGCAGCTGAAGAAGCCAGAGAAGCTGATGTTGGGATTTTGTATATTGGAAGCAAATTTTATGCTTGTATACAATGTTTTTGTCCCTACCACTATTTTATTCTCCTATCTGATACATATATGTATATTTGCACATGTTATCCTTTAACTTGTATAAAAGTTAGATTTGTGTGGTGTGTCGGGTATCACAGAAGACAACACAAATTGGTTGAAATGACAAGATATAAACAGTTATCATAGCTGAGACAACTTAAGGATACGTTGTCGGTTTAAGCTGCAGTTTAGATAAGAAGTGGCTTGTCTTAGCTGTTTGTCTTTACTGGTACACTTAAGGTGGTGTATTAATGGATCACAGTGAGATGTGTTCTCCTAACTGACCTTAGTGTAGAACCAAGATCTCGGTGACTTAGCTGGTCTTAAGCTTGGTAAGACTTTAGCTGAGTGCATTTGGCTATCTATCACTTTGATCTACTATGGTGAACGTCATCGCGACCGGATCTACGTATCTTGGGTGCTAGTAATCATTTGTGGCTTAGGCTGGTTGTCTGTATCTTGCAACCGTATCCTAGTAAAATGGGTTGATAATATCCCCTGAGGAACTCGAAAGGATTAGCACACTAAACCCGACCAGTTGATTAAGTTCAGCTGTGTTAATAAGGTCGAGTGGTACTACTCAGGAATATAAGATGTTAATTAATTTAAGTTGTCAGTGAGCTTAATTAATTAACGGATATTTTTATCTTAAATACAGAGATCGATTAAGTCTAAAATACAAGCCCTTACTCAAGTTGGGATAAAGGGGTAAGTCAGCACGGATTCTCTAGTGGAATGAATCTGTGTTTATTAATTAATTTTTCTCTGGGCTGAGCATAGATAATTAATTAATTTGAGGCCCGACTTTATTTCATGTATTAGATCCCTGATCTGGCCCAATTAGTTGCTTAGTTATTTATTGTCTCTCAGAAATCATTATTAATGGATTAATGTATTTTTACATTATTTAATAATGTTATTTATCTGGAATTAATTGGCTGGGCCAATTAATTGATAAATATTAGTAGCCCAGTGGATTAATTAATTATATTATGGGCTAATTATATGGAAACCCATTAGAAATATAATTAAATTAATGAGCTACAAATATATTAATATTATATTGGCTTTTGAAGCCTATATATATTAGTATTCTGTTCAGAAACAGAACACACATATTCACAAAAATTCGAGACGCCTAACCGTGAGTATTGAGAGACAATAATCTTAAATTTTCTTCAGTTCTCTGACGACCCATAGGAAGAAAAAGGCCGGGACACATATCAGAAGATCTAACACTGGAGCAACAATCAAAGTCACGATAACATAGGAAGGAGGAAGGTATCGTTTCTAACCTTATATTTCCTTCAATTGGTATCAGAGTCTGGTTTAGGCTCTGATTGTTGCTATTAGGAGTATGATAAGGGTTTATTTCCGTCGTTATCGGGTTAATTTTCGTGTTTTGGGGCGGCCTGCGAGCCACTATTTTGACCCCGTTGTAACGTTTTTCTCGTGAGAAAATCCACGAGTAGTTGATAGGACCAATGTGTTACGTAATTGTACTATTTTAGTACTGGATTTTGGTCCGGGTTGCATAAAAATCGAGGCGCGATGGCGCGGAAGGACGGAAAAGGGAGAAACCCTAGTTTGTGGCAGAACATGACCACCAACTTGATACCGCGTGTGGTGGCGCGTGCAGAGTTATTTTTCCGATCCATTCAAATAGTTTTGTTCGTTTTCTCGTTAGCTTCGTCTGGATAGGTCGCACGACCCATTGCGATTTCTGGTTTGTCCGGAATAGCGCCGTAAAGGAGAAGTGGTCGTGCTGTCTAGAAAAGCCCCAAATTGGGCGAAAACCCTAATTCGGCTAGAGTTCCGCCGCATCTTGCGGCGGCGATTCCCGGCGGATCTGGAGTCCGATTGACGATCGGCTTGAACCTCTGGATTCCTCGTCTTATGAGCTTCGCGTCGATAGGTCGTAAGGCTCATCCGATCCCCGATGCGATCGGAATTGACATCTGAAGTTTGCTACTAGTCATGAATTCGTTCCGGCGAATCGTTTGAAATTCGAAATTGAGGAACTAATCTCGGCCGGAATCCGTTACACGGTAGTCGTGAGTGTTCCAATTATGTTTCCCCTCTTTCAATTGATCGAATCGCGGCTCGGGGATTACGAATTTGAGCGTCGAAGCTCGCCGGCGACGGAATGCGAAATTCGCTTGATTCCCGTCGCGGCGGCGGCAATTGACGCCGGAATTAGGCCGCCCAGACGTGTGGGTCGTGCCTAGGGACGGCAGGAGACGACGAAGATGCCGGAGCCGGGCCGTGGAGGGCGCGGCAGCCGCGCGTCTGCTGCCGGAAGCGCGGCTGCGCGCAGGTGCTGATTCGCGCAGCAACAGGCGGCGGCGCGAGGCGGTGCTTGGCGGGGCTGGCCGAGGCGCAAGCGGCGACCTCTTGGCGACGTCGGCGACGCGGCAGCAGGCCGCCAGCGCAGGCGGAGGCGCAGCGCGCGCGGTTCCAGCTGAGCTCGTCCCGATTCCGGCGACTCTGCTGCCCGACGAAGAGCGACGAGGCCGCGGACGACCTCCCCTTGACGACGGCGGGCTGCGGCGCTGCTTGGAGCGGCGGCGGCGGCGGCTGCTGGATGGAGAAGACGATGCTGACGTGGCGCGCTGACGTGGCGCGCCACGTCAGCCCTTGCTGACCTGGCATAAACGTGTCCTGCCACGTGGCAGACCCCTGATGACGTGACGATGACAGTTTTCGATGCAGTTTTCAAATTCAAAGATTTTGAAGATCGAAGAGCTGTATTTTGATCGGACTATGTAATAGTTAGGAATTACGTGTTTTAAAGCCGGATAACGACGTTTTAAAATTCTTATTTGCGCATTTATTTATTTTTATGCTTTAGCATGCGATTATGTGATTAATTGCGCTTAGAAAAGCATGTAAATAGGATTTACGTCGTATTAAAGCATGTTTTATTTTTTGCGAGCAAGTTTTATTGTGCGCTTAGAAATTGCATGCTTTAGGAATTATGTGGATATGCATGATTCAAAACAAACCTTTTGAATAAGAAGACTAAGCAATTTTAAATTAAATGTTTAATTAGATTCAATTAATTTGGATATTAAACACTTAATCGGACCTCCATTAATTGGACTCTACACGAAAGTAGTAAAGATTATGTGAGTAAACGTCCACCTGCGTGGCTTGCTTGCATTTTTGAGCTACCAGTTTTGTGAGATGCGTTTTCCAAAACAATATTTGATTATTATTGAGTAGTGGGAGCGAAGCCGTAAACGTCCACCTGCGTGACTTGCGTGCCTAGTAAACACGAGTACTCTAGAAGATAATAATTAAATAGGATGGCTAATTAGATCAAATTGAATGCGGCATGGTTCGAGTAAGTATGTCAATTTCGAGAATTTGATTCTATTTTTGTCAAATTAATGGTCAAAGCTTAGATGTCACTGCAGGTACAATTCTCTTCCCTCGAAGTCCCTTCCCGCGTTTTAATAGTGACATGGTCTAAAATATCGAACTATTAATTTCATTCGTGTTAAAAACCTAGACGTGGATTGGAATTAAAAAGCTAGGTAAATAGCTTGGTTTAGGGTTACGCTAGTAAATGTCCACCTGCGTGGCTTGCTAGTGGAATTGGTAGAGTTGTTCGAGGTTTTTAATATCATTGTTTTTAAAAAAGGTTACAATGATTATTAATTACGAATTACGTGCAAATATTAATTTCATAAATGCTTTTAAATTACATTTTTCAGATATGTCTGTTCGAATATTTTATTTTTCGAGTTCCTAAACAGTCTCACCAACCAAACTCTAACGGGTTTAACAATTTTAAATAATTTCATAGAGTGGAAGAGATATCTTACCTTCCCAATAAATGCTCTGCAAAGGTCCTATAAGAACTTCTGTTTTAGGACCGTTATATCTAAGAACAAGTTTACTATGAGGATGTTACTCAAATCTTTGGTAGAGGTCAAAGAGGTTATAGGAAAGGGCAAGAGTGCTCAAGTCTTGAATATTCCGAGTAGTTCAAGGAATCCTCCGAAAGGCGGAAACCAGAAAAAGAGCAGAAAGGGTGGACATTTCAAGAAGAGCAGTGGGAGTAAGAAGACGGTCCTTACCGGTGACATACGAATGTTAAAGGAGAAAGGAAGGTTCTTCAAGAAGTGGTAAGAAAGGACACTGGAATAATTATAATCCAGATGTTAAGGCAAAACAGAAAGAGACGCGAGTCGCTCTTGTAACTGAAACTGTTCTGGTTTCCTCTTCTACCCACGAATGGTTAGTGGATTCGGGGGCAACTGATCATGTTTGTTACACCTTGCAAGTTTTCTTGCAGAAAAGGCAATAGAGCAATGGCGAGGTGGTAGTCTCAATGGGCAATGGATCGAAAGTTCCTGCAATTGCCATTGGAGATTTACATCTATCTTTTGATAGTTCTGTTTTAGTACTTAAAGATGTTTGATATGTGCTTGAGTTTAGGCGAAACATTATTTCTGTTTCAAAACTCTGCACCATAGATGGTTATAAATCAAGTTTTGATAGTGAAGTTTCTATCATGAAAGACGATGATTTTATCTGTGGTGGACCATTAAACGGATCTTTATATACTATTACTTGTAAACCGTGTAGTTCTGTTAATATTGCTTCCTCATCATCAAATCCTAAGAAGAGGAAAGAGTCTTCTAAGGTAAACCAAACTTATCTGTGACACTTAAGACTAAGTCGCATCAATCTTAACAGGACTCAAAAGTTGGTGGATTATGGATCATTGGAGTCTCTCCAAGTTGAACCATTTCCAACTTGCGAAACCTGTTTGGAAGAAAAGATGATGACTAGGCCTTTCAAGGCAAAGGGTTATAAAGCCACAGAAGTATTAAGTTTGATACATTCTAACTTGTGTGGGTCTATGTCTACACAAGCTCGTGGAAGGTATGAGTACTTCGTCACATTTACTGACAATTACTCGAGGTATGGATATGTTTACCTTCATCGCCACAAGTCGGATTGCTTTGAAACCTTTAAGGAATTCAAGGCAGAAGTGGAGAAGAAGCTAGGTAAAGAAATCAAAACACTACGATCTGATCGTGGTAGGGAATACCTATCCAACGAGTTCAAGGACTACTTGACAGAATGCGGGATTACATCCCGGTGACCGCCAAAGACGGGCACGCCTCAGCAGAATGGTGTGTCAGAGAGAAGGAACCGAAGTCTCTTAGAGATGGTTCGATCGATGATGAGTTATGCAACTTTGCCAATTTCCTTCTGGGGATATGCCCTAGAGACTGCAGCATACTTGTTGAATCGTGTGCCTTCCAAGTCGGTACAAAAGATCCCTTTCGAGTTGTGGAGCGGGCACAAACCCAGTATGCACCACTTAAGGATTTAGGGTTATCCTGCTTATGTGCTAAATAGGCAGGCCGACAAATTGGAATCACGTTCAGAAGTGATGTTGTTCATAGGGTATCCGAAGGAAACGAAGGGTGGATACTTTTATGATCCTAAAGAACAGAAGATCGTTGTTAGCCCTAACTCTCAGTTCTTAGAAGAGGATTACATTAGTAACCATAAATCTCGAGTCGACATCATCCTTGAGGAATTACAAGGTGGTCAAGTTCCACTTGAACAGTCAGTTGTGCAAGATAGTACTCCACGAGTAACTGCATAATCTGTTAACACAACACCTGACACTGTTCGAAGTAGTGGGAGGGTGATATTTACACCTGATCGGTATATGTTCACTGGGGAGACGTTTGATCATCTCCCGGCAGATGAACAAGATACCGTGGATCCCTGGACTTACAATGAAGCAGTGGGAGATGTAGATATAGATTCCTAGCGAATTGTCATGGAATCAGAATTTAAGTCCATAATTGATATGGATGTATACGAGATCACTGAACTACCTGAGGGCTGCAAGGCTATTGGTAGTAAGTGGGTATACAAGAGAAAGAGAGGACCGAATGGAGAGATCGTGGCATTTAAGACCAGGCTAGTGGCGAAGGGTTTTTACCCAGAAAGAAGGTATTGATTACGAAGAGACTTTCTGGCCTATAGCAATGATCAAGTCCATTTAGATTCTCCTTGCCATAGCATCTCACATGAACCTAGAGATCTGGCAAATGTATGTTAAAACCGCATTCCTAAACGGTCACCTTGAAAAAGGTAAGGACATCTACATGAAACAGCCAGATGGTTATGTGAAGGAGGGCGAAGAGCATCTAGTTTGGAAGCATAAGAAGTCTATTCATAGACTTAAGCACGCTTTCCGGTTATGACATCAGCGTTTTCGATGAGGTAGTCAAATCCTATGGATTTGTATCCTGTCCTAACTAGGTGTGTGTATCGTATTTATGTTAACGGATCAGTGGTGTGTCTTGCATTTTACGTAGATGACATCCTTCTCATTGACAACAATGTTGAAGTGTTATCAGACGTAAAGACGTGGTTATCCGAGCAGTTTCAAATGAAGGACTTAGGTGAAGCTACTTACATCCTTGGGATCAAGGTTATCCGAGATCGCCAGAAAAGGATGTTAAGCTTGTCACAAGTGTCCTACATTGACACTGTTATTGCTCGTTTTAGCATGCAAAAGCCAAGAGAGGTTCAGTACCTTTCAGATATGGCATTTTTCTATCCAAGAATCAGTGCCCTAAAACGCCTGAAGAGATAGAAAGTATGATGCTAGTACCATATGCTTCCGCTGTCGGTAGCCTCATGTATGCGATGCTTTGTACGAGATCAGATATCTCATATGCTGTAGGCATGGTCTCAAGATATCAGTCTAATCCTGAAAAGGAACACTGGACTGCGGTCAAGCACATTCTCAAGTACCTTAAACGGACTAGAGATTATAGGCTTGTTTACCAGTCAGACAGTCAAGTATCTTTGGGTTATACAGAATCGGATTTCCAGGCTGACAGAGACGAGAAGAAGTCTACCTCGGGTTATGTGTTTACCTTGGGAGGTGGAGTCATTTCATGGAGGAGTGCAAAGCAGAAATGTATTGCGGACTCAACCATGGAAGCAGAGTATGTGGGCCGCCTTAAGCTTCGAAAGAGGCGGTTTGGCTCAAGAATTTCCTCCTGGATCTTGATATTATTCAGAATTTGCCTAAGGCGATCACGATTTATTGTGCTAATGCAGGTGCAGTGGCAAATTCTAAGGAACCTAGATCTCACAAGGCGTCTAAACACATAGACAGGAAGTACCACATTATACGAGTATTCGTAAATCGAGGTGATGTGGTGGTTGACAAAATTAGAACTGAAGTCAACCTAGCTAATCCTTTCACAAAGAGCTTATCACTCCCGGCTTGCGAGAAGCATGTTCGTGGCTTAGGAGTGGTAGAGATTCCCCCACTTAGGACTACAGAAACTTTTGTATAAGTGGGAGAAGATGCAGTGATAGATATGATAGATAGCTGAGATATAGCTGAGTACTAGTTTGTACCTAGATAACTGAGATATAGCTGAGTACTAGTTTGTACTTAGAACTGACACATTGTATACTAAAAGTTTACTTTAGTATAAGTGGGACAATTGTTGGGATTTTATATACTGGAAGCAAATTTTATGCTTGTATACAATATGTTTTTGTCCCTACCACTATTTTATTCTCCTATCTGATAAATATATATATATATATATATGTATAGGGTATGGATCTAGGGAGATCCATCCCTCATATAAGATATGAGAACCGATCCTATGCGTTGATCGGGTCTCATCTAATGGTCCATATTAATCCCTTCTTTGTTTTAAAAAAAAACACAAAATGAGAAAAGGGCATTATGGGTAAACAAAATAGAATGTTTTTGGGGGCAATTTCAGAAAACCAAAACATTTGAACCCTTTTCATTTCACCCACTCGACAACTCCCTTCCACTTTCTTCATAAAACTTCCTTCCCCCTTCAATCGAACAACTACCGTTTGCGCACGTCCATCTTCTCGTTCGTCCATCTTCCTTCCGTCCATCTTCGACACGACGGTACCCCATTTGCGCACGTCATACCCCATTTGCGTCGAACCACGATCGATTTGCGCGAAAAATCGACGATTTTCACTTAGAATCGACTCGAATCGACTCGATTTCAGAGTTAGTTTGACTAATTATTTACTTAAAGTAGGATACCCATGTATTATTTGACTAATTTCCTAGTTTTAGAGATATGATTGTTAATTGGTTCTTCAAATTCAATTGAAGTGGGTTCATAAAATTTATTGAAGTGGGTTCTTCAAATTCGATTGGAGTGGATTCTTCAAATTCGATTGAAGTTTGTTCTTCAAATTTGATGGAAGTGGGTTCGAAAAAATTCGTTTGGAGTGGGTTCTTCAAAATTCGATTGGAGTGGGTTCTTCAAAATCGATCGGAGTGGGTTCAAAATTCGATGCGAAAGCAAAGGTGCTCGACGAAATTCCCGAGAAGAACACCGCTCTGCGTCAATGCGCTTTTGTCGGTATGAGCATAAATATTTAGGGTGGTGAGCATAAAAAAATGTAATGGTTAGCATAAAGTATTATATTCATATGCAAAAAATGAAAATATTCTGAAAATATTTGTGTGTTACTGGTATGCATAAATTGTGATACTGATATGCAAGAAATATGATAGTTATATGCATAAATTCGATCTTGATGTGAATGTAATTGGTATGTTAATTTAGGTTGGTTGATTTCAGGACTCCAATATTGATTTTCGCATTTCGATTGCAGCGGTCATAGTATGGACTTAGGTATGTAATTTTAGGCAATATTAGGTGTAATATTTTCATATTATAATTGTGTCGTAGCATTATTGCAATGAAATATGAGCATAAATTATGAGTCTTCTGTGGTATAATTGTGTTGTAAAATTTATCTATGTGTGCATAAAATTTGTCTATGTGTGCATAAACTATGCATTGCATAAGCACAAAATTATACAATTTGTCGATGTGTGCATAAAATCTGTCTAGTTTGCCAGAAACATATTTAACTTGGAATTACAAAATTCTGTGGTTGAATTTGAGTCTTGATATGACAGAAAAAAAATAATATGATTATTGAGGATCAGCATTATTGTAGAGTTCTATGAGCATGAACATATGTATTCGGTAGTATAAAAAAATTCTTATGCTACATATGATACTTGTTGTCTGTGATTCAAAATTTAGAATTGGTAAGCATAAAAATATAACATTGTTTGCATAAATTTCGTTTGTTGTTTGCATAAAATCTGTGAGTCATGTGCATAATAAAATAACATGGTTTGCATAAAATTCGTTTTATATATGAATAAAATACGTTAGTCATGTGCATAAAATATGTTATAATTGCAGGCGGATCGAGCGGGAAAGGAAAGAGGAAGAGAATCAAACAGCCGCAAGAGAATGTTCCTTTAAAATCTTTGTTGAATAAAGGGAAGGACAATGTTAAAGACAAAGAAAGCGAATGAAATGACGAAGACGAAAAAACTAGATGAGAAAAATTTGATAGTTAGAATGTTGGGTTGTGCGACTCTTTCGTTTGGATAATTTCGTAGGATAAAATTGGTCATTTGGTCTTTATGTTTTTTAGGATTAGGTAGTGCAAGTAATGTAGTGAAAAACATATTTTGGTATATTCAAGTATTCTAAGTTATGTATTCATAATTCGATCATATGCAAAAAATAATTGGGGAGTATGCAGATATGTAAACAATCTTGTAAGGATAAAAACGTATATGCACAAACAATACATAACATAAGCATGAAAATACAATACGATATGCATTAAATATAAAACCTTAACATATATACATAAGCAAGAAGTCATAAAACAAAAGGATGAAACATCAATTGGGTATGCATGATATATAAAACCTTGAACATATTCAGTACCATAAAGGTTGAACTTGAGAGGTATAGTATATATGCATGAAAATCATAACACATAAGCATAAACATTAACGGTGGTATGCATGAAAATAACATAACATAAAGTAAAGCGATTATGTTAATACAAATTAGTCCAAACAGACGGTGCATCGGTCTCTACTAAGTTCTGCATAAAAAGTTAACATGAATCTTCTACATCCTTCAAGTTATGGCAGTTTCTTGAATCGTGATATCCCATCTGGTTGCATTTCCGACACATCCTCTGAGGCTTCAATTTACCACGCAATGCAGCCTCCTTCCTAGACTGTGCATGCATGAATATGTCATTGTATCAGCATAAACTAACAAATAGATATGCATGAACATTTAACGAACGTATGCACGAAATATAATTGTTAATCTACAAGATAAAAATTCAATACTTCATATATACATACATCTCATTCTTCAAAAACATAAACCGGTATCTCGATTTTTATCCCAATAAAGCGAGAATATAAACTTCCTTAAATAAAAGCATATTGTGAAAAACGAAAGCATTTCTCAAATATTATACTAGATTGCCCAAGGAAAATGATTACAATTACTTCAAGTTCTCGCATATAATGTAAAAAATCAAAAAAGTACGAGAAAAAAATCTTCCAAAATCGGAATTAATCGGGAGAAATAGAGAAGGAAAACGAACATTGATGACTTAAGAAACATAAAAAATCGATACCCACCTTCAATAATCAACTTCAAATAAATATGTTGGAGTCAAATTTTTCTCCCGCTGCTCACTCTCTGCTCATTCTCTGCAGCTCGATTTTGGTGAATGAAGAAATGAGGGTTTGTAGTGATGTGGGTAAAAAGAAGAGGCAATTTTACTCTTTTACCCTTAATGAGTTGATTTATTCCTTTTTTCCTTTATTTTTAAATCGTTTTGGAGAAAAAATGAGAGCCTTAGATTGCCGAAATGGAGGGCCGAGATCGGTTCTCGTATCTCATATGAAACTTGGTTCTCATAATATCCATTTCCTATATGTATATATATACATATATATATATATATATATATATATATATTTGCACATGTTATCCTTTATCTTGTATAAAAGTTAGATTTGTGTGGTGCGTCGGGTATCACAGAAGACAACACAAATTGGTTGAAGCGACAGGATATAAACGGTTATCACAGCTGAGACAACTTAAGGATAAGTTGTCGGTTTAAGTTGCATTTTAGATAAGAAGTGGCTTGTCTTAGCTGCTTGTCTTTACTGGTATACTTAAGGTGGTGTATTGATGGATCACAGTGAGATGTGTTCTCCTAACTGACCTTAGTGGAGAACCAAGATCTCGATGACTTAGCTGGTCTTAAGCTTGGTAAGACTTCAGTTGAGTGCATTTGGCTATCTATCACTTTGACCTACTATGGTGAACGTCATCGCGACCGGATCTACGTATCTTTGGTGCGAGTAGTCATTTGTGGCTCAGGCTGGTTGTCTGTATCTTGCAACCGTATCCTAGTAAAATGGGTTGATAATATCCCCTGAGGAACTCGAAAGGATTAGCATACTAAACCCACCCGGTTGATTAAGTTCAGGTGTGTTAATAAGGTCGAGTGGTACTACTCAGGAATATAAGATGTTAATTAATTTAAGCTGTCAGTGAGCTTAACTAATTAACGGATATTTTTATCTTAAATACAGAGATCGATTAAGTTTAAAATACAAGCCCATGCTCAAGTTGGGATAAAGGGGTAAGTTAGCACGGATTCTCTTGTGGAATGAATCTGTGTTTATTAATCATTTTTTCTCTGGGCTGAGCATAGATAATTAATTAATTTGAGGCCCGACTTTATTTCGTGTATTAGATCCTTGATCTGGCCCAATTAGTTGCCTAATTATTTATTGTCTCTCAGAAATCATTATTAATGGATTAATATATTTTTACATTATTTAATAATGTTATTTATCTGGAATTAATTGGGTGAGCCAATTAATTGATAAATATTAGTAGCCCAGTGGATTAATTAATTATATTATGGGCTAATTATGTGGAAGCCCATTAGAAATATAATTAAATTAATGGGCTACAAATATATTAAAATTATATTGACTTTTGAAGCCTATATATATTAGTATTCTGTTCAGAAATAGAACACACATATTCACAAAAATTCGAGACGCCTAACCGTGAGTATTGAGAGACAATAATCTTAAATTTTCTTCAGTTCTCTGACCACCCAGAGGAAGAAAAAGGCCGGGACACAGATCAGAAGATCTGACACAGGAGCAACAATCAAAGCCGCATACGAAGGAGGAAGGTATCGTTTCTAACCTTATATTTCCTTCAGCTGAGAGGTTGAAGCCAAGACCACCTCCACCGAAGGACAGGGACATTTCATCTACTTCAAAGTTCAGGAGAGGCCGCAGACCCAATGATCAGAAGATTCATAGGTGGCCTCATGTTGATCAATGGATGCCCTGAGAGAGGAATCAACTATGGGAGACTATCAAATCTGAATTTATCAATCGCTACTATGTTTGGCAATTCTGGACTGACACTTCAAAGAATGATGCCTTTGCTGATTAGGTTCATGAATGTGACATTGAGATCTACAGTATAGTCGAGAAAGCCATTGAAGCTGATGTTAATGTTCAAACTCCGTCTTTCAGGACTCTGCCCCCACCTCAGGAGCTAAACGGATCTCTATACACAGGCGTGATAGAAGGCGAAATTAGGAGAGCAGTCTTAGCTCTGGATCTTGATCCTAATGATCCTGAAGATAAACAGAAGATTTAGAAGCTGAGAAGAGATACCTTCAAGATGTATGGACTTCCTCTTCCCGAAGACAAATCGAAGGACTTTAAGGCAAGGATTCAGCGCTTCAGATCTGTTAGGAAGCAGTCTAGATAGGTCTAGCTTTAGCTCCTAGTGTAGCAAGTGATGTAATTGTACTGAATTTCTCATATATATCAATACATCAACTGTTACTTGGTCTGACAATCTCTTATTGTCTCCATGGTCTACTTCGTCTTACTTTAACACTCATAATCACCTAAGTGATTACTGACTCACACACTCACTGCTTATCTGTATTTGCCAGTTTTTGCTCAGATTGATTGATGTCTATGAGGAAATTATGTTGGGAGAATTTAATGACAAAATTTTGTAAACTCCCAACTGTCCTCAGTAGATTAGAAACTTGAAAGTGCAACCTCACTGATTTTTCTTGTAACATTTGTAAGGAGTTTGCACCTGATAGTTTATTATAGTGTTGGATAGCAGATAGTGACAGGTTTTGGCATCATCAAATAGGGGGAAATTGTTGGGAGATGATTCAACAGTAGACTTTTTAGAAGATTTGGCTGATCCCAAAACCCTATGTTGATTGGTGAACCATTTCGGTGTATTTGTAACGCCTTGGTCCCTAAGAGTTTCAGACTCAGTAGACTTGCTTTTAGCATGGTCCCAGGCTCAGAAGTTCTTCAATAGACTTTCCGCCTCAGTACCATGGAGTGAAGATTTAGTAGTGCTGGACTCAGTAGGAGCAGCCTACTGAAAGGTGTTCAGGAGTCAGTAGAACTAGACTCAGCAGGAGCAGTTTACTGAACTCAGAGTCTTGACCCTCAGTAGAGTTGAACTCAGCAGGAGTATACTACTAAACCCCTAGTCAGACTCAGCAACGGCCTGACAGTTGCCTTAACTGTCAGTGGTCTTCAAAGAATAAATCAGTATAGTTGTCCGAGGTCGTACACATCAGAGAAGTCAGCTTCAGTATCTACCTTGAAGTCTGAATGTCTCAACAACTTTCTACACCTCGACCAATGACAAGCAGTCAACTGTTAAAGTAACTGGTAAAAGCTGCAAGTCAACCACTTTCCTAGAAAAGATAGTGGACTCTGTGGAATTTCAAAAGAGCTGTTAGCTACCCAAATAGAGTGACACGTAGACAGTTCGTCTCCAATGGATCTATCCATAGCTCACCTCTATAAATAGAGGAAAAATCAAATCGTTGAACACACTACACAACATACGAGCATCAAGCAAACAAGAACACAAGCTTTCCACGACGAATTGCAGAGAATACAACCAACCGCGAAAAGCACTCACACTGGTCTAGAAAAGCCAAGCTTTCATAGAATCAAAGCCTCTAGCATCTAAGTGAAGAACACAAACCCAGAGATATTATTCCTCACTGTTCTTCGCTCTAGAAGCCTTTCTTGCTCCCTTTCCCTCTAACATAAGCTCAACTGTATCTATCTATAGCTTAGAACCGAAGGAGTTCATCTCTTGAACTGTTCTTATTGTTAAGAACTCCTTCATCGTTGGAGAAACCTTCAAACATATTTTTGTTTGACTCTGTAAACTGAGACTTGCTCAGTATAATCACAAGGCTATGTTTGTCCTGTGTACAAACCAACTGAGACTAACTCAGTATAATAAAATAGCCTCCTGTCTTGTTCAGGACGATGGACATAGGATTTTGAATATCCGAACCACTTTAAAAAGTCACTGTGTCATTTTATTGTTGCATTGATTTACTGTTCATTCAGAAATTTGTTTACAAAATCATTCAACAGAGTTTCAGTAAAAAGCTTAACTGAGTGCACTAATCTATTGAACATGTTTTAATAAATAAACATTTTCAAACAAAACTGAATTGGGCCTACACAATTCCGCACGCTACTGAACTTCTACTGAACGGTACTGAATTCTGACATCAGTCAACTAGCAGACCTCAGTACAGTCAGTCACTCTGTCTACCTGATCTAGAACAGCTTGTCTGGTCTACTAAATTCATTTAGTAGGCAATCTCCGTAAATCGGACTGTTTGCGTTCAAGTTTGAGAAAAAGGTTTTTAGGAGTATTCAACCCTTCCCCCCCCCTCTACACCTGAACGTTTGACTCGGGACCAACAACAATCTTATAAACATCCTCTGGAGATCACTCAGGATCCCCGCCCTACTCAGCCACCTCAGCAGAAGAAGCGAAAGACACTGAAGAAGTCAGAGTCTTCAGTCGCTCCCACACCTATCTCCATTGAGGATTCAGGGTCAGGTAAGGAGAATGTGACCCTGAAGGAGAAGGTGAAGAGAGTCAATTTAGAGGAGACTCAGCCAGAGATTCCAGCTGAGCCGACCCAACGTACTAAGGTCTCCTTTTCCATCCCAACCTCAATTATTCAAGCTAGGAGCAGAGCCACTGAAGAGGTTGCTGATGAGATTATAGAGATCCACGATCATCAGGATCTCGTGGACATAGCTGTTCGTGCTCGGGTGCAGATGCGTCTGAGATTCCTTGTGTGGGATCTACTAGAAGAGACGATCGCATCAGAACTCAAGGCGAGTCTTCCTCTCTGACTTAGCCTCCGCCGCCTCCTCCTCCTCCAACTGACTCACCCAAGGATACAGACCTAGGAGGATCTACTGAGGGTAACACTCCCAAGGATGATCAGCCACACCCTCCTCTAGAATCAGGCCCGATCATCCCGACTCTGTCCAAGACTCAGCCCAAGAAACAGAGCAGATATAAGGCTGCTGAGCTCAAGGACATCAGCACGGAGTCAATAAATAAGGTTATTAAGCATCAAGCACACAAGAACCAATCTCTTGCCGATGATGTGAACACTAAGTGGAGTAAGTTCACTGAGGCTCAGACGAAGATGCTGACAAACCTTTCTACTGAAGTGCAGAGGATCAGCACTCCAAAGTCAATCAATGCTGAAGAGATCCTCACTAAAGCACTTGAGGCACAAAAGACCGACCTAACTGCCCAATTCCAAACCATACTGCAGTCGCAAGCCAAGATGTTCACTAAAGAGATGGATGTTGCAATAGGTCGAGTCCAAAAGGCAGTCGAGGAGCGCTATAAATTCACAGATGATAGTGTATCCAAAGCACTAACCAATCAACACGACTCCTGCCAAGAAATCAAGAAGGTTGCTTCTAATCCGACGTCGTGAAGAGAACAAAACTGCTCTGCTGAACGCTATTGATCAAGATCATAATAGGCGATGGGAGTCTTACACTGATGTAGCAACTGATATTGCCTCAAGTCTTGAGACAGTCAAGGCCTCAGTGGATGAATTGAAGAACAAGGTCATTGCCCTGACTATGCTTATTGATGATACTAAAAAGGGGGAAAAGAGTAGATCTGCTTAGCTGAGAGCCCTCCTTAAGGCAGAAGAATAGGGTGCAGGACCAAGTTCAGCAATTATTCCGGCCGGACCCAGCTCAGTAGAAACTGACAAAGGGGAAGAAGCTAGCAAGGGGGAAGCCCCTGCTGAAGAGCCTACAGATGCAGATGTGGTTGAAGTGGCCAAGTTTATTGAAGGGCTACTGACTGAAGAGTCGCCACCTCCAGCCAGGAAATCTGATAAGGGCAAGGCCCTTGCTGACCCCAATCCACCAAAGTCGAAGAAGCTCAAGTTCCGATCAAAAGAAGAACAGAACGCATTCGATGCCAAATTGACCAAGGAACTTGAAGAGCAGGATGCGAAGAAGAAGATTCCAGCCAAGAAGGGCATACAGATCCGATCTCTAGGTGAGTTCAGGCAAATCAGAGAAGCTAGGGAACGTATACGTCTAGCTGATCTAGAGGCCCTCAGGCTGCGGACAGAGAAGGAAGCAAGGGAGAGGGTCCCTGTGAAGGACAGAAGTATCTCTACTACTTCTCTAGATACTTCAGGAGAAGGGAGCCAGTCAGTGAAGTGAAGAGAGTTATTTACAAGAGAACTGACGACTAGGTACCCCTTAAGCTGAATCCGAAATGGGAACAACTTAAGATTGACTTCATTAAGAGATTCTACATCTAGAAAGTTGGCAATGAAGAATCCGATCCTGAAACTTATTTCAAAGATTTCCCAATTGCTGTAAACCCTCCTTTTCATGCTGAGATCCAGACTTTGCTTGAGCAATCAGGCAAGACGTTGAAGGCACCTCCTTTCAGAATTCTTTCTCCTCCTCTCACTCACCAGGACAATATCTGCAAGAAGGAGATTGAAGAAGAAATCAAGGATGCTATTACCAGCAAAGCACTGGACAAGAGTGATGATGAAGACTTGATGGAGATCAAGGCCCTGAGGAACCGAGTATATTCAGGATATGGCCTTGAACTTCCGGAGAAGAAGTCTGTTGACTTCAGAGTGCGCACGAAACAATTCAAGAAGAAGCAGAGCTGACCTAGTCAGTAGTGATAGAATGTCTTGTACTGTAAACATCTTATCTTATATATGACATCTATTGCTTTGAGCCTTGACAATTACTCATTGTCTTTACGGCTGTTTTGTTTTACTTTCAACACTACTGATCACTTCAGTGATCAAATATCACACTCACTCACATTATCTGACCCTCTGTGATTTATATGCTTATCTGCCTTAGAAATTTTTCCTGCTATTACTTTTCCTGCTCTGATACCATGCTATTATTTAAGGGGAAAGGGCTCTTATATGACTTAAAGGGAAAATTATTTCTTAGGGGGAATTTGTCTTATAGGGGGAAAATTATCTTTCAGATATTGTTAGAAGGGGGAAATTGTTTTTCGAATACTACTGATTAAGTGTTGATTAGATGATTAGCTACTAAGAGTTGTGATCCGTTTCTGAGCTCTGATATTTTTTTCTGTATCGACCTTGATATCTCTTGACTGTGCTAATAGTTATTAAGCTCTGATACCTTCAGTAGACTATAACTATGTTAATTTGATGTGGCTTTCATACATTACATGTTGTAATAGCTCTGATACATTCTTACATGTGATTGCTCTGATACTTTCTTTTCATTATATAATCAGCTCTGATTGTTGGCTGGAGCATTCCTTGTAATAGATCTTACTTAGTAGTAGTAGCTCTTAACATTAGCATGTTTCTTTTTATAGAAGATGTAAAAGGTTTTGGCATCATCAAATAGGGGAAAATTGTTGGGATAAGGATTCAGTATGACACATTTATAGATTTGAAGATCCCAAAACCCTAGTTGAATGATGTACCTTCATTTCTGTAATAGCTTAGTTTGAGTTCAGCATGTTAGGAACTCAATAGGCTAGAGTTCAGTAGCTGCGAAGTTCAGTAGAAGACCTTGCACTTAGCTGATGGACTCAGTATCGAAGAAGTTAGTTGGCCAGCGGACCACCAACTAAATCTGCAAAGGAATTCGTGCCCACGTACTGAATGCTCATAAGAATGTCAGTAGGAAGTCACTTTAGTTTAAGGTCCGAGGATTCAAAGGGAGTCAACCTTGATGTTTGACAAACCTCACCTGCCAATCTACCTCGACCAATAAAGAGCCGACAACGCTTTACCTGTTCTGACAAAAGCTGCTCCGAGACTGAAAAAGAGGCGTATCTCTACAGTGCACCTACTCATCAATGTTCAAATTTAAGTAGCCGTTTTCCTTGTCGTTTCGACACGTGGCTAGACCCCTCTCCAACGGATCTATTCACAAATGGAACGCTATATATAGAGGAGAGTCTTCATGCAGAAAGACACCGGGAACCAAAAGCTTTCAACGCACAAACGATCTCTAGCAAACTCACTGCATATCCAGCGAAGAACTTGAACTTAGACTAGAATCTTTTTAGTTCTTCTCTCTAGATAATATTTGTTCCCCTTCTCTTATCTAAGCGATCTAAATTATATTCATAGCTTAGAAACCCCGAGGGAGTTCACATTTTGTGAAAACATTCTAATTGTGAGAACTTCCTCATAGTTGGAGAAGCTCAAACTCTTTAAGTTTGAAACCCTGTAAAGTCACTACGACTATAAGTAGCGAATATGTCCTGTGAATAGATCACTGAGACTTGCTCAGTATAAGCATCAAGTTTGTATATGTCCTGTGAACAGGTATAGCAATACAAGTATCCTGCTTTGGTCAGGACAGTGGACGTAGGACCCAATGTGTCCGAACCACTTTAAAAATCTGTTGTGTTGATTTACTGTTGCTTTTCTTAACTGATCATATTGCATAAAACTGTATTTCATAAAACTCAACATAAAACGGTTTTCCAACCGAGACGTTTCATAGGGCCTACACTTCCGCACACACTCTGATACTTAACCACTGTTTGACTGACATATATCAATAGAGCTGAACTCAATAGAAGAAATCTCTGCCCATCCGACTGAAAGCACATCTGGCTATCTGACTCAGTTCAGTAGCACACTCAGTTAGAGTTGACTTTCGCGTTTGAGAAAAAGCATTTGTATTCAGGTGTATTCCCCCTCCCCCCCTAGACTTGAAACATGTCTCAGGACCAACAAGATCAACTGAGACTTGCCAGTATAATTAATACACATCTCATTATGATCCATCGATATACCATTTTAAGTGTAACAATATATACAAGTAGCCAAAACAAACCACTTCTTATCTGAACTGTAGCTTAAACCGACTACTAATCATAAAGTTGACACAACTGTGATAACTGTTTATATCTTGTTAGTTCAACTAGTTGTGTAATCTTATGTGATCTACAACACACTATACATCTAACTATTATACCAGTTAAAGGATTAAACATGTGCAAACATATTAAATCAAATAGAAGAATAAAACTGTAGAAATGAAAGCACATTATAAACAAGCATAAAAGTTGCTTCCAGTTAGGGGTGGTAAAGTAGCGGGCTGGGCCGGCCCAAGCCCGGCCCACCAGGCTTTCGGTGATTTACCGGGACGGGCTAGGCCCGCCCGAAATTCATCGGGCCCAAAATATCTTAAGCCCAGCCCAGCCCCGGGCTTTCGGGAGGGCGGGTGGGCTTACCTCGAGTTTTTCATTTTTTTTTTAAATAAAATTGAGAATCAAAAGTTGAAACGAAAACCAAGAAAAATATATTAAAGAATAAAGATAATTTTGCAAATATGAGTTTTAATATCTTATGATGAGTTGATAACAATTAAAAAAAAGTCCATATGTTCTATGATCACTATTCAAGCATAGGTTGCATGCATTGTGTGTGTCGGCCTCGATTTCTCTATTCCCCCCCCCCAAATGCCAGCACCTTCTTAAAAGGATAAATATTCTATACAAACTTTATATCACATGAGATAAATATTCAGTGCATGTCCAAATTGTATACACGATAACCCTTTTGGCCATAAGGATACCCAAGAAAAACGCTTTGTTAGCCGCTCTCGCCGAACTTATCTCCCCCTTTCTTGGTATCCTTGCTGTAAACCAAACACCCAAAAGTACGAAGATGATTATAGGGTGCAGGCTTATCTAGTAAGATTTCATGTGGTGCTTTATTCTGTATGGTTTTGGAGGGTAGACGATTTATCAAATAGGCAGCGGTAAGAACACACTCCCCCCCAAAACATATAGGTAAATTAGCTTGAAACGCAAAGCACGGGTCATGTCAAGTATACCGTAGTGTTTATGCTCAACAACACAATTTTGGTGTGGCGTATTAACACACGAAATCTTAAGTAAAATATCATTAGTAGCATAAAAATCCATCATCACATTAGACTTAAATTCCGGACTATTGTCGCACCAAACCTTCTTTATTTTCTTATCAAACTAGGTTGAGATCATGTTGCAAATAGTTAGGAGACAATTGCCAACCTCGGATTTTTGTTTGAGTAAATAGACCCACACATAATGGCTAAAGTCATCAACAATGGTTAAAAAGTAATGAGCACCACTAAGAGAAGGCTCATTGTAACTACCCTAAATGTCACAAGGAATCATATCAAAAATTGAATCAGTCTTCATAAAACTATTAGAAAAAGGTAAACGAGTTTGTTTTGCACGAAGGCAAGAATTATAATTTTCAAGAGGTGAAATTGTACTAAAAAAATCAATGTGCTTAAGGTGCTCATAAGAAGCATGACCTAACCGTTTGTGCTAAATCTATGCATTCAAAGCGGTGTAATAGTACTAAAAAATCAATATGCTTATGGTGCACATAAGAAGAATGACCTAACCGTTTGTGCTAAATCTATGCATCCTTTGAAACCAATAGTGCTATCCTCTCATCTTGAATAGGCGCCAAACATTATAGACCATTGCAGTCATTACCCACGTCAATTAGGTTCCTCGAGTATAAGTCTTACATAAAACAGAAATCCGGGAAGAAGGTCATGGAGCAATACAAATAATTAGTAGCTCGACTAACAGACAACAAGTTGAATTTAAATTTTGGAATGTGCAAGATGCGATCGATTTTAACCCCATTAGGCACTTTTACATTACCAACACCATCAACCGGAACATGAGTGTCGTTCGGGATTTGAACTGGCAGCAACTTATACGACTTCTGCAAGTCGATCAACGCCTCCTTAGCACACGTTATATGATACTAAGCCCCTGAATCAATAATCCAAGGCTCATTAAATTTAGTCCTACCTATCATATTAGCAGTAGGGCCACTATCGGAAAAATGCTTGATTAAGCAATCGTACTATAAGGCCCTCAAACTAGGAATAGGGCTAGCATCCGTTTCAGCAGTAGTAGCTCGAGGAACACGTTGATCACAGGATTGATCAACGTTGGCAGGCTGATTTTGCCGCAACTCCTTAAACCAATCAGGGTATCCATTCAATTCAAAACACAACTCCTTTTTGTGTCCCGTTTTGCCGTAGTTACACTTTAAAGAGTTTTGATCCTAACGCTCACATTGATCATCGCCATCTTTTGGCTTTTGATGAGATGGTTCGTTGCTACCATGTCCCTACATTTCAGCCTAAGGCCACGCTTGAGAGGGCGACTGCATGGCGAAAGCTGTTGCTTCGGGTGGTCATCGGGAGCTGGTGATCATCCTTGTCGTTCATCTTCTGTAACTAAGTGATACACTGCAACTAAAGATGGAGTGGGAGTAGTAGCAAAAATTTGAGATCTTACCACACTAGAAACGCCATCAAGACCTATCAGAATTTCATAAAGCCGGTATTTCTCCTTTGCTTCGGCATTCACTTTACCTGCCCACATGAACACACATCCATCTTAGAGACGGACTCAATCTCATCCCAGATTCCCTTGAATTCTGTGTAGTAAGCTGACAGTGAGAGATTCTCTTGTCGTGCCGCCACCATCATCTTTTTAATTCGTATGCCCTAGGTGTACTTTCTTCGGCGAAACATACCTTGAGATCCTTCCATATATGTGCAGACGTTGCAGCATATCGTACAGTAGACTGTATCTCCTTTTCCATAGCTATGTTGAGCCATCCACGAATCTTCATGTCACATCGCTTCCACATAGTTTGTTCGTGCGAAGCCGTTGCGGGCATAGGAGGTTGCGTCAACAAGACATCTTTGTTTTTGGCGTACAAGAAATTGTACATCTCTTGCGACCACTCACCATAATTGCTATCGTTGAGGTCTTCGTTCACGTGGATAGATCGATGCCGATAAAAAATAGCACGACATGTGATCGATTTGGTTATTTGGTTTGGATTTAGATCTGGTATCAGTCAACGACTGATCAACTTCATTCTTTTTGTCATCGATGGCATACATGGCTACCAATTTGAAGAACAACGGAGAAATACGTTCAGGTTTTAAGATGACGGACAAATGGAAAGAAGATGAATAGCGAATCAACTTGCTCTGATGCCATGAAAAAATCGCAAATGGGGTAAAATATTGTATTGTATTCATTTACTAGGGTACAAAGATTTAGAGACGTAAAATCTCTATAGAATAAGAAAGAAATCATTCCTGAAACTATATCTAAAAAATAATTTATAATATCCAAATATATGAAATCCAGTCGGCGCCAATACATAAATATTTCCAATCTCCTCAATATTTTTTAACTTTTCTTGATTTAGTTAGAATCTCAGAATGTTCACTTCAGCCTCAAAACATGCATTGAATCTAATTACTCCACTAATAAACCAATATTATCCTACTGAGCAGACCTAATAATGAAGGTAATTGTTTTGTGATCAAATATTATACGATTGAATTTCATCCCGTACTTTTCAAGTCGAATTTAAACTTTTTTATTGGGCACACCTGATAATAGTGGTAGATGTCTCTTATCCAAAAACAACTTAATCAATATAAAGCGTCATCAGTTTCTTAGTATTTATTATACGTTTCAAGGTCGACCATCAAACCCTGAAGATAAGCACATGATTCGCGCTCGCCACCATCAACCCAAATTTCATATTGACTTCACTCTTTAGAAAACTAATCATTTAATACTAAGGGGGTGTTTGAAGTAGCTGAAGCTTATTGATAAATGCTGTGTTTGAAAATAAGTGCTGAAAGCTGCTGAAAGTGAGGAAAATAGTGTTTGGGAATACTGATGATAGAAGTAGCTTATTGTTACTTTTAAAAAAAAATGTATGTTTTGCCCTTAGTATTACTAATTATTATTTATAATAAATAATAAAATTCAAAATAATTATTATTCAATATTTACTTTTTGCTTACAATTTCAATCTATGACTATAAAATACTAAATTAATCTAAATATTATATATATTATAAAATTGTATTATAATAAATATAGTATATAATTATATGTTAAATACTATTTATTTGTATAAATTCATCTTACAAACAAAATAAATAAAAATTCCTCCATAAATTTTATAAAAAATTGAGAGAGAGAGAGAAGAGACGCAGTGGATGTGATAAAAATGTATTCTCACAAAGTATTAGGATTAGGGATAATTCTGGAATCAGATAAAATTATTAGGGGTAGTTTGGTCTGAAAAAAGTATAAGTTATAAGCTGAAAGCTAGAAGCTGGGGTGGAACAGCTTCAGCTGATTCTCTATTTTCGGCCCAATTAAAGAATCTCAACTTTAAGCTGGAGTTTCAAACACCCCACACAAGCTTAAAGCTGAAGCAACTTACAAAAAGTTGTTCCAAACACCCACTAAGTGACTCTGATAGTCATCAAAATATTTGACATGGTCAACATAAACAAGCTTAAAGGTGAAGCAACTTACAAAAAAACTGTTCCAAACACCCACTAAGTAACTCTGATAGTCATCAAAATATCTGACATGGTCAACATAATTTTCTGGAAGTTATTCTCTTTCATGTGTGTATGGTTTAACGATCGACAAACCTAGATTTGAGGGATATTATTAAATGACAAAGTTATAAAAGTGCAATTAGGGGAAATCAAATATGTCATATCATGTTGAAATAATTGTATGGTTGTATTTAATGTAATGTTTGATTATTATGAATGAGAAGGCCATCTTTCTTTGATTCTGACAAGAAAAATGTCATCTTGTGCTATAAATAGTTTTTGGTAGCATCACACACTGTACTCTGCTGACACCCTCCATTAATGATTTATTTCTTTACTAGCTATAAGCTCTTCTGTCTCTCTCTCTCTCCAAAGAAATGAATCTCATCTTACACCGATTTAGCCAAACACACGCAGTCATAACATAACATAACCCCTCGGAAAACTCCAACTCTTCACACACCACGAAGCGTTGGTCATTATTATTCACCCTTCGCTTCGCATTGCATCTATACATGCATTCATGAGTAGAACAGTCTTTGAAACTGCACTGGGTCTGGTTGGGTTGGGTTACAAATCTCTACAAATCTCCGTGTCTAATAATTAATTAAATGGGTTGTCTGGTTTCACAACTAGCGGCCAAATTTGCCTTCTTTCCACCAACACCGCCAACTTACCAGGTCAAGAAGAGGGACGACGGCAAGCTGGTGGCTATCTCCGCGACGTCTTCGCTCCCAATAACCGCTGACGATTCTTGCCTAGATGTGTTGGCCATCGATACTCGAAGGGGAAACAAGATTGTAGCTTTCTACTTGAGGAATCCGTACGCTAGGCTTACATTGTTGTACTCCCATGGAAATGCAGCTGATCTGGGCCAGCTCTATGATCTCTTTTTACAGCTCAAAGCTAATCTCAGGGTTAATCTCATTGGGTCTGCTCTTCTCTCTCTCTCTACCCCTAAAAAAGGGACTTTAATCTTTAAGGTTGCTATCTTCTGCTTTTAATATTTCTTATATGGCTGATTTGCAATTTTATGCTCTATTAGAATTAATGGGAACTTTATAGTTTCACTTTTTATTTTGATTAACTGCTGAAGATTTTTGAGACAAATGTGGGGCTTTCTGTAAAAAAATCATTTTAATTTTAATTTTTTTTTCGTGTAAGGGTTCAATTTCTGGTATAGATCTGAAATCTTTATTAAGTGACAAAATGGCGATTCAGTCGAGGTTGAATCATTTAGTTGGTTGACTACTGGGTTTTGTCAAGATTGCCGACTAGATATTGCATTTTAATTTTCCTTGTTTAATTATTTGTAATTTGAAAGTGATTGGGTTGAATGCCCACTGACCTATCTATGGCTATGTAGATGTAAAGGAGATCGTAATGGTGTCTTTAGATTTTGACATCTTATGATTTCATTTCCCAATGACTTCCATAGTTTTGCTTTTGTGGTGTTATAGAATGTAGACTTCTCTCTAATCATATGTGTTGCTTTCGATCCTTCTCTTCCAGCACTTTGGCTAGGGAATATATTTTCTTTTTCATTTATTTTTCTTAGCAAATTTCCCTGGCTGTACATCCTCTTGTATGCGCTGGAGAATTATTTCTTTGCTCAATGATTAAAATGAAATTATTTAAACCATCTTTTATTTCAATAGTTCAATATTTTCTTGATTCCCCAAGTTCCTGTGAATTCTAAAGATTTTATATGAATCCTTTTTATTCACTATTGTGTGTAATTCAATGAATGGACTTCTGGCTGCCTGAGTTATTTCTACCTGTTATATTGATTAATTTTAACATGTTTTACTGAGTTGATTCTATTCATCCATGCAGGTACGACTATTCTGGTTATGGAGCTTCAACTGGTAAGGTAAAATCACTGAACTTAGTACGGTTTTAAGTCCCATTTTTAACTTCTGTCCATACGCAAAAGTAATAGTTGCCTTTCTATTTTAATGAAATTGCAAATACAACAAAATTCTCCTGCACATTCTTGCTCCTGATAATGAAATAAAGTTTTGGAAAACTTAGCTAGTCAGTCTCGTAACTCATTTCATTTCTAAGAAGCTTAGCTGGGTGATGTTTGTCGTCGGAAAATATATACCTAGAAATCGGCCTTGTGTTTGTTTGTGAATCATCTTAATTATGTTTCTATTGATTTTATTAGTATTTCCTTACATATGTTGCTTCTTGTTCTTTTTGGCCAAATTGTTAGAATTAATCATGAAACCTTTGTTTTCTTTCTTTTTTATATTTCCCAGCCCAGTGAATATGATACATATGCGGATATAGAGGCTGTATATGAGTGTCTTCAAACAGAGTATGGGATTAGCCAGGAAGATCTAATTCTATACGGTCAATCAGTCGGAAGTGGACCCACGTTACATTTAGCAGCTCAGCTACCGAGGTTGAGAGGTGTAGTCCTGCACAGTGCCATCTTATCTGGTCTTCGTGTTCTTTGCCATGTGAAGTTCACCCTCTGCTGTGACATTTACAAGGTTAGTACTTCTATATACATGTACTTCTGCTAATGATTCTTGGCTGGGCTTGGCCCCTTCCGATCCAATGTGGCTGTTCACTGGTGATATAGAGTGAAATATGTGACACTTAGACTTCCTTTAAAGATGGCACATTGCAATCAAATCCTTCAAATTCTTTTCTTGATATCATTTTTTATTGCTCGACATTCAGTACATAGTATCTACTTGACACCAAGTTCTGTTGAAGAAGGTGGAAAGTGTAGCTCACTAGTCATTTTATAATCCAAGCAGATGCAATGTGAGTTTAGATATATTACAATAATACCACTTTATTTGAAAAATAAGTACTAGTTAAACTTCGAATAAATAAACAAGGTATGACAGATAAACAATTTTCATATTTTGCACATCAAGGATGAATCCATTCATAGTTCCCTTTTATTTACACTTAGCAATTTTCCTGAACACTCTACTTTAGCCAGTGTATGTTACTCAGTGAAATCGATAACATACTCCCTTTGTCCAGCTATTCTTACCGTCTCACTTTCCTAATCGGGTTGTCCAACTATTACTATCTTCTTTCATAAAATGGCAAGAATTAACTCTTAAACCTAAAATGAAGTCGACCCCTTCTTACTCACTACTTACCCTGCATTCTTATACTCTCTTTCACACGATTCCGTTTGGCTCCGAACTCGGAAATTTATGATTTTCAACTTTAGCTTATTTTTTAAAGTACAATATGAAAAAAAAAAAAACTGAAAAAAAATAAAATCGATTGCCTCAACTATGCCTTGCAAAGTTTTGGATGAATTCTCACTTCTCACCAACGGCTCCTCAAAAACTGTGTCTATTTCTTAATACAGTTAAAACTCAAAAAATACACACTTGTATAAAGTTTTTTAATCTCCTTGCCTAAAATAAAGGAGACAATAATAGCAGGAGGGAGGGAGCACTTCATATGGGGTTGTCTTACAATACAAGGATTGGCTAATGGCTAGTGATCTTTTCTGAAGAATTATTGAGGAAACCCTTCTACTGCTCGTCTAATTGTTGCTATACAAAATCCTACCCTCTTATGTGCTGATTTGTACTTTTCAGACTCTTCCTTAAGATCAGGATCCAGTTCACATTTCTGTTGTGAAAAATGGTAGAAAAGACTTTTTCTTTCAGTTATTAATTTCATCAACTCTGCAGAATGTAAAGAAAATCCGGAAGGTGAAGTCTCCTGTGCTTGTTATACACGTAAGTGATTCTGGAATCTCTACGCATCTGCTAGTTTTCCTACTGTACAACTTCATATATGAAGAAGCGCCGTCAATATTTTGCATTTCTAAATGAGGGAGCATCTTTTAGGCGGTTCTTCAGTTCAAAGATTTGCATATCCATTAGTTCTGTTCTCCGTTCTGCTTTTATCATTTATTGGGAGCTAAAACTTTGCGAAATTTATTTTGTCTGACTTGTGCACCTGATAGCTCTTTAGCTAATAGCTTCTAGAACACATAATTCTCGGTATTTCTGTCATTTTTCAGACTTTGCAAGTTTATCTTATATGTTGAACTTACATGTGCAAAAGATAAGAGACTACTATATTTTGGTGTAACATAGCTTTCAGCTTTGGTCTATGTTTTTT
This sequence comes from Lavandula angustifolia, assembly GCA_028984105.1. Taxonomy (NCBI): domain Eukaryota; kingdom Viridiplantae; phylum Streptophyta; class Magnoliopsida; order Lamiales; family Lamiaceae; genus Lavandula; species Lavandula angustifolia. The sequence goes on along the minus strand of CM054812.1, from coordinate 14,728,988 downwards.
GCTTGTTTGTTTGGACGGTTTATGCTTAACTTTAAGATTTGATAAGCTCCTACATCTTACAAGATTGTTAGCACTTGTAAGATCGTAACTAAGAAATATGTTGGTACTTACCGATGACTAAGTTTATAAGATGTTAGTTATGATAAAATTGGAATTACAATGATTACTATATTTAGGATTTTCTAGAATGTGATATTTTTCTCCTAAAGGGATCCCGCACTTGTTCAAAACGAATTTATAAGCTTTAAACATCTACTTTTGGAAGCAAATAAGATCCCATCTTAAACTTTGAAGGTGTTTGTTTAAGTATGATCCTTTTGTCTCTTATATTTATATCAGATGTAATGTCACACAGCTAGTTAAAGCTTGCCACACCAACCATTCTGCTAGCCGTTATTGCTGTATTTTGTAACTGAGTGATGTTGATTCATTGGTATTACAGGGAACAGAGGACGACATAGTAAATTGGTTGCACGGCAATGGATTATGGAAAATGGCGAGGAAGCATATGAGCCGTTGTGGATTAAAGGAGGCGGACACTGCAACTTGGAGCTGTATCCAGATTACATCCGCCATCTTTGCAAATTTGTTCAAGAAATGGAGAACATGACTACTGAAGTTCGACTGAGAAAGATCCGGGAGACTCTCTCTCAGTCTCAGCAGAAAAGGTTGAAGTGTAGTTCCATGTGTTGTGGTGGAGCTGGTAAATGCTGTACAATCAAATTGAGAAAATGTCCCAGTTGCATAAAGAACTGCTGCTGGAGGCCTAAATGTCCTAAATGCTCGCTTTTCAAACTGACCTGCACGGGTTTGTCGTGTTGGTGCAAAAAATGCTCGTGCAGGTGTACAATGTGCTCGTGTTTGTGTGCTGCTAAGTGCTCTTGTTGGTAGTAGTAGTAGCAATGGCGGGTATACAGAAGTATTAATTGTGATTAAGAGAGCTGATAAGCTAGACTTTGTACAGATTTCTACTTGTTAACTGCTACTACTAAATACTACATTTTTCTTGCATTATTTAGGTGAACAAATGACTAGTTTATTTTCTTCTGTCATGTTTTTTGTGGAATACCGCATGAGAACACCTTAATGTGTTGATAAGTTTCAAACTTGTAATTTTCAACCATAAATTAACTACCTTAATTGCTGTCATTTCAAAAGATATTTTCTTCTCCGCTTTCTAGTTGTCTACAAATGTATGTGTATATTTAATAAATTTATTTAATCCTTGTTTTGACTTCGTATGCATTGATTGATTAATATTTGTGGGACGAACTTTTTAAATTTTAGAAAATGTGAATCTTACGTATAGTGTGGTCCGCGTGAATTTTAAATTCATAATTTTCAGTTACCGTGTGGTACAACTACTCAGTTCTCAATAGTTCATAAATCATAAATATCTTTACTTTCAGAAAGGGAAAAAAAAATTTAAAAAAATAATAGTAATGGGATTGCCACGTCAACCGTTCACCAGCAATTTGCAACCCATCGAGAGCCTTACAAAATCTGCGCTTCCAGTATAACCAACTAATAACACGAGGAAGAGAGAAGAAATCGGGTCTACTGCTTTGCAGTTGAATTTTCCACTAGTAAACGGAGTTGGCTTAGGAGATCAATGATGCAGATTTCGGCCATATTACCAGATGTCCCCGTGGTTCTTCCGTCCGCCAGTATCTTCCGGCCAGTATTTTTGGACGCTAAGTGCTTTCTCTCTCCTGGAGTAACCAGAGTAAGCTGGCATAGTATCACTTGTGTACTTTACCTTATTTTTATTATCTTACTCTTTCGTGTGAGAAGTAGAGTTTTGAGTTTCTCTTTTACCTACTTTTTATGCTTGTTTAGTTAATTATACACTATAATCTTTCGTTTTGATTTCTGGGTTGCTCCCATAAGCTTGTATTTCTTTTACTTCCCCAAATAACTTAGGGCAAAAGATGTTACATGGGTGCGTGCTTGTCTTGGGGTGGCAAAAACGTGTGGGATTGAATAATGGGAAATTTGATTTGGTTATGTTTGATGTGGATATTCTCGTGGCTTTTCTAGTTCTGAAGCTGTGGGCTGTTGTTTTTAGTTAATTTGCCTTCGTTTTCTCTTTCAATCTAATTTGATAGGTAGGGCTGGGGAAAATAACAAATTAATATTTAGTTCAAGTACTGAAAAATGAAGGATGCGTGTCGTATGTTTTCATGCGTCCACCATTGTCCTTAGAGGTGTGCGAAATATAAGGTGAAATATTGATATCTATAGAAGGATGAATGCACAGTAGAAAGTGAAGGGATTTAAAAACTCCATGATTAGTAGGCTAGTAGCATATGGACTTTATGACCAACTCATGGGACTCTTATTTTTGTTGCAATAATGATTCTTATATTTTGTTGCACAATTAATGTCAAACACGTGCTTCAGCTAGCAAAGAAAAGACATTATTCACTAGAAAGCGATGATTTATGTGGATTACCATGACTCTTCTATTGAGATATTTGAATATGAAGTTGTATAGCTTCAGTTCTATACAAGCAGTCTTTTATATCTGCTCTCCATTCCATTAAATTCATGAAACCTTTTCCTGACTGCAAATCACTGTTTAGAATTGCTCATTTGCAAATCCAAAGCTTGAGGTAGGCCCAGAAAGGTCGAGAACTAGAAGCACTATGACAAGAGCTTCTGGAAATTCTGGCGGTGATTTTTTTCTGACGGCTCCACTTCAGCTAGAGTCTCCAGTTGGCCAGCTTTTGGGTCAAATCCTGCAAACTCATCCCCATCTCCTTCTGGCTACTGCTGAACAACAGCTTGAAAATCTCCAGAGTCAGAGAGATGCCCAGAAGGAGACAACTGCACCATCATCACAAGATCTATCCCTCTATAAGTAAGTGTTCTTTTATTAACTTCCATTTTATGTGAAAACTTTTAGTAGAGCAAGTATATGGTGATCTGTTTGGGCATCTATCCAGGCATGAAATTATGTCTTAAGGTTTCCTATAAGGTTCTGATAATGCATAAGGCTTCTTTTTCAAAACTAAGGTTTGTTATCATATTCAAGACTCTTATATTTGTGAAGTGGATATCAATCTGACTAGGATGTTTGCTAGTTTTTGCTGGAAAGATACAAATGTACTTCCTAGGGGGTGGGGGTGGAGTGGGGCTTTAAGCGTTTTCCTAATATTAGAAGCCTCATTCTGCCTTTGAGACTTGCATATTGTTTCAGGCTCGATCGATGTATTAACATCTGACATATTTTATTGTAATTGGAGAGAGAATTAGGCTGGTTGAAAATAGTTTTCTTTCAGAAGGATGTAAATTTTAAGGGCACTTATAGATGCTTGTGACAAGTACTGTATTCATTTATGATGCAGCTGCATATGTAGAAGTTCACTGCCACTGCAAACTAGATTTTCCTTTAGACGGCTCAAAAGGATTATCAATGTCTAAACTAGTATGGAATTCCACAGCTTATTAGATATGTGGTAAGGCATCATGAGTTTTAGGTTGTTCTACAAAGCTTATGTACATGGTTATGGTGTGAAGTGCTTGGAGGTTGATTTGGCTGGGAATAAACACAGAGCTATGGGTGACAGAGCTTCTTGCATTATGATGTGGAGCAAGGAATCGGCTCGACGAAGGACGAAGCATCGAATCGGGAAGATCGCTTTGCAAGATTTTATGTAAGGCGCGCAAGGAGAGATCGCGAGGAATAAACGCCATGCATGTGCATGGCGATGAGAAAAAGAAGATATGGCAAGATCAAGGAAAAGATGGAAAGATAGATTTTAAGATAGGGCAAGATATGATTTGTTCCTTTTCAAGATATGATTCGTTCCTTTTTATTTTTGTTTCTATATTTTGATTATTTTATTTTGGGTATGTTTTGTGAGTATCCATCATTATAAAAAGGATGAGAACTCGTAGGTTAGGGCACGCTGATTTTGGGATTTCGAATAGGGCAAGACTTCGAGTCTTGAGGGCGGAACTTCGGTTTCGTAGGATCGCTTTTATTGTTTCTTTTCGCTTTCTAAGTTCTTTGGATTCTTTCGTTTTATATTCTAAGTTGTTTTCCTTTATTTAAGTGTGGCTTATCTAATCTAATAAACCCCTCGGCAATTTCTTGTATTGAAAGTAGGGTATTATCGAAAGAAAACTAAGGTCCTGTACCTTGCAACTATTGTTTGGAGAATTGGTTTTCATCAACTTGGTCCGACCTGCCGGATCTGACAGTGTATGGTAGAAACGAGAGCCAGTAGAAATCAACAATCGATCATGGAAGGAAGAGTGTCGGCTTTGGAGGGGAAGTTGGAAATCTTGACGGCAACCTCGGCTGAAACGCGTGATACGTTGGCATAAATTCAAGCGCAATTGAACGCAATTTTATCCAAAGACCCGCCTCGCTTCGAGGGACTAGAAACGGGACAGTCTCTTCCGCCCCCTTTGCCAGTTTTCAATGGCGACGACCCGTTAGGGTGGATATCCTGAGTAAACCATCACTTCGAGTTGTATGGAAGTTCGGCGATGCAAAGACGGCAATTGCTTGGCGTAGCAATGGAAGGTCCGGCGTTAAATTGGTACGGAAGGTTTACGGCAGAAACACCGGAGTATACATGGCCGGCTTTTTCGAAAGCCGTGGCTGAGAGATTTGATGAAGGCTGTGAAGGCAGCGCGTTCGCCAAATTAGCAGCACTAAAGCAGATGGGCAATGTTTCGGATTATATTGACCAATTTACACACTTGGCAAATCAAGTCAAAACTGTGCCGCGGGAAAATATTCTGAGTTTGTTTATTATGGGTTTACAGGAACCCATATGGGATCAAGTGTGGTTTGTAGAACCAACAGACTTTTCGACCGCCATAAAGCTAGCTCGGAAGGCCGAGATCACGGTACGAAATAGCTCCCGCATGATGGGTGGATATAAGGAGCAATGGACCCCGCGTAAGGCCCCGTTACAATATTCACGGCCGACACCGATTTCCACTGGCTTTGCCAGCGCCGCCAGCAACGGTGACCTCCGCCGCGCGATCTGGACTTGTCCGAACACCGTTCCGTCGAATGACGAAAACCGAGAGAGAGGAGCTACGTCAGAAAGGTTTATGCTTTAAGTGTAAGTTACCATATCACCCCACAAACCATGTTTGCGCGGTTAAGAACTTGCGGATTTTGATGGTGGATGACGATGACACCGAACACTTGGAGTTGGAGGAAGTAGTCTTAACAGAAGGAGGAAATTATGAGGTGCTGATTCCGGTCGTAGAGAATGGGCCGAAATCAGCAGGAGGCGTCATCTTAAACGCTTTCTCGTGTATGGATTTTCTACACGGAATGCATACGCTTCGATTACTTGGCAAGCTCAAAGGAACGGGAGTTACCATACTCGTGGATAGTGGAGCTTCGCACAACTTTATATCAAATCGGTTGGTGGCAGAGTTAGGGTTACACGCGGATGTTTCTAGGGTTTTTCCGGTACGGTTAGGCGACGGACACCGTGTGTTTTCCGAAGGCTTATGTACCGGTGTGGATATTGAACTTGAGCCGGGAGTGATTACGATGGATTGTCACGTTTTTCCGCTTAGTGGGGTGGACTTAATACTCGGCATTGCATGGCTTAAGACTCTAGGTGAACTGCGTGTAAATTATGAGCAGTTATATATCATGTTTGAACTTAATGGAAAACTTGTGCGGCTGCATGGCGATGGGTCACGGCTCCGAGCCCCAATGGCATTGAAAGCTCTCCAAAGGTTGAACAACGTGGAATTGGCAGTATGGGTTTTGGATGTGGCGTTCGGTTGGAATTTTGCGGGACAACTTGAATCGGCACAGGTACATAAATATATTGATTCGGTTTTGGAAAATTTTTCGGATGTATTTCAGGAGCCAAGCGAACTTCCTCCGGATCGCGGTGTCGTGCAAATCATTCCTTTGCAACCGAGGGTGGGCACAATCATGGTGCGGCCATACCGATACAATCACCTACAAAAGGATGAAATGGAGAAATTAGTAGCTGATATGTTAGCAGCCGGAATTGTGCGGCCCAGCTATAGTCCCTTTTCAAGTCCAGTTCTATTGGTAAAAAAGAAAGACGGAAGCTGGAGATTTTGTGTTGACTATCGCGAACTAAATAAAGCAACTGTTCCAGATAAGTATCCTATCCTGGTGATCCAAGAGTTACTCGATGAACTCGCAGGGGCAAGGGTTTTCTCCAAACTCGATTTACGTGCAGGGTATCATCAGATTAGAATGAAGGAGTCGGACATTCCAAAGACTGCATTTAGAACTCATAACGGCCATTACGAGTTCTTAGTCATGCCCTTCGGTCTCACCAATGCACCGACGACTTTTCAATCGGCTATGAATGATCTTTTTCGACCGTTTCTACGATGGGGAGTTTTGGTTTTCTTTGACGATATATTGGTGTATAGTTCGACGTGGGAGGAACATGTGAAACATCTAACCCTCGTGTTGGATAAATTGCAGCAGCATAAATTCTATGTAAATTGAAAGAAATGTACTTTCGGAGCAACTCAAGTGGACTATCTGGGGCACTTAATTTCGGCTGACGGCGTAGCAATGGATCCAGACAAAGTTCGAGCTGTGGTGGAGTGGCCGACGCCGTCGACATTGAAAGGCGTGCGCGGATTTTGGGATTGACCGGTTATTACCGTCGTTTTATCAAGGGTTATGGAATTCTCGCTAAACCGTTGACGGCATTATTACGAAAGAAGCGGCCAGTGGGAAATTCGAGTGGGGTGAGGGCGCGGACGAGGCTTTTCGTGCAGCGAAGACCGCCATCACATCGGCTCCGGTATTAATTCTACCCGATTTTTCGAAGCTTTTTATAATTGAGTGTGATGCATCCAATTCCGGCATAGGAGCGGTGTTAATCCAAGAGAAGCTTCCGATCGCTTTTTATAGTAAGGGATTTCGTGCGGAGAACAATATCACGTCCACATATGAACGGGAATTGATGAGTTTAGTGTTGGCGATCCAAAATTAGCGGCCGTATTTAATTGGAAGACGGTTTGTGGTTCGCACTGATCATCATAGTCTCAAGCACTTACTAAATCAGAAGGTAGCTACCCCGGCGCAACAAGTTTGGGTTTCTAAGTTACTCGAATAAAGCCGCAGATGCATTGTCTCGTCGTCATGAGGATTCGGATTGTCAAGAAGGTTCTTTTCTCGTGGTGAGTTTACCGATTTGGGATAATTTGCCCGATATACTTCGAGAGCAGCAAGCGGATTCAGCCTTACGGGAAATTCGTGCGGCACTAGCGCAAGATGTTACTTCACATCCACATTATGCGGTTGTCGGAAATCGACTGTTACACAAAGGGCGTTTGGTTTTGCCTACCAACTCACAATGGATTCCCGTACTTTTGCATGAATTCCATAACACTCCATCGGGGGGGTATGCCGGAGTTTTACGGACATATAGAAGAATTGCTGCAAGTGTGTACTGGAGAGGCATGTTCGCTACCGTTCGGGATTATGTAGCAAGTTGCATGACGTGTCAACAAGCAAAGTACAATGTACAATCACCGGCCGGTTTATTACAACCGCTACCGATTCCATAACGTATATGGGAAGATGTTTCAATGGACTTCATTACCGGTCTACCACCCTCCATGGGATATTCGTGTGTGTTGGTGGTGGTGGATCGACTATCGAAGTATGGACATTTTATTCCGCTGCGCCAACCGATCACTGCCCGTCGTGTGGCCTTTAGGTTTATGGATTTCGTCGTTAAGCTGCATGGAGTGCCCGCTTCCATCGTAAGTGATCGTGATCCCGTGTTTGTTAGTGCTTTTTGGGGTGAGCTATTCAAAGCACAAGGTACGAAGTTAAAATTTAGTACCGCTTATCATCCGGAAACGGATGGTCAAACGGAGGTTTTGAATCGCATTTTGGAGACATATTTACGTTGTTTTTGTTCGGAACGACCGCGTAAGTGGGCGGGGTGGTTATCGTGGGCGGAGTATTGGTATAACACCTCATTTCAAACGGCGGCACGGACCACACCTTTTGAGCTTGTTTATGGCTGACCACCGCCAAATTTGAGGAGGCATTTGCCGGAGGCTGCCGCGTAGCAGCCGTATCGGATGTTCTCATGTCCCGTGATGAGATTCTGAAGCAGTTGCGGGAGAATTTGGAAAAGGCACAAGAACGCATGCGGGTTTATGCTAATAAGAGTCGACGCGAAGTAGAGTTTGCGGTTGGGGATCACGTTTTTCTTAAACTACGACCATATCGTCAAACATCGGTTAGGTCTACTTCGTACTCCAAATTAGCAATTAAATTTTATGGACCTTTCGAAGTGCTACCTTTCGAAGTGCTGCGACGCGTGGGAAAAGTAGCATACGAATTGAAATTACCAATGGGGAGTGGTATTCATCCGGTATTTCATGTTAGCCAGCTTAAACGAGTAATTGGAGACCATAACATCGAGCCAACACTACCGGATTCCGTAGCATTTGAAGAGGGCAACATATTTGATCCGAAAAAGATAGTGCGAGCACGAGATCGGGTTTCGGCAGACGGTAAATGTCGTGAAATTTTGGTGAAATGGAAGAATAGAGGTGAGGAGGAATCAACATGGGTTCAATTGGAAGAATTTCGGCACCAATTCCCTAACTTCGGCCTTGAGGACAAGGCCGTTTTTGAGGAGGAGGGAGTTGATGTAGAGCAAGGAATCGGCTCGACGAAGGACGAAGCATCGAATCGGGAAGATCGCTTTGCAAGATTTTATGTAAGGCGCGCAAGGAGAGATCGCGAGGAATAAACGCCATGCATGTGGCGATGAGAAAAAGAAGATATGGCAAGATCAAGGAAAAGATGGAAAGATAGATTTTAAGATAGGGCAAGATATGATTTGTTCCTTTTCAAGATATGATTCGTTCCTTTTTATTTTTGTTTCTATATTTTGATTATTTTATTTTGGGTATGTTTTTGTGAGTATCCATCCTTATAAAAAGGATGAGAACTCGTAGGTTAGGGCACGCTGATTTTGGGATTTCGAATGGGGCAAGACTTCGAGTCTTGAGGGCGGAACTTCAGTTTCGTAGGATCGCTTTTATTGTTTCTTTTCGCTTTCTAAGTTGCTGGATTCTTTCGTTTTATATTCTAAGTTGTTTTCCTTTATTTAAGTGTGGCTTATCTAATCTAATAAACCCCTCGGCAATTTCTTGTATTGAAAGTAGGGTATTGTCGAAAGAAAACTAAGGTCCTGTACCTTGCAACTATTGTTTGGAGAATTGGTTTTCATCACATTATGAATACGTGGACTACATTCTGATCATTTGGATTCTATGATGGGGAGATTTGGTTTAGGGAGAGATGGTATGCCACTTACACCAATTTGTGAAAATTGACGAAAAATAGAGACGATGCATAACTTTGACCTTGCAGATGGTGAGCTACCTTAACTGCTATGCATATACAGAGCTTTCAGAAGTTATTTTGCACTTATTTTTGATAGGCGTACAAAAGAGTGACATGGTTTTTCTAGTTTGAAGTGCCTTTTAATTTTCAAAGAAGGTGTATTTTCTCCCGTCAAGGATGTGATTTTTTCAGGCATTACAGGAAGTAAATATTTTATTTCTTTCCACCTTTGATTTATTCTCTCTCAAAACTAATAAGGAGATAAGTATCCAACTACTCATAGTTTTTTGTGAGAAATTAATTTATAATTAAAACTGCTATATTAGTTTGTAAATCCCTTTTTTTGTGTTTTAATGTTGCTGCAAAGTTACATAATTCTGCTGTCCATTAGTAGAAAGTATTGACCACTGTGCGGGTGAAGAAGAAGATATAAGTGCCTTTGAACAACACCATCAAGAGCGAACAGTTTAATTTTCTGAATCTCAAACTTGTCAATGTTTGAGCGTCTCTTTGTAGGTTGTGTAGCTATGCTAGTATTGCTTGAATGAAAGCAGAAACATGGTGTTTATGGCTTCTCTAGTTTGAAGTACCTCCAACATTCATTTTTCGTGAAAGTAATCTTGACTCACTTTCAAGGTTGCGTTTGGTTCGGTGTTATAGGAAGTTGCCTTTTAGCTCCTTTTCTATTTAATACTTGCTGACTTTGTTCTTTTTTGTGTTTTTGTTTATTCGTTTGGTTACATTTTTGATTGAGGAAAGTCATGTTGTTCTTCATCTATTAGTTGCTCCAGAGCTACTATCCAGACTTTATAGTGCATAGAAACTGAGAATATGATTGATGGTTGTTGGTTGGTTTTGACCAATATTTTTCTTGATTCAGGAGAATAGCTGAAATGAAAGAGAAAGCCAGGAGAAAGACACTGGAGGAGATCATATATTGCTTGATTGTGCAAAGATTTGTGGAAAATGATATAACGCTGATTCCTAAAATATCTGCAACTTATGATATTTCTGGAAGGGTGGATTTTTGGCCAAACCAAGAAGAGAAGCTGGAGTCTGTGCACTCTCCTGAGGCTTTTGAAATGATACTGAGTCATTTGTCTCTTGTACTTGGGGAGCGGGAGGTCGGGCCCTTGGATAGTGTTGTGCAGATAAGTAAAATCAAACTTGGCAAGCTTTATGCTGCTTCAGTGATGTATGGGTATTTTCTGAGGAGAGTTGATGAAAGGTATCAACTCGAAAGATCTATGAACACGCTTCCCGAAGGCTTTGGTGAAGAAAACGTTACTACATTTGAAGAGCCCAAACCAGAAAAGCAACTGTGGTGGGATCCTGATTCTCTGATACGGATGTATCCTGATGATGGTGATGGTGATGGGGGAGGTATGGTGGAGTATGTAAATGAAGAGAAGTCGTATAAATTGAGATCGTATGTCATGTATTTGGATGGAGAAACACTTCAGCGGTATGCAACCATAAGATCGAAAGAAGCAATATCTTTGATCGAAAAGCAGACCCAAGCCCTGTTTGGAAGGCCTGATATTAGGGTAGCCGAAGATGGCTCCTTAGATGCATCTAATGATGAAGTAGTTTCTCTTACATATGCTGGACTCTCAATGCTGGTATTGGAGGCGGTTGCATTCGGATCCTTCTTATGGGACGCTGAGAATCATGTTGAATCCAAGTATCCGTTCATCAACAGCTAGAATCAAATCTTAACATTCTTTCAGCTCTGTAAATTCTGTGATAGAAAAGACAAGTCTTGGCCATCTTTCTCTACTTCCATGTTAGTGTTGTTCAAACTCTTCCTTTTTCCTATGCAAAATAAAATTGAAGACAAACTGATTTTCACACTTTTTAACCAAAACATTGATATGAGTTAATTAAAATCCTCGGTGTGCTTGCTATGATGATTGATTATAATTCACTTCATCAAAATCTATCAGTTTCACAACCTTCCATTTCCTTCACCTTGTTTTCACCCATCCAAAGAAATGTGGGAATGACCCTTGTAGATCCCTATGGGGTTCATACTAACGCTGAATGAGGATGAGATGGCTCCAGTAGCATCGAAGATTGAGGCTCATCATATCAATATCGATACTTACAGCTTGCTTCTTATGGACTCTGAGTCCACAGCTGTTAGGTGCTCTAGCTATTTCTCATAAAGATAACGAAGTTTCATCTTACGGGTATACAATTAGTTGATGGTCAGACTGCTCAGAATTTGAGCCTCCAAGTGGATGATAGTGCTGGTATGGTTAGATTTCATTCGTTCGTGTTTGAGAACCAATTACCAATCGGGTGAACTCTAAACAAAACAAGAAAAAACAACCAGTCAAGTGGAAACCTCATCGTACTCAATGAATTTAATAAGTTGGAATGACCCAAGGAACAAGAAGCACTTATTTCTTTAATTCTATGGGATTCCTTAATTCTTCACATCCTATTGAATGTACACGCGTTGATATGCGGTGATTTTAATTGTGCTCTCTCTCTCCAACGGGTTGGGGATAAACAACCAACAAAGTATGAAATTAGAGACTTTGTTGATACGAGTACATTTTTAGGGTTTGTTGATATTCCCTTTACGTGGAACTCCAAGAACAACCAGCAAGATTTTTAGGGCAATGGTAAAGGTACGAGATTGGACTTATTTCGGACCCCATTCCCCGACAGTAGTTCTTATCTTTGACGAAATTGCAACTAGACGTCGATCATTCAAATTCTTTGTTGGGTGATGATTCTATCCTCAGCAGTGTCGATAATAGTGGGAAATGATTCAGTCTTCTATGTTGTTACACAGTCAGTAGCCCTGTGCTCTTAATGGATTTATGAAGATTTGAAGATCCCAAAACCCTATATTGATTGGTGAACCATTACGTTGTATTTTGTTTTGTCTCTGAGGTTTCAGACTCAGCAGACCCATTGCTCTGGTTCAGGCACTCAGTAGATTATCCGCCTCAGCACCAGAAGTAGAAAACTTCAGTATCTTGGACTCGGCAGAGCAAGAAGGCGAAAGGAGTCAGTGGAACTGAACTCAGCAGGAGTAGTTCACTGTACTCAGAGCTGATCTTCAGTAGAGCCAACTCAGCAGGAGAATGCTACTGAATCAGAGATCAGACTCAGCAACGGCCAGATAGTCTTCTGACTGTCAGAATCTTTGAAGTCACTTTTCAGCAGAGTCAATACGAGGAAGAGAGAAGTCAGCTTCAGATCTCCTTGAAGTTTGTTCTGTCTCAACCACATTCTGAACCTCGACCAATGACAAGCAGACACGTAACCTATATCTACTTAAAGCTGCAAGTCAACAACTTTCCAGAAAAGGAGGGAAAGGACACTGCCACCAAACTTCAAAAGAGCCGTTAGCTACCCAAAAGAGAGAGACAAAGGATCGTCGTCTCCAACGGATCTATCCTAATCTCTTCTCTATAAATAGAGGGATAAATTGAAATTTGAAGCTCACGAAGAAACGAACGAACACAACCGAACTTACACATACACGAGAGAACACACAGAGCATTCAAACGAGCTAATCCGAAAAGCCTAAGTCTTCCGCAAGAAGTTCGAAGAATCTATCTCTGGCGAAAGACTACATTCTAGCTCATAGGGAACCAAGCTTAACTGTTTCATACAGCCTCTAGTATCCAAACGACGATACACGAACCTAAAGCTATATTCAGTTGTTCGTCGTTCTAGAAGCCACCTCCTTGTTCCCTATCCCTCTAACCTAAGCTCAATAGCATATATCCATAGCTTAGACGAAGGAGTTCATCTTTGAACTGATCCTTATTGTAAAGGACTCCTTCACAGTTGGAGAGTTTTTCAAACACTCAGTTTGATAACCGTGTAAACTGAGACTTGCTCAGTATAAATCTCAAGACCAGTGTTTGTCCAGCGTGCAAACCAACTGCGACTACCTCAGTATAATAAATAGCCTCCTGATCTTTCGGAACAGTGGACGTAGGATTTTTGTGTCCGAACCACTTTAAAAATCTCCGTGTTGTGTGTTTTGTTCTTAACTGTTGCATTGATTTATTGTTCATATTGAAACACCTTCATTAAATCATTCAAGTGAGTTTCAGCAAACTTAATAGACCGCACTAATCAACTGAAATAGTTTTGATAAAAACATTTTCTAACTCAACTGAATTGGGCCTACACTATTCCGCACCACTGAACTCTATCTGCAAGATACTGAATTCTAACACTCAGTCAGCTAGCAGGTCTCAGTAGAGTCAGTCACTCTGCCAACACGATTCAGAACAGCTTATCTGGTTTGCTGAACTCGTTCAGTACGACATCATCCTGAAAAGGACTGTTCGTGTTTAAGTTGAGAAAATCGGTTTCAGGTGTATTCACCCCCCCTCTACACCTGAACGTGCTCTCGGGACCAACAATTGGTATTAGAGCATGAGTTCTATAAGACTCTTGTTATTCTGAAATTGGTCTACTTGAACGGATCCGAAAAATATTTTCACTACATATCATTCTTCATTCATATCACTATTTATCATGTCTGATATGTCAGGTATAAGGATGGTACCCATGTTCTCAGTAGAGAATTATGGAGTATGGCGGGTCAGAATGGAGGCTCATCTGACCTCTTTCCACGACAGCATGACAGAGGTTCTAAAGGAAGGACCTATCGTTCCTATGATCGATAGCGTCGTAGCTCAGGACCGAGCAAACGGAGGAGGAATGGTGACCGGGTAGAAGATTCCCAAGGATAGAAGTCTCTTCACCCCAGAGGAGAAGAAGCTTCACAACTTAGATCGCGTCGCCAGAAACGTCATACTGACCACCCTGAGTGATTCCTATCTCGGGAGAGTTCAGGACTGCAAGTCCGCGAAGGAACTCTGGGATGCTCTAGCACTACTAAGTCGGGGGACTCAGAAGATCAAAGCAAATAAACTTGCGCTGGACTCCAAAAGCTGGAGAGATTGTCACTCATGCCTGGTGACACCATTGAAGATCTCAACGTCAGATTTACGAATCTGATGAACTCTATCAACGGGCTGGGAAAGACATTCTCCAACTGAGAGATGAATCTCAAAATTTTGAGGGCACTGCCAGACGGTCACTGGACTCCCTTTGCTACTTTATTACCTCATTCTGATTTAGATATTGTTACTCCTGACCATATCTTTTCAGAACTTCAAGTAGAGGAATTTGAGTTTGGCATACCTCAAAGGAAGCAGCGAGCTGACACTAAAATCGACCATGCCTTCAAAGCATCAGTCAGCACAGCAGCTCCAGCGTCTAGCAAGGCTGAACCTTCACTCACTGACATACAAGAAGGAAATCTAGCCAAGAAGTACGCGCTGCTTGCCGTAAAATATCAGAAGGAGAAGGAGAGGTGCAGAAAAGTGACTAAAGCCCTCAGAGAATCCAAGGGTAAGTCTGAATACACGCCAAAGCGCACTCCTGACTCGCATACTTCTGAATGCAGGAAAAAGGATGACTCAGCACAGTCAAAAGACAGTGCTAGCAAGGAAGAAAGAGTCACCACCTGCTATAACTGCAAGAAGCCAGGACACTATCAGTATGACTGTCCTGAGCTCAGTACTGCTGAACGAGCAGCACGTAAAGCAAGAAGGGAGATGTTCATCAAGAAGAGACAATCATATATTGCTAGTGAACTCTCAGACGACTCAGATGAAGTCGACTCCTTCATGGATTCATCTGATGATGAAGCAGCTTTCATGGCCTTAGAGCTTGAAGCTGAAGAAGATGCTGAAAAGTGTCTCATGACAGGAGAAGAGGATGAGGTAAACTCTCATGAATCATTTAATTCCTCCTCACACTGCACACACGAGACTCTTTCAGGTGCAGACGAGAATCTGGACGTCGCGATCGCATATGAAGAACTACTCGACGAGCAGATTCAGATGAGTTTGCAGCTTAGTAAGACTCTTCAGGAATTGGATACCCTGAAAGTGGAGAATCAGAGACTTTCTCAGGAAAGTCAGGTTGTTACTGAGTCAGAAGGACTTGTGTTGAGACTCGGGGAGGAGATAAACTCTCTGTTGGCCAAGTCTCGGCATCAAGAAGATCATATCTCAGTCCTGACCAAAGACTTGACTCAGAAAGATACTGAACTGAGTCTACTGAAGCAAGAGTTGTCAGGACTTCAGACCGAGCATGAAATGCTGAAGAAAAGTGATGATGTCTGGAGGAACCTGATGACAAAGCGATACATGGGCGCTGAAAAGAAGCTGGAGGCTATGCTAGCAAGCAACAATCCCAAGCATTGCAAGGAGGGACTTGGATTCAGCCAGGGAGTCTCCTCATCTGCCCCCGTACGCTCAGAAACCCGGCTAGCTGATAGGTTTGTTCGAGGGGAGACCATCAATGCGATATATCTTGAACCACCTAGCCAAGAACAAACAAAAGATGAAGGCACCTCATCCTACCCTTCAAGAATCGACAAAAAGATCGGCACCGTATCACCCCGGTTCGGTCAAGGGGGGAACCAAAGAAAGCAAAATGGGCTGATCAGTATGGACCTCCTCAGCTGACACATCCAGCTCAGTATGGGTCATATTACTATGATCCAATAGTCAGGAGAGGACCCAAAAGTCAAAAAAAGAAGAAAGCCGTGTAGAAGGCAAAGGTCAGCAGTCCACCCACTCAGAAGATCAGGACTCCCGAACCCGAAAAGCCTCGAAGTCAACAAGTGACCGATCCGAGTGGTCAAATATGTTGACACAAGTGGAAAGAAACATGCGAGACCATCGGGGTCGTGAGACGAGATATGGGTTACCAAAACTAACATCTAAGGACCCAAAATCAAAAATAAAGGGTACCTAAATATAATTGCTTTCGCAGTGCACAAGGACCCTTGGTATGTGGACAACGGATGCTCAAGACATATGACGTACCAAAAGGACTTGTGCGAAGAATTATACTGCGAAGAAGGACCCCGAATCGAGTTTGGAGACAATGCTAAAGGCTACACCAGAGGCTATGGAACACTCAGCATTGGAACTGCAACAGTTCCAAGAGTATCATATGTTGAAGGACTTCAAGATAACCTTCTCTCTGTTAGTCAATTTTGTGACAACTCGAATAGAGTGATTTTTTACGCTGGTTTCTGTGATGTTATTGATAAATCTACAGGGAAAACAGTGTTATCAGGTTCGCGCAAGAAGAATATCTATGTTGCTGACTGGAACTCAGCTGAACCTGAAGCTTGTTTGTTGGCGAAGAATGACAACAGAACGGGATGGCTTTGGCACAGAAGACTCAGTCATCTCAACTTCAAAACGCTCAACAAATTGGCTAGAAACACTCTAGCAAGAGGACTGACGAATGAAGTATTCAGCAAAGACACTCAGTGTGAAGCATGTCTGAAGGGAAAGCAAACAAAGAAATAAAATCCACCTGTTCCATCTCCTTCCACTGATGGAATCCTTCAGCTGCTACATATGGATTTGTTCGGTCCAGTCTCTCTGGTGACGATCAAAGGCAAGAAGTATGCATTAGTGGTCATTGATGACTACTCGCACTACACATGGGTCATATTTTTTGCCAACAAGTCTGACGTCAAAACAGAGTTACCAACGCTTCTGAAAAGGCTCAGTGTCGAGAAGAACACTAAGATTATCAAAATACGTTCTGACAGAGGAACTGAGTTCCTTAATTTCATGGTGGAGGAGTTCTGCAAAGCAGAGGGAATAGAGCATGAGATGTCTGCTGCACGCACGCCTCAACAAAATGGGGTTGCTGAGAGGAAGAATCGTACACTCAAAGAAGCAGCAAGAACCCTGCTCGCAAACTCGGGACTCCCAACCAAATTCTGGGCAGAAGCTACTGACACTGCATGTTACACTCAGAACCGATCTCTACTGACAAAGCAGCATAAGAAGACACCATATGAACTATGGAACGGCAGGAAGCCTTCTCTATCTTATTTCCATATTTTTGGGTGTTCGTGCTTTATCCACAATAATTGGAAAGAACAGCTGAAGACTTTCGATAGCAAGTCAGATCAATGAGTGTTCTTAGGATACTCCCGGGTCAGCAAAGATTTTAGAGTCTTTAACTATCGGACTCTTTGTGTGGAGGAAAACCCTCATGTTGTTTTTAATGAGTTTGCTACTGAAGACAAGAGCAGAAACTCTGAACCTGAATCTGAGGACATCAGTAAGCAGCTACAAGATCTGAACTTAAAAGATAAAGTCGAAAAGATCCAGCTATGTTGGGATGATGATTCAGATGAGGAAACTGAAGACAAATCTACTGAATCTCAGCCAGGCGAGAAGTAGGCGAACAGTTGACTCTCCGGACGCAGTCAATCCCAAGTAACTCAGGTCGATGAAGAAACCCCAGTGGTAACTAAGACCTCTACTAAGAATAATAATTCAGGGGGAACTAATGATTTTCCTGAGCTAAATGCCCCCCGAACCTCGGTGACTCGATAGATCACACTCTTGTAACCGGAATTGCTTCAATCTCGAATAGTACAACCGAAATGCCTAACTCACCTACTATCTCGTGTTGAACAATTTTCAGATGAAGAGTTGAGACATCGTAGATCGTGGCTGGATGCTCATACTTCTGACCTAATTATTGGAGATCCTTCAGCAAGCGTAAAGACAAGATCCAGATTCTGTCAGGGAGAAAGCGCCTTATATTCCTGCTTCTTGTCTATCGAAGAACCTCGGTCGATTGAGGACGCACCGAAAGACGCTGACTGGATCATAGCCATGCAGGAGGAGCTGAATCAGTTCACGAGAAACGAAGTTTGGGAGCTTGTTGACAGACCCCGAGATCAGCATGTGATTGGAACTAAATGGGTCTTCAAGAACAAGCATGATGAAAACAATGTTATAGTAAGAAACAAAGCAAGACTCGTGGCAAAAAGCTACTATCAAGCTGAAGGGATAGATTTCGATGAAACGCTCGCTCCAGTTGCAAGATTGGAGGTAATCAGACTATTCCTAGCCTACGCAACACATCAAAGATTCAGAGTTTATCAAATGGATGTGAAGTCTGCTTTCCTGAACAGCGTGCTGAAAGAAGAAGTCTATGTGGAACAGCCTCCCGGCTTTCAGTAGGGACATCAAGTATATAGACTCAAAAAGGCTCTGTATGGGTTAAAACAAGCACCTAGGGCTTGGTACGATACCCTATCTGAGTTTCTTCTTCATAAAGGTTTTCAGAAGGGCACAATAGACCGCACATTATTCAGCATTCGATTGGAAGACGATTTATTGCTTGTGCAGATCTACGTAGATGACATCATCTTTGGCTCGAAGAACGTCATCATGTGTCAGCAGTTTGAGAAAATGATGAAGGATAAATTCGAGATGTCAATGATGGGAGAGATGAACTATTTCCTCGGCTTTCAAGTTAAACAATCTGAGAAGGGGACGTTCATTAATCAAGGCAAATACACTCGAGACCTCATCAAAAGATTCGGTTGCACATCTGGCAAACCAATCAAGATCCTGATGAACACGAATATGAAGATCGATCTTGATTAAGAGGGAGTATCAGTAGACCAAACTGAATTTCGTGCTATAATTGGTTCTTTATTATACTTAACAGCTTCACATCCTGACATAACTTATGTTGTAGGTGTCTGCGCTCAATTTTAGGCGAATCCGAAGCAGAGTCACATGGACTCAGCAAAGAAGATTCTCCGCTATCTCAGAGGAACACCTGACATGGGTTTATGGTATCCAGCTGATGATAATATAGAACTAACTGGTTATTCTGATGCTGACTATGCAAGGTGTAGAATCGACCAAAAATCAACTTCTGGAACATGTCAGTTCCTCGGCAGTAAGCTGATCTCATGGTTCTCAAAGAAAAAGCATTCAGTAGCGACGTCAACTACTGAAGCTGAATACATGGCTGCCGGAAGTTGCTGCGCCCAAATCCTTTGGCTGAGACAGCAGCTACGCGACTATGACGTCATTCAGAATGAAGTGCCGATCTTCTGCGACAGTACTAGTGCCATGCAATCACTCAGAATCCTGTACTTCATACGAGATGCAAGCACGTGGACATCAAACACCACTTCATTCGTGACCATGTCGAAAAGAAGTATATCAGGATGGAAAAGATCCACAGTAACCATCAAAGGGCTGATATACTGACCAAACTTCTAGCTGAAGCCAGATTCAGAGAACTTTCAGTAGAGCTAGGTCTGCTGGACCCTACTGACTCCAGTCAGTAAGAGGACTCAGGAGATGAGCATTCAGTAAGGGGGAATGTTCACTCTCAGTACAGAGTAAAATCAGTACGTAGAGACTCAGCAACCAACTACACGAGGTATCAGCTGACTACGATGTTCATCTGACATGTTTGCGTATCTCTACTCAGTAGCCTATAGAACGATTCTGTGTATTTATGATCAGATTCGGCATCGAATTCAATGCCTTAAGAAATATCATTAAATTTTAACGGATCACATTTAATACACGACATTCTATGTACAAGCATGCTAAACTCTGCCACGCATTTAATTCATGTCGTATCAAGTTACTACTTAGGCTATTTACAACTGGCTTTTGACTTAGGCGGCTAACATGATCATTACCTATTATATAAAACTCAATCCTAGCCGTCCATCAGAAAAGCTCGTTCAAACTGAACCATTGATCTTTAACTGTTCATCTTCTCTAAGATACATATATGTGAGTTCAAATCTTTGACACAATCATTCCATATCTACAATATCTTTAAAAAAAAATCGAGATTTTCTGAGATACTTATTACTTTCTATCCAAATTCTCTCCAAAATATTCAGAAAATCTTTCGGTAACTCTTCAATGATTATTAAGTATCGTATGATTTTTATTTCTCTTATATGTTAATCGATACTGACCTATGCTGTGTATGCAGATTACAAAAATGACAGGAATTCAAGTAGGTGCTCTGGCAGATATGCAAGAGATCCTCGAGAAGGATCGAGTTTGGTGCGAGCCTGTCATGGAGTTCGATGAGTGCAATCTGGATTTTATAGAGGAGATATTCTACGCACTCAGAGAAACAGGTCTAGAAGGATTTCTGACCAGGAGACCGACTTTCTTTCTTCCGTGCCAAGTCGCCAAGATCTACTCCAACAATGATTCAGTAGATGGAGATATTAGAGGGAGATTCGTCGTCCATCCAGTAGACGATCCCTCACGGAACGTGATTGAAGTAATGCAGATTTCCATCCGCGAAGCTCTTTAGAGAAGCTTCAACCTTCCCAACTCAGGACACAGCACACTCAACTACAAAGATGACTTAATGGATGAATACCTCACTGAGTTCTGCGGAAAGCCAACCGTTTTCAGAGCTGCTTTTCCCAAGAACGCTATGCTCCCTCAGTACAGAGCACTAACTTACATTGTGACTTAGTTGCTGACGAGTCAAGCAGGCTCATTTGACCAGGTATCTAGGCCCAAACTGCAACTGATGATGGCAATATATGATCGGGCCAAGATCAACTGGACATAATTTTTCCTCAAAGAATTCACACTGCAGACAGCCAAATTTGATAAGGCATCTAACCGGCTGAGCGCCAAAGGAAAGCTCCTCTATGGACTCAAACTCTCAGTGATGATAGAGGATTTCTGCAAATCTGACAAAGTCACCTTCGCTGACAAACAATACTTCAACGTGAAGAAAGTCAGATTTCAGAATAGGTCAGCAGCCCTTCAACAGATCGGCTCAGGGCCAGCTGCACCTACGAGTGGGACTCAGCAGACCTCGACACCAAAGAAGAAGAGGTCCCCACCGAAATCCACACCAAAGACGCCAACCAAAAAGCTGAAGAAGGTCAGCCAGGTTGCGCCCACTGAAACTACAGTGGAAACAGAGGCCATCATTACTCAACCACCACTTCAGCTGAGAGACGAGCCTGAGTCTTAAGACTCAATCAGTGGAGAAGATTGTCTCCACTGAACATGTAGAGACAATGGATCAAGGGGTCCAAGCTGAAGAGATCCAATCTGAAGTCCAGACTGAAGAAGTCCAGACACTGGAAAGCCCCTTGGACGTACCTCCACTCAGCACTATCCCATCTGCTGAGAAACAGGCATCTCCCATCGAAGTTGAGAGCTCGGAGACTACCTCAGAAGAAGAATCTGTCGGGATGGAAGCCTCATCGCTCATATCCAGAGCCTCCTAGGAGATTGCTGAGATGATACCGGAGATCGCCAGCCACTCAGACCTTGTTAGATTAGCGAGGCAGGCGAGGCTCCATATGCTGATCAGGTTCCAGGAATGGCCCAATCTGAAGCGCCTTGTCCTCTACCATACATGTGAACAACTCCATGAAGAAGAGCTGCTGATAAGAGAGAAGATTGGCTACTCAGAGCCATCTGACCTCGGCACACTCGAGGATCTGAGGGCGGCTATGCTCACATTGCTGAATGAGAGACAACCCGTCTCAGCACCTGCGCCCTCAGATGGGTCTGACCCCGATAGTCAGGACCCACCCCATGATTCAGGCCCTGAGAAGCCTGATGAGGGAAATTGATGAGTGGTTTTTATACCATCTCATCGTGTTCTTTTTAAGCTTATTTACATCGTTTTCTATTCATTTTTAGCTTTTGTTTTGCTTGGAATCGTATACTTTCGATGGTTTTTGGTTTTGTAGGTTTCTCACGTGTTTTGAGCATATTTGGTGGTATTTGGCACCAAAATGAAAGAAATCATGACCATTGATGCATTTTTGGCAAAGATGGAGTTGTTTGGATGAAGAATGAAGAGGATTTGAAGCCGGATGTTGAAGAAATTGTGTTTCGGAGCTCATGTAACGAGGCAGTTGGAAAATCGCGTGGCAGACGGATCTAACGATCTTAGAATCCGATCGCCACCGTCCACATCGTATTTCTATGTGTTATGAACATTGTGCAAAGTTTCGTGGCGATCCAATGGCTAACGAAGGAGATATTGCATTTTTTCCAAAACGCGACAGTGCAGAAAAAAAGCGTTCGGCCGAAGACGTTGGACCGCGGTCAGCCTTTATGCGGGACCGCAGTCCGCTATGTTCCGACTTCGAAAACTGGAAAATCCGCGGGGTCGGACCGCGGTCCACCTTTGTATCTTGGACCGCGGTCCGCGTCGTATACGACCCCAAAAAAAACCGATATATTTTTGGCCCGAAACCTATATAAACACTTTCGGACACACCATATTTCTGAATTTTTCCACCCTCCAAGGCAGAGAAACACCCAAGGGATCCCTCCGTTGAAGATTCAAGACGAAGATTGAAGACCATAACCCGAGAACCAAGCGCGAGGATCAATCCGCTAAATTCTAGGTTGTATTATTCCTTCTCAGTTTTGTTTAGGGTTTTTGATACTTGAATTCTATGGATTATTTTTGCATCTTTTGTGATTATTTTCTTACGAATATGAGTGGCTAAATCCCCTTGTGTGGGGGTTTAGCAGGATCTATGTTTTTGATGAATTGATTCAAACCCTAGTTTTTCAATGAATGAATTATTTTGTTTCTTAATTGTTGAGCCTGCTTTTGATTTCTCTATGATTCTTTAATGTGATTGGCCATCATCTTAGATAATTATAGATAATATAGGTAATAGATAATACGGCACATCATACCCGGTTATTTATTTAGACCTGCAATTAAGTGTCAAGATTGTCACCATTGGTTTGAGATAGTTTAGATGGTTCCTTAAATCCTTGAGCATGATACGATCCTTAGGTTCATGATATGATCACTTGATTGACCCTTAGGATTATAAATTAGAGATCTCCCGCCATCATACGGAATTCCTAGAGCCTTAGTGGATGAACCAACAAAAGAAATTCATAAATGCTAGCTAGAGAATGGGAATGAATCAATCATCTTAGACATAGTGATTGTTAAACCTC
The DNA here is from genome assembly GCA_028984105.1 of Lavandula angustifolia. Taxonomy (NCBI): domain Eukaryota; kingdom Viridiplantae; phylum Streptophyta; class Magnoliopsida; order Lamiales; family Lamiaceae; genus Lavandula; species Lavandula angustifolia. Next base: position 14,705,789 of record CM054812.1, on the reverse strand, counting down.
CGCACTCTTCATCAAACTTGAAACCACACCCATCAATCCATTTTGCTTCGCTTTTACTTGTTTTCTTAGTTTCTTGTTATTTTAATTCCGTAGCTTTAGAATAAATCAAACCTAGTTTAGGACCAAGTAGATAGTTAAATAATTAGAGTAATTAGAACTCAGCTGAGTCCTTGTGAGATCAACCTCGGGAGTTGCTAGATTAGGTACTATACCGATTCGTGCACTTGCGAGAATTATAATTTGTTCATCAGAACTCAACAGGACAAGGAGGCTACTGCATCTACAGCTGATCCTCCCCTCAGCATCCTTGGACCTGGATAGATGGTGGCTGGTACTTCGAAGGTAGCTGATCCTGCTCAGCTTCTTCTCCAATCTACTTTCGAAGTAGCGCCCAGCCCAAAGAGCCATCGTTCAAAAATAGTGGCCAGGGCACTGAAGGATCAAGGCACCCAAAATCGCCTTCTTGCCCGTGCCGTCCACAAAACTTGGAGGCAAACCACTGAGGCACAGAGTGCAGAGATGCAGGGGCTCAGATCAGCCATTTCTTCATCCCAGGTCCCTGACTTCTCCAGCATTCTGACGAATGCCTTAGCTTCTCAGAGAGCCGATTTTGAGGCTCAGCTCAAGACTATTTCGGAAGGCCAAGATAAATTGCTGAATCAATACAAGGCCGCCCAAACCGCTTATACTGAATCAGTCGCAGCCATCTCTCAAGGCAATGAACTCAGAATCCAAACTGTACAGAAGGCCCTTGAAGAGAAGGTTGAACAGCAGCTGAAAGAGTTCAAGGCTGCAGTAGATCTCTCTCACAAAGAATACAACGATCAGCTAACCAACGAGAGAAATAAGCTGCAAGAGGCTCTGACCAAGATCCACACAAGACTAGATGATATGTCAGCCTCCTACAAAAGCTTGAACAAGAAGGTATCTGCTCCAACCTCAACCCTACTTGCTGATGCCAAAAAGGGGGAAAGTTTGGCTAAGGGGGAAAGTCTAAAAGAAAATTCAATTAAGGGCGAAGCTACCAAGGAGCTGATACTGAAGGCTCCGAAGAGAGCAAGGTCAGTTGCAAGGGCAACATCATCTCAGACATCCGCCCCTACTGCACCTACTGAAACTGGCGAGGCCCAGGGTGTCTCAGCTGCAGCTGCAGCATCAACTGAGACAAGCCCAAGTGGCTCAGGAGCCAGAGAAGTCGCGACTGAGGCAACACAGACTCCACTTGATATCATTAAGGAAGTTGCCGAGTACGCTGATGAGGAGGACTCAGAAGAGGAAGAAGCTACTCTTCCACCTCCTGTTGCCGGCAAAGGCAAGAAAGTGCTGAAACTCCCAACACCTCCTTCCAAGAAGAAAGGATCCAAGAGATTCATTACCCCGTAGGAGGCGGCTCAAATAGCCGCTGACGAGAAGCTGGCAAGGGAGATTGCCGAAGCTGAAGCAGCCAATAAGCCTAAACTGAAGCCTGTCAAAGGCAAAACCAAGGCTCCAGCTGGAGGCAAGAAAACAAGTTCAAGGCTGCCTCCTAGAACACTTAAACTCAGCGACGAAGCTGACAAGCAAACAAAGAAGGAGCAGCAGCAACAAAAGTCTACTGAGCAGCAGGGCACCTCTAAAGAAAAATCTTCTACTCCTGCTGACTCAGAAGAAGAGCCACCTCACAAGCCTTCCTATACTGCCTCTAAGGAACAAGAACAGGAAATGGAAGAGATCTGGGCTCAGTTAGACAGATACTTGTACAGAGGTGAAGAGGCTAGGCAGATAGAAGCAGCCAGAGAAAGGATCAGGATGGCAGATCTTGAGGCTCTAAGGCTGAGAATAGAAAAGGAAGCGAGTCAGAGGATCCCCTCAAATGCTGATATCCCTTACAGATACAGAATATTCAGGAAGCCTACGGATCTGAAGACTCATAGATGGCCTAGGACAGATGAATGGATGCCAGTAGAATTCACTCAGAGATGGGAAGCGCTGAAGATAGAGTTCATTAAAAGGAAATACTTCTGGAGATTCTGGCCTGACAAGCGTAAGTCAGAAGCTTACACTGAATGGATAATGAGAGCCTACCTAGACATGTATGCCAGATTACAGAAAGCTGTCAATGAACATGTTGAAGTCAGAGTTCCAGATCCTAGAATCTTGCCACCCCGACAGAGACTTGATGGATCCATTTACTATGTGTTATAGAGAAAGAAGTGAAGGACGCTGCTGAAGCCAAGTTTCTTGATGAAGAAGATCCAGCGGACTTTGCTGAGATACTGAAGCTGAGAAAAGTCACCTATCGCATGTATGGAGTGCCTCTTCCTGAATCTCAATCCCAAGATTTCAAAGACAGGATTAGGCAGTTCAAATGACTTCTTGCTTTTGTGTTCTCTTTGTATCTTTTTCTTGTTTTCTAGCTTAGCAAAGATGTAACTGTGCTGAACTTCTTTACATATATATAATATATCTCTGTTTGGCTTTGACAATATCTTATTGTCTGAACAACCGTGTTTATTTATGCTTAACACTCAGAATCACTTAAGTGATTACTGACCCACACACTCACTGTCTGATTATTTATTGTCAGTTGTTGCTTAGCTAGATTCTGATAGACTTGATAGCTTTGTAAAGGGGAAAATATTGTTAAGACACGGGGAAATTGTTGCTCAGACTCTGTATTTATTCTGACTTTCTGCCCTGATCCCCTCAGTAGTCTAGGACTTAAAGAACAACTCCACTGATCCTACTTGTAACACTTGCAAGGAGCTCTGTTTCTGATAAGTCATACTGTTAGGTTGTTTGTTTAGTTGATAGCTATTAGGTTTTGGCATCATCAAATAGGGGAAAAATGTTGGGTGATGATTCTATCATCAGCAGTGTCGATAATAGTGGGAAATGATTTAGTCTTCTATGCTGTTACACAGTCAGTAGCCCTGTGCTCTGAATGGATTTATTAAGATTTGAAGATCCCAAAACCCTATATTGATTGGTGAACCAGTACGTTGTATTTTGTTTTGTCTCTGAGGTTTCAGACTCAGCAGACCCTCTGCTCTGGTTCAAGCACTCAGTAGATTATCCGCCTCAGCACCAGAAGTAGAAGACTCAGTAATACTAGACTCAGCAGTAGCAGTAAACTTAAAGGAGTCAGTGGAACTGAACTCAGCAGGAGTAGTTCACTGTACTCAGAGCTGATCTTCAGTAGAGCCAACTCAGTAGGAGAATGCTACTGAATCAGAGATCAGACTCAGCAACGGCCAGACAGTCTTCTGACTGTCAGAATCTTTGAAGTCACTTTTCAACAGAGTCAACACGAGGAAGAGAGAAGTCAGCTTCAGATCTCCTTGAAGTCTGTTCTGTCTCAACCACTTTCTGAACCTCGACCAATGACAAGCAGACACGTAACCTATATCTACTTAAAGCTGCAAGTCAACAACTTTCCAGAAAAGGAGGGAAATGACACTGCCACCAAACTTCAAAAGAGCCGTTAGCTACCCAAAAGAGAGAGACAAAGGATCGTCGTCTCCAACGGATCTATCCTAATCTCTTCTCTATAAATAGAGGGATAAATTGAAATTTGAAGCTCACGAAGAAACGAACGAACACAACCGAACTTACGCATACACGAGAGAACACACAGAGCATTCAAACGAGCTAATCCGAAAAGCCTAAGTCTTCCGCAAGAAGTTCGAAGAATCTATCTCCGGCAAAAGACTACATTCTATCTCATAGGGAACCAAGCTTAACTGTTTCATACAGCCTCTAGTATCCAAACGACGATACACGAACCTAAAGCTATATTCAGTTGTTCGTCGTTCTAGAAGCCACCTCCTTGTTCCCTATCCCTCTAACCTAAGCTCAATAGCATATATCCATAGCTTAGACGAAGGAGTTCATCTTTGAACTGATCCTTATTGTAAAGGACTCCTTCACAGTTGGAGAGTTTTTCAAACACTCAGTTTGATAACCGTGTAAACTGAGACTTGCTCAGTATAAATCTCAAGACCAGTGTTTGTCCAGTGTACAAACCAACTGAGACTACCTCAGTATAATAAATAGCCTCCTGATCTTTTGGGACAGTGGACAAAGGATTTTTGTGTCCGAACCACTTTAAAAATCTCTGTGTTGTGTGTTCTGTTCTTAACTGTTGCATTGATTTTGTTCATACTGAAAAACCTTCTTTAAATCATTCAACTGAGTTTCAGTAAACTTAATAGACTGCACTAATCAACTGAAACTGTTTTGATAAAAACGTTTTCTAACTCAACTGAATTGGGCCTACACTATTCCGCACCACTGAACTCTATCTGCAAGATACTGAATTCTGACACTCAGTCACCTAGCAGGTCTCAGTAGAGTCAGTCACTCTGCCAACACAATTTCAAACCGCTTATCCGGGTCTGTTGAACTCGTTCAGTACGACATCATCCTGAAAAGGACTGTTCGTGTTTAAGTTGAGAAAATCGGTTTCAGGTGTATTCATCCCCCCCCCCCTTCTACACCTGAACGTGCTCTCGAGACCAACATTCTTCAACCTATGGGTGCATCATGAGGGGTTTGAAGCCTTACTAGAAGAGCATTGGACAGTTAAAAATTCAGGATATGCACAACATAAACTTGTAATTCACATTAAAACATTCAAATCACATCTTAATTAAGGCCTTTAACTTTTGGGACTATAGTCGTCTTTTGGAGTTAGCCTTGGCAAAAAAATGAGTTGGAAAATGCCCAAGCTGCATTGGATTTGGATCCTCAGAATTAATTATTGCATGATGTTCTATCCAAACTTCATAAAAAAGCACGATTTCAGGACTCAGCGAAAAGAAAACTCTATAGTCAGAAGACCCGAAATAAGCACATGCTACAAAGAAATAAAGACACTAAAATTTTCCACTATATGATTAGGTGAGATAATTCAAAAGAAACCATTTCCTATATCCGGCGAGTGGATGACTTTCAAGCTTTTAATCAAGAGAAAATTGCTTGTGATTTCGTGGACTACATTCGACAGCTTTTTGGTATTGCTATTCCATCGGCCCTCATTGATAATGAAATACTTTTTGTTGTACTTTCTCTCTCAGACGCTAGTAGCGTGGAACTTGTACGTGATATAACCCCCAGATGAGATTAAATTGACTCTTTTTGTCATTGATGACTCTAAAGCACATGGCCCCATTAGCGTCTCCTCAGCATTCTTCAAAGCCTATTGAGACTCATGTGGAAGTGACATTGTTGGAGCAGTTATGAACTTATTTGTCTTGGGACAATTACTATCGAGCTTTAATAGCACGATCATTGCCCTTATTACTAAGTCTAGAGATAATCCTATTGTTGTAGATTTTAGGCCAATTCCTTGTTGTAATGTCATTTACAAAATCATCACTAAGATCCTTAGTTCTCGGATAGATGGAATCTGTGATACACTTGTGTTGGGCCAGAGACGAGACTGCAGGTGTGTGCATGTTGGGGAGGGGGGGGGAAGATACACCAAGTTCAAATTTCAAACTCAAACGTGACAGTCAGTATACTTACCTAGTACGAAACTCAATTTGTCACATAAGATACCTGATCGCTTGTCAGAGTGTTATCATCTATTAAGTATTCAATTTCAGGGGCATTAAGCTTAGGAACTTCATTCGTTTCCTCTGAGTTCATTGTACTTCAGGGTTACAAGGGCCAAGTGTTCAACGAGCTTTTCGTGTGACAGATTAACTTGACATGTTGGTTGCCATTGAGTTGCTGGTGGTTGATGTTGGAGTGCTGACTTATGCCTTCAAAGCATGATCTACTGAATTCTTAGTCTTTTTTCTTGAAGCTTGGGCAGCATTCGACATCTCTATCTCGAACTCCTATGCTTTCAATTCTAAAAATTATTTCAGCCATAGAATTTGAGCACAGAAGCTTCCTGCGCCATGTATTCAGCTTAGGTGGTGGATGTTGCAATTGAGTTATGTTTCTTTGAGAACAAGGGAGAAACACGTAAAAAGAGAGGCAAAACAAACTAAAGAGGGATGATAAAATGGTCCGAGTCATCAGTGCTCTATCTCGTATGCTTTTTCTCTCAACCCTTTCCTTGATAGTAAGCTCTGGATAATTATACTGATAATGACATGTCTTATAGCAAATATGGCATTTGTGTGGATCGTCATCCAATACTCTCCGAGTCTTTTCTCTTTAAGGAAGAAGGTTCACTTTTGTTGAGCTTCGAGTCCGTATCCTTTCTAAGGCCGTCTCTCACTCTAACTTTTGGATTAACTTTTTGTGAGGTCAGGTAGCTGCATCTTGAACTCATGTGCCTTAAGTGTTGGGTTTGTATACTGAAAGCAGTCTATGTATTTGCTTGTATACAATATTTCATCTTACCACTATTATTATTCTCCTATCTGATTATTATAATTGCACAAATTAGTCCACTTTCTCACAAGAGTTAGATCATACAGTGTGTTGTAGATCATAGAAGACTGTAGTGATTGGTTGAAATAGTGAGACATAAACAATTATCATAAATGAGGCAACTTTAGGACAAGTTGCCGGTTTAGGCTGCAATGTAGTAAGAAGTGACTTGTTTAGACTGTAGTGATAGATTTTATGTATTGATGAATCGCAGTGAGACGTGTTCTTCTATCTGACCCGTGTGAGGAACCAAGGTCTCGGAGACTTAGCTGGTCTTAAGCTTGATGAAATTTCAGCTAAGTGCACGCGACTAGCTGTCACTTTGACTTACTATGGGTTGGGGTCATCGCGACCGTATATCTCTGTATCTTGGGTGAGTGTTGTTGCATGTAGCTCGGGTTGGTTATCTGTATCATGCATCCGTATCCTGTTAAAAGGTTGATGATATTCCCTTGAGGAGCTCGAAAGGTTTATCATACTAAACCTTATAAGATCGCGTGGTACTGCTCAAGGATAAGATATTATTTGTATTAAGTAGTCAGTAAACTTAATCAATTAATGGGTATTAAATATCTTAAATACGGGGATTAACTGAAGTTAAAAATACAAGCCCTAACTCAACTTTTGGCATAAAGGGATAGGTCAACATAGATTCATTAGTGAAATGAATCTATGTTTGTGAATTAATAATACTCTGGGCTGAGTATGGAAATGTATTAGGTCTCTGGTCTGGCCCGAACATATGTCCTGTTGTATAGGACATTTTCTCTCAGACTCACTAGGCTACTTCATTGTCGAGAATTGTTTAGTCCTTTAGTAGACCAAAACAATTGGTGATGGTGTAGTGGCCCTTTTTACTATTGGATTGGACTTGGCATCAAAGGCCCATTAGGGTTCCTCTGACTAGCCCTTATAAATAGGGAACAAAGGGGCCACTTTTTCGCACTTGTTCTTCTAGTTTTCTATGCCGTAAAGTGTGAGTTCGAGTGAAATATCGTCGAGAGCCTTCTAGTGTCTCCGTCCATGCGGAGTTGAGAGCTCGGGCACAGAAACAGTCCAGAAGACCTTTTCTGGATGAACTCAAAAAAATCGTATACTAGGACAATCCTGAGGTATAATTTCCTACAACTAGTATCAGAGCTCGTTTCTAATACCTAGCTCTGCGTTTCTTTAAATTCAAGTATCATGCATAGGATGATTATATGGTATGCTATGGATGATTTATTTTTTTTGTTCGTCGTCGTCGGGTTCGTGTTTGTGGGACGGCCTGCGTACCGCTTTGTTTTGATCCTGGAATTGTATTTCTCGTGAGATAAATCCAAGAGTAGATTACGAACAATGTGAATGTTATGTATTTTCTTCATTTTTGTAATCAATTTTTGCGGATTGGGTCATTTTTTGCAACCAGTACACGAAGTTTTGAATGGTCAAAAACCCTAGATTTCGCGATTTGACTGGAGGAATTGAGCTCGACTGGATATGCCCATTGGCATCGAACAACAGGAGATGGAACGCGGCGGCATTGGCGGCTGGTGGCAGTGTCCGGGCGGCGATCTGGACGGCGGCGTACCAGCTGGCAGTGGCGCTGCACAGATCCCGCCAGATCTAGCGTGGACATCGCGGCGACCGGGCTGGGCGCGTTTGTCGGCGGCGTCGACTATGTATAGATGGGCAGGGCACGACGGTTGCAAATCTGGAGCGCAGTTGCAGTGGGGCTGTTTCAGACGCGCGACGGCGGCGGGTTTCCTCCTTCTGCGTGCAATGGCGGGCGGCGAGGGCAGCGGCATTACGGTCAGCGTCCAGGGTCCTTGTCGTGATGGCTTGCAGCAGTGTGTGTCTTCTTGTCCCAGCTCGATGCTGACATCAGCAGGCCGAATGTTGATGTCAGTCCTAGCCTGCTGACGTGGCAGTTCGTCCTTGGGCAGTCTGTTTCGTCTCGTTTCTTCTTCTCTGGACTCCGTTTTTCGAAGACGTGTTTTTTTCAGGCCATGTAATAGATAGTTTTTTATTTTTTCTATATATGTGGGCCCGACGACGACATTTATTTCCCACTTTATTTATGTCTTTGATGTTTTTATTTCATGTTTTAGCATGGTTAATTATTTTATTAATTGTGCTTAGAAATCATGAAATTATAGCTTTAACTCATAATATAAAGCATGAGTTAATTTTCTGCGAGCATGCTTTATTAAATGTGCTTATAATATTTATGCTTTAGGAGTTACATGTTTTTTGTAAGCCGGTTTTGACAAACCTTTTGAAGCAAAAGACTAAGCAAATATAATTTTGATAATTTTAAGGTTAATTATTAAATTATCGAAATAGACCTCCACCAATTGGACCTTAGATAAAGTGATGGGGATCGTGGGTAAACGCCCACCCACGTGGTTTGCCTACCTTCTTTATTCAAAAGTTTGTCAGATATGTTTTCTACGAAAATATTCTAATACTATTGAGTAGTGAGAGTTAGGCCTTAAACGTCCACCCGCGTGGCTTGCGTGCTTGATTTTTCATAAGTGCTCTAGAAGATAGAATTGGAATAAGATGACTATGAAAATCAAATTGAAAGCGGTATGTTCTTCGTGAGATGCCAATTTCGAAATTTGATTGTCTTGTGTCAAATTGAGTGGTCAATGCTTAGATGTCACCGATGGTACAATTCACTTCACCGAAGTCCCTTCCCTCATGTTTAATAGTGACATGGTCTAGTAATATCGGATTATTGATTTTATTTGTTATAAGGATTTAAATTTGACATGAAATAGAACTAAAGTGCTAGGTGAATAGCATGGCCAGGGGTTGCACGGGTAAATGTCCAACCCACGTGGCTTGCACGTAAGATCTTTTCTATTTTTCGAAGTCTCAAATCAGTATTATTTTATCGAAAGGTTACAATATTGTTTTATTACGAAATTCTTGTGCGATTATTTCTTACATGCGTTTATTTTATTTATTTTCAAGTATGTCTCTTAACCCCATCATTCCCTTAACTGGGAATATTTATATTGAATGGAAACGTAATTTGGAATATGTTCTCATCGTTGAGAAATCTATTTTTGTTCTTACTGAGGATAAACCATCCGATCTCAGTGATCAGTCAACTGATGCTGAGTAGGATGCAATGAGGGCATGGGAGCAGTTTAATAACATGGCTAAGGCCAGATTATGTTGCTCATATCCCCGCATTGTAGCTGCATCATCAGTCTTTCACCAATGCACGCGATATTTGGGCAAATCTCTAGGAAGTGTATGGTGTGACTGATAGAACTGCTCGGTTCAACATCATGCGGGACATCCTGAGATACCGCATGAATGAGGGCAGTTCTGTGCACGATCACATCATGCACATGATTAATCTCATTGATAGGCTTGACTTTCTCGGAGGAGGTATCGAGGTTGAGGTCAAGTGTGATATCATCCTGAATACTTATCCCAAGTCCTTTGAAAGCTTTCGCCTCAGTGTTGTGATGTCAAAGAGAGATTACACTCTTAATGATTTACTCAATGACTTGGTCACAGCGGAGGGAGTGATGGGCAAAGGTGCACATGTCTTGAACATTTCCACCTCTAGGGCCCCAAAGTTTCCTCTAAAAGGTGGAAACAAGAAAAAGGGCAATAAGGGTGGAGTGTCCAAGTCAAACAGTGGGAGCAAGTATGTGGGCCTTTCTGGAGGCGTGACTAAGCCTAAGGGGAAGGGCAAATGCTTCAAGTGCGGCAAGGATGAGCATTGGAAGGCTGATTGCCCTATGCTCAAGGCAAAGAACAAAGGTACTCAAATCACTAGAGTAACTAAGACTGTATTGATTTCCTCTTCTACCCATGAATGGGTAGTGGATTCGGGGACAACTGGTCGTGTCGGTTACTCCCTGAAGGGGTTTTTGCAGATAAGGGATCTGAGTGATGGCGAGGTCGTGTTCTCAATAGACGATGGATCGAGTGCTCCTGCACTCGCCATTGAAGATTTATCTTTGCGTTTTCTAGATAAAGTACTAGTATTAATAAATGTTTTGCATGTGCCAGACTTTAGGCGGAACATTATTTCTGTCAGTAAAGTGTTTAAGCAAGATAGGTATAAATCTATTTTTGATGATAGTGTTTCCATTATGGGAAATGATGATTTCATCTGCGGTGGCACATTAAACGAAGATCTTTATACTATATCTAGCGAACCTTTACCTTGTTCTTATGTTGCAACTACTCATAACCCCCTAAGAAAAGGAAACAATCTTCTAGGGAGAATCACAATAATCTGAATAGGATCCAAAGGTTGGTGAAAGATGGATCATTGGATGTCTCGAGGTTGAACCATTTTTAACCTGCGAATCCTGCTTGGAGGAGAATATGGTGACCATGCCTTTTAAGGCAAAGGGTAATAGAGCCAAAGATGTGTTGGGACTGATGGATTCTGATTTGTGTGGACCTATGTCCACACAAGCTCGTGGAGGTTATGAGTACTTCTACACGTTTGTTGACGATTACTCAAGATTTGGGTACATCTAACTTCTTCGCCATAGGTTTGAATGTTTTGAGAAATTCAAGGAATATAAGGCGGAAGTGGAGAAGAAGTTAGATGTCTTTGTCAAGTTACTGCGATCACATCGTGGTGGCGAGTACCTCAACCACGAGTTCAAGAGTTACTTGAAAGAATGTGGGATTACATTCCAACTGATAGCACCAAGTACACCTCAGCAGAATGGTGTGTCAGAAAGAAGGAACCGAACTTTATTGGTCATGGTTCGATCGATGATTTATGCAACTCTGCCTGTTTCGTTCTGGGGATATGCCTTGGACACAACAACATATTTGCCGAATCTAGTGCCATTCAAGTCGGTGTCTCAGACCCCTTTCGAGTTGTGGTTTGGGCGTAAGCCTAGTTTCAACCACATAAGGATTTGGGGTAGTCCAGCATATGTGCTGAACAAGCAACCCGACAAGTTGGATGCTAGATCTGAGGCTATACTTTTTGTAGGCTATCCTAAGGGAACAAAAGGTGGTTATTTTTATAGTCCTAAGGATCAGAAGGTCGTTATTAGCACCAACGCCAGATTCCTTGAAGAGGATTATATAAGTAATCACAAGTTCAAAGTCGACATTATCCTTGAAGAAATTCAAGGTCGTCGAGTTTCACTCAACTAGCCAAGTGTGCATGAAATGTTACCACATGTAACTGCTAGACACAGTGGGAGGGTTATTATACAACCTGATCGATACATGTTCGTGGGAGAGACTTCGGATCTTCTCCCAACAGAGGAACAAGATGTAGTCGACCCTTGGACCTATGCCGAAGCAGTGGGAGATCAGGATGCAGAATCATGGCAAATCTCTATGGACTCAGAGTATGAGTCCATAAGTGCTATGGATGTATACGAGGTCACTGAGCTATCAGCTGGTTGCAAGGCCATTGGTAATAAGTGGGTATACAAGAGAAAGCGAGGTCCTGATAGAGAGGTCACGACTTTTAAAGCCAGGTTGGTGGTGAAAGGATTCACTAAGAAAGAAGGTATCAATTATGAGGAAACCTTTTCACCTATATCGATGCTCAAGTCCATCCGAACACTCCTAGCCATAGTTGCCCACATGAACCAAGAGTTTTGGCAAATGAATGTCAAGACCGCTTTTCTAAACGGTTATCTTGAAGAAGGTAGGAACATCTATATGGGGCAACCAAAAGGTTATGTGAAGGAAGGCGATAGCTTAAGAAGTCTATTTATGGACTTAAACAAGCTTCTCGGTCATGGACCATTCACTTCGACGATGTGATCAAGTCTTTTGGATTCATCTAATGTGAAAGCAAAAGTTGTGTGTATCGTTATTACGTCGATGAATCCATGGTTTTCCTTCTTCTCATTGGCGACAATTTGAAGTTGTTGTCAAACATAAAGATATGGTTATCCGAAAAGTTTCAAATGAAGGACTTAGGAGAATCTGCTTACATCCTTGGGATCAAGGTTATTCGAGATCGCCAAAAACGGATATTAAGCTTATCTTAGGCGTCCTACATTGATACTGTGATTGCTCGTTTTTAGCATACAAAAGGCCAAGAAAGGATTGCTACCTTTCACACACGACATTCCTCTATCTAAGGATCAGTGTCCTAAGACACCGAAGGAGATAGAGGACATGAGACTAGTTCCTTATGCTTCCGCTGTCGGAAGTGTCATATATGTTATGCTATGCACGAGGCCAAATATTTGTTATGCCGTTGGCATGGTCTCGAGGTATCAGTCTAACCCTAGACAAGATCACTGGAATGCGGTCAAGCATATTCTCAAGTACCTGAAACGGACTTGAGATTATATGCTTATTTACCAGTCTCATGATCTAGTAGTGCTTCTAGGTTATTCAGATTCGGATTCTAGGAAGATAGAGATGAAAAGAAGTCTACATCGGGCTATGTGTTTCCCTTGGGGAAGGTGGAGCCATTTCATGTACAAGTGTCAAGCAAAAGTGTATTGCTGACTCTACCATAGAAGCACAGTATGTTGCTGCTTCAGAGACCTCTAAAGAGGCAGTTTGGCTCAAGGAATTCCTCCAAGATCTTGAGATTGTTCCCAGTTTGCCTAAGTGTATCACGGTCTATTGTGATAACTCTGGTGCAGTTGCAAAATCTAAGGAACCGATATCACATAAGGCGTCTAAACACATAGAGCGTAAGTACCACATTATACGAGAATTCGTACGCCGAGAAGATGTGGTGATTCAGAAGATAGGAACCGAGGATAACCTAGTAGATCCATCACTAAGAGTATACCACAAGGGCCCTTCGAGATGCATGTTCGAAGTCTAGTCTTGTGTCGACTGCCCCCCCACTTAGTTAGAAATCTTAGTATAAGCAGGAGAAGTGATAGCTAATTGTTATGTTATGAGACACACTGTATACTTAAGATTTGCTTTAAGTATAAGTGGAAGAATTGATGGGTTTGTTTACTGAAAGCAGTCTACGTATTTGCTTGTATACAATGTTTCATGTTACCACTATTATTATTCTCCTTCTGATTATTATAATTACACAAATTAGTCCATTATCTCACAAAAGTTAGATCATACAGTGTGTTGTAGATCACATAAGACTGTAGTGATTAGGTGAACTAGTGAGATATAAACAGTAATCACAACTGAGACAACTTTAGGACAAGTATCGGTTTAGGCTGCAATGTTGATAAGAAGTGACTTGTCTTTGTCATTATCTATGTTGATACATCTTGTGTATGATAGATCGCGGGACGTGTTCTTCTATCTGACACGTGTGAGGAACCAAGGTCTCGAAGACTCAGCTAATCTTAAGCTTGGTGAGATTTCAGCTAAGTACGAGCGACTAGCTATCACTTTGACTTACTATGGGTTATGGTCGTCGCGACCGTATATCTCTGTATCTTAGGTGATTGTTGTTGCGTGTAGCTCGGGCTGGTTATTTGCATCATGTATCCGTATCTTGTTATAGGGTTGATGATATCCCCTTGAGGAGCTCAGAAGGTTTGTCATACTAAACCCTGCAGGTCAATTAAGTTCAAGTATGATAATAAGGTCAAGTGGTACCGCTCAAGGATAAGATATTAATTGTATTAAGTAGTCAGTAAACTTAATCAATTAATGGATATTCGATATCTTAAATACGGGGACTAACTGAAGTTAAAAATTGTTGGGATGAGATTCAGTATGATAAGATTTGAAAATCCCAAAACCCTAGTGGATGATGAGCCTTATATAATGTAATAGCTTAGCTGAGTTCAACATCTTAGGAACTCAGTAGGCTAGCTAGAGTTTAATAGATTCAGTAGAACATCTGCCATTCAGCCGGAAGAACTCAGCATCAAGAACTTAGTTGGGAATGTTATAACCCACTGAATCTGCAAAGAAATTCGAGCCACGCACTAAATATCTCAGAAGAATGTTAATTCACTAAAGGGTCCGAGGAATTAGAGGAAGTCAACTCAACATGCTCTTGGAGTTTGAACAAACCTCACCTACTCTCTAACCTCGACCAATGAGAAGCCGTCAGCACTGTACCTGCTCTGATGTAAAGCTGCTTTCGAGACTGAAAAAGAGGGAATCTCTAAAGTAATATTCAAATTAAAGATGGCCATTTTTCTTGTCGTTTTCGACACGTGTCTAGACTCCCTCCAACGGATCTATTCATGAGTCGAGGCTATAAATAGAGAAGAGTCTTCATGCAGAGAAGACATCGGGAACAAAAGCTTTGAAGCAAACAAACACTCTAGCGAACTCAAAGCCGAACCCATCGAAGAACTTGCATAGAGAGAGATCTTCTTAGTTCTTCACTCTAGAGATTTATTAGTCTCACTCTCTATTCTAAGCAGTCTTATTGTAATATCATAAGCTTAGAAAAACTCGAAGGAGTTTAGCTTTCTGAACTGTTCTTATTGTAAGAACTCCTTCATAGTTGGAGAAAATCAAACCCTTGTGTTTGAACTTGTAAAGTCACTACAACTATAAGTAGAGTATTTGTCCAGCGTACTGATCAAGTCACTAAGACTATAACTAGAGTATCTGTCCAGTGCACAGATCAACTGAGACTTGCTCAGTATAAATTAATTCAAGAACTCCTGCTTTGTTTAGGACAGTGAACGTAGGATCTAGTATACCCGAACAACATTAAAAATTGCTCGTGTTGATTTATTGTTGCATTGATTACTGTTCATATTACATAAAAATAACTTTAAATCAATCAACATAAAACATGTTTTCAAACTGAGACGAACATATTTTTGGGCCTACACTTCTGCACACTATATCCGATATTGAACTACTATTCACTTATTGAAGTTAGTAGATAGGACTCAGTAGAAGGATACTATGTCCACACGACCTAGAAAGCTTATTTGGCCAACTGACTAGTTCAGTAGAAACATTCAATAGCACTGACTTTCGCGTTTGAGTTGAAATATGCACTCAGGTGTATTCACCCCCCTCCCCCCTTTACACCTGAAGGCTCGTCTCTAAACTAACAATTGGTATCAGTGCAGTGTTCTTCTGATCATCATTTTATGAATACTGGTCTACTCGAAAAGATCCTGAAAACCATTTTCTCTGCATTTGCATCTCTTCATAGCATCATATACTATATTTTCTAAAATGTCTGATAATTCAGGTATAAGGACGGTACCCATGTTTTCAGTAGAAAACTATGCGGTATGGCGTGTAAGGATGGAGGCGCACTTAACATTGCTGCATGATAACGTGACTAACGTCATGGAAAAAGGACCTATTGTTCCGATGATCGACAACGTCAAACTTGCAACCGCAGCAGTAATAGGTGCCAGAACCGGTGCAAAGGTTCCCAAGGAAAGGAGCGTCTTGACACCTGAAGAGAGAAAGCTGCAGAACCTCGACCGAGTCGAACGTAATGCAATACTGACTACGCTTAGTGATTCTTACCTAGGAAGGGTGCATGATTGCAAAATTTCAAGTGAGCTCAGGGATGCTCTCGCAGTGTTGAGCCACAGAACTCCACAAATCAAAGAAAATAGACTAGAGTTGGAGCTGCAAAAGCTCGACGCATTTGCAATGATACCCGAAGAGTCGATTGATGATTTCAGTGTTAGATTCAAAAATCAGATCAACATCATCAATGGGCTGGGAAAAACATTCAGCAACAAGGAGACCAACACAAAAATTCTAAGGGCTCTTACTAGGCCAAAGTGATATTTTTTAGCTACTTGTTTGCAAAGAACTGACTTAAGCTCTCTCACTCTTGATTATATATTTTCAGAACTGTAAGCAGAGGAGTTTGAGTTCAATCTTCCGCATACCCCCAGTGCTGATACTGAAATGCCAATGGATCATCCAAATAAGGCAACAGTCAGCACACCTGGAGCAAGTCCCTCAGTAACAAGTCATTCAACTGGAAGTTCAATGACAATGCCAACCACTGATAATTTAACCGAGAAATACGCTCTCCTTGTAGTTAAATACCAAAAGGAGAAGGACAAGGTTAGAACGATGAAGATGAAGAGAGCTTCAAAAAGTAATCAAGGTAAGATAGAAAATGCTCATCCAAAAGGTGAATCTAAATCCCTACCTGAATGCAGCAACACGGAGACTGCCTCCACTAGAAAGAATGATACACTAAGGAAAGAAGGCAGAAGCTCAACGTGTTACAACTGCAAAAAGATTGGGAATTACCAATATGAATGTCCAGAGCTCACGACTGCTGAAAGATCTGAAAGGTAATCCAGACGAGACAAGTTCATCAGAAAAGGGCAAGCTTATGTAGATGAAGAGTTGTTCATGGAATCATTTGATGATGAGGCAACGTTCATGGCAATCGTAGCTGAAGAAGATACTGAACTATGTCTTACGGCTGGAGAAGATGTTGATGTAAATTCTAATTCTAATATATGCCCCTCTTCACCATGCACACACGACACAAGCTCTACTGCAGGTGAACCTTTGGATGTGGTTCTTGCATATGAAAATTTGTTGGAAGAACAAACTCAGATGTGCAATCAGTTCAGTAGAACACTTCAGGTGCTGGAACTCCTGAGAGCTGAGAATCGGAGACTTTCGATGAGGAGTTAGGACTCTACTGAGTCTGAAAGACTAGTTTTGAGACAGAAGGAAGAGATAAATTCTCTGATGATGAAGTCTCAACAACAAGAATCACAGATCTCAGTTTTGACAAGGACAACTCTGAGAAAAAGATTGAAATTGTCAGTCTAAAAGACAAGCTTACGCCCGTAGCCGAGTATGAAGCTCTGAGGAAAAGCAATGAGGTTTGGAGAACCTTAATGACTGAGCAATACATAAGAACTAAAGAAAAACTTGAGAAGTTGTTGAGATCACAGAAACCATGTTCTACAAAGGAAGGATTTGGTTATACATATGAAGCAACTACTTCAGGACAGAAAAGCTCAGATCAGCTGGCTGACAGATTTATCCAAGGAGGAACTCAATGTGCTGAATCTCAACCCCTCAGACAAAGAACAAACAAAAGATGAAAGCACCTCATCCTAGCTACCAGAAGGTGACTCGAGGTTCAAGCCCCAAAACACCTAGATCCAATTCAGGGGGAACCAAGAAAGTCAGATGGGCAGAATGGTATGGCCACCCACAATGGACACATCCAGTTCAGAAAGGATCATACTATTATGAGCCTATAAACAAAAGCCCTAAGGTTCAACAGAAGAAGAAGAATAAATGTTGGTCCAGAGACGAGCTTCGGGTGTAGAGGGGGGGGGTGAATACACTTGACTGTAAATTCAAAACTCAGAACGTGAAAGTCAACTGCTGCTGAAGATTGCTACTGAACTTGTCAGTTAGCCAAATAAGCTTTTTCGATCCCGTGGGCAGAGATTCTCCTACTGAGTACAGTCCTACTGACTTACATCTATGAACGGTAAATCAACAACAGAGGTTGTGTACGGAAGTGTAGGCCCTTAAAAAGATTGCTACTGAACTTGTCGGACTTGCAACTGAGTTGAATGCGCGCAGTAGATCTGGACCGATCATACTGATTCTTCATCTGAGTCTACTGATAAGAATCTTCAACTGAGGATAGACAGCTGGTGACTATGATGACATGATCACTTCACAAATTCAATAGATAAAGGATCGTACTGAGTCTTCAACTGAGGTTTACTGAAGGAATTCTTCTACTGAGAACAGTCAACGGGAGAACCTGAAGACACGAGCTCTACAAACTGATGACATGGGGTTCTGGAATTTAACTTCTCTACTGAAGTTCAGACCAACAACACCCCTTATAGGACTTAGACAAATAATCAATGACAAACATGGATTTTTCCTAGTTTATAGCGTGTTTAGATGTCGATTTTAGATGGAAAATAATGTTTGGAACAAGTATTTGGATTGAATTTGCTTAATCTTGTGGAATGTGATACTTGTTTGCCTTTTTGTTGAAATTGCAGAAAAATGGGTAAAAATCATGGTGTTTGAACATAATGGAGTTAAAGTGCAGCTCGATATGAGTAAATGGACGAAGACGGCTCGAGATTTGGATTTGAAACGAGTGAGAACGAGTCAAAAGAAGTTGGAGTTGTAAGCTATGATGACCCAGATGCGACTGCGTGAGGGTCATCACAGTGGAGATTAAAGAAAGCAGGACGCGACCCGCACGCGATCGCGTCAGGGGCGTTACAGAGCGAAGAAAAAGGACTTGTGTGCTACCCCGACGCGATCGCGTCAGGGTCATTTTCGGCTGCTGTTTTATTCTGTAGGAATTACATAAAAGCCCTTACTTAGGGCTAAGATTTGGAAGCTATATAAATCCCAAGGGGGCTCTCCTAAGGGGGAGCTGGCTCAAATCTTTTACTTTCAAAAACCCTACAACCTTTGTGAGAGCTCTTGAAGAGAAGAGAGGAAGGAAGAAGATCAAGAAATTCAAATTCAACACGATCAAGACTTTAATTTTCTTCTACGATTTCTTTTGCCTGCGAACATGAATTCTTGTGATTTTGCTGGTTTTGGTACTTTGTCTATGAGTAGCTAAATCTCTTTATTCTAGGGTTAGAATGTAGGTGGATGATTTAATTACGGATCTTTTGCAAATCAATTACGCTATTTATTCCTCCTTCTCGTGTTCATGTTTTGATTGCTTGTTTAGTTGCTTGATCACCAGTTAAACATAATTTGTTGTGTTAGTTCGAGATTTGAGAGAGGAGAATTAATGCTTGATCTAGGATACAAGACTTGTTAATTAGTCAACGCCCAAAATGTTTGATGTTAATGTGAGAACAATAGATCCTAGGAACTTTTAGGAGTAACAGGCTAGTAATTACTTGGAGACAATTTTACAAGAATGTTATCTACGGTCTAGGTACACCCAAAAGGTTATTTAGGCTAAATTGTGATCGTTTTAGGAAAGAATAAGTCTCGTTAGTGATTAATTGGCTAAAGTGAAGTTTGATAAATCATCTACTGAAATCGAATCCCTAGAATAAGCTTCCCCATATTTTCTTCTAATTTCATTTATTTAGTTATTTTAATTGTTATTTTTTTTAGGTTTAGAAACTCATCAATTTCCGAAGTCTAAATAGAGGATAACAATAGGAATTAGTATTAACTAGTTTAATTAGTCTCTGTGGGATCAACCTTGCTTCTCTATCTACAATTGCACCTGTACACTTGCGGCGTGTCAATAAATTAGCGAACAAGTTTTTGGCACCGTTGCCAGGGTGTCAATAAATCAAGCTGCTAAAATGGCTAACCATCAAGCAACAATTGCAAAGTTACAAGAGGAGCTTGAAGCTCTTAAGGTTGAAAGGGAGCAGCGAGAAGAGCCAATCAAAGAAGTTTTTCATCCAGTGGTTCAACAAGGGGTTCTCTACGGACCAAGGATAAACGCCAACTCCTTTGAGCTCAAACCTGCACTTATCTCGATGGTGCAACAAAATCAATTTGGCGGTAGAGCTGGTGAAGATCATCATGCTCACTTGAATCAATTCATAGAAATCTGCAGCACCATTAAGATGAATGGAGTCCCGGATGACACCATCAGACTTCGGCTATTCTCTTTCTCACTACGAGATGATGCTAAGATTTGGCATCAATCTCTGGATGCTCATGCAATCACTACATGGGATGAGATGATGAACTTATTCCTTCTCAAGTTCTTCCCACCGAGCAAGACTATGAGGTTGCGATCCAAGATCAATCAATTTCGCCAATTTGATGGGGAGTCATTCTATGAAGCTTGGGAGAGATTTAAGGGGCTATTCCGCAAGTTCCTGAATCATGGGATCAGCTATAATGAGAAAGTGTGTTTATTTTATAATGGATGCAATGTTCAAGTCAAGACTTTATTAGATGCAACTGGAGGTGGAGATATATTGGAGAAAGGCCATGCTAGTGCTACGAGTATCATAGAGAAGATGGCAGCAAATAATTATCAGTGGCCTGAGCCAAGAGCATCTGCAAAGAAAGTTACTTTGGCGACAAATGATGATCCGATTACAAAAATATCAGCCCAGCTGTCAGTGTTAATGAGCAAAGTGGACAATATAGTGACACCGCGTTCTGAATTGACTGTTGAAGAGAATTTGGTTATCGAAGATGTCAATTACATCAATCGGAGACGATATGAGAATTTTTGTCAACCTCTAAGTTATCATCCTCAAGGATCTTATGGGGTCAGTCCACAACCCTACATGGAATTTCAAAGTAATCGGACTCATCCTAATCTCTCATACGCCAACACGAACAATGCTCTGCAACCGCCTCCCAATTTTTCTGTCACCAATGGAGTGATAGATGAAGAAAAGAAGCCAAAGCTTGAAGATATGTTGATAGAATTCATGTCACAAGTAAAGGCAAATTCAAAAGACATGGATACCCGACTTAAAATTCTTGAAAAGCAGATGGGACAGATTGCAAATGACATGTCAAGTAAACATCAGCAAGGGCAATTTCCAAGTAACACATTGGTCAACCCCAAGGAAGACTACAAGGCGATTAATTTGAGAAGTGGGACCTCTTATGAGAGTCCCAAATTGCCCAACATTGTTACTAATCAGTCTCAGTGGAGAGAGAGGAGTTGGAGAATTTCAAAGTTCAGAAAGAGAAGATCAAAGAAAAAGATTCAGTTTTGTTATCGGTTTCTCCGCTTAAGAAGAATAAGCCACCGCCTTTTGTACCTCCTCCAATGCCATTTCCCCAACGCCACCAAAAGAGGAAGGATGAAGAACAAAATTCAAAAATCTTTGATCTTTTTAGGAAGGTCAACATTAACATCCCACTTTTGGAGGCGATTTAGCAAATGCCTAAATACGCAAATTTTTTGAAGGATGTGGTTTCTCGAAAGATAAAGTGGGAAGAATATAAAAATGTCCATTTGAACGAGGAGTGTAGTGCTATTCTCCAGCAGAAGTTGCCGCCAAAGCTCAAAGATTCAGGTAGTTTCGTTATTCCTTGCATGATTGGAGGGCAACATATAGGAAAGGCTTTATGTGATTTAGGAGCAAGTATAAATCTTATGCCTTTATCTATATTCACCAAGTTAGAGATTGAGATATTACGACCAACAACATTATCCCTCCAAATGGCCGATCGATCAGTCACATACCCTCGAGGAATCATAGAAGATGTATTGGTGAAAGTTAATGAGTTCATCTTTCCTGCTGATTTCGTGGTTTTAGACATGGAAGAAGACAAGGATATCCCATTGATCTTGGGAAGACCTTTCTTAGCTATTGGAAGATCACTCATCGATGTAGCAAATGGAGAGCTTACTTTTAGGATGAATGATGAGAGCTTCACCTTTTTAATTTATCGAGCTATGAAGTTTTACGATGAAGTGGATTCACATGCCATGGAAGAATGCAAGGTGCTGAAGACTATTGAGTCGTGCATTGACTCGAACAATTTGTGGTCATCTAATGATCCTTTAGAGGATATTCCAAAATGAAGAGAAAAAAGGAAAAAAAGAAAAAATGATCAGGCTGACGCGACGCAGACGCGGCTGCATTTGGGTCATCACAGAGGATTTTCATCACCAGACGCAACCCAGATGCAACTACATGAGGGTCGTCACAGAAACTTCCCCACGCTAAATGTAGTTCATGCGCCACCATGGCGCGATCAAGAGATAAATCATGCCGATGATGATGCATAAGAGGTGGGAGATGACCCCTAGAAAACTTATGTGAGTCATCAAGACGATGAAGAGAAGGAACACCAAGGTTATGTCGGGATAAATGAGATGCATACACCAACCTTGGATTCTTTTGATGCTATGCAAACTCATAAGATGGAGAACGTACAATGGAGGCGAGATACGTTTGATAATTTCCCGCCACCACCGCCTTAGTCTTCTTGCTCCCGGTGAGTTCCACCCAATCAATCACTTTCTTTCTTTTCAAACTCATTCTTCCTTGCAGTCGACTAAGTTTGGGGGGAGGGGAAAGAATGCTTGATTGGACTTTATCTTTACTTGCTTTCTAGTTTTTAGTAGTTTTTTTTTTATTATTTATTTAGTTTTTGAGTCTTTAGGTTGCCTTGATTGTGTGTTGGTTTTTGAAACAAAAGAAAATGATCTCTTCCATAAGATGATGAGCAAGTGCATGATGTGATAGATTGACGAGGGCTTATGATGATATTGCTGCGTTTTTGTTGAAAAATAATATGTGTGAACACTTATTAATATATGGAGCATGAGTTGATAAATGTTGACTCTTTGGCCTCGATTAGTTTGAACCAAAATAAGCCTGTGAGATTTTGAGCCATTTAGTGTACTATTTTAGGTCTTATTTCATTCTTGTGTAAATTATTCGAACATGCATATATGTCTCCAGAACTTGCTTTGGTTTCTTCTTTGAAATTGTGTAGTGTGCTTAAGGATAGAGAAATGATTTTAGGCCATCGTTCTTAACCAATTTTACCCAAACAATTAACCATAAGTACGTTATCCATTGTTCGCCCCTTTGAACCTTAGCTATTTTTCTTAATTTAACCATTTGGGTGTGGGTTGAATTTGTGGAGAAGAGTATGAGTTGAATATGTTGAACATGATTGGTTTGGGATGAATTTAAAGAATGAAAAGAAAATTAAGTTTCTTATGACTTGGTACCGAACTCGATGAACCTCTAGTGTAACAAAAATTAAACAATTATTTGAGGTGAGAGTTTGCAAGTCGAGAAAAAAAAAGAGAGCATGAATGTGTAAATGTGATTTTGAGAGATGAGGAAACATGAATGGTTGGTTGTGGTTTGAAAGTTCATAAATCTTGGTTGGTGAAGGAAGATGACATTGTTGTTGAGAAGCGAGATGGTTAGGCATGTTGATGATTAAGTATCATAGAATGATCTTTCTTTGGGGAATGAGTCACTTGGCCTAAATTATATCCTACCTTACTATAGAGCCTACATTACAACCGAATAAAAGCCATATTTGATCTTTGTCTAGAAGCACACGCTAGCAATGGAGAGGTTAGACGATTTGCAAGCCTATGGTAGTCTATTTGTTGTTTTGAATTGAGAGTAAACATGTCCTATCTTAAACACTTGAGAGTTGAGGATTACATTTATATATATCCATGTTGTGAGGGTTCTAACTAGAGAGGTTGAGTATCGATATTTGTTGAAACATGTGAAATGTTCATTAGGTGTTTGCATTGGTTTGAAAATTTTGAGAAAGTCTGAAGCTTAAAATCGTCATCTATTCGCTCTGCCATGTTTGTTTTCTTATTTTCTCTCTTTTGTCGATTGAGGACAATCAACACTTTAAGTTTGGGGGGTTGACCAACATGGATTTTTCCTAGTTTATAGCGTGTTTAGATGTCGATTTTAGATGGAAAATCATGTTTGGAACAAGTATTTTGATTGAATTTGCTTAATCTTGTAGAATGTGATACTTGTTTGCATTTTTGTTGAAATTGCAGAAAAATGGGTAAAAATCATGGTGTTTGAACATATTGGAGTTAAAGTGCAGCTCGATACGAGTAAATGGACGAAGACGGCTCGAGATTTGGATTTGAAACGAGTGAGAACGAGTCAAAAGAAGTTTGAGTTGTAAGCTGTGATGACCCAGATGCGACTGCGTGAGGGTCATCACAGTGCAGATTAAAGAAAGCAGGACGCGACCCAGACGCGACCGTGTCTAGGGCGTTACAAAGCAAAGAAAAATGACTTGTCTGCTACCCCGACACAACCGCGTCGGGGTCATTTTCGGCTGCTGTTTTATTCTGTAGGAATTACATAAAAGCCCTTACTTAGGGCTAAGATTTGGAAGCTATATAAATCCCACGGGGGCGCCGCTAAGGGGGAGCTGGCTCAAATCTTTTACTTTCAAAAATCCTACAACCTTTAGGAGAGATATTGAAGAGAAGAGAGGAAGGAAGAAGATCAAGAAATTCAAGTTCAACACGATCAAGACTTTAATTTTCTTCTACGCTTTCTTTTGCCTGCGAACATGAATTCTTGTGATTTTGCTGGTTTTGTTACTTTGTCTATGAGTAGCTAAATCTCTTTATTCTAGGGTTAGAAAGTAGGTGGATGATTTAATTACGGATCTTTTGCAAATCAATTACGCTATTTATTCCTCCTTCTTGTGTACATGTTTTGATTGATTGTTTAGTTGCTTGATCACCAATTAAACATAATTTGTTGTGTTAGTTCGAGATTTGAGAGAGGAGGATTAATGCTTGATCTAGGATACAAGACATGTTAATTAGTCAACGCCCAAAAGGTTTGATGTTAATGTGAGAACAATAGATCCTAGGAGCTTTTAGGAGTAACAGGCTAGTAATTACTTGGAGACAATTTTACAAGCATGTTATCTACGGTCTAGGTACACCTAAAAGGTTATTTGGGCTAAATTGTGATCGTTTTAGGAAAGAATAAGTCTCGTTAGTGATTGATTGGCTAAAGTGAAGTTTTATAAATCATCTACTGAAATCGAATCCCTAGAATAAGCTTCCCCATATTTTCTTCGAAGTTCATTTATTTAGTTATTTTAATTGTTATTTTTTTTAGGTTTAGAAACTCATCAATTTCCGAAGTCTAAATAGAGGATAACAATAGGAATTAGTATTAACTAGTTTAATTAGTCTCTGTGGGATCGACCTTGCTTCTCTATCTACAATTGCACCTGTACACTTGTGGCGTGTCAATAAATTAGCGAACAAGTTTTTGGCGCCGTTGCCAGGGTGTCAATAAATCAAGCTGCTAAAATGGCTAACCATCAAGCAGCAATTGCAAAGTTACAAGAGGAGCTTAAAGCTCTTAAGGTAGAAAGGGAGCAGCGAGAAGAGCCAATCAAAGAAGTTTTTCATCCAGTGGTTCAACAAGGGGTTCTCTACGGACCAAGGATAAACGCCAACTTCTTTGAGCTCAAACACTCATCGGGTTCAGGACAGGTTTTGGGATCTTCAATTCTTTAGCGATGAAGTTCAGCATCACTACAATTTCCCCCAATAATGAATATTACAATATGGCCTATGTACACGAACTGCTAACGTCAGTTCTTAGTACCCCCTAGCAATGATCTATAAGACCACTGACTCATATCCCTACAATTTCCCCCTAATTGATGATGCCAAAACCACTAAACACTAAACTACAAACCCAAAAAGATTCAGTAACAATTGATCTATGAGAACAAGGTTAACAACTTATAAAAGATAGGTATATCAGAAGAAATCAGGACATGTGAGTGTGTGTAAGATCACTTCAGTGATCAGAAAGTGTTAAAATAAAATAACACAACCTTAAGATAATGAGTGGTTGTCTGGCTAACAGCAAAAACTGATTTTATAAAGGTATGGCATGAAGGGTACAATCAGTTATGTTATTACAAGAAATGAGAAAAGAAAACAGAGACTGCTACTGCCGTCTGAATTTCTGGATCTTGGCCTTAAAGTCAGCAGACTTAGCAGCAGGAGGATCTAGCCCATACGACCTGTAGATGTTCTCTCTAAGCAGTTGGATAGGTACAAGGTCATCTGTCGACTGCATATCAAGATTGTTGCGCTGCACAGCTGTCTCTACTTCTTCTTCAATCTCTTTCGTGCAGATGGTGCCCTGAAGAGTCTTGGGTGGGTTCAGTTGGCGATAGGCAGGAGTAGTGAATGGCAGTTTCTCTCTGAAGAGCATGAGCTTGATCTGAGCTCTGAAGTTGGGGTCGTGATGGTATAGGAACTGATCAAACAGATCGACCGTCGAAACTTCTTTCGGATAACACTGCCACACATAGTACGCCTTAATGAAATCATCTTTCAGCTCTTCCCACTCCTCATTTAGGTTCCAAGGAATCCATTTGTCGATGCGGCGGTGCGGAGTTTTCTTCAAATGTGGCTTCTGACCACCGCGCTTGAAAAACTTGGAAGTCCTAGGAATTTGCTTGCTGAAGTCCAGGATAGGCTCTCTGGATGCTTTTCTCAGTCAGCTCTATGATCTTGGCCAGATCAACATGTCTCTTCTTTTCTCGAAGTTCAGCTGCACACCTGTCCCTAGACCTGAGGTTGAGGCCTTTCTCCATTGCGTCCCAAGTGGTTTTGTCCTCTGCTTCTTGCTCTGCTGTTAGTTTCGGAAGATTTTTCAGCCTTTGAGCAAGAGGGAGGTTGTCGATGTCAGAGTCATCTGTAGGCTCAGGAGCAGATTTCTTTGTTGATTTCTTCTTCTGCTGAGCTATGATCAATTGAGCTTGTCTCTTTGACGCCTTAGCCTTTGGAACTTTAGGCTTCCTCTTCAGTAGTGCCTCTTCCTCCATCCTGGCTTCATAGTCCAGTTTGCCTTGCAGCTGCTGAGCCACTCGTTTGTCATGTACCTCTTGCTCTTTTCTGTTCTTGAACTTAGGCGATGGAGGGGGAGTAGGAGTGCTCTCAATAGCAATCTCCTTTCCAGGCCTCTTGGGCGGCAGAGGTTCCTCATCCTCTTCTGAGCCCTCGACAATCTTGGCTACATCTTCTATGTGTGCCTGGGCTGAGGATCCTTCTCCTGATCCTCCAGCCTGCACTGACTGCTGGTGCGGCTCTGATGGCCCTGCTGGTGGAGCTTCGGGCTGAGCCTCTTCTTGGACTGAGGGAGAGGGGTGAGAACTGGTTCCAGCCTGCACTGAACTTTCCCCCTTGGACTGTTCCCTTTCTGCTGACTCCTTCAGCACTTCCTTCCCTTTGCCTTCCCCCTTTTTGGCATCATCTTCCGAGGTCAGCAAGGTTTTGATCGCTGCTACGTCCTGCTGAAGGGTGTAGACAGACGTCTTAATGTGATCGGAAGTAGTGTTGAAGTCCCCGATTGCATCACAATAGTGTACCCACTCATCCTCCTAATCCTTCTTGATCTGTCAGATTTGGGCATCTGCTTGATTTCTCTGCTGCAAGAGCGATGCATCGAGGGAGTCCTTCATCTCCTGCTGGATGATCTTCAGAGCTGCCGCCTGAGTTTCAAGTGTTGAGGAAACACTTGAGCTAGCAAATCTGTTCCTCTCATCCATAACAGTCTGAACGGTGGCCAGTGCTGTAGATAGTTGCTCAGAGAAAATTTTCTGATGAGCTTCTAGCAACAGTTGACACTGAGTAGCCAGATCCATCTGCTGAGCTGCTAGTGCAGTCTCGACAATCTCTTTGAAATTCGGAGGAGTAGCTTCCGAGATCTTCTTGACTTCGCTAGTAAGGTTGTCGACCCGCTCTGTCTGAGCCTTCGTGTACTGTGACCATTTCAGGTGCACATCCTTAGCCAGGAGATGATTCTTGTCTTCCTTACTTCTTTATTGCATGGTTGACAAACCTCGAGGATACAGTACCTATCGGTTTGATCTGATAAGATGAGGTACCAATCCTTTGCTCAGAGGCAGCGAGCTGTTGCTGTCTTGAAGAAGACGCAACAGGGGCAGCACCAGATTCCGGAGGAGGTGGTGGTGAGTCGCCCTTCTCGCTGGGAGTCTTGCCCTCAGCAGATTCTCCCTTCTCTGCATCCTTGGGAATGGAATCATCACCTTCATCTTGGTGATCTGCTGGTGAAGGTCCTCTGGCAGGAGAGGAGGAGGACTTGAGCTCTAGGAGGTAGAGCATGGCCGACCTCAAGTCCTCAAAAGAAGCAATGTCTGCGGGTTCCCCAAACCCGATCACAGACTGAACATGCTGCTCCTCTGCTAGAAGGGAGTCCACAACATGCTGCTGAACAAGGTCAGCGAGGATATCCCAATTTAGGAACCTCAATAGCATCTGGGTCCTTGCTCGGATAGCCACATCTACCAGATCCTGATGCTGAGTATTCTCAGGAATCTGTTCAGCAATCTCAGCTTCAGCTCTGAGTTTCGTCAGCTGAATGGTAGACGGTAGTTCAGAAGAAACTTCAGCTGCTGGCTCATCTTCTTCTTCCAGTTGAGTTTCCTCAGTACTTACTCGCTGGACTTTGTCTTTCAATGTGGCACCTTCAATGCATGTGTCCGCGTCTAGTAAGTCTTCCACCTGAGGGGGCGGTGGGGAGACAGCCTTAGAAGCTCCTGTCTTGGTCAGCTTCTTCTTCTTGAGCTGTTCGGCATGGAGGCAGATCAGCAGAGGATATTTTCAGCTCGGCTCCACGACCGATGGACTTCTCAGCTGCTGATTTGTCCTGAATTTAATCAGCTTCTTATCAACGTACTTCATGTTGCCAAACGACGCATGACTTGTCACTGAGTCTTCTAGCTGCACTGAGACCTTTGTCCCATACAGAAGCTTGCCCACACTAATAAATCTTCTCTCTTCAGCACTGATGGCAACAAACTTCTAAGTCTGGCCTTCAGTTCGGATAGGAAGAATTGAGCCCAGTTAACCCTGACTCCATCCATAATGGCCATCATAATTTGGAGTCTTGGTTTAGACAGCTGGTCGAACGAACCAGCAGCACTCGTGAGAATATGGATCACGACGTACGGTAAGCCTCTGTACTCCGGCAAAAGCTGGTTCTTGGGGAATGCGGCCTTGAAGGAGACGTCGTCCCTTCCGCAAAAACATTGGATGTAGACATTGAGTTCTACATCCTTATAATCGATGGGGGAGATGCCACTGTCAGGAAGTTCGAATATGGTTTTCAACCCTTCCAGGATGCTGATGTTGGCATGACTCTCCTCCCATTTCTGAGCCCAGTTAACCCTGAGCTCTGAAGAGCAGGAGCTTGATCGTGTAGGGCTTTGCCTTTGCCTTTGGCTGCTGCTAACTTTATTGGTGGCTCGTCTTTAGTTGGAGCATCTAGGTACTTGGCCATTTCAATAATTACCTCGTCGGCCGGCTCTCCTGAGCCTTCAACCTGTTGAGCTTCTTTCCTTTTACTTTCCCCATTGCTTGCTACTGCAGCTGAGCTGGGTCCTACCTCTTCAGATTTGAAGAAGGTCAGTAATTGTGTTGATCTACTACTTTCCCCCTTTTTGGCATCATCGAACATCATTGCCAGGGTAGTAACCTTGTTGATCAGCTCTCCGATAGATGTGCTAATAGTTTCGAGAGAAGCTGCAACATCTCCAGCTGCGTCGGTGTATGAAGTCCATCTCTTGTCATGCTCTGAGTTTACAGCTTTCAGTACAGCTGACTTGGAAGCTTCAATACATTTAATATATGCTTCAACAGATTCAACAACGTCTTTCTTAATCTGTGAGCATGCAGCATGTTGTTCCATCAGTGCCTTGGCGATACTTTTAGTGGCGAGCTTATGTCGCTCTTCAATAATTTTCAGGACACGATCTGTTGCAGTGACCATTTCTTCAGAAAATGTATTGGCATGAGTCTGCAATATGATCTGAAATTGAGCTGTCAGATATGCCCTTTGTGCTTAAAGTGCCTTGGTGAGGATCGCTTCAGCATTGAAATCAG
Organism: Lavandula angustifolia; assembly: GCA_028984105.1. Taxonomy (NCBI): domain Eukaryota; kingdom Viridiplantae; phylum Streptophyta; class Magnoliopsida; order Lamiales; family Lamiaceae; genus Lavandula; species Lavandula angustifolia. The sequence goes on along the minus strand of CM054812.1, from coordinate 14,676,160 downwards.
TCGGAGTGCTGATCCTCTGCACTTTAGTAGATAGGTCGCCCAACGTCTTGGTCTGATCCTCAGCAAATTGGCTCCATTTGTTGTTCACGTCAGCCGCGAGGAGATAGTTCTTGTGACCTTGATGTTTGATGCACTTATTTATCGACGCCACTTTCAGGTCCTTAATCTCGGTAGCTTGATACCGCGATTGTTGCTTAGGCTGAGATTTGGATGGCGTAGGGATGACTGCACTGGATGATGGAGAAGGAGGTGACGAGTCATCCTTGTGAGATTTTCCCTCAGCAGATCCTCCCTGGTCTACATTCTTGGGTGGTGAGTCGGGGTGCAAGTAAGATTGAGTCGCGGGCTGAGTGGTCGGTTCAGGTTGCCCATCTAACTCAGGAGCATCATTATGGCAGCTTTAAGATCTTCCATGGAGGCGATGCCAGCAGGCTCGCCATAGCTGATCTCCTCTCTAAGTATCCGCTCGTCCTTAGCCAGTTCAGAGACTGTCCTTAGGTGGATCGCCTCTTCCAACAGATCACATTCCAGGAACCTGAGACGAATCTGCACCCTCGCTCTGACGGCTATATCCACGAGATCTGCATGGTCAAGAATCTCGAGAATTTCATCAGCTACTTCCTCAGCAGCTTTGCTCTGAGCTAGAAGTACATAGGTGGGAACTGATGTTGAGAATTCAGTCTGTGGAATGTCAGCTGGGATATCTGACCGAGTCTCCTCTGAGTGAATCCGTTTGACCTTCTCTCTCAGAGTCACGTCCTCCTGATCGGACTCTGAATCCTGAATAGATACTGTCTCAGGAATCACTACTGAAGGTTCTGGTTTCTTCAGCACCTTCCGCTTCTTCTGCTGAGTTGGAAGAGGATTCTGAGTAATCTCAAGGGGATGCTTGTCATGCAGTCCTCGTCCATTGCACTTCTCAGCTGTTGTTGCATTTAAGAACTTCACGTACTTCTTGTCGAAGGGATATGCATCAGCAAAGACCACTCTTCCCTGGCAATAATCTTCTAGAAAAATAGAGACTTTGGTGTTGTAGAGCAACTTGCCCTTGGGAATGAGTTGAAGGCCGGAGTTGTCTTCATTTGCAGTGAATTTCTGGAGTTGAGCCTTGAATTCTGATCAGAAAAAGGCGTTCTAGTTGACCATAACTCCGTCCATAATGGCCATCATTAGCTGAATCCTGACCCGGGATAGCTGATCATATGATCCCGCTGAGCTGGTCAGTACATGATTCCCGATGTAGGCCAGACCTCGGTACTCAGGGAGCAGCTAGTTTTTAGGGAACACTGCTTTGAACACCACGTCCTTCTGAATACTGAACCTGCGGAGATACTGATTAATAGAAGTCTTCTTGTAACCAATCGGAGAGATACCTTCATCAGGCTTACTGAAGCTCTCATGTATGCATTCAGCAATATTAATGTCTGCAATCTGCTCTGTCTAGACATTAGGAGCAGTCTCGCGCATGAAGTTGATGCAAGTTATATCAGCAGCCTCATCGTCTTGCCGGATGTTCATCAAGAACTCAGCGACTTGCCTCGAAAGGCAGTGAGATGGAGATCTCGAGAGAACAGTCGTCAGACTGGAGGTCTCCAGGGCATTAAAGATGTTGCCATAAACTTGACGTTGCAGGATCGGATGGAGAGAATCGAATCGAACCAGACTCTCTTGGAGTCGAGGATCTCCTGCATGTCAGTGGGGATGAGGACGTCGTTGTTTGGGAACGTCGCCATTGTATATGATAAAACTGAATCTACAAAAAATAGTGTTATCACTCAAAATAGAGTGAGTCAGTAAGTATCAGATGCAGCTTAGAAAATTTATTGAAAGATATGTGCTTGAATGTAATGGATTTCGAAGCAAGTTATGTTTGCAGAGCACAAGATCGTTCTTAATAGCGGAAAAGTAACTTAGATGAGAAATACACAGGAATTATATGTAACTGAATATGAACGGTTTATTCTTTGCGCGGTTGAGAATAATCAGTTTTTGAAACGGTGGACGACTCAGATTAAATGTTATAAGAGGTTATGATTACTGGCCGCCTATCATCTCGACCTACTTATCTCTAGCACTTAATAGGTAAGGTGAAATGACATGCTTTTAATGCGCTGCAGTCAGCATATGGAATGTCCTGCATTTAATGAGAATGATATGCTTAATGACGTATGATGAACATTAATGGCGGGAAATAAATGTTATATCATGCTGATCACCAAATGCTGAATAAATACTCATAACCTGTCAGCTGAACATAGTAGTCAATTGATACCACTGTGAAGACACTGCGTATTTCAGCAGTACTGAGAGTTTGTTCCCCCTCACTCAGTACCCTCTAGATCGTCTTACTGAATTGAGTCAGTCGGATCCAGTAGACCTAGTTCCACTAAGAGATCATTGAATCTGGTCTCAGCTAGAGGTTTGGTCAGAATATCAGGTCGTTGCTTACCTGTGTGGATCTTTTCCATCCTGATATCTTTCTTCTCAGCATGATCTCTGATGAAGTGATGTTTTATCTCCACGTGCTTGCATCGAGTATGTAGAACATGATTCTGTGTGATTGCAATTGCGCTAGTACTGTCGCAGTAGATAGGCACTTCATCTTGATGTATGTCGTAGTCTCTCAACTATTGTCGAAGCCATAGTATCTAGACCATGTGTTCAGCTTCAGTAGTGGACGTAGCTATTGAGTGCAGTTTCTGAGCTTACTGCCAAGGAACTGACAAGTTCCTGAGGTTGACTTTCTATTGATTCGATATCCTGCATAATCAACATCAGAATAACCAGTCAGTTCAAGATTATCATCAGCAAGATACCATAACCCAACATCAGGTGTTCCCTTCAGGTAGCAAAGAATTTTCTTCGATGAGTCTAAATGGCTCCGCTTGGGATTCGCCTGAAATCTCGTGCATACACCAATAGCATAAGTTATATCAGGTTTGTTGGCTTTTAGGTATAGTAATGAACCAATAATAGCATGAAAATCAGTTGAGTTTATAGATACTCCCTCTTTATCAAGATCAATCTTCAGATTGGTATTCATGGGTATCTTCACTGATTTGCTAGATTCGCAGCGAACTTATTGATGAGATCTCTTGTGTATTTTGCTTGATTAATGAATATTCCCTTCTTGGATTGTTTGACTTGAAGTCCAAGGAAATAAGTCATTTCTCCCATCATCGACATTTCAAACTTTTCCTTCATCATCTGCTCAAATTTCTGACACAGGGTCAGATTCCTAGATCTAAAGATGATGTCGTCCGCATAGATCTGCACTAGTAGGATGTCATATTCTGACTTGATACTGAATAAGGTGCGATCTACTGTCCCTTTCTGAAAACCTTTCTGAAGCATAAAGTCTGATAGGGTATCGTACCAAGCCTTGGGTGCTTGTTTTAACCCATACATCCTTTCTTAAGTCTGTAAACTTGATGTCCCTGCTGAAAGCCGAGCGGTTGTTAAACATAGACTTCTTCCTTCAGTGATTTGCTTACTTCACATCGATTTGATAGATAGTGATTTGCTGATGTGTTGCATATGTGAGGAATAGACGAATGGCTTCCAATATTGCAACTGGAGCGAACGTTTCGTCGACGTGTATCCCTTCTGCTTGAGAGTATCCTTTGGCAACAAGTCTAGCTTTATTCCTGATGATGATGTTGTTTTCATCTCGCTTGTTTTTGAAGACCCACTTCGTTCCTATCACGTGCTGATGTCTAGGTTTGTCTACAACGTCCATACGCCGTTTCTAGTAAACTGGTTGAGCTCTTCTTGCATAGCAGTGATCCAGTCAACATCATTCAGTGCATCCTCAATCGTCTGACGCTCTTCAATAGACAAGAAGCAGGAGTATAAGGCACTTTCTCCCTGACAGAATCTAGACCTTGTCTTAACACTAGCTGAAGGATCTCCGATTATTAAATCTGAGCTATGAGCATCTAACCATGAGAGACGACGTCTTGTTACTTCATCTGGAATTGATTCTACACAGGTAGTAGGAGTATTAGGAATTTCAGTTGTACTATTCTGTAAACAGTTACAAGATTAGGTTCTACTGAGTCACCAAGTTCAGGGGTATTCATATTAAGAACATTAATTGTTCCCCCTGAATTGTTATTCTCAGTAGAGGTCTCAGTTACCACTGGGGTTTCTTCATCGACCTGAATTACCTGGGATTGATTATGTTAAGTAGAATCAATCTGTTTAGCTACACTGCTTGTTGGTTGATTCTGAATTTTATCATATGAATCATCATCCCAACAATGCTGGATCTTTTCGATTTTATCTTTTAAGCTTAGATCTTGTAGCTTGCTCCTGACCTCTTCAGCTTCTTGTTGAGAGTTTGACTTCATGTCCTCAGAAGTAAATTCATCAAATACAACATGAGGGATTTCCTCCATGCAAACGGTCTGGTAGTTAAAAACCCTGAAAGCTTGGTTGACCCTGGAGTATCCTAAGAAAACTCCTTGGTCTGATTTGCTATCAAAGACCTTTAACTGGTCCTTTCCGTTATTGTGGATAAAGCACGGACAACCAAAAATATGAAAATAAGAGATAGAAGGAGTTCTCCCTTTCCATAATTCATATGGTGTCTTCATGTGCATCTAAGTCAGTAGAGATCTGTTTTGAGTATAACAGGCAGTGTTAGCATCTTCTGCCCAGAACTTCAATGGTAGGCCTAAGTCTGCGAGTAATGTTCTTACTGCTTCTTTAGGAGTTTTGTTTTTCCTTTCAGCAAGACTATTCTGTTGAGGCGTACGTGCCTCTGAGGTCTCGTGTTGAATTCCTTCAGTTGTAGTAGTCCATCACTAAGTTCAAAAACTTTGTTCCACGGTCTGAGTGTATCCTTTGAATCTTGATATCCTTCTCGACGCTTAGCCGTTTCAGCAATTTCGGCAGTTCAGATTTGACGTCAGATTTATTGGCGATGAAAATCACCCATATATATCCTGAATAGTCATCAATGACTACAAGGGCATATTTCTTTCCTCTGGTCGTCACTGGATTGACTGGCCCAAATAAATCCATGTGAAGCAACTGAATGATTCCATCAGTGGAAGGTAACGGAATAGGCGGATTGCTTGACTTTGTTAGCTTCCCTTTCAAGCATGCTCTAGGAACTGTTGTTGTCCCTATTTTCAGCGTTCCTTATCCCCTTGTATAGCCTTTGGAGTTGTCACCAAACTCAATTGTGGCTCCTTCTTGCTGGACGTAGTCGGTTAGCAGATTCTTCTGATGTGTCATGTGTCTTGAGCATCCGCTTTCCACAATCCAAGGGTCCTTTAGCACCTACAAAACATAAATAGATTCAGGTACCCTTTGGGTTCAGCTTTGGGTCCTTAGATGTTAGTGGACTTTTGAATCCAAACTTGTCTGACAACCCTAATGGTTTCAGATTGTTTCTTGCCCTTCCTGTTAGCTGACTTCTCCACTGGACTCGGAGATGCTGACTTTTTGTTCTTTTGAGGTTCAGCCTTCTTCTTCTTCTTCTGAACCTTTGGGCTTTTAATTCTTGGCTCATAGTAGTACGATCTATGTTGAGCTGGGTGAGTCCATTGCGGTTGCCCATATTATTCGACCCACCTGACATTTTTGGTTCCCCCTGAGTTGGATCTGGGTGTCTTGGGGCTTGAACTATGGGTCAACAACTTGAGTCTTCCCTCGGACAAACCGATCAGCCAGCTTTTCTGAGCCTTTCGAGGTAGAGGTAGATGCTTCACACGTGCAGCCAAGTCCTTCCTAAACAGAAACTGGCCTCTGAGCTCTAAGCATACTTTCTAACTTCTCCTTAGCTCCTAAATAATGCTCTGTCATCAGACCTCGCCAAACTTCATCACTTTTCCTGAGTGATTCATACTCCTTTTCAACTTCTGCGAGTTTCTGACTGAGCCAAGCTATCTCAGTATCTTTCTCAGAAATGTCTTTGGTCAAGACTGAGATTTGTGTTTCTTGATGTTGAGACTTACTCATCAGAGAGTTAATCTCTTCTTTTTGTCTCAGCACAAGTCCTTCAGACTAAGTAGAGTCCTGACTTCTCATCGAAAGTCTCTGATTCTTAGCTTTCAGAAGTTCCATCTCCTGAATTGTCTTACTGAATTGTTGGCTCATCTGGATCTGTTCTTCGAGCAGATCTTCATATGCAAGAACAACATCTAGCGGTTCACTTGCAATAGAGCCCGTGTCATGTGTGCATGGTGAAGAGGGGCATATATTAGGATCAGAATTTACCTCAGCCTCTTCTCCGGCCATGAGACACAGTTTAATGTCTTCTGCTTCAATCGCGACGAACGCAGCATCATCATCAGATGATTCCATGAAAAGTTATGTATCGCTTGAGCAGTCGGATAACTCTCCAGCTATGTAAGCTTGCCTCTTTCTAACAAATTTGTCACGCTGGAGCTCTTTCAACTGCTGAGATTTCTGGACATTCATACTAGTAATGTCCCGCCTTCTTGCAGTTATAACATACTGAGCTCCTGCTCTTCCCTTTTGGGTGTCTTGTTATGTCCAGCGGGGGCAGCTTCAGTATTCCTGTATTCAGGTAAAGATTTAGATTCACTTTTCGAGTGAATATTATCTCTCTTACCTTGATAGCTATTGGAAGACTTAGTAATCTCCATTCTCCAAAATTCGTCCTTCTCCTTCTGGTATTTCACAGCGAGGAGAGATACTTCTCAGCCAAGTTGTCAGCAGATGGTATTGTTACTGAGCTTCCAACTGACTGACTTGTGCTTGAGGGACTTGCTCTGGGTGTGTTGACTGATGCCTTGTAAGCATGATCCATTAGCACTTCAGTCTCAGCACCGGAGGTGTGTGGGAGATTAAACTCAAACTCCTCTGCTTTTAATTCTAAAAATATATAATCAGGAGTAGCAAAGTTCAGTTAGTTCTCCTTAAACATGTAGCAAAAGAATACCACTTGGGCCTGCTAAGAGCCCTTAGAATCTTTGTGTTGGTCTCCTTATTGCTGAATGTTATCCCCAGTCCCTTGATGATGTTGATTCGATTTGTGAATCTGGCGCTAAAATCATCAAAAGACTCCCCTGGAAGCATAGCAAATGCTTCGAGTTTCTGCAGCTCTAACTCTAATTTATTTTCTTTAATCGGTGGAGTTCCTTGGCTTAGCACAGCTAGAGCATCCCATAGCTCCTTTGTTGTCTTGCATTCGTGCACCTTGCGTAGTACCAGTCACTGAGAGTTGTCAGTATCGCATTTCGTGCGACTCGGTCGAGGTTGTGCATCTTTCTCTCTTCGGGTGTGAAGAAGCTCTTGTCTTTTGGGACCTTTGGGCCGGTTCTGGCACCTGCTGCTCTTTCTACTATGATTTCGATACTGTCGATCATAGGAACAATAAGACCTTTCTCTGGAACGTCAGCCATACTGTCATGCAACAATGTTAGATGAGCCTCCATCCTCACCTGCCATACCGCATAGTTTTCTACTGAAAACATGGGTACTATCCTAATGCCTGAAAAATCATACATGTTGAAAAGATATGGTATAGGATGTTGGGAAGAGATGCAAGTGCAGCGAAAATATTTTCAGGATCATTTCGAGTTAGACCATTAAACAAATAACGATGATCAAGAAGAAGACCGCTCTGATACCAATTGTTGGTCCAGAGACGAGCTTCAGGTGTGGGGGTGTGAATACACCTGAATACAAATTCAAAATTCAGAATGCGAAAGTCAGCTGATGCTGAAGATTGCTATTGAACTTGTCAGTTAGCCAAATAAGCTTTTTTCGATCGCATGGGCAGAGATTCTCCTACTGAGTACAGTCCTCCTGACTTATGTCAGTGAACTGTTTTATGCTTGTTTGATTAAAATTCAGTTGAATGCAGAATGAACAGTTAATCATTGCAACAGTTAAAATCAACACATGTGATTTTAAAGTGGTTCGGACACACTAGGTCCTACGTCCACTGTCCTAAACTAAGTAGGAGATCTTGTAATAATTATACTGAGCAAGCCTCAGTTGATCTGTTCACAGGACAAATTCTTACTTGTTTGCTTATATTGAGCAAGCCTCAGTTAAACTGTACGCAAGACATATATCTACTTATAGTCATAGTGACTTTACAGTTCTTAACCTTTTAAGGTTAGAATTTTCTCCAACTAAGAAGGAGTTCTTACAATTAGAACATTTCAAAAGATGAACTCCTTCGAGGTTCTAAGCTATTGAATATTACAATAAGCACACTTAGATAGAGAAATAGAACAATAATTCTCTAGAGAGAAGAACTAAAGAAGATCTAAATCTAAGTGCAAGTTCTTCGCTTGAATATTGTTGTAAGTTCGCTAGAGAGTGTTTGAGCTTTGATTGCTTTGGTTCCCGGTTGCGTGATCTTTCTGCATGAAGACCTTTCTCTATTTATAGACTTCGATTTGTGAATAGATCCGTTGGAGGGAGTCTAGACATGTGTCGAATAAGATAAGGAAAATGGCCATAATAATTCGAACGTTAAGTAGAGGTACTATAGAGATTTCCTCTTTTTCCGGCTAGGAGCAGCTTTATGGTAGAGCAAGTAAGGCGTTGTTGGCTCCTTATTGGTCAAGGGTTTATGAGAGTTGGTGAGACTTGTTCAAACTCAAAGTACGATGAGTTGACTTCCTCTGAATCCTCGGACCTTCACCTGATGTACCTCTATTGACATTCGTCTAAACAGTTCAGTGCAGGCTCGAATTTCTTTGCAGATTCAGTTGGTCGATAGTTGTCCAACTGACTTCCTCGATACTGAGTTCTCTGGCTGAGTGCAGAATCTTCTACTGAATACACAACTATTGAACTCTAGCCTACTGAGTTCCTAACAGCTGAACTCAACTAAGCTATCACAATATCGAAGGCCGATCATTCAGTTAAGGGTTTTTGGATCTTCAAATCTTATTAAACTAAATCTCATCCCAGGAAAAAACCTGAACCTCAGAAGTTAAAGAAGTCAGCATCTCCCAGTTCAATAGAGAGATCAGCTAACAACAAGGGCAAGAGGATATCTAAAACCACCAGGGTTATCAGACAGATTTGAGTCCCAAAGTCCACTAACCTCTAAGGACCTAACCTGAACCCAAAGGGTACCTGAATTTTTTTTTATTTCGCGGGTGCTAAAGGATCCTTAGATCGTGGACAGTAGATTCTTAAGACACATGACGTATTAAAAGAATCTGCTGACCAACTGTGTTCAACAAGAAGGAACCATAATTGAATTTGGTGACAACTCTAGAGGATATACAAGGGGATATACGGAACACTGAATATAGGAACTGCCATAGGTCTCAGAGTATCATATGTTGAAGGACTCAAGATAATCTCCTTTCAGTCAGTCAATTATGTGATAACTCCAATAAAGTGACTTTTGACGCAAGATTTTGTGATGTTCTTGACAAATCTACAGAAAAAAACTGTGTTATCAGGCTCGCAGAGAAGAAATATCTACTATGCTGATTGGAATCCTGTTGAACCTGAAACATGCTTGCTAGCACACACAAAGTCAGATGACAAAACAACATGATCGTGGGCACGTAAGATTAAGTCATCTGAACTTCAAAATGATGAACAAGCTAGCGAGAGATGCTAAAGTCCGAGGACTGTCCAATGAAGTATTCAAGAGACATAAGAATTGTGAAGCATGTATGAAGGGAAAGCAAACCAGATCAAGCATTCCGTCACCTTCTACTGATGGGATCCTTCAGCTGCTCCACATGGATTTATTCGGGCCAGTCTCTCCAGTGACGATCAGAGGCAAGAAATATGCTCTTGTAGTCATTCATGACTATTCAAGATATACTTGGGTCATTTTCATCGCCAACAAGTCTGACGTCAAAACTGAACTGCCGAACAACTGAAACGACTAAGTGTCGAGAAGGATACGATGATGAAAGACTACTGCAAAACTAGAGGGATTCAACATGAAACCTCAGCTGCACGTACACTTCAATAGAACCGTCTTGCTGAAAGAAAGAACAGAACACTCAAAGAAGCAGCAAGAATGTTACTCGCAGATTCAGGTCTACCATCAAAGTTTTGGACAGAAGCTACTGACATAGCCTGCTATACTCAGAATCGGTCTTTATTGACTAAGATGCACATGAAGACACCTTATGAATTATGGAAAGGGAGAACACCTTCTATTTTGCATTTCCATATCTTTTGTTGTTCATGTTTTATCCACGATAATGGAAAGGATCAGTTAAAGGTCTTCTATAGTAAGTCAGACTAAGGGGTATTCTTAGGATACTCTAGGGTCAACAAAGCTTTCAGGGTCTTTAACTACCGAATACTTTACATAGAGGAAAGCCCTCATGTTGTATTTAACGAATTTACTTCTGAGAATAGGAAGCAAAACTCTCTGCAAGATGCTGAAGAAGTCAGTAGCAAGCTACGGGATCTAATCTTAAACGAGAATATAGAAAAGATCCAGCATCGTTGGGATGATGATGAAATCCAAAATCAACCAACAAGCGAAGTAGCTGAGCCGATTAATTCTTCTGAACAGAATCAATCTCAGGTAACTCAGGTCGATGAAGAAACCCCAGTGGTAACTGAGACCTCTTCTAAGAATAACAACTCATGGGGAACTATTAATGTTCCAGAGTTGAATGCCCCTGAACCTGGTCAGTAGATCCTGATCTTATTACTGAATTGCTTCAATCACAAAATAGTACTCCATCTGTCCCATTAGTAGTGTCTTGTATTCCCGAAATAGGTGTCCCAATAGTCGTGCCTTGTTTCTAAAAATAGCAAAGAATTTGTGGCCACAAAATAAACTACCCAAAAGTCAAACAACATACACCACACAATATCACTTTCTTAATCTCCATGCCCAAAAGAAACAAGACACTACTAATGGGACAGAGGGAGTACTACTGAAATTCCTCATAATCCTACTATTTGTGCAGAATCAACTTCAGAAGAAGTAACAAGACGTCGTCGTTCTTGGCTAGACGCTCATCGGAGATCCATCAGCAAGTGTCAAGACAAGATCCAGATTCTGTTAAGGAGAAAGCATTTTATACTCCTGCTTCTTGTCTACTGAAGAACCTCAATCGATTAAGGATGCACTGAATGATGCTGACTGAATCACTGCTATGCAAGAAGAGCTCAACCAAATCACCGGAAATGACGTTTGGGAGCTTGTAGACAGACCGAGGCGCCATCATGTGATAGGAACTAAGTGGGTCTTCAAGAACAAGCAAGATGAATACAACGTCATCGTATGCCAAAGGATATTGTCAATCTGAAGGGACAGACTTTGATGAAACGTTCGCTCCAGTTGCAATATTGGAAGTCATTCGTCTGTTCCTAGCATATGCAACTCATCAACAGTTCATTGTTTATCAGATGGATGTTAAGTCAGCTTGAAAGGCATGCTGAAGGAAGAAGTTTATGTAGAATCACCTCCCGGCTTTCAACAAGGACATCAAGCATACATACCCAAGAAATCTCTATATGGGTTAAAACAAGCACCCAGGGCTTGGTATGATACCCTTTCAGACTTTCTACTTCAGAAAGGTTTCAAAAGGGAACAATGGATCGCACCCTATTCAATATCAAGTCAGAAAATGATATTCTACTGGTGCAGATCTATATGGACGACATCATCTTCGGATCTAAGAATGTGATCATGTGTCAGAAATTCAAAAAGATGATCAAATATAAATTCGAGATGTCGATGATGGGAAAAATGAATTATTTCATTGGACTTCAGGTGAAGCAATCTAAGAAGGGAATATTCATTAACCAAGCGAAATATACTAGAGATCTCCTCAAAAAGTTCGGCTGTGAATCCAGCAAATCAGTAAAGATACCCATGAATACAAATCTCAAGATTGATCTTGATAAAGAGGGAGTATCTGTTAACTCAACTGATTATCGTGCTATAATTGGCTCATTGTTATATTTAACTGCTAACAGACCTAATATAACCTATGTTGTAGGTGTATGTGCAGGATTTCAGGCGAAACCCAAGTGAAGTCATATCGACTCAGTAATGAAGATTCCCCGATACCTGAAAGGAACAGCGGATGTTGGGTTATGGTATCCTGCCGATGATAATCTTAAACTAACTGGTTATTCTGATGCTGATTATGCAGGATGTCGAATCGATAGGAAATTGACTCAGGAACATGTCAGTTCCTAGGCAGCAAACTAATATCGTGGTTTTCAAGGAAACAACACTCAGTAGCAACGTTCACTACTAAAGTTATGGCTGCCGGCAACTGTTGCGCCCAGATACTATAGCTTCGACAACAACTGCGAAATTATTATATCTATCAAGATGAAGTGCCGATCGACTGAGATAGTAACAGTGCTATTGCAATCACTCAGAATCTTGTTCTTCATACACGATGCAAGCACATGGACATACATCATCACATCATCAGAGATCATGTCGAGAAGAAAGATATCAAAATGGAGAAAATCCATACTGATAAGCAAAGGGCTAACATACTGACCAAACCTTTAGCTAAGACCAAATTCAACGAACTCTCAGTAGAACTAGGTCTACTGGATCCTACTGACTCAGTTCAATAAGATGATCGTGGAAGTACTAAGTAAGGGGGTACTCTCAGTACTGCTGAAATACTCATTGCCTAAACAGTGGTATCAGCTGACTACTATGTTCAGCTGACAGGTTATGAGTATTTATTTAGCATATCGTATTCATCATGTTATTGCATTTATTTCCCGCCATTAATCTTCATAGGATGTCATTAAAAATGTTTTCATTGAAAGCATGACATTCCATATACTTACTACAGGGCATAAATGCATGTCATCTCACCTTACCTTTTAGATGATAGATACGTAGGTTGAGATTATAGGCGGCAAAGTAATCGTAACTTCTTATAAGATTTAATCTGAGCCGTTCATGTTTCAAATTCAGTTGAATCTCAACCGCATGCTGAATAAACCGTTCATATTCATTAGAGATATATAGATGCACATATCTATGATCAGTTACTATTTCTGCTATTATCGAACTTATTAGTGCTCTGCTTTCTAACTGCATACGACATCTAATACATTCAAGCACTATTATCTTCGGTAAATTTCATTAACTTAATCTGCAAGTAACTGACTTACTCTATTTTCGAGTGCTAACACTTGTTTTGCAGATTCAGTATATTCAAATGACGAGTTCTCCAAGTAACGAATTGTTGATACTGCCTAATATGGAGGAGATTATTAGCAACAAGGGAGTCTAGTTCGAGCCAGCACTCGCTTTCCGATCATGTGAAGTAGACTGCATGGAGCCGATCTTCGACGCTCTCCAGTCTTCAGGCCTTTTGGCCCTACTATGTAGGGTTCCTCTTCACTGCCTCCCGAGATAAGTCATGGGATTCTACATGAATCTTCGTCAGAACGAAGATCTTTAGGATATTTCTTGCATCTCCTACCAGCAAGAAACGAGTAACAATGTTTGGGAAGAGAAGATTGCAGATATTGATGTTGTTGAGTGCCTTCAGCAGAGTTTCCATCTTCCCAATGAGGGACCTCTGCCAATTCAGTGGGCAGAAGGACATAGTATTCAAAGCGGCATTTCCCAAGAACAGACTGCTCCGTGAATACAGAGGGTTGGCCTACATAGTCAACTACGTACTGACTAGCTCTGCCAGATCATACGACCAACTTTCTCGGGTCAGGATCCAGATTATGATGGTGATAGTAGATGGAGTCCAGGTCAACTGGACTGAGTTCTTCTTGACGGAATTCAAGGCTCAGTTCCAGAAGTTTATGCCGAATGATGACAGGACCTCACTTCAGGAAACTCCTTTATGGCAGAAAAATCTCAATCCTCATCGAGGATTACTTCCAAGGAAGGGTAGCCTTCGCTGACACGTACCTATATGACAAGAAGAATATCAAATTCAGCACCGTCTACGACTCAGATGCAGCCAAAACAATCTAGCTATCAGGTGCTGAGATCAAAGACATATTTGTGGTATCCATAAACAAGTGCCTTAAACGTCAGGGTCGCAAAAATCGTCTTCTCGCCAAAGACATGAACTCAAAATGGAGCCCATCTACTGAGGCTCAGACCCAAAAGTTGGGTGACCTGACTGCTGAAGTGCAGATGATCAGTACGTCTACTTCTCTAGATACTGAAGAGATCCTCCATCGTGCACTTGAAGCTCAGAGGAATGATTTGAACACTCAGTTTCAACAAATCATGCAGACTCAAGCCAATACATATTATGATCAAATGGCCACTGCATTGGATTAAGTCCTCAAGGTTGTCGAAGAGCGTAATAAGCTAACCACCGAGAGTATCTCTAAAGCACTCGTGGAATAGCACAACGCCAGCCAAGCGATCAAGAAAGAAGCTACTGATATGGCTTAATCCTACCTGACACGGCTTGAAGCTACAAAATCTGAAGTACTCCAATTAGCTCAGTCAGAGCATGATAACCATTGGAATGAGTACACTGATGTAGTTCATGATGTTGAGGCCAAGATCGACACTATCAGCCTTTTAGTATCAGGGCTTACTGAAAAGTTTCCTGCCTTGGCAAGTCAGCTAGATGATGCCAAAAAGGGGGAAGAAAGTAGGAGGAAACAACTACTGACCCTCTTAAAAGCTTAAGAGGCAGGAACCAACAAAATAGTGGAGAAAGGGAAAGGTTCAGGAGAACTGAGGCAGCTATAACTGAAGTAGCTGAGTTCCTAGAAGAACTTACAGAAGTGCCTATTCGCTCAGCTGCTAAAGGAAAAGTCATAGCTCCTCCCAGTCCTCCTAAAGCAAAGAAGCTCAAATTCCGAACGCCAGAAGAACAAATCACCTATAACAAAAGGATGGCTAAGGAATTACAAGTACATGAGGAAGGAAAGACAAAATCCAAGAAGAAGGGCATCCAGATCTCCAGTGCCTAAAAAGACGAGATATGTAGTACCCAGACAATCCAAGGATCAAACATCCAAAGAAAAATCCAAATCTACTAAGCCTGAAGCTTCCAAGTCTAAATCAGTTGAACCCTCTGATGCTGAAACCGTAACTGAATCTGAGCAGACCTCCCCCTCTACTGAATTATCTAAGAAGCAAGAAGCTAAAATGAAAGAGATATGGGGTGCCTGCGAAAGAGGCTTGGACATGACTACTAAGGCCTGAACAACTCAAGCTGCTAGAGAAAGACTAAGATTAGCAGACCTCGAGGCTCTAAGGTAGAAAACGGAGAAGGAAGCAAGAGAGAGAATCCCTGAGAAAGATAGGAGCATCCATACAATTTCTAAGTTCTTGAGACGCCGAGATCAAGGTAATAATATTAAAAGGATCATTTATCCAAGGGCAGACCAGTGGGTCCCTTGGAAGATCAAGCAGAAGTGGGAGCAAATCAATGTTGATTTCATCAAGAGCTACTACATTTGGAAGTCAGTAAGTGAGCAAACTGACCCAGACAGTATCTTCAAAGAACTCCTGATGATCTCAGAACCTGATGTCTATGCAGAAATCCAGATCGCTCTTTAATAGTCAGGTAATATTCTCAAGGCACCTGAATTCAGAACTCTTCCTCCTCCTTGCACTCTAGAAGGAAATATCAACACTAAGGAGATTAAGGATGAGATCAGATTTTCCGTTGTGAGAAAGGGCTAAGTATGAATGATGTTGAAGACCAAGAAGAAATCAAGAAGCTAAGAAGTAGAGTCTATAGAGCCTAGGTCTTGATCTTCCAAAGAAGAAATTTGTTGACTTCAAGGCGCAATAGCAACAATTCAGGAATTTCAGTTGATTCTCTTTTTGTTCTGATAGCCTTTTCTTGTAATAGAATAGAATTTCTTGTACATGTAATCTCGCTTATCATATATGAAATTCTACTTCTTTTTGGCCTACGACAACTACTCATATGTCACCTGGCTATGATTTATCTTGACACTACTTATCACCTCAGTGATCAAAACACACACACATGTTAATTATTTATGTGTTTGTCCCTCGTTGCTTAGTTGATGTATCTCATAGACAGAGTCGTATGTTATAGGGGAATCTGTATTGATAGAAAGATATTATCTTAGATAGTGGGAAATTGTGTTTGATGTATTGTGTTGATAAATAGAATTGATATATTAATGTAAAAGGTTTTGGCATCATCAAATAGGGGAAAATTGTTGGGATGAGATTCAGTATCATAAGATTTGAAGATCCGAAAACCCTAGCTGAATGATGAGCCTTATATAATGTAATAGCTTAGTTGAGTTCAACATGTTAGGAACTCAGTAGGTTAGCTAGAATTCGTAGGCCGATAAATTCGAGAGAACATCTATCGTTCGGTCGGAAGAACTCAAGCATCAAGAACTCGGTTAGGAATGCTATAACCTATCGAATCTACAAAGAAATTCGAGCCATGCACTGAATATCTCAGAAGAATGTTAATTCAGTAAAAGGCCCGAGGAATCAGAAGAGTCAACTCAGCATGCTCTTAGAGTTTGAACAAACCTCACCTACTCTCTAACCTCGACCAATGAGAAGCCGCCAGCATTGTACTTGCTCTGACGTAAAGCTGTTTCCTAGATTAAAAAGAGAAAATCTTTACAGTAACATTCAAATTAAAGATGGTCGTTTTTCTTGTCGTTTTCGACACGTGTCTAGACTCCCTCCAATGGATCTATTCATAAGTAGAGGCTATAAATAGAAAAGAGTCTTCATGTAAAGAAGATATCGGGAACAAAAGCTTTCAAGCAAACAAACACTCTAGCGAACTCAAAGTCGAACCCAGCGAAGAACTTGCATACAGAGATATCTTCTTAGTTCTTCACTCTAGAGACTCATTAGTTCTCATTCTCTTTTCTAAACAGTATTATTATAATATCATAAGCATAGAAGAACTCGAAGGAGTTCAGCATTCTAAACTGTTCTTATTGTAAGAGCTCCTTCATAGTTGGAGAAAATCAAACCCTTGTGTTTGAATTTATAAAGTCACTACGACTATAAGTAGAGTATCTGTCCAGCGCATAGATCAAGTCACTAAGACTACAACTAGAGTATATGTACAGTGCACAGATCAACTGAGACTTGCTTAGTATAAATTAAATCAAGAACTCATACTTTGTTCAGTACATTGGACGTAGGATCCAGTGTATCCGAACCACTTTAAAAATTGTTTGTGTCAATTTATTGTTGCATTGATTACTGTTCATATTGCATAAAATTGACTTTAAATCAATCAGCATAAAACGTGTTTTCAAACTGAGACGAACATATTTTTGGGCATGCACTTCCGCACACTATATCCGATATTGAACTATTATTCACTAAATGAAGACTGTATATAGGACTCAGTAGAAGGATACTCTGCCCACGCGTTTAGAAAGCTTATTTGGCCAACTAAGTAGTTCAGTAGCAACATTCAGTAGCACTGACTTTTGCGTTTGAGTTGAAATCTGCACTCAGGTGTATTCACCCCTCCCCCCCCCTCCCCAACACCTGAAGGCTCGTCTCTGGACCAACAAAAATACAAGTCCTGACTCAACTTTTGGGATAAAGGTGTAAGTCAACATAGATTCTTTAGTGGAATGAGTCTATGTTTGTGAATTAATAATACTCTGGGCTGAGTATGGAAAATTAACTCACTTGATGCCCGACTTTATTTCTTGTATTAGGTCTCTGGTCTGGCCCGAACATATGCCCAGTTGTATGCGACATTCTCTCAGACTCACTAGGCGGCTACTTCATTGGATGGTATAGTGGCCCCTTTTACTATTGGATTGGGCTTGGCGCCAAACACCCATTATGGTTCCTCTGACTAGCCCTTATAAATAGGGAACAAAGGGGCCACTTGTTCATACTTGGTCTTCTAGTTTTGTGTGCCTAAAGTGTGAGTCCGACTGAAAAGCCATCGAGAGCCTTCTAGTGTCTCTTAGGATTCGCTGGTTCATCTCATGATTTGAACAATTCTTTCTAACATGCATTTTCCTTAACAAGGTTAGTAAATCTAATGTGCATAGCTTCTACACTCTCACCTGGCAGCATGGCATCAACTTATTTTGCTTGATCTTTTTGGTTCCGCTGCTGATTAATGCAAGAGGATTCCACATTTAATTTGTTGTTAGGATTCGTCTAGTGTCTTTATCATAGCCTTTTTTTTGGCGACTATATCGTTGTTGTTGACTTTCCTTTCTTCGCGAGTCATCTCAGTCTTTGGTTTGAGAGTAGGTTTCCCAGTTATAATTCCTCCACCTTCAGTCGTCATTATTAATGGGATTGTGATGGGTATGAGACTAGTCTCTATGACATTGATAACATAATCGATAAAACGGAGGCAATATAAGCTTCCGTCCTGACGCTCCAAGCGTCGTAGTTCGATATATCAAATATAGGAACTTCCCCAACTATAGAAAATCTTCATACATTATAACACGTTACTTAGGATAAGGAAAATCGATACTAGAGCATACTAGACCTGCTATGGTACCAATTGATGGTCCTGAAACGAGATAAACGGGGGGGGGGGGCAATACAAATGTACATAATTTTTTGTACAACACTAGATCAAAAGGTCATTGTCTACCTAAAAGACAACTGGCATCATTATCAGTAACGTAGATTATTGGCAAACAAAAATGCTAAAATGAGTAAGCCCGACTCGTTTTTGAAAACCTTTAAACAATACTGAGAATGTGTGTATGCTTGTGCAACTGCTTTTTGAAATATGCTTGATAAAACGATTATGATAAGAACACTCAAGCAGGATATAAGAAAAACAAGTAAAGAGACATAAGATTTATAGTGGGTGACTGCTACGTCCACTGTTTCTAAATATGTTAGGGATTCCACGGGTGTTTTGTTACACAGCTTCTTCTTTGTCTACTACAACTTTTTCGCTTCACAACACAAACTCACTAAACTCGCCAGCTTCTTCTAAGAGCTAGGTTTGGTATTTGTTTCTCCAACTAATAAGAGGTCCTTATAAGGATTAGCTCAAGACTTGTAAGTTAGGACCTTCTCGATCTAAGCTTAGAATATGGTTGTTGGCTTAGATTCAAATAGGAATTCTAAGGCTTCAAGATAGAAAGAAACACAACTGTGATTAGGGTTTATAGAGAGGGAGGAAGAATGCTTGAACACTTGAAGCTTTTGGATATGGCTATCATGAATTCCATAACATTATTTGGACCAAGGATGTCGGTATTTATAGGTACACTACAATAAGGATTTGTTTGAGAGAGATCCACAAAGTAGGTGTCTAGGTTTGAGGCAATGCTCAGAATAACTTTTGTATTAAAGTTGTTCCAACGCCGCCTGCCGTCAATAGTGTCAGTCTAGGCGATTGTCCTCGGAACAGTTCCCTTTAGCGTTGTCTCCATCTCATTGGTCGAGAGAGATCCAGTAGTTGACTCCAAAACAACTTGGGAATAGTACCTCGTACTTAGGACTGAGCTGGCACTTGTGAACCAAACAGTCAGGTCAATCAGTAAGGCTACTAATTAATGCTTGTTACTGGCTAAAGAAGTTCAGCGAGAAGCAACGATCCTAATGCGGCCAGTGACTATGTGGTCCACTCAGCTTTCTCCCAAACATCATAGTCACCTAAAATTGGGTAACTATACAACTAACATTGGTTCATCATCAGTCAGGATTTTAAGATCTAAGTCAAAATCTTATCAAAATTATAACCCAACAATATCCATATCATGGCAAATGGTGAAGGCAATAAGAATGATCCTCGGGATGGATTTGTTTACTTCTAAACAATACTAGTCTACTTCTAATATCGAGATTGAAGACGACGCTCCAAAGAGGTAGCCATCGTTGGAGGAGATTGATGCACTTGATTAACGGACAAAATATTTGAACTATTTCAGTTAAAATAATTGTCATTTATGATTTATTTATTGTTGAGCTTATTATCTTCATCTTCTTAGGCAGGAAGTTCGGCTTGCGATTAAGTACATAGTGATACTAGGTTGTAAGGCATTGGAACTTCTCTCGAGGCGGTTAGAGATCGTGGCTCGATAGCTCGAGCTGATCTGAAGATATCAGCTAGCTATTGAGAACTTCGGTACTAATTCTAATCCGAGACTGCAATGAAAAGAGAGCTTCGAGTTCCGTCAAGGTCGCCGACCCTGACCCGGTATTAGGCGGCAACTATGGAGGATCGAAATAACTTACCTTGAGGTTGAGCGGAAGAATAATATACATATCCACATTCAATTTGAGAGGTGTTACTGCCACTATGCTGCAATGTTAGCATTTGAGAAATGGAGGCAAACGGAAGGATTGGATTTGGCTGACAATCTGAAATGATTATATTTATATGGCTCTATTGAAAGGTAAGAGATCGAAATAGATTTTCTAAAAGAAGTGAATTATATTAAAGTATTCTTTTATGCTGATGAGAATTGATGAAAAAAAAAGGAATTATAACTGTAACCTTAGAAAACCAACTTTAATAGAATGTATGGAGTAACAATTAAAATGGAATATGTTATCAATCAAATTAAACGGTGCTTGTGTTCATATCCGCATTTACTTTTTATATCTTAACAAAACCAAATATTTAATGTACATGTGTATCAAGCTGGATAGATTTTCGTATCTCACATTTATACTTCCTTCTATATCACTTCCATAAATATTTGACTTGTGGTATAAATTTTAATCAGAGCCGGCTCTAGGAGTAAAGCCGGTGAAACCACCGCTTTAGGGTTTAGGCCCCTGGCCGAGAGCAAGGCCCTGTCGAGCATGTGTCATGAGGGTTAATGTCTTATATTCTTATATACTTTTGTTTCGCATAAAAAAAATATTATTGAAAGGCCTAGTTAAGTGGTAGAATACTACTCCCTCCGTCCCGTTTGAAACGACATGTTTCAAATGGGCACGGGAATTAAGAAAGTTGAAGATAAAGTATGAGAGATGATTAGATGATAAAGTAAGAGAGAGAAGATAAGTGTGATAGTGAGAAAGTAAATAATAAAGTATGAGAGAGAAAATGATTAATATAATGAGAGTAGATAAAATAGGTGAGAGAAATGATAAAATATGAGAAGTTATTTCCTTTTTAGGAAACGGATCGTTTCAAATGGGACGTCCCGAAAAGGAAAACAGGTCATTTCAAATGGGACGAAGAGAGTACTTTTTTGCATCTTAAGAGGTCTTAGGTTCGAACTCATTAGTATTCTAATATTCATCAACAAAAATAAAGCAAATCATTGTACTTTTTATATAATAAAATATATTTTAATGTTGCGCTTTAAGCATATAAGAGAATATAAAAGTGTTACACTAAAATCTTTGCGGTAACAAATATCAGGTATCCATAAACAGTAGTTACGTTGCAAGAAAACGTACATTTTATCTCGTCATTGCATAAACACAATACACCAACCATAGATGGCTTCCACCACAACACTCAGCTTCATCTCTCCAATTCTCTGTCATCGGATTTCTCGCTCTACACAAAATTTATTGTATTTACGAACCAGTCAATCCTATTCTTCTGCTGTTTCATTGGCCTCATCTGCAGCTTGCCCAAGACACGGCCGCACACTCGCCTGTAGCTTCAACCCCACTGTTTCCACAAATACAACTCCTTATGAGGTACTTCATCAATGTTAGTTGCATTGAGTTGTATACAAGGCCTTACTGGGGTAATTGGCTGCTATTTTGATTGTTTTTCACTATTGTTGTATAATTTCTTGCATTCCGATTAAGGATTTTGTGTGTGTTTCATGGCGGCCCTTTGACATTGTTTCCCATCAACAGCTTTCTGCTTATTTAGGCTTTCTTTTCTGGTAAACAAGGGACAGATAGTAATTGAATTCAACTGAACATGACATGTTCAATTTAGAAGATCAATACCGTCAAACATTGACTAACTATAGCAGAGCTACATTTTTAGGATCTGCAATTTTTCTGAAGATATCATAATTTATTGATTAAATTCACATTAGAAGGTTATACCTTTTATTGGCACATCCATCAGGAAGATTCAAGAGCAGGTAGTGATCCGTATACAAATCTATATGTTTGAAATCAGAAGAATTGTTCTTATTTTTCTATATTTATTGCAAACAACTGAGATGTTACCATCTCCGAAAATATTCTCCTCCTGTTTTGTTTGGCTGATACTAAGTGCACAAGCCATTTAGCTGTTCGAATTACTCATATATGTTCAAAGGGGACTATTATGTTTCATACTGAGCTGTTGGAGCTTCTTTTTTTATTTTTTTATCTGTGAACGGATTATGGTTGCGATAATTGCTATTGTTTACATCGATTTTTGCATAAGTTCGATTTAGTTTCTGCATGACCGGTATGGATTTCATGTCGAAAGGAAAATTGAATTCTTGAACAAGTCTTTTGGCGAAGTTCTTTGTGGAAGCTTATATATTAGCAGGTTATTAATATTTATTACATCTGTTTTTTGTTTGAGTCAATTTGATATGAGTGACACTTAAATGCAGTTTAATGATGATTCACAAGAGGTAGAGCTGAGATTGGAACTCGGAAACGAAAGCACAAGTCCAGGGGAAGTTTATGTAGATGCAAGTGAGAGCTGTTTGGCAATTAGACTGCAGCGTTCTGGATACACAAAAACTCTACTGGATACCAGTAGTCTATATGGAATGATAAAGCCTTCTGAGACGATATGGTATTTGCTACTGATAACTGAACTACGAATGCCTTTGCAAGTATATCATCACTCAATTGGGAATTATCGTCTTAAACAGGTATATAGATGACACTCAACTGGTAGTTAACTTGAAAAAGCAAGATCCAGAACTAAAATGGCACGACATCGTGGAAACTTGGGAGTCATTGACTATTGGGGTCGCCCAGCTATTGAAAGGAACATCAATCTTTTTAGTTGGGGAATCAACAGAAATAAATAACAGGATTGCTCGAGAATTGGCAGTCGGTCTTGGGTAGTGAGCCTTTTTTCTTTTACTCACTGCAATTGTTGATAAATTATGTGAAGAGTCAACCTTAATCTGTCTTTAATAGCTTTATGGTTTTGCCTGTAGCATTTCGATCATTCCTGAGACTGTATGATGTGCGTGAATTCAAGTGGCTTATGCCATTTAATTCACCTACTTGAATGCAAATAACTAGTAATTCTGAAAATGAAATCAAGTATGAAGTGCTTGTTCTTTTAGAATTGCAAAACTTATTGATATTTTCCTTTCTTCAAGTATTTAGTTCATTTTAAACTATTACGGTCAGCAGGCTCCAGTTACTTGGCCTGATTTTGTTATGTTCGTAAAGAGTTTCATGGTCTTTTTGTGTGGGTGATAGATACACTCCGCTCAGCACGGAAGAGCTTCTCGAAGCGTATACCAATCAAACTATTGACTCATGTATGTGAAGAATCCTTCTCTATGTGCTGCTTTGATGCTTACGATTTGTTTTTGTGGGTTTTTCTTCTCTGTTTGTGAATACGAACATGGATTCATCATATGCTATGGGAAAAAGGAAATTGACCCTCAAGAACTTGGAAATAAATATCCATGTTTTTGTGAACAATGGTAGCCCAGTCTTGCAGCAAGGAAGTGCCTCTATTTCGGAGGAGTTATCCACCGGACTTTAGTAATCAGTCAAATATTTTTGAATGGTCTCTTTGTCTGCAGAAATATTTTCTTCAGATATTCTAACACGTGTTCTTGGAGTAATATGTAATAATGTGGTCATGGATGTGTGTCTTTCATCCTACAGTATTTGATGTAGATTCTTAAAAAAGATAACTTCCAAGTAGCTGAATAGAAGTGCCATTTCATCAAATAATGGAAGTGCCATTTCATCAAATAAAATATCTAGTCATTCCTAGCCTATTATTGACACCTCTTGTACTAGATATTTCTAGTGATAGAATGCACTATGTGATCTATAATGAACATCTGAAGTTGCAGATTGCAATAACAAATTTACTTATGAAACCAGCTTAAATAAGTTCGACTACCCTTCATGATGCCTAAGTAACAAATTCCAGGGAAGACCGAAGATGGATCTGATGCTATCACAGAAGCAGAGGGTGCTATACTAGAAAGTCTTAGTAGGTAAGATTCTTTGGCACATGTCTATTTACAGTTGTTTGTTTAGCTTCTTCAAGTACTTATGTGGTGGTGAGATGTTGCAAGCCTAACTTCATCATTAATGTTTGAGTTTCTCAGTCAAGCAAGAATAGTCGTCGCAACATTAGGAGGGCAACATGGTGCTGCCAGGAGGCCTAACAAATGGCAACATTTGTTTGCAGGATTTACAGTTTGGCTGTCCCAATCTGAAGCCGAAGGTGATTATTCCTGACTCTTTTATTAACATATGACAGATACTAAGAGGCTGAGCATTTACTTTTCCTTTTCTCAATCTGCATTTTAGGTATGTTTGTCATGTGCAAAAGGTTCTTATGGAAACATATCTAATAATATGGTATATCCTTTCTTCTGTGAAAACTGTAATGGAGAACTATCTCTAAGCTCTGTCGATATTTTTCATATGAATTTGAAGCTTAGAATGTGGTGAAAGGAAGTAAAGACCAAATAGAGAACAAGCCTTAGTATAGCATGGAATCTACAATTTCCTTGGATCACAGGAAAAAATTAACCTAGAGCTATCATTCTCTCTATACATGAAGACCCTCTCTTTCTAAGTAGTAAGCATCTTGTTTGAAACCAAAGATTTCAAATCATCTACTCGGGGAGTGCTTGGTGAAATCTCGAAGTTGGTGGTACTTCTCTCTTGGCATCAACAAGACTTGATCTCCCCCTATGAGATTTGATTATCTTTTTATGTTTGCACTGTCTACAACAATATGATATCATAATAATTACGATATCAGATGAAGAGTCGGCAAAAGAAGAGGCGAGGAAGAACATCGAAGATGGTGAGGAAGGGTACGCCAATGCAGAAGTAGTAGTGAACCTGGGAGGGTGGGATGCCACTCACCCAAAAACTGCTGCACGGGCTTCACTCAGTGCTCTCAAACGACTCATGTTGTCTGATAAAAATCTCACAGGTACAAACCACTTTCTTAAAAAAGCTCACCACTCAATTCTTATGTAATGTATGTTTCTGTCTTTCATCGTACAGCTAGAAGAAGTTTGTATGTAAGACTCGGATGCCGAGGCGACTGGCCGGATATCAAAGCTCCTGGCTGGGATCCCTCAGCTGCATCATAACAGCCAGATACAATATGTGCCTGCTTGTTCTGTATTAATTTCGTCAATGTTGAGAAATCTTTTCAATTGTAATATTCACATTCACCAAAAGGATGACATTGCTCGAGAAGAAATCAATATAAGAATAAAGTCTGTTTACCTTGGGAGAAATTATAAAATGAAAATCGACCGACCGGCCATGAAACTTAACTACTTAACAACTACAAGTACAAATATTAATTTACGACATAACATACAAATCTCCTTTATTTTCCACACATTGTAAAACATGTATAGTTGATCACAATTAAGTAGCAAAATAACACTTCCAGAAAAGCATAAAACTAGATGAAAAGATGGCAAGTGCAAAATGATACTTATTTCACCTTACACGCACATACTTTTTACAATACTTAGCTGCACGCTGTTTTGACGTTGGGGCACGATGATACCTGCAGAAAGTGAGAGATAACATCTCATTAGAACCAGAATAAAAAATCAGCGAAAGAATTGAGTTCCGTTATGATATAAAAAAATAAAAATAAAAAACCAGTATATCTTAAAAAATGAAAAACCAGAACTGATTTTTAGCTGGCTTTAGGTTAGAACAAACAGAGCTATTATAAATAAATTCACCTAAAGGTAATACTCAATAGGAAGGTAGGGTGAACATGCATTCAAAGGTATGTCTGCAAGTAAGTACTGCTGAATTCATGAATATTGCAGCGTGACTTTGTTCAGAAACATGAGTGAGGCACTAAAGTTGCAAACCAGAACTAGGAAATGGAACATGACAGGGTGCATTGTCCTCAGCTTTTAAGGTAGGCATATGCATTGTATACAGGTATGCCAATTAAGCAGAATGACATATATACCCAGAAATTATATAGTTCATACCTGGCGCTGAAGACTTGTTATTGCTGACTTCAATAAATTGTCACCAACAATTGTCCTCAATCTTTTCACAAATATATCTCGACGTATCTTCTTATTCTGTCAAAAAGGAGGCTATAAGCACAGGAGAAACTACTTCAGTTAACATAAATAATTTGTGCCAGGCGGCATACTCTGAACAATGCATAGTTGGTCTTCACAAGGGTCATGTGTTGAGAAGGGACTTTGTTTGATATGACAGCCAAGAGCATAGGAAATGGCATCCAAGGGCTCTTAGGAGTCCTACCTTGAAGAGAAGTTTTTCCTGCAATCTGGAAGCAATATCTTTTATAAGCCTTGAAACTGAACATTTTACACTCAATACTCAAATTATTCATCAAATATGGTTACTCTGACTAAAATAATGTCTTAGGCTACGCCATTGGTACTAAAGTGTATGAGCCTGAAATTTATCAAGTAACATAGTGAGAATCCATATTGCATAAAGCACTCTTGCTGCAACAAAAAGTAAACAAAACAGAGAAGGTGGCAGCAAATGAATTTATGTACTTTCACCAAACAATAAGGAGCTGGATCCTATTAAGACCTCATTTTGGAGAGCTTATCAAACAATTTATTTGAGCTTACGTTAAAAAATAAGCGCTTATGCACGAGTTTGTGAGAGCTTATTGAAATAGCTATAAGCCCACCATAAGCTCCTTTAGTTTATTTTCATATGATGATAGTAACAGATTATGCGATAAGCACTTATTTAAGACTTTAAGTTGTTTTCCCAAACAAAACCTAATTCTCTCCACTATAATTTGCTTCAAATGTTGCAAGTCTATCTTTGTTCATCAGGTTGCCCATTGTCCAA
Source organism: Lavandula angustifolia (assembly GCA_028984105.1). NCBI lineage: Eukaryota > Viridiplantae > Streptophyta > Magnoliopsida > Lamiales > Lamiaceae > Lavandula > Lavandula angustifolia. Next base: position 14,649,327 of record CM054812.1, on the reverse strand, counting down.
CTTTGGCCCATTATTTTACCACGATAAAATTTTAACCCACCGCGCAGCGAAGCAGACCAATTATGGCATGTTTAGTAAATACCAACCAACTTTGTTTGATTTTAAACCGTAAGGCGCGTGGTAATGTTGCAACATGCACTTGTTGGACTCCAAAATGGAGAAAGGGATAAAGTTCAGTTCTAGGGCGTAGTGTAAGGATGCTATCTTTACACATGCAATTTCAACAAAGAAAAACCTTAAGATTACAAAAAATGAAGTTGGAAGAATTCATGCTAAGTGTAAGGGAAATAGAAAATATAAGTGAAAATGTCATGCAAACAAGGTAAGAGGTGAATTGTATTATATACACTGTCCATTCATGTTCAATGAAACCAACAAGGTTAGCATGATGAAGTATGGATGGTTACGTCAAAGATAACAAATAAGAATTCACTGTTTGCCTTAACAAATGTGAAAGGCTTTAGACATAAAGTAGCGAGCAAGTTAGATGTGATTTCACTAAGCAACAACATTTAGAGCCAGGTCAATAAAGAAAAGGCTATCAGAAAAGGAAAATGGAGGCAAGTAGAAACCCTCTAGAGCCAATTAGAAAGCCTAGTGGTATGAAAGATAATGATCAAATGATGTGCACTTAAATGAAGTCTAAGAGATTGAGATTCAAACTGTTGTTGGTAATGGAAATAGTGAAGCTCAAGGAACAAACGTTAAGAAGCTTCAGATACTTGCATTAAGTTAGCATTATTAAGCTTAATAAAAGGGATGTGAAAATGATAATTTGTAAATTATTCAAACACAAGCAGATATGGAAGTACTGGGCAAACCACCATAAGTGACAGATGCACATATAGCAGCTTTGGTGGATTTCAAACCAATAACCTTCGGCTACAAGGCGGCAACCCAAGCACCTCAACCGAACTTCATCATTTTTTGTTTATCCATGACAGTTGAGAACTACCAAGGGATCATCAACTTAGCACAAATATAAGTTTCCCACATACTACCCAAAGTGTTTAAGTAACCAACGCATGGAATATTCTCTAAAAATAACAATTTTGCCTTTAATCCTGTTGTGTGTAATCCTTTTTTCCTTGTGATTCTCATAGAGAGCTTGAGGGAAGGTGTTAACCCAAACAATGGAGCAATGTCACATTTCATCAAAGAGACCAACATCACAAGCAACCACCAACCATGTTTCACCAAATGCACAATCATTGTCAGTTAACACAAAAAACCTTACTATCCAAGTGAATAAGCACGTTTGAAAAACAATAAGAATCATCTCAAGGTCCCTACTTGAAGTAGCAAGTACAAAATCAAGGATAAAAAAAAGAATGACGAGCTCATAAATTATAGGATGTTTTTGTTTTTAATTATGATACTTCTTGAAGAATTGGCAATCGTACGTTGAAGATTTTGTATTTACTTACTTAGGCTTGTGGTAAATATATATTATGATTTCTTTAGAAGGATGGATATATTATGATTTTGTTGAGGATGTATTATGATTCACATCTGCTTACTTTGGCTCGATTATTTCCATAAGGACCATAACTACGACATTGATGTTCTTGATCTCTAACTGGCATGGTTAATATAACGGGGATGGTTAATATAACGGATTACGAGACTTGGAACAAGAAGTTGAGTTCCTTTTGATTGGACATGGTTATTATAACGGACAAAAGTGACACTATGTTAACCTAACGTGCTAAAAATGAAATTTTAACCGATTTTTTAACCACCTGTGGGAGAATTTTAATTTTCTTAAAAAAGAAGTTGACAGCGTGTGTACATGCACCTAACTGGCAAAAGGCAGAGAAAGTTGGTTGATTTTCACAAAACGAGCCAAAATTGTACTTTTTGCAACTTAATGAGTTAAAATTGGTTGTGGTTAAAACAAAGGACCAAAGTCGGATAAAGTCAACCTAACGGATTAAAAATGATTTTTTCCCTCAGTGAGATGATGTAGATGCATACATGAGTAATAAAGATATGGCCCAACTAATAATGAGCACTTCTAACACATTAATCGATCCAATCAAAGTTATGATAACCATAATAAAGCTATGGCCCAAGTAATAATGAGCTCTTTAAACACATTACCCGAGCCCATCAAAATTATGAGATGATTATCAGAAGAGTAATATCAAAAAGATTCATGATAAGTTTTTTTATTAGAGTAGTTTATGAGAAGAACTGGACAGGAAACAAGTTCCATGAGTATGAACTCATAAATTGCTTTAGCTAAAAGGGGAAGATTTCATTCATTTTTATCTCTATATATCTCTAATGTTACTCTATCTGTATTAATCCCTTCCCATGTAAGTGTTTAGCCACCCTCATGTCTTTTACTACAAAATAAGGCTGAAGTGATGAGCAAGGAAGTCATCTCTATGAAATAGTAAGCATATTAGCTTTGTCCGACCGGATTTACTCCTGTTCTATTTTCCAGTTTTGTGGGTTGAAAAATTCCACCTTTTCCAGTTGTTTTCTCTTACACAACTTAAGACTTGCTCAAGGCCTTTAACTACATCAACTGGTCAAATCTTCAGCTATTTCCAATAGTACCTTACACAAGTTTTTCATGAAAACCACATCGCTAGAGAATCGTGTGGTCCCCCTTAGAGAAAGCACAGGCTTTCTGATTTGAATGGCCAAGCATTGATCCAAAGTGGGGAAGTTGGACAAATTAGATAACTGGAGGAGCTCTTGAAGCACTTACTATGCCATGTTCCCATGATTGCCATGTTTCAGTTATTTAATTTAGAGTGCATATATTTTTATGTCAAATCTCAACAACTCTTTCTGCTTTTGTTGGCTTTTTATAATTTATACAAGTGTAACTGAGGCTTACAGCTCGCATTGCAGTACCATAGGCCGTAAGGTGTTAGGGTTAAGTCCTGCAATAAGCGCAACCCTCATTTTTAGTTGCCATCGTTGAATTTGGGAACTTTGAACATACACCCAATAATAAGCCGGAGGAAAGTGAGGATGCGAAAAATGCAATAATTCCAAATGGTGTATTCATAATAACCTTAAGGACAAGGCTGTTTAAGGTCATGCAGCAATATTTCCTATCTTCCACTTCATGTAGACAACCTTAAGGACAAGGTTGTTCAAATAAACTAAGTATTTATAATAATCTTAATTCGCACCAACCAATTGGATTTTGCTTATTAGTTGATTTGACATTGGGTGGATTGACCCATTTTATTTCTATTGACAAAAATTCATAATTTAGCCTTGAGGCATTTTAATGAAACAATGCTGATTCCAATATACTTTATATACAGTCACAAAGAATAGTCAAATACCACATCATACCTTTTTATATATATGAAAAAACTAGAGAAGTAGAAAACAAAGCATCTACAACATATATACATACTAAGAGATGAGAGATGGAGACGAGAGTGGGTACTTGCAGAAATAAGAGATGTTGTTTCTGCAATTCACAAAATAAGAGAGTACCCCTCATGCGCTTATTAAATCATTATTTATTGTTGTAAGTGGGTACTTGCAGAAATAGTAATCTTCTTCTTTAGACTATGTCTGGGACATGCAAGGGAGACAGATGCGCCATGTCTCCAATCTTTATGATTTTTAGGGGTTTGCAATAATATGTCAATTGACCATAAAACAAAGAGAAACCAAATCGATTGTTAGAGATAGAGTCTATCGACGAAGATCGAAGAGAGTCGGGAATGGCAAAGGATCAGGTGTGGAAGAGAACGGGCCGTAGCCTCGTTGATCGGTCGACGTGCATGGCGTGCATGGATGATGGATGGTCGTATGCATGTGCATGATCGGCAGATTTATTTGGTTATTTGGTTCTTATTAGTACTCTTTTTATTAGTATAAGTATTTATTAATTTAAGTTTATTAAATAAGCCCATGAATAGGGCTCGGCCGTGTGAGGCCTAGTAGCTTGGTCTTCTTATTTATATTATAGTTCTAGTAGGAATATCTTATCTAGGTTTTATTCTTGGATCTTGAACGGCGCATAGTTGCTCTTGGCCGGAAGATTTATCTTCCGTGGGACTCGGCTTCGAGTTTGCTTTTGAGTTCGTAATTCAATTTCGTTTTGTTTATTACAATTGCTTCTACAATCTCTTTACTCTAACAATTTGGTCCGACCTGCCGGATGGCAAATATGAGACAACAACAGATGGAAACGAGAATGGATGAGTTGGAGAAGGGATTGAAGGCTATGGATGTGCGCCTATCGGGTGAATTGTCGACTATGAAGGATTCGATGGCCTCCATTCGTGACTTGCTTAAGGATCTGGTGACGGAGAAGCATAAGACGAGCGAAGGTTCCGACAGCGGGACACACCCGAACCCTAATCTGGAAGACCATGAATCGGCGGAAGGACCGAAAGCCGACGGGCCTGAGGCAGCGGCTAGTACTGCAAGCACTGCGTCCGGCGCACCGCAGGTTACGTTGCCCACGTTTGACGGAACCGGCGCGGAGGGGTGGTTGACGAGAGTAGTAGTCAATTTGTTTGTGAAGGAAATCGTAAGGCTGCATGGATTTCCGACATCGATCGTCCTTGATCGCGATCTGATTTTTTGTATTGAATTTTGGCGAGCAATGTTTAAAGCCGTAGGGACAAAGTTGCGAATGAGCTCGGCAAACAGAAGTGGTTAACCGTTGTGTGGAAACGTTCTTGCGGTGTGTCGCTTCGGAGCGGCCGAAGCAGTGGAGTAGGTGGTTGGCGTGGGCAGAGTACTCGTATAACACTAATTTTCACTCGACTACAGGAATCTCTCCGTTCGAGATTGTGTACGGACGTCCACCTCCATTTCTTATGGGTTTTCTACCATCAGAAGTTTATGTTAAAGCGGTGGCCGACGACTTGCAGGCTCGTGATGGGGCACTCCGCCATTTGAAGGAGCATATTGAACGAGCTCAAGATTATATGATCCGCGGGGCAAATAAGCATCGACGTGAGGTTGTTTATGAAGTAGGGCAGTGGGTTTTCTTGAAGTTAAGGCCTTATCGTCATAAATCACTTTTCAAGCGCAAAAACGCTAAGTTAGCTGCGCGATATTATGGACCTTTCGTGGTAGAGGAACGCATTGGTGCTGTGGCTTATCGGATTCGATTGCCGGAGGGATGCCAATTGCATCCGGTATTCCATGTTTCGCTTCTTAAGGCGGCTATAGGCCAACATGCGATTGAGGATAAATTGCCTGAAGAATTGTGGACGGTGGATCCGGAATTTTATCCGGAGTGGGTGTTACGAGACCGATGGATTTGGAAAGGCGATGACCGAGTGTGCGAAATCTTAGTACAATGGCAAGGTAAGTCGGAGGACGATGCGACATGGGTCGATGTTTCTGATTTATTAAGACAATTTCCGCACTTCAGCCTTGAGAACAAGGCTGTTTGGAAGGGTGGAGGAGTTGTTAGAGATAGAGTCTATCGACGAAGATCGAAGAGAGTCGGGAATGGCAGAGGATTGGGTGTGGAAGAGAACGGGCCGTAGCCTCGTTGATCGGTCGACGTGCATGGCGTGCATAGATGGATGGTCGTATGCATGTGCATGATCGGCGGATTTATTTGGTTATTTGGTTCTTATTAGTACTCTTTTTATTAGTATAAGTATTTATTAATTTAAGTTTATTAAATAAGCCCATGAATAGGGCTCGGCCGTGTGAGGCCTAGTAGCTTGGTCTTCTTATTTATATTATAGTTCTAGTAGGAATATCTTATCTAGGTTTTATTCTTGGATCTTGAACGGCGCATAGTTGCGCTTGGCCGGAAGATTTATCTTCCGTGGGACTCGGCTTCGAGTTTGCTTTTGAATTCGTAATTCAATTTTGTTTTGTTTATTACAATTGCTTCGACAATCTCTTTACTTAACATCGATCCTCAAAAAGCTTAAAGAGGATGTGACATCTCTAAGGCTTAAACCTTATAAGCAGCGTTGCCGGGGCGTGAGCCTCAACGAACATAGGAAAGACGATTTTCCACAGCCTCTATTCGAGGCGTAAGCATCGAAGGTTTTTCTTAAGCAGTGTGATGTTATCTTTTCTTTGAATTATCTTATGCTAGTGTTTCGCCACTTGAATATTAGTTACCACTTGGAGATAGTATAAATAAAGTTGAAGTTATAAGTTAGGATGGGATATCCCTTTGGATTGTTGTTTCGACAGATTTGCACAAAGGAACAAAGTTCTCAACCCTTTTACTAATTTTCTGCTTTTTTTCAACAACTTACGACTAGCTTGGGGACTCAAAAGTACAATGTGGTTAAGAGAGAGACGCCACCGAAGTCTCTATTATCTCTTTTAACCAGCAAAGAGTTTGTTTTACTTGAACCCACAAACAGTGACGGTTGGAAGGTTATCTTTAATTCTTAGTGGAATGAATTTCCCTAGATTCCCATAACATCAGAACAGTGCACTGTGTTCCTAATCAAATAAATATTTGAACAATGAATGTGTTCTGTCAAAGCCTTCAAAACATGCAGTAACAAAATACATAGTCCCATGCAAATGAATAGCAGCAGCAACCCCAATATTCATGAGGATTGTAACCAATTATTGAAATACTTATATATCCTCAGTGTATTTTGCATAAAAAAGAAGAGTAGAAATGGGGCCAGACTAGCTGACAATATAAGCAAATTAGCAATTATATTATTTTAGCCCGATTCTAGTTAGTCAATTCAGCACGAGTAGAAAGACGGTAATAAGGTAAAAACTGCCTACCCCCTCCCCAAAAAAACACCTTAGAATCTCTAACGCGCGACGAAAAAGAATAAAAAGGAAAACATTAGAGATGAATGAGAAAAAATAAAAATGAAGAATGATCTTGAACACGATCTCGGCAAGAAACTTAGCCAAGCATACCTGGTCTCGAGATCCTCCATAACCAGTATTGAATGCGGGAAGATCGACTGTCCTCTCTACTCCAAATACAGGCTCTGAGAACAATTATATGAATGCACTCAAATGCTGAATAGTTTACAAGAAGATGAAAAGCTCAACCAATAACTGAGGAAGTGGCAAATTACTTCCTCTTTTTACCATAATAGTGAGTGCAGAAATGACAAAAATCCAGTTCATTAAGGAACCATTTTTACAGAGCCGGTAACAGCACTCTGAAACATGGATGATTTATCAGGCCAGGGTACATGCTGGAAGTAAGCAGAGAGTGGCACAATATTATAGCTTCATTGACTATACCCAAAGTCTTCCTCAATAAACAAAGGATACATCTTCAGTTATAAAAGAGCAGTCATATTACTACTTAATAGTCAACTTGATACATAACATTGAGATGCATCACGTGACTGGATCTGCAAAGTACTCCCTCCATCCCATTACTTTTGTTAGTTTTTTTTTCTACACAGAGACTTAGAAATTTTATTTGGGTAGTAAGGAGTGGTTCACTTTATTTTAGGATTAGAATTTAAAAAAAATTCCATTTCTGGAAATAGGACAGAAATAATGTGACACCAATTAGGAAAACAAGAAAGAAATAATGGGATGGAGGTAGTACATGACAGCATGGAGAACGACAAAGCTATTTATAAGATGCTAAGATAAGAAACACTAAGACTAACTCGATAAGAGTAGCTTATCAACAAACCATCAGATGAGAAAATCATATGCAAGGCTAAACTATTACCTTCAGCATCAGGAGTCATCTTGAAACTAACCGCAAATTCAGGGTAGATGTGAGAATTCATATTCATGTGCCATACAACATAGCGATTTGGATTAGGGAATTTGTCAACACCACTATCGAATTCCTCATTACTGGGATGAAACTGACTTGATCCACAGTGAACAAGCTCCATATTCCCCATTATAACACGGCATAATATCATATGCCTTATGCCTTTTTCGTCAACATCCAAATGATCCATACTGAAAAAAACAAATGATATAGAACCATGCCAGAAATAATCCAGATCAAAAATAAAATTTTCGTTGCAATCAAAATCTAATGGTGATGCACGTCCCAAATGATGGCTGCCTAACAACAGTAAACACTACAGCTACCTTTAGCATAAAACATAGAATATCTTAACCTGAAATCACATGACATATCTACAGATCCAGAACATCATCACAAACAGATTTTCAAAGCATGAATTTCATTGGAAGACCAAAACAGAAACAAATGAAAATGAAATATAAAGTAGGTGGAAGATAATCACTTGAGAAAAACCAAAATTGCACCATTTCTTGATATATTATATCATGCACACAAGTCTTCAGTAATATGCAGATAAGATGGTAGTAAAACCAAACCTGATCTGAGTGCCGTTTGCAGGGATCAGATGTATCCCCGTACCATTCAAGGGCTTGACTTTTGAGGTCTCGTAATGCCCTACCCCATACTTCAGTATAGTTGAAACAGTTTCTTTCAAACAAGGAAGCCATGCATAATGGATATTTGCATCTCCACGGTACTTTTTTGTTATTTCAGCCTGCTTCTCAAAAAGTTCCAATCGACTTTTCATCACAGTGCTCATGCATTGGTGTATCTCAGCAATGTCTGCTACAGAGCTTATACTTTTAAAGAACATCTCCTTCACAGTGTCACTATCTAATATCCTGGGTTCAGGAGCAACCACTTGAATCGTGTTTCCATCAATTTGTTGACCATCTTCACATTTCACATCACCTTCATCATAAGATACCTTGGCACAACTATCATCAACTCCCTCATCACAATTTCTAAAAGTAGCACTCTCGTGACCTAGTACTTGCTCGACAATGACATTGGACTCCCCACTACATTCATTATCTAATCCATGTATAGCAATCTCCAAATGCAAATTAACATCATTGGAACCCTGAGGCTCACATTCCATATTGTTATCACCTTCAGCACATTCATAGGGATTATAACTAAATATTTCAGGGAAAAAGCAGTTACCGAAGACATCTATCCAAGCAATAGGCTGACAAGCGCCAGTATTCATGTCCAACTGCATCATATGCAAAAAATCTAGCAAAATCTTAGTGCCATTAAACTCAAGTTCAACTGCTGGCTTCTTAACAAGAAGATCCTTGTTGACATGTGCAATGATGTCCTGGGGAAAATCATTCCACTCATCATTGTCATGATACATCAAACGTTTCAGATTCCCACTCTTTTTAAAGTTTGAATAATATTTAAGCAGACGCTTCCCAGATGGAAAGGTATCACTGCTATAATCTAGTTTCCTACGCTTGTCAATCTTCTGGATTGAGGATCTCAGAGGATACTGCAGAGTGATCGGCACTTGGATAGCTCCCTTGGAAGGAGAAGTGCATCGTTCTGACCACTTTCTCTTCAGATCAACAACAACGCTTCTGCCACTATCCAATACCTTTTCGAACTTTGTGTTCATTTCTGCCAATTTGACCGATGCTTAAAAACCAGTTCACAGCCAAAAGTACAAAGACAAGAGTTGCATACACCTCACTCTTGGGTCTTTTCTCAAAGAAACAAAGCCATCACAGTAAGTGGAGAAGACCTAGATATCACAGTCACTGTTTAGAACATGAGCATACAAATGAAGCAATAGAAGCGCTAAGACTGAAAATTGCAACATTATAACAATAAGCAAAATCCAATAGATCCTACATATGTTAAACAATAAATAAAGCAGTGAAATAACAGGTGCAGCAGCAGAAATAAAATACTATGACTTTCACATTCGAAATTCTTTTGGAAAATATGATTTTTGGACTAAACTTCATGCACATAATAATTATTTTCAAAATTCAAGTATAACTAGATAGCCAAAGGAACAAAGTACAAATTTTATTTCTTGCACTCTTATTCCAAATTCAAAGCCAAAACAGGTCAACTTGAGATACAAGTTGGAGAACTGTTGCTGCCCACAAATCAAAACAAGGGATTTTAATTATTTCCTGTAAACGTAATTTCTCAAGAAAGGACAATTAAATCTACACACATAATAAAAAAACCTACATAAGCATAAATCTTCAAAGCGCAACATCAATATTAAGATCTGGGTGGTTTAGCTTCATGAAAACATCAACCATCAACAAAATAACAAAAGTACCCATCACCTCTTGGATATTCCATCAGCACTTGGAATATAACTTACTATTCAAAACTCACTCAAAGTCTCACAAGTTCAATCTAAAAATAATACTAGATTAAACGAAAACTCAAGCGAGCAGAAACAGCTAATATCCACAAGAAGATCAGAATCGACCACCACTACTTCACAGAGCCACTTGATCATCTCCTCAAACCCTCAAGGACTTCGTTCCTCCAAAAGTCCAACCCCCCCCCCCCAAAAAAAAAAAAACTTTCTCAAATTAAAATTAAAGGAGAAAGTTTTGATACATAAATTACACGTAAAGCATGAATTTACTTGCGGGAATTTGAAGAAGAAAACAGGACAAATCAAAGAGAATAGAGAGAGAGACGGGAAGAGGTGTACCTTCGTCGAGAGAGAAAGAGCGTTCGGTGTTGGGTCGTGGGGTAGAATGAATCCATGTTGCCTGCTGCCCCCCTAAACGGCGCCGCTTTCATACTGTTTTCCTTTTCTTTATTTGTATTTCTAGGCCTTTAAGTAATAAATCATTATAAACCGGACTCCAATTAATAAATTAACTGAAAATAAAAACTATTTCCATACTGTTTTCCTTTTCTTTATTTGTATTTCTAGGCCTTTAAGTAATAAATCATTATAAACCGGACTCCAATTAATAAATTAACTGAAAATAAAAACTACTTCCTCAGTCCCATTTTTTCTAATTCATTCATCAGGACGTTCCATTATTTTTTATCCTATCCTAATTTAACAAAAAAATTAATACATTATTTTCTATTTTTTCATCTTTTCTCTCTTACTTTATCTATTACTTATATCATTTTTTTTATCATAATTTATCATATATTCTCGCACTATTTCACTGATATTATCTATCATACTTTATTATCTACCCTCACTCTTATAATTTATCATCTACTTTCTTCATTCCCGTGACGAAAAGAAATGAATCGAAGAATGGAGTAAGAAATTAAGATATAAAAAAATGATTATTGATAGAGCAACTTCTATTTTATTCTTGCTCGCTTGCATTGAATTATATGATAATTGTGTGTTTTGAGTAATTTACTGTTCATTTTGCATTGAGTTATTGGTTTGAATCGTCACATTGTTCATTTTGTATTTTTAGGTGAAAAATGAAGTATTTGAGCTATTTTGACATGAAATGAAGAGATCACAAGGTTTTAGAACAACTTGACGAATACGGCAATTGTGCATATGAGAAATTAAGCATCCGACGAACATACAAGATTTAGGGGATGTTAGAGCAGTTAAAGTTTATTGATAAGTGTTGAAAGTTGTTAATTGTTAGAAAGAATTGTTAAAAGCTGTTGAAAGTGAAGAAAATAATACTTGAAAATATTGTTGAGTAGTAGTTTATTTTCACTTATTAAATGAAATGTCGGTCTTACCCTTAATATTATTAAATTATTATAATTGATAATAAATAAAAATGAGAAGTTGTCTTTTGCATTGTAATTTCAATCTGAATACTACTTATTTGCATGAATTCATACTAATAATATTATTATATAATTTTATTTATAACGTAGCAAAAAAATCATAATTATCATAAACTGGAAATGGAAAAATATTAATTTAACAATCGATATACCCAAAACCCACCCCTTCAATTAACTTTTTATTTTATTAATTTTAATTTTAATAAAATTTATTTCATTAAATTTGAAGAATTTACAAATAAGAACTAATCATAATTAAATTGGCAATTAGTAAAAACTATTAATTTTAGGGCCGTTTTTGGAAATTAAAGAAATATTTGGAGGATAAACTTGTCCTACAAATTGGATAAGTTGTAAGTTGAAGCTGAAAAGCTGGGTTACAGCAGCTTTAACCAGTTTCTCTATCTTGACACGATTTAATAGAGAATTTCAGCTGAAAGTTGTTTCCAACACCCCCTTAGACTACTTATATCCGTGTCGGCCAGTAGCGGAGCAACCTTAATGCTAAGTGGGGCTATAACACCCTTCTAGATTTGGATAAATATAGCTATGTAGAATTTTCAAAAACTAGTGGTGGTACAGTTGAATAGCACCCCTGAAATTTCCAAGAGGTCATGTGTTTGAGTCCCATTAAGCGCGGTAGTGGTTTTATATATATATTTAGCACTTGTTAACTTGTTGGGAATAATAAAGTTTTGAATGATCTCATACCCCTCGCTGATAGATGAACCAATCTGTGTATAGAATCATATTGCAAATCAGTTTGAGTCTGTATAGGGAGACTAATATCTTTCGGACTAGGTTCAGTTCAGGTTAGTCTACTTTAAGTCAGGCTGGACTGAACTCAGTTCGAGACACGATCTTCAGTTTGTATTTGACTTTATCATGTCTGATTGATATACGAGGTACGAGGCACAAAATTCAAAGATGATGATCAATGGGAACACCTAACTACCAAATCTATATTGACCAATAGCAGAGCGTCATGTAGACCCTAATTCCAAAGGGACATAACAATACATTGTTAACCTGCGTAAATCATGTTGCAGAAAGCGACGCGTCCTTGAGGCCATTATTACTTAAGGCCATTGCGAGCACGGAGCCAGTGAGAAACAAATCTTCCTCCAATGGATCTATTCTCACTAGCCTATAAATACAGAGGACCTCTCACTTTTAAGAAGTTACGGAATTTCAAAAGCGCTCAAATTCCCAGCAAGAACAAGTTCATAGTCTTCAACTTTAGTGTTTTTCATAGAAAATCATTTTGTCCACATTCCAAGTAATTCTTGTTAATATCACATACTTGGAATCAATAGTGTTTCATATTCTTGTTTAGTTGGACGAAACCCAAAACCTTATTGTTAGGTTGATAAGTTGTTTGATAGATAGTTCGATTAATAGTTTTTATTGATCTGCTCTCGACTGTCTTCAAGAAACTGACAGTGGATCTCTACAGAGGCAGAAAATAGATGTAGAATCTTGTGAATCCGAACTAGTATAACTATTGTGTTGATTGATCTTCTACACATTTATCTTAATTGTCATCTGCATAAACTATTTTGAAAAGGCACTGTGGGTGATGAGTTATAATATAAGATTTTGTTAAGATCCCAAAACCCTTAGTTGATTGATGAACAAACATATTGTAATAGATATATAACTTAACTATGCTCAGTATGTTAGGAGCTTAGTAGGTTAGATAGCATTTTTAGTAGTTGTTTTGTAGTCAATAGGAAAATCTAAATAGCAAGCTCTTAAAATCGGCTGCTTGAAGACTTAGTAGGACTCTAATAGATTCTACTGAATGAGTAATGAAAAGTCTGAAGAAGCAGTGCTCAACACTGAAGACAATGAAGAATGTCAGTGGAGATCTTTTCATTAGAGTGTCTGATGTATCATATGAAGTCAACTCAGTATCAGCTTTGAAGTTTGAACAAGCCTCACCTACCAACTGACCTCAATCAATGAGGAGCTGCCAACACTGTACTTGTCCTGACATAAAGCTGTAGTTAAGCTCTGAACGCTGAAAAAAAGAGAATCTCTACAGTACAATTCAAATTGCAAGATGACTGTTTTGCTTGTCGTGATTTGACATGTGTCTAGTTCCTCTCCAATATATCTATTCCCAAGTCACGTCTATAAATAAAGATCATCTTCCATGCATGAATATTATAGGAACACAAGCATATAAGCACACAAGCTCTAGCGAACTCAAAACAAACTCAGCTGAGAACCTTAGAACAAATAGTCTATCATCAAAAATTCTCATATTTAGAATGATTTAGTTCCCCTCTCTATACATCTAAGTCAATCATTGTAAGATCACAAGCTTAGAAACCAAAGAAGTTCATCACTGAACTGTTCTTATTGTAATTAGAGAGGAAGAAATTTTACCTTCCTCTACGTATGTTGTTGCAGCTTTGATTGTTGCTTGTGTTTCAGATCTTCTGATCTATGTCCCGACCCTTTTTCTTCCTCCTTGTGGTCAGAGAACTGAAGAAAAATAATATTATCTCTCTTTCTTAATCACACGTGTGCGTTTTAGAATATGTGAATGTCTGTTCTGATTATGAACAAATACTAATATATATTGGCTTCAAAATTCAATATTATATTAATATTTGTAGCCCATTAATTTAATTATTCTTCTAATGGGCTTCTATATCAATTAACCCACAATATAATAAATTAATCTATTGAGCTATTTTTATTTATCAATTAATTGGCACATCCAATTAATTCTAGATAAATAACATTATTAAATAATGCAAAATACATCCATTAATAATGATTTCTGAGAGACAATAAATAACTAGTCAATTAATTGGGCCAGATCAAAGATCTAGTACAAGAAATAAAGTCGGGCCTCAAATTAATTAATTATCTATGCTCAGCCCAGAGCAAAATTAATTAATAAACGCAGATTCATTCCACTGAAGAATCCGTGCTGACTTACCCCTATATCCCAACTTGAGCATGGCCTTGTATTTTAGACTTAATCGACCACGTATTTAAGATATAAATATCTGTTAATTAATTAAGCCCACTAATAGCTTAAATTAATTAACATCTTATTATATTCATGAGTAGTACCACTCGGCCTTATTAACACACCTAAACTTAATCAACCGGCCGGGTTTAGTGTGCTAATCCTTATGAGTTCCTAAGGGGATATTATCAACCCATTTTACTAGGATACGGTTGCAAGATACAGACAACCAGCCTGAGCCACAAATGACTACTAGCACTCAAGATACGTAGATCCGGTCGTGATGACGTTCACCATAGTCGGTCAAAGTGATAGATAGCCAAATGCACTTAGTTGAAGTCTTACTAAGCTTAAGACCAGTTAAGTCACCGAGATCTTGATTCTCCACTAAGGTCAGTCAGGAGAACACATCTCACTGTGATCCATCAATACACCACCTTAAGTGTGAAGGAAATAGGAGGTGAAGAACGATATACCTTCCTCCTATGTATGTTGTTGCAGCTCTGATTGTTGCTCGTGTGTCAGATCTTCTGATCTGTGTCCTGACCTTTTTCTTCCTCTGGGTGGTCAGAGAACTGAAAAAAATAAGATTATGTCTCTCTATCTCGTGCGCCGTGCGTGTGTATTGAGAATGTGTATGTGTCTGTTTATGAACAAAATACTAATATATATAGGCTTCAAAAGCCAATATAATATTAATATTTGTAGTCCATTATTTTAATTATATTCCTAATGGACTTCCACATAATTAGTCCATAATATAATTAATTAATCTATTGGGCTACTAATATTTATCAATTAAATGGCCTAGTCAATTAATTCCAGATAAATAACATTATTAAATATTGTAAAATTACATTAATCTATTAATAATGATTTCCGAGAGACAATAAATAACTAGGCAACTAATTGGGCCAGATCAGGGATCTAATACAAGAAATAAAGTAGGGCCTCAAATTAATTAATTATCTATGCTCAGTCCAGAGCAAAATTAATTAATAAACACAAATTCATTCCACTAGAGAATCTGTGCTGACTTACCCCTTTATCCCAAATTGAGCAAGGGCCTGTATTTTAGACTTAATCGATCTTCGTATTTAAGATAGAAATATCCGTTAATTAATTAAGCTTACTAACAGCTTAAATTAACTAACATCTTATTATATTCCTGAGTAGTACCACTCAACCTTATTAACACACCTGAACTTAATCAACCGGTCGGGTTTAGTGTGCTAATCCTTTCGAGTTCCTCAGGGGATATTATCAACCCATTTTACTAGGATACGACTGCAAGATACAGACAACCAGCCTGAGCCACAAATAACTACTAACACCCAAGATACATAGATCCGGTCGCGATGACGTTCACCATAGTATGTCAAAGTGATAGATAGCCAAATGCGCTGAGCTGAAGTCTTACCAAGCTTAAGACCAACTAAGTCACCGAGATCTTGGTTCTCCAGTAAGGTCAGTTTAAAGAACACATCTCACTATGATCCATCAGTACACCAACTTAACGACAGCTTAAACCAACAACTTATCCTTAAGTTGTCTCACCTGTGATAACTGTTTATATCTTGTCAGTTCAACCAATTTGTGTTGTCTTCTGTGATACCCGACACACTACACAAATCTAACTTTTATACAAGATAAAGGATAACATGTGCAAATATATATATTTATCAGATAGGAGAATAAAATAGTGGTAAGGACAAAAACACATTGTATACAAGCATACAAAATTGCTTCCAGTATACAAAATCCCAACAAGTCTCCCACGTATACTAAAGCAAACTTTTAGTATACAATGTGTCAGTTCTAGGTACAAACTAGTATTTTTTAGCTATATATCATATCTATCACTTTTCTCCCACTTATACAAAAGTTTCTGCAGTCCTAAGTGGGGGGCATCTCTACCACTCCTAAGCCACGAACATGCTTCTTGTAATCCAGAATTGGTAAGCTCTTTGTGAATGGATCAGCTAGGTTGTCTTCAGTTCCGTTCTTTTCTATGAGTACGTCGTTTCGATTTACGAATTCTCGTATAATGTGGTACTTCATGTCGATGTGTTTAGACGCCTTGTGAGATCTAGGTTCCTTAGAATTTTCCACTGCACCCGCATTATCACAATAAATCGTGATTGCCTTAGGCAAATTCTGAACAATATCAAGATCTAGGAGAAAACTCTTAAGATAAACTGCCTCTTTCGAAGCTTCTGAAGCAGCCACATACTCTGCTTTCATGGTTGAGTCCGCAATGCATTTCTGCTTTGCACTCCTCCATGAAATGGCTCCACCTCCCAGGGTAAACACATAACCAAAGGTCGACTTCTTCTCGTCTCTGTCAGCCTGGAAATCCGAGTCCATATAACCCAAAGGCACTAGACTGTCTGACTGGTAAACAATTATATAATCCCTAGTCCATTTAAGGTACTTGAGAATATTTTTGACCACAGTCCAGTGCGCTTATCCAGGATTAGACTGATATCTTGAGACCATGCCTACAGCATATGAGATATCTGGTCTCGTACAAAGTATTGCATATATGAGACTACCGACAGCGGAAGCATATGGTACTAGCCTCATACTTTCTATCTCTTCAGGCGTTTTAGGGCACTGATTCTTAGATAGAAAAATGCCATGTCTGAAAGGTACTGAACCTCTCTTGACATTTTTCTTGTTGAAACGAGCAATAAGAGTATCAATGTAGGACGCTTGTGACAAGCTCAACATCCTTTTCTGGCGATCTCGGATAACCTTGATCCCAAGGATGTAAGCAGCTTCACCTAAGTCCTTCATTTGAAACTGCTCGGATAATCATGTCTTTACATCTGATAACACTTCAACATTGTTGTCAATGAGAAGGATGTCATCTACGTAAAGTGTAAGAAACATCACTGATCCGTTAACACAGATACGATACACGCACACCTCGTTAGGATAGGATACAAAACCATAGGATTTGACTACCTCGTCAAAACGATGGTGCCATAATCGGGAAGCTTGTTTAAGTCCATAAATAGACTTCTTAAGCTTCCAAACTAGATGCTCTTCGCCCTCCTTCACATAACCATCTGGTTGTTTCATATAAATGTCTCTACCTTATTCAAGGTGGCCGTTTAGGAATGCGGTCTTGACGTCCATTTGCGAGATATCTAGGTTCATGTGAGCTGCTATGGCAAGGAAGATCCTAATAGACTTGATCATTACTACGGGTGAGAAGGTCTCTTCATAATCGATACCTTATTTCTAGGTAAAACCCTTCGCCACTAGCCTGGCCTTAAATGCTATGATCTCTCCATTCGGTCCTCTCTTTCTCTTGTATACCCACTTACTACATATAGCCTTGCAGCCCTCAAGTATTTCAGTGATCTCGTATACATCCATATTAGTTATGGACTTAAATTCCGAGTCCATAGCGATTCGTCATGAATCTGCATCTATATCTCCCACTGCTTCGTTGTAAGTCCAGGGATCCACGGTGTCTTGTTCATCTGCCGGGAGATGGTCAGACGTCTCCCCAGTGAACATATACCGATCAGGTGTAAATATTACCCCACCACTACGTCGAAGAGTGTCAGGAGCTGTGTTAATAGATTGTGCAGTTGCTCGTGGAGCTCTATCTTGCATAATTGGCTCTGTGAGTGGATTTCGATCACCTTGTAAATTCCTCAAGGATGATCTTGACTCGAGACTTGTGATTACTAATATAACCCTCCTCTAAGAACCGAGCGTTGGTGCTGACAACGATCTTCTGTTCTTTAGGATCATAAAAATAACCACAATTGGCAACGTGGATCCTCAAGAACCGAACGTTGCTCGTGGAGCTCTATCGTGCACAATTGGCTTTGTGAGTGGATTTCGATCACCTTGTAATTCCTCAAGGATGATCACGACTCGAGACTTGTGATTACTAATATAATCCTCCTCTAAGAACCGAGCGTTGGTGTTGACAACGATCTTCTATTCTTTAGGATCATAAAAATAACCACCCTTCATTTCCTTAGGATATCCTATAAACAGCATAACCTCTGAACGTGGATCCAACTTGTTGGCCTGTTTACTCAACACATAAGCAGGACACCCCCAAATCTTTATGTGATGCATATTGGGCTTGTGCCTGCTCCACAATTCGACTGGAGTCGTATTAACCGACTTAGATGGCACACGATTTAGCAAGTATGCTGCAGTCTCTAGGGCATATCCTCAAAAGGAAACTGGCAAAGTTGCAAAACTCATCATGGACCGAACTATCTCTAAGAGAGTTCGGTTCCTTCTCTCTGACACACTATTCTGCTGAGGCATGCCCGACGTTGTTAGTTGGAATGTAATCCCACATTCTGTCAAGTAGTCCTTGAACTCATTAGATAGGTATTCCCCACCACGATCAGATCGCAGTGTTTTGATTTCTTTACCTAACTTCTTCTCCACTTCTGCCTTGAATTCCTTAAAGGTTTCAAAGCAATCCGACTTGTGGCGAAGAAGGTAAACTTATACATACCTCGAGTAATCATCAGTAAATGTGAAGAAGTACTCATACCCTCCACGAGCTTGTGTAGACATAGGCCCACACAAGTCAGAATGTATCTGTTGGTCCCGAGAGCACATTCAGGTGTAGAGGGGGGGGGGGTGAATACACCTGAATCCGATTTTCTCAACTTTGAACACGAACAGTCCTGCTCAGGAAAGTGTCGTACTGAAAGAATTCAGCAGACCAAATAGCTGTTCTGAATCGTGTTTGGCAAAGAGTCTGACTCTACTGAGATCTGCTAGTTGACTGAGTCAGAATTCAGTATCAGCAGATAGAGTTCAGTGGTGCGGAAATGTGTAGGCCCAAATCAGTTGAGTGGAAAACGTTTTATCAAGACAGTCTCAATTCAGCAGAAAAAACAGTTAAGTATGCTGAGACTTAGTTGTATGATTTTAAAGGATAATTTTCAGTATGAAGAGTTAAAATCAATGCAATAGTAAATAAGAGAGCAAGCGAGAGACACAGATTTTTTAAGTGGTTCGGATACACAGGATCCTACGTCCACTGTCCCAAAAGGTCAGGAGGCTATTTATTATACTGTGTTAGTCTCAGTCAGCTTGTACACAGGACAAAGCCGCGTCTTGGAATTTATACTGAGCAAGTCTCAGTTTACAACGGTTATCAAACTAAAGTGTTTGACAAACTCTCCAACAGTGAAGGAGTCCTTTTACAATAAGGATTAGGTTCAAATATGACCTCCTTCGTCTAAGCTATGGATATGATCGGTTGAGCTTAGGGTTAGAGGGATAGGGAATGAGAATATAGCTTCTAGAACGACGAACAACCGAGTTTAGCTTTGGGTTCATGTAACGTCGTTTGGATACTAGAGGCTTGTATATCGGTTCAGCTTGGTTCCCTTATGAGCTAGGATGTAGTCTTTCGCCGGAGATAGATCTTCGAGTTCTTGCGGAAGACTTAAGCTTTTCGGATTGCTCGTTTGACTGCTCTCTTCTTGTTTTAGTTCTCTTTCCTTGTTTGCTCGTGAAGTAGCAGTCGTAGTAGTGCTTTCAAAAACTTGAATCATCCCTCTATTTATAGAGAAGAGATTGGGAAAGATCCGTTGGAGACGATGATCCCTTTCTCACTCTTTTGGTAGCTAACGGCTCTTTTGAAAAAGGTGACAGTGTCCTTTCCCTCCTTTTCTGGAAATATGTTGACTTGCAGCTTTAGTAGGTAAAAAGGCACGTGTCTGCTTGTCATTCGTCGAGGTTTTGCAGAGTAGTTGAGATAGAACAGACTTCGAGGCATAATGAAGCTGACTTCTCTCTTCCTCGTATTTGACTATGCTGATTGTCGTTCAAAAGATCTGACAGTTCAGAAGACTGTCTACCATTACTGAGTCTGATCCTGTAGAGAGTACTGAATTTACTCTACTGAAGGTCAGCTCTTAGATCAGTGAACTACTCCTGCTGAGTTCAGTTCCACTGACTCCTTCGATATCTTGCTCTCGCCGAGTCCAAGTATCTCACGAGTCTTCTACATCTGGTGCTGAGGCTGATAATCTACTGAACGCCTAAACCAGAGCAGAGTATCTTCTGAGTCTGAACCCACAGAGACAAAAACAATTACAACGGAATGGTTCACCAATCAGATAGGGTTTTGGGATCTTCAAATCTTCAAACAAATTCAGAGCACGAGGCTACTCAGCTTTGGTCAGTTAAGATAGAATCATTTCCCACTAAGTATAACTGTGCTGAGGATAGAATCATCACCCAACAATTTCCCCCTATTTGATGATGCCAAAACCTAACAACATCTATGCTAACACTAAACTTCTTAGAAACAGAGCTCCTTACAATATTACAAGTAAGATTAGTGGAGTTGTTCTTTAAGTTCTAATCTACTGAGGGGATCAGGGCAGAAACAATTTCTCCCTAAACAACAATTTCCCCTGGAACAGCTAGTCTAACAGAATCTATCAAAGCAATCGACTGACAAGTAAATAAACGTGAGCGTGTGAGTCAGTAATCACTTCAGTGATTCCGAGTGTTAAGCATAAGACAAACATGGCTATTTAGACAATAAGATATTGTCAGAGCCAAAAGATATATATATGAATATGAAAGTTCAGTACAGTACATCTCTTGCTAAGCCAGGAAGATAAAGAAACTAAGACTAAGAACGCTTGTACTGCTCGATCCTGTCCATAAAGTTCTGCGATTGTGTCTCGGGAAGGAGCAGTCCATACATCCTGTAAGTATACTTCCTCAGCTTCGATATTCAAGCAAAGTCAGTGGCTCATCTTCTTCAAGATCTCGTGGGCGGCGGCATCCTTCACTTCTTTCTCTATTACTCCATAATAAATAGAATCATCAAGTCTTCGGGTGGTGGCGAGTGCGGGATCAGGGACTTGGACAATGATATTCTCTTTCACAGCTTGTACCAGGTAGGCATATAAGTCTGGTTCAGTAATCCTCATCCATTCAACGTAGGCAGATGCCTTTGTCATGTTTGGCCAGAATCTCCAGAAATAGTTCCTCTTGATGAATTCTATCTTCTATGATTCCCATCTCTATGTAAACTGAGCAGGAATCCATTCATCCATCCTAGGTCATCTTTGCATTTTCAGATCTGTTGGCTTCCTGAACCTTCTGTATTTATATGGAATGTCAGCTTTGGAATGTACTCTCAGCATGGCCTCTTGTTCAGTACGGATTCTCAATGCTTCAAGGTCTGCCATATGGATTCTCTGCCTGGCAGCCTGAATCTGTCTTGCCTCTTCTCCTCGGTATAGATACCTATCCATCTGAGCAAATATAGCTTCAATCTCGGCATCTTGTTCCTTAGTTCTCGTGTAGGAGGGTTTGCGAGGCGACTGATCTTCTAAGTCAGCAGGGGTACTTGATTTATCTTTGGACGTACCCTGCTTCTCAGTGTCCTGCTGTTGTTGCTGCTCCCTATCATCATCATCTTGAATTATTAGCTTTCTGGGAGGCAACCTAGTCGTTGTTGACTTCTTTCTGCCGCGAGCTGGGGCCTTTGTCTTTCCTTTGGAAGGCTTTACTTTAGGCTTGTTGGCTGCTTCAGCTTTGGCTAATTCCCTAGCTAGCTTCTCGTCAGCTGCTATCTGAGCCTCCTCTGCAGCAGTAACATATCTCTTTGATTTCTTTGCTGGAGGGGTCGGGAGTTTCAATACTTTCTTACCCTTGCCTTGAACAGGAGATAGGAGAGGTGCCTCTTCCTCCTCTGAGTCATCCTGCTCAGCATACTCAGCAACCTCCTTAATTATGTCAGTAGGAGTCTGGGTTGCATGAGTAGCTTGTTCTCTGGTTCCAGAGCCACTTAGGCCGGTCTCTGCTGTGCTCGCAGCTGAGACACCTTGGGCCTCACCAATTGGTCTAGTAGCAGCTGTTGTCTGAGCTCTGCTTGCTTCAACTACTGACTGTGTTTTCTTTCCTGACTTCAGTAGGGCTTCCCCCTTAGTTGATGTTGCAGTGGTTTTAGTCAGGGTCAGCTTAGGGGCTGACTTATCCCCTTTTTCACATTTATCCCCCTTTTCCCCCTTTTTGGCATCATCAATTACAGCCGGGGTAGGAGTGGATACTTGGAGATTGAGGCTTTTGTAGGAGGCTGACAACTCTTCAAGTTTGTCATTGATCTTTGTCAGGGCCTTATGCAGCTCATTCCTCTCAGAAGCGAGTTCTTCTTTGTAGAATTTGTGAGAGAGGTCAGCTGCAGCCTTAAAGTCATTCAGCTTCTCAGAAACCTTTCCTTCAAGGGCCTGTTGAATATTGTCGAGTCTGAGCTCAGTGGCCTGGGATTGGTTTGAGATTGATTCAGTATGGGAGGACTGAGCGGCATTGAATTCTTCAAGCAGTTTGGCCTGTCCTTCCTGAATTATTCTGAGCTAGTTATCAAAGTCCTTTTTCTGCTGTGCCAGCGCGTTAGAGACAATGGAGGAGACATCAGGGGCAGCTGATTGTGAAATGGAAGATCTCAGCCCCTGAAGCTCAGCGTTGGTGGCTTGAGCAGTTTGCTTCCATGTTTTGTGGATAGCTTTGGCGAGAGCCCTGTTCTGAGTTCCTTGGCTTTTTAGTGCCTTAACCATGGACTTTGAGAGTCAGCCTTTGGGGCTGGGCGCTACTTCAAACGTTGATTTCAGCAAGAGCTGAGCAGGCTCTGCGGAAGTTGAAGTACCAGCCGCCGACTTCACGGGTCCAAGGATACTGAGTGGTAGTTCAGTAGGAGTGGGTGTATCCTTGTCCTGGGGTTGTTCCTCATCAGGCTTTCCGGGGCCTGAATCATGGGGTGGGTCCTGACCGTCGTGGTCCGACCCATCTGAAGGGGCTGAGCCTGAAGCCTGCTGCCTTTCATGCATCAAGGCCAGCATTGCGGCTCTTAGGTCCTCCAGAGTGCTGAGGTCAGCAGGCTGTGAGTAGCCTATCTGCTGCCTTATAACCAAGTCCTCTTCATGCAGTTGTTCGCAGGTGTAGTGAAGAATGAGGCGTAGCTGATTGGGCCACTCCTGGAATCTTAAAAGCATATGGAGTCCGGCTTCGTTTGGCAATAGTCACCGGATCGAGTGGCCGGAAATCTCCGGTATATGCTCAACAATCTCTCGGAATGCTTGAGATAGAATGGTCGAAGCTTCCATTCCGACGCATTCCTCTTCGAATCTTTGTCTCCAAGTCTTCAACATCTATTGGAGACAGTTTGTTTCTCAACGGATGGCATCGCTTCCGAGTGGTTGAGCGTTGAGTGGACTGTCCAAGGTTTCTAAATCGCCGCTCTGGGCCTCTTCAGTCTGAACCCCTTGATCCACTTCTGCAGCTTGTTCAGTGGAGATGGCCTTCTCCACTGACTGAGTCTTCTCTGAGGACTCTGACTCATCAATCATCGCATCGGCCGGCTTCGTCGGTTTCAGCGAGTAGCCTGCGAGTGCTGCCTCGGAATCGCAGTAGGGCACGTAGGGAATGCTTTTCTTCAGGCACTTTGCCGGTGCCTTAGGAGTTTTTCTTGAGGAGACCGTTTCTTTGTTGGCGTGGTCTTCTGAGGCGTCACCTGCTGAGCTGAGGGTCCTGTCCCTATCTGCTGAAGAGCAGCAGTTCTGTTGTGGAATCTGACCTTCTTCACATTAAAATATAGCTTGTCATCGAATGTGATTTGGTCATCTCCGCAGAGGTCTTGAATCATGACCGATAGCTTCAGTCCATATAGAAGCTTGCCTTTTGTGCTCAGCTTGCATGTTGCTTTGTCAAATTTGGCAGCTTGAGTCATGAACTCTCGGAGAAAGAACTCCGTCCAGTTAATCTTCGCTTTGTCATAGATCGCCATCATAAGTTGTATCTTGGGTCTCGATACTTGATCGAATGAACCCGCTTGGCTTGTCAGTAGCTGCGTCACAATGTATGCCAAGGCTCGGTACTGAGGCAACATACTATTCTTCGGGAAAGCGGCTCTGAACGCTGTGGGCTTTCCGTAGAAGATTGATAGGTAGTCGTCTATCATATCGTCGTTATATCCGACGGTGCTGACTCCTTCAGCAGGTAGATCGAAGCTCTTCTTCAGTGCCTCCTTGATAGACATCCGCTTTAGTTGCATAGAAGCATCGCCGATAGAGTGAACTGCAAATCTTCCAATGATGTCGCTAGACACCTAGTCTGAGTTGAGATACATCTCAGACACTTGTCTCGAAAGGAAGAACGTCGGCTTCCTTGAGAGAAATCCTTCTAGACCCGATTCTCTAAGGGCAGCGAAGATTTCGTCCATGAACTCGAGATCGCAGGCGTCGAATTCCATGACTGGTTCGCACCAGACACGGTCTTTATCCAGGATTTCCTGCATGTTCTCTGGAACGGTGACTGAAATGTTTGTACTTGCCATTATATCTGTTACAAGAGAAGTCTATCAGTATCGATTTTAATAAAACAGTCTGTATAGCGATTCTGAAAAGAGAGAATAAATTATTGTAACAGATCTAATATCATACCGAAGAGAAATCTGATCGTTTAACAAATATGCAAGAGGGGTTTGCAAAAAAAATTTCAGAATTTTCGGAGTTAAGGATTTGAAGTATGCTAATGGCGGTTTCTAAGATATGATCGAAAAATATATATCAAGGTGAAGATGAACAGTTATCGATCAATGGCCTAGTTTAAAATAGCTTTTATGAGAAGGACGGTCAAGATTAAAAAGGTCTATTATAGGTAATGATCAAATTTGCCGCCTAAGTCAAAAGCCAGTTGTAACTTGCCTAAGTAGTAACTATGATACGACATGCATTAAATGCGTGGCAGAGTTCATGCATTAAATGTAAGTCGTTAATATTAAATGACAATCCTTGAGATATTAAATACGATGCTGATTCAGAGCAATAAATGCATATTACAGTTCTATTAGATACTACTAAGTAGAGATACGCAAACCTGTCAGCTGAACATCGTAGTCAGCTGATACCTCGTGTAGATGGTTATTGTCTCTACGTACTGAGTTTAATCAGTACTGAGAGTGAACATTCCCCCTTACTGAATGCTCCTCTCCTGAAACCTTTACTGACTGGAGTCAGTAGGATCCAGCAGACCTAGCTCTACTGAAAGTTCTCTGAATCTGGATTCAGTTAGAGGCTTGGTCATTATATCAGCCCTTTGTCGATCAGTGTGGATCTTCTCCATTCTGATATCCTTCTTTTCGACATGGTCACGAATGAAGTGATGTCTAATGTCCACGTGCTTGCATCTTGTGTGAAGTACAGGGTTATGAGTGATTGCAATGGCACTGGTACTGTCGCAGAAGATTGGCACTTCATTCTGAATGACGTCATAGTCTCGTAGGCTGCTTGTCTCGGCCCAAAGGATTTGGGCGCACAAGAACTTCCAAGGCAGCCATGTATTCGGCTTCGGTAGTTGATGTGGCTACCGAGTGCTTGTTTCTTTGAAAACCATGAGATCGCCTTCGCCAAGGAACCGACACGTTCCGAAGTTGACTTTCGGTCAATTCTACACCTCGCATAGTCGGCATCGAGAGAAACCAGTTAGTTCTATATTATCATCAGCTGGATACCATAAACCCATGTCAGGTGTTCCTCTGAGATAGCAGAGAATCTTCTTTGCTGAGTCCATGTGACTCTGCTTTGGATTCGCCTGAAATCGAGCACATACACCTACAACATAAGTTATGTCAGGACGAGTAGTTGTTAAATATAATAAAGAACCAATTATAGCACGAAATTCAGTTTGGTCTACTGATACTCCCTCCTTATCAAGATCAATTTTCATGTTTGTGTTCATCGGGATCTTGATAGGTTTGCCGGATGTGCAACCGAATCTTTTGATGAGGTCTCGAGTGTATTTGCCTTGATTAAAGAACGTCCCTTTTTCAGATTGTTTGACTTGGAAACCGAGGAAGTAGTTCATTTCTCCCATCATTGACATCTCGAATTTATCCTTCATCATCTTTTCAATTTGTTGGCACATGATGACATTCTTAGATCCAAATATGATGTCATCTACATAGATCTGCACAAGTAGTAGATCGTCTTCCAGTCGAATGCTGACAGAGTGCGGTCTACTGTGCCTTTCTAAAAACCTTTCTGAAGAAGAAACTCAAATAGGGTATCGTACCAAGCCCTGGGTGCTTGTTTTAACCCATACAGAGCCTTTCTGAGTCTATACACCTGATGTCCCTGCTGAAAGCCGGGCGATTGTTCCACGTAGACTTCTTCTTTCAGTACGCCGTTCAGGAACGCAGACTTCACATCCATTTGATAGACTCTGAATCTTTGATGTGTTGCGTAGGCCAGGAATAGTCTAATTGCCTCCAATCTTACAACTGGAGCGAAAGTCTCATCGAAATCTATTCCCTCAGCTTGATAGTAGCCTTTTGCCACGAGTCTTGCTTTGTTCCTTACTATGACGTTGTTTTCATCCCGCTTGTTCTTGAAGACCCATTTTGTTCCAATAACATGTTGATGCCGGGGTCTATCAACAAGCTCCCAAACGTCGTTTCTCGTGAACTGATTCAGCTCCTCCTGCATAGCAATGATCCAGTCAGCATCTTTTAATGCATCCTCAATCGTCTGAGGTTCGTCAGTAGACAAGCACCCATTATTGAGAACGGTTCTGAGTGTAACAAGCTGATCTTTCCCATTATTGTGGATAAAGCACGAGCACCCAAAAATATGGAAATAGGATAGAGAAGGTTTCCTGCTGTTCCATAGTTCATATGGTGTTCTCTTATGTTGCTTTGTCAGTAGAGAACGGTTCTGAGTGTAACAAGCAGTATCAGTGGCTTCTGCCCAGAATTTGGCTGGGAGTCCTGAGTCTGTGAGTAGAGTTCTAGCTGCTTCTTTGAGAGTTCTGTTCTTCCGTTCAGTAACTCCATTTTGCTGGGGTGTGCGTGCAGTCGATGTCTCATGCTCTATTCCTTCTGCTTTGCAGAACTCCTCTATCATAGAATTAAGGAACTCAGTTCCTCTGTCAGAACGGATTTTGATAATTTTGGTGTTCTTCTCGACACTGAGCCTTTTCAGAAGCCTTGGTAACTCTGTTTTGACGTCAGACTTGTTGGCAATGAATGTGACCCAAGTATAGTGCGAGTAGTTATCGATGATCACTAAAGCATATTTCTTGCCTCTGATCGTCACTGGAGAGACTGGACCGAACAAATCCATATGTAGCAGCTGAAGGATTCCATCAGTGGAAGGAGATGGAACAGGTGGATTTTGATTCATTGTTTGCTTTCCCTTCAGACATGCTTCACACTGAGTGTCTTTGCTGAATACTTCATTCGGCAGTCCTCTTGCTAGAGTGTTTCTTGCTAGTTTGTTAAGCGTCTTGAAGTTGAGATGGCTGAGTCTCCTGTGCCACAGCCACCCCGTTCAGTCGTTCTTCGCTAACAAACAAGCTTCAGGTTCAGCTAGGTTCCAGTCAGCCACATAGATATTCTTCTTGCGCGAACCTGATAACACTGTTTTCCCGTGGATTTATCAATGACATCACAGAAACCAGCGTCAAATATCACTCTATTCGAGTTATCACAAAATTAACTGACATAGAGAAGGTTATGCTGAAGTCCTTCAACATATGATACTCTAGGAACTGTGGCAGTTCCAACATTTTGATTCCTGTGGAAGTCTTATAGAACTCCTGCTCTGATACCAATTGTTGGTCCTGAGAGCATGTTCAGGTGTAGAGGGGGGGGGGTGAATACACCTGAATCCGATTTTCTCAACTTTGAACACGAACAGTCCTGTTCAGGAAAGTGCCGTACTGAAAGAATTCAGCAGACCAAATAGCTATTCTGAATCGTGTTTGGCAAAGAGTCTGACTCTACTGAGATCTGCTAGCTGACTGAGTCAGAATTCAGTATCAGCAGATAGAGTTCAGTGGTGCGGAAATGTGTAGGCCCAAATTAGTTAAGTGGAAAACATTTTATCAAGACAGTCTCAATTTAGCAGAAAAAATAGTTCAGTATGCTGAGACCTAGTTGTATGATTTTAAAGGATAATTTTCAGTATGAACAGTTATTATCAATGCAACAGTAAATAAGAGAGCAAGCGAGAGACACAGATTTTTAAAGTGGTTCGGATACACAGGATCCTACGTCCACTGTCTCGAAAGGGCAGGAGGCTATTTATTATACTGAGTTAGTCTCAGTCAGCTTGTACACAGGACAAAGCCGCGTCTTGGAATTTATACTGAGCAAGACTTAAGCTTTTCGGATTGCTCGTTTGACTGCTCTCTTCTTGTTTTAGTTCTCTTTCCTTGTTTGCTCGTGAAGTAGCAGTCGTAGTAGTGCTTTCAAAAACTTGAATCATCCCTCTATTTATAGAGAAGAGATTGGGAAAGATCCGTTGGAGACGATGATCCCTTTCTCACTCTTTTGGTATCTAACGTCTCTTTTGAAAAAGGTGACAGTGTCCTTTCCCTCCTTTTCTGGAAATATGTTGACTTGCAGCTTTAGTAGGTAAAAAGGCACGTGTCTGCTTGTCATTCGTCGAGGTTTTGCAGAGTAGTTGAGATAGAACAGACTTCGAGGCATAATGAAGCTGACTTCTCTCTTCCTCGTATTTGACTATGCTGATTGTCGTTCAAAAGATCTGATAGTTCAGAAGACTGTCTACCGTTACTGAGTCTGATCCTGTAGAGAGTACTGAATTTACTCTACTGAAGGTCGGCTCTTAGATCGATGAACTACTCCTGCGAGTTCGGTTCCACCGACTCCTTCGATATCGCTCCCTCTGCCGAGTCCAATATCTATTGAGTCTTCTACATCTGGTGCTGAGGCTGATAATCTACTGAACGCCTAAAC
Organism: Lavandula angustifolia; assembly: GCA_028984105.1. NCBI lineage: Eukaryota > Viridiplantae > Streptophyta > Magnoliopsida > Lamiales > Lamiaceae > Lavandula > Lavandula angustifolia. The sequence continues at coordinate 14,620,056 of CM054812.1, read as the reverse complement.
CAGAGCAGAGTGTCTTCTGAGTCAGAACCCTCAGAGATAAAAACAATTACAACGGAATGGTTCACCAATCAGATAGGGTTTTGGGATCTTCAAATCTTCAAACAAATTCAGAGCACGAGGCTACTGAGCTTTGGTCAGTTAAGATAGAATCATTTCCCACTAAGTATGACTGTGCTGAGGATATAATCATCACCCAACAGTATCAAACTTATTGCTTCTGTGACTCTATAACCCTTTGCCTTAAAAGGCCTAGTCACCATCTTACCTTCCAAGCAGGATTCGCAAGTTGGAAATGGTTCAACTTGGAGAGACTCCAATGATCCATATTTCACCGACCTTTGGATCCTATTTAGATTGATGTGACCTAGTCTTAAGTGCCATAGATAAGTTTTGTTTACCTAAGAAGATTCTTTCCTCTTCTTAGGATTTGATGATGAGGAAGCAACATTAACAGATGTACATGGATTAGACGTAATAGTATATAGAGATCCATTTAAAGATCCATTGCAGATAAGATATTTCCCTTTCGAAATCGAAATTTGATCATCAAAAATAGATCTATAACCATCTACAATAAAAAGCTTTGAAACGAAAATAATGTTTCGCCTAAACTCAGGTACCAATAAAATATCTCTCAATACTAAACTATAGTCTAAAACAGATAAATGTAAATCTCCTATGGCAACAGCTGGAACTCGCGATCAATTGCCCATGGAAACCACCACCTCGCCATCAGCCAGAACCCTTTTCTGCAGAAACCCCTGCAAGGTGTAACAAACATGGTCAGTTGCTCTGGATTCTACTACCCACTCATGGGTAGATGCGGAAACAAGAACAGTTTCAGTTACTAAGGCGATGCGTGTACCTTTCTGTTTTGCCTTGAAGTCGGGACATTCAGTCTTCTAATATCCAACCTTACCACACTTGAAACACTTCCCCTTAGGTTTTTGAACCCCTCCGGTAGGTGCTAACTTCGTGCTCCCACTATTCTTCTTGACGTTTGTAGCCTTCTTGCCCTTTTTCTGGAATCCACCTTTCGGAGGGTTCCTAGAGCTGCTAGTAGTGTTCAAGATTTGGGTTCCCTTACCTTTAGTCTGACCCATGATTCCTTCTGCAGTAATTAACTCACTCGAAAGTTCATTCAGAGTGTATCTCTTCTTTGACATCACTACATTTAGGCGGAAATTCTCATATGACTTAGGTAGTGAATGCATAATGATATCTACCTTGATGCCAAGATCCAAGATACCACCAACATTTGCAACTCGGTCTAGCAGCTCGATCATATATAAAACATGATCCTGCACGGATGCACCTTCAGCCATTTTGCAGGTAGTAACCTGCCTTAGGAGATGAAATCTCTGAGATCTATCGGTCTCACCGAACTTTTCAACCATGGAATCCCATATCACTCCCGCATGGGGCGTGTTTTCATATTGTGAAGCAAGAGAATCAACCATAGTGGATAGAATGACAAAACGAGTCTTGTCATTATCCTCTACCCACTTTTCAGATTCCCTTATCTGCTCCTCAGTCGCCCCTTCTTCGGGGAGTTCAGGCTCAGGGGTACTGAGAACATACAAGATTTTCTCATTTTGGAACATTAGTATAAGGTTTCACCTCCACTCTTTATAGTTGCCAAGACCATTTAAGGGTCGACTCAAAGACCGTTAACAACAGCTTGAACAGACATATCTGAAAAATATTTAAAATAAAGCATGTAAGAAAAATTTAAATTTGCACATAATTCGTAATTGACGATCATTGTAACCATTTATAAAAACAATGATATTAAAAACCTCGAACATCTCTAGGAATTCCATAAGCAAGCCACGCAGGTGGACGTTTACTAGCGTAATCCTAAACCAAGCTATTTACCTGGCTCTTTAATTCCAATCCATGTCTAGGTTCTTAAGATGAAGGGAATTAATAGTTCGATATTCTGGACCATGTCACTATTAAAACGCGGGAAGGGATTTCGAGGGAAGTGAATTGTACCTGCGGTGACATCTAAGCATTGGCCATTAATTTGACCAAAATAGAATCAAATTCTCGAAATTGACATACTTACTCGAACCATGCCGCATTCAATTTGATCTAATTAGCCATCCTATTTAATTATTATCTTTTAGAATACTCGTGTTTACTAGGCACGCAAGCCACACAGGTGGACGTTTACGGCTTCGCTCCCACTACTCAATAATAATCAAATATTGTTTTGGAAAACTCATATCACAAAACTTGTAGCTCAAAGATGCAAGCAAGCCACACAGGTGGACATTTACTCACATAATCTTACTACTTTTGTGTAGAGTCCAATTAATGAAGGTCCAATTAAGTGTTTAATATCCAAATTAATGAAATCTAATTAAACATTTAATGTAAAGTTGATTAGTCTTTTTATTCAAAAGGTTTGTTACGAATCATGTATCATCACATAATTCCTAAAGCATGCAATTTCTAAATGCACATAGTAAAACGTGCTCGCGAAAATTAAAACATTCTTAATAACGACATAAATCCTATTTACATGTTTTTCTAAGCGCAATTAATCACATAATCACATGCTAAAGCATAATAATAAACAAATGCGCAAATAGGAAATTTAAAACGTCATTATCGAGCTTTAAACCACGTAATTCTTAACTATTACATAGCCCGATCAAAATACAACTCTTCGCTCTTCAAAATCTTTGAATTTAAAAACTGCATCGAAAACTGCCACGACGCCACGTCATCAGGGTGTCTGCCATGTGGCAGACACGTATACGCTTGGGGTCAGAAAGGGCTGATGTGGCGCGCCACGTCAGCGCGCAACGTCATCATCTTCATCAACAAGCAAAACCGCCGCCGACGCCTTTCCGCCGCCGCCTCCCTGACGTCCTTGGAGCCCCGCCGATGCGAACCAGACATGCCGTCACCGGATCACTGCTAGGAACGCGCGCAGCTGCGCGCCGTCGCGCCTCCCACATGCGCGTGGCTGCCGCCCCCGACGCGGCTGTTTCGGCCTACTTACGTCGTCTCCAGCCACGACCGACGTTGTCCAGACCTTTGGGCTGCGATGATTGGCCGAAATTAATAGCTGCAACGATTGGGTTACAGCGTATTACGCAGTCCGTCGCCGCCTTCTTCGCCGTCGTCTTCGCCGCTCAATTTTGCCTCTTTTCGATTCGCGATTCGCTCAATTGATTTAAGGGAAACGATCCATGGACGATTTTCGGCCACCATAAATGGATTCCGGCCGAAATCGTCCATCAATTTCCCTTAATTTTGAATTAACTCACCGGAAAAACATAAATTAGAGCAACAACTTCAGACGTCGATTCCGGTCGCATTCGAGATTGAATGATCCCATACGATATATCGACGCAAAGCTCGTAAGATGAGGAATCCAGAGGTTCAACCTGATCATCGATGGACACCAGATGCGCCGGGAATCACCGTCGCAAGATGTGGCTGAAACCTAGAAAACTAGGGTTTTCGGCGAAAATTAGGGTTTCATCTTCGTCTCGTTTTTCGTGCCTCCCAGACCAGAATACAGTACAGAAATAGTAAAATCACATAACAAATAGGTTCTATCAACTACTCATGGATTTTCTCACGAGAAAAACGTTACAACGGGGTCAAAATAGTGGCTCGCAGGCCGCCCCAAACAAGAAATTAGCCCGATAACGACGGAAATAAACCCTAATCATGCTCCCAAACAGCAACAATCAGAACCTAAACTGGCTCTGATACCAATTGAAGGAAATAGGAGGTGAAGAACGATATACCTTCCTCCTACGTATGTTGTTGTGGCTCTGATTGTTGCTCGTGTGTCAGATCTTCTGATCTATGTCCCGACCTTTTTCTTCCTCTGGGTGGTCAGAGAAGTGAAGAAAATAAGATTATGTCTCTCTATCTCTCACGCCGTGCGTGTGTATTAAGAATGTGTGTGTGTCTGTTTATGAACAGAATACTAATATATATAAGCTTCAAAAGCCAATATAATATTAATATTTGTAGCCCATTACTTTAATTATATTCCCAATGGGCTTCCACATAATTAGCCCATAATATAATTAATTAATCTATTAGGCTACTAATATTTATCAATTAATTGGCTTGGCCAATTAATTCTAGATAAATAATATTATTAAATAATGTAAAATTGCGTTAATCTATTAATAATGATTTATGAGAGATAATAAATAACTAGACAACTAATTGGGCCAGATCAGGGATCTAATACAATAAATAAAGCAGGGCCTCAAATTAATTAATTATCTATGCTCAACCCAGAGCAAAATTAATTAATAAACACAGATTCATTCCACCAGAGAATCCGTGCTAACTTACCCCTTTATCCCAAATTGAGCAAGGGCTTGTACTTTAGACTTAATCGATCTCCGTATTTAAGATAGAAATATCCGTTAATTAATTAAGCTCACTGACAGCTTAAATTAACTAACATCTTATTATATTCCTGAGTAGTACCACTTAACCTTATTAACACACCTGAACTTAATCAACCGGCCGAGTTTAGTGTGCTAATCCTTTCAAGTTCCTCAGGGGATATTATCAACCCATTTTACTAGGATACGGCTGCAAGATACAGACAATCAGCCTGAGCCACAAATAACTACTAACATCCAAGATACGTAGATCCGGTCGCGATGACGTTCACCATAGTAGGTCAAAGTGATAGATAGCCAAATGCGCTCAGCTGAAGTCTTACCAAGCTTAAGACCAGCTAAGTCACCGAGATCTTGGTTCTCCACTAAGGTCAGTTAGGAGAACACATCTCACCCTGATCCATCAATACACCACCTTAAGTGTACTAGTAAAGACAAGCAGCTAAGACAAGCCACTTCTTATCTATACTGCAACTTAAACCAACAACTTATCCTTAAGTTGTCTCACCTGTGATAACTGTTTATATCTTGTCAGTTCAACCAATTTGTGTTGTCTTCTGTAATACCCGACACACTACACAAATCTAACTTTTATACAAGATAAAGGATAACATGTGAAAATATATATATATATATATATATTTATCATATAGGAGAATAAAATAGTGGTAATGACAAAAACACACTTTATACAAGCATAAAAAACTGCTTCCAGTATACAAAATCCCAACAAAGTGTACTAGTAAAGACAAGTTGCAAAAACAAGCCACTTCTTATCTAAACTGCAACTTGAAATGACAACTTATCCTTAAGTTCTCTCAGCTGTGATAATTGTTTATATCTTGTCAATTCAACCAATTTGTGTAGTCTTCTATTATACCCGACACACTACACATATCTAACTTTTATACATGATAAAGGATTAAATGTGCAAATATATATATTTATCAGATAGGAGAATAAAATAGTGGTAAGGACAAAGCACATTGTATACAAGCATAAACAATTGCTTCCAGTATACAAAATCCCAACAATTCTCCCACTTATACTAAAGCAAACTTTGAGTATACAATGTGTCAGTTCTTGGTACAAACTTGTACACAACTATCTATCATATTTATCACTGCATCTTCTCCCACTGATACAAAATTTTCCGCAGTCCTAAGTAGGGCGCATCTCTACCATTCCTAAGCCACGAACATGCTTCTCGTAAGCCAGGATTGGTAAGCTCTTCGTGTAAGGATCAGTTTGTTGTCTTCAGTTCCAATTTTGTCAATCTCCACGTCTCCTAGATTTACGATTTCTCGTATGATGTGGTACTTCCCGTCTATGTGTTTAGACGACTTGTGGGATTTGGGTTCCTTTGAATTTACCTCTGCACCCGAGTTATCACAATAAATTGTGATAGTCTTAGGCAAATTCGGAACAATATCAAGATCCAGGAGGAAATTCTTGAGCCAAACTGCCTCTTTCGAAGCTTCTGAAGCAGCCACATACGCTGCTTCCATGGTTGAGTCTACAATGCATTTCTGCTTTGCACTCCTCCATGAGATGGCTCCACCTCCCAAGGTAAACACATAACCCACGGTAGACTTCTTCATGTCTCTATCAGCCTAGAAATCTGAGTTTGTATAACCCAAAGGCACTATACTGTCTGACTGGTAAACAATTTTATAATCTCTGGTCCGTTTAAGGTAATTGAGAATATTTTTGGCCACAGTCTAGTGTGCTTGTCCAGGATTAGATTGATATCTTGAGACCGTCCCTACAACATATGAGATATCTGGTCTCGTACAAAGCATTGCATACATGAGGCTACCGATAGCGGAAGCATATGATACTAGCCTCATACTTTCTATCTCTTCAGGCGTTTTTGTGCACTAATTCTTGGATAGAAAAATGCCATGTCTGAAAGGTTCTGAACCTCTCTTGGCATTTTGCATACTAAAACGAGCAATCATAGTGTCAATGTATGACGCTTGTGACAAGCTTAACATCCTTTTCTACCGTTCTTGGATAACCTTAATCCTAAGGATGTAAGCAGCTTCACCTAAGTTCTCCATTTGAAACTACTCGGATAACCACATCTTAACGTCTGATAACACTTCAACATTGTTGCCAATGAGAAGAATGTCGTCTACGCAAAATGCAAGAAACACCACTGTTGGGATGAAGATTCAGTAGACCAAATTTCTAGATTTGAAGATCCCAAAACCCCTAGGGGAATGATGAACCTTCATTTTTGTAATAGCTTAGTTTGAGTTCAGCATGTTAGGAACTCAATAGGCTAGAGTTCAGTAGCTGCAGAGTTCAGTAGAAGACCTTGCACTCAGCTGATAGACTCAGGATCGAAGAAGTCAATTGGTCAGCCGACCACCAACTGAATCTGCATATGAATTCGTGTCCATACACTAAATACTCAGAAGAACGTTAGTAGGAAGTCACTTCAGTTGAAGGTCCGAGGATTCAGAGGAAGTCAACCTTGATGTTTGACAAGTCTCACCTACCAATCTACTTCGACCAATAGGGAGCCGATATCGCTTTATCTTTTCTGACAAAAGCTGCTCCTAGACTGAAAAAGAGACGTATCTCTACAATGCGCCGACTTATCAATGTTCAAATTTGAGGAGCCGTTTACCTTGTCGTTTTGTCACGTGGTTAGACCCCTGTTCAACGGATCTATTCACAATCGACGACTATATAAGAGGAGAGTCTTCATGTAGAGACAAAACCGAGAACCAAAACTATCGATAAACAAAAACTCTTAACACTCAATTGAAGAATCTAGTAAAGAACTACCATTCATAGAAGAACCTTTTAGTTCATCACTTAGATTTATCCTTGTTCACCTTCTCTTATCTAAGCAAACCTAATTGTAATACTCATAGCTTAGAAACCACCCCGAGGAAGTTCACATTCTTGTGAAATCGTTCTTATTATAAGAACTTCCTCATAGTTGGAGAAGCCTCAAACTCTTTAGTTTGAAACCTTTGTAAAGTCACTACGACTATAAGTAGAGAATCTGTCCTGTGAACAGATCACTGAGAACTTGCTCAGTATAAGCATCAAGTTTGTAATTGTCTTGAGAACAGATCATTGAGACTTGCTCAGTATAAATTTAACAAGTATCCTGCTTTGGTCAGGACAGTGGACGTAGGACCCAATGTGTCCGAACCACTTTAAAAATCTGCTGGGTTGATTTACTGCTTTCCTTAACTGATCATATTACCTTAAAACTGTATTTCATCAAACTCAACATAAAACCGGTTTTCCAACCGAGACGTTTAATAGGGCATACACTTCCGCACACAACTCTGATACTGAACGACTGTTCAACTGACTCAAGTCAGTAGAGCTGAGCTCAGTAGAAGAAATCTTTGCCCACGCGATCTGAAAGCATATCTTGCTACCTGACTTAGTTCAGTAGCAAACTCAGCTAGAGCTGACTTTCGAGTTTGAGAAAAGAATCTTATTCAGGTGTATTCACCCTCCCCCTCTACACCTGAACCACGTCTCAGGACCAACAACCACTGATCCGTTAACACAGATATGGTACACGTTCACCTCGTTAGGACAGGATACAAAAACTACCTTGTCAAAATGTTGGTGCCATAACCGGGAAGATTGCATAAGTCCATAAATAGACTTCTTAAGCTTCCATACTAGATGCTCTCGCCCTCTTTCACATACCCTTCTGGTTGCTTCAAGGTGATCGGTTAAGAACGTGGTCTTGACATCCATCTGCCAGATCTCTAGGTTCATGTGAGCTACTATGGTAAGGAGAATCCGAATGGACTTGATCATTGCTACATGCGAGAAGGTGTCCTCATAATCGATACCCTCTTTCTAGATAAAACCCTTCGCCACTAGTCTTGCCTTAAATGCCACAATCTCTCTATTCGGTAATCTCTTTCTCTTGTATACCCACTTACTACCAATAGCCTTGCAGCCCTCAGGTAATTCTATGACCTTGTATACACCCATTCAGTTATGGACTCAAATTCCGAGTCCATGGCGACTCGCCATGAATCTACATCTATATCTCCTACTGCTTCGTTGTAGGTCCAGGGATCCACGGAGATGATCAGACGTCTCCCCAATGAACTTATACCAATCAATTGTAAATATCACCCTCCCACTACGTCGAAGAGTGTCAGACGCTATGTTAACAGATTGTGCAGTTGCTTGTGGAGCTCTATCTTGCACAACTGGCTCTCTGAGTGGATCTCGATCACCTTGTAATTCCTCAAGGATGATCTCGACTTGAGAATTATGATTACTAATATAATCCTCCTTTAAGAACCGAGCGTTGGTGCTAATAACGATCTTCTATTTATTAGGATCATACGACCCTCCATTTCCTTCAGATACCCTATAAACAACATAATATTTGAACGTAGCTCCAACTTGTCAGCCTGCTTATTCAGCATATAAGCAGGATACCCCCAAATCTTTATGCGGTACATATTGGGCTTGTGCCCGCTCCACAACTTGACTGGATTCGTGCTAACCGACTTGGATGGTACATGGTTCAGTAAATATGCCGCAGTCTCTAGGGCATATCCCCAAAAGGAAATTGGCATAGTTGCATAACTCATCATCGACCATACCATCTCTAAGAGAGTTTGGTTCCTTCTCTCTGACATACCATTCTGCTGAGGGGTGCCCGGTGCTATCAGTTGGGATGTAATCCCACATTCTGTCAAGTAATCCTTGAACTCGTTGGACATGTATTCCCCACCTCGATCAGATCGTAGTGTTTTGATTTCTTTACCTAACTTCTTTTCCACTTCTGCTTTGAATTCCTTAAAGGTTTCGAAGCAATCCTACTTGTGGCGAAGAAGGTGAACATATCCATACCTCGAGTAATCGTCAGTAAATCTGACAAAATACTCATACCCTCCACGAGCTTGTGTAGACATAGGTCCAGAAAAGTCATAATGAATCAAACATAGTGCTTTTATAGCTCTATAAGGCCTAGTCACCATCTTTCCTTCCAAGAAGGATTCACAGGTTAGAAATAGTTCCACTTGGAGAGACTCCGATGATCCATTTTTCACCAACCTTTGGATCCTATTCAAATTGATGTGACCTAGTCGTAGATGCCATAGATAAGTAGGATTTACCTTAGAAGACTATTTCCTCTTCTTAGAATTTGATGATAAGGAAGCAACATTAACATAATTACGCGGTTTACAAGTAATAGTATATAAAGATCCGCTTAATGGCCCATCACATATAAAATCACCGTCTTTCATGATAGAAACATCACTATCGAAACTTGATTTATAATCATCCATGGTGTTGAGTTTTGAAGCAAAAATTACGTTTCATCTAAACTCAGGCACATATAAAACATCTTTAAGTACTAAAACAGAACTATCAAAAGATAGATGTAAATCTCCAATGACAATTGCAGGAACTCTCGATCCATTGCCCATTGAGACTACAACCTCGCCATCGCTCGATTCCCTTTTCTGCAAGAAACCTTGCAAGGTGTAACAAACATGATCAGTTGCCCCCGAATCCACCACGCATTCGTGGGTAGAAGAGGAAACCAGAACAGTCTCAGTTACAAGAGTGACTCGCATCTCTTTCTGTTTTATCTTGACATCTGGATAACAATTCTTCCACTGTCATTTCTTACCACACTTGAAGAACCTTCCTTTCTGCTTTGGCATTCGCATACCGCCGGTAAGGACCGTCTTCTTACTCCCACTGCTCTTCTTGAATTGACCACCCTTTCTGCTCTTTTTCTGGTTTCCACCTTTCGGAGGATTCCTTGAGCTACTAGGCATATTCAAAACTTGAGCGCACTTGCCCTTTCCTATAACCTCTTTGACCGCTACCAACGATTTGAGTAACTTACTCATAGTAAACTCGTTCTTAGACATAGAGGTCCTAAAACAGAAATTCTTATAGGACCTTTGTAGAACATTTATTGGGAAGGTAAGATATCGCTTCCACTCTATAAAATTATTTAAACCCGTTAGAGTTTGGTTGGTGAGACTGTTTAGGAACTAAAAAAATAAAATTGAGCAGACATATCTGAAATATAATTTAAAAATTAAAAAGCATGTAAAAACTAATATTTGCACATAATTTGTAATTAATAATCATTGTAACCTTTTGTAAATACAGTGATATTAAAAACCTCGAACAACTCTAGAAATTCCACTCGTAAGCCACGCAGGTGGACGTTTACTAGCGTAACCCTAAACCAAGCTATTTATCTAGCACTTTAATTCCAATATATGCCTAGGTTCTTAAGATGAATGGTATTAATAGTTCGATATTCTAAGCATTGACCATTAATTTGACTATTAAAACGCGGGAAGGGACTTCGAGGGAAGTGAATTATACATGCAGTGGCCTGCAGTGACATCTAAGGATTGACCATTAATTTGACCAAATTAGAATCAAATTCTTGAAATTGACATACTTACGAGAACCATGCCGCACTAAATTTGATCTAATTAGTCATCCTATCTAGTATTATCTTCTAGAGTACTCGTGTTTACTAGGCACGCAAGCCACGTAGGTGGACGTTTACCACTACTCAATAGTAATTATATATTGTTTTGGAAAACTCATCTCTTTGTAGCTCAAAGATGCAAGCAAGTCACGCAGGTGGACGTTTACTAACATAATCTTAGTACTTTTGTGTAGAGTCCAATTAAATGGAGGTGCAATTAAGTGTTTAATATCGAACTATTAATACCATTCATCTTAAACCACATAAATCCTAAAGCATGCAATTTCTAAGCGCACATAATAAAATGAGCTCGCGAAAAATAAAACATGCTTTAATACGATGTAAATCCTATTTTCACGCTTTTCTAGGCGTAATTAATCACATAATCGCATGCTAAAGCATAAGAATAAATAAATACAAAAATAGGAAATTTAAAACGTCGTTATCGGGCTTAAAAATACATAATTCCTAACTATTACATTGCCCGAACAAAATACAGCTCTTCGGTCTTCAAAATCTTCGAATTTGGAGTTGTTTTCATCGTCGCCACATCATCAGGGCATCTGCCACGTGTCAGATGCTTGGCAGACACGTGTACTACCACGTCAGCAAGGGCTGATGTCCGCCGCACCTTTCCGCCGCCTCCCCGACGTCCTTAGAGCCCTGCCGACACGAACCAGGCAGCGCCGCTTGAGCATGCGCGCGGAACGGGAAGTCCCAGCCGCGGCACCCGCGGCTCCTGCCCGTCGCTGCTGCCTCCTCTATCTCACGAAGAAAGTCTCGTCGCGTCTCTGACGTCTAGGCCACCTTTATTTGGCCGCAATTACCGCCGCTGCAATGTGCCGCTACGTAATTATGTAGCTTGTTGTCGGCGAGCTTCACCGTGCAAATTAACCTATTTCCGAGCATGATTCGATCAACTAAAAGAGGGGAAATGTAATTGGAACACTCAGGACCACTGTGTAATGGATTCCGACCGAGATTAGTTCATTAATTTCCAAATTTCAAATGATTCGCCGGAAAGAATTCATGGTGAGTAGAAAAACTTCAAACGTTGATTTCGGCCGCATCCGGGATCGGATGAACCCATACAACCTATCAATGCAAAGCTCGTGAGATGAGGAATCCAGAGGTTTAATCCGATCATCGATCGAACACTGTACGCGCTAGCAATCGCTGCCGCAAGATGCGAAGGAACCCTAGCCAAACTAGGGTTTTAAGCCAATTTGGGGATTTCTTCTCCGTCTCATTTTTCGCGCCCGTTGAACCGATTATAGTGCAATAAACGGTAAAATAAAACACATTTGTCCTATAATCTACTCGTGGATTTTCTCACGAGAAAAACGGTACAAAGGGGTCAAAACAATGGCTCGCAGGCCGCCCCAAACACGAAAATTAGCCCGATAACGACATAAATAAACCCTAGACATGCTCCTAAAAGCAACAATCAGAGCCTAAAACCAGGCTCTAATACCAATTGATAGAACTAGAGAGGAAGAAATTGTAACTTCCTCCACGTATGTTGTTGTATCTTTGATTGTTGCACGTGTTTTAGATCTTCTTATCGGTGTCCCAACCCTTTTCTTCCTCCTTGTGGTAAGAGAAATAAAGAAAAATAATATTGTCTCTCTTTCTTAATTGCACGTGTGCATTTTAGAATATGTGAATGTCTGTTCTGATTATGAACAAAATACTAATATATATAGGCTTCAAAAGCCAATATTATATTAATATTTGTAGCCCATTAATTTAAATATACTTCTAATGGGCTTCTACATTAATGAGCCCATAATATAATAAATTAATATGTTGGGCTACTTTTATTTATCAATTAATTGGTCCAACCAATTTATTCCAGATAAATATTTTTAGGAGATGATTCAACAGTAGAATGTTTAGAAAATTTGGCTGATCCCAAAACCCCATGTTGATTGATGAACCATTCTTTTGTATTTGTAACGCCTTGGTCTATGAGAGTTTCAGACTCAGTAGACTTGCCTTCAGCATGGTCACAGGCTCAGAAGTTCTGTCTGCTGATCCTCTGTAGACTTTCCGCCTCAGTACCATGGAGTGAAGATTTTGTAGTACTGGACTCAGTAGGAGTAGCATACTGAAAGGTGTTCAGGAGTCAGTAGAACTAGACTCAGCAGGAGCAGTTTATTGAACTCAGAGACGACCTTCAGTAGAGTTGAACTCAGTAGGAGTATACTACTGAATCCCTGGTCAGACTCAGCAATGGCCAGACAGTTATCTTAACTGTCAGTGGTCTTCAAAGAATAAATCAGTAGAGTTATCCGAGGTCGTACACATTAGAGAAGTCAGCTTCAGTATCTACCTTGAAGTCTGAATATCTCAACAACTCTCGGTGCCTCGACCAATGACAAGCAGCCAACTGTTAAAGTGTCTGGTAAAAGCTGCAAGTCAACCACTTTCCTAAAAAAGATAGTGGACTCTGCACGATTTCAAAAGAGTCGTTAGCTACCTAAATAGAGTGACACGTGGACAGTTCGTCTCCAACGGATCTATCCATAGCTCACCTCTATAAATAGAGGGAAAATCAAATCATTGAAAAAGAGAGATAGCACACGATATACGAGCATCAAGCAAACAAGAACACAAGCTTTCCACGAAGAACTGCAGAGAAAATAACCAACCACGAAAAGCACTCACACTGCTCTAGGGAACCCAAGCTTTCATAGAATCAAAGCCTCTAACATCGAAGTGAAGAACACGAACTTAGAGAGATTATTATTCGTTGTTATTCACTCTAGAATCCTTTCTTGTTCCCTTTCCCTCTAGCCTAAACTCAACTGAATTTATCTATAGCTTAGAACCGAAGGAGTTCATCTCTTGAACTCCTTCATCGTTGGAAAAACATTCAAACATATTTTTGTTTGATTCTGTAAACTGAGACTTGCTCAGTATAATCACAAGGCTGTGTTTGTCCTGTGTACAAACCGACTGAGACTAACTCAGTATAATAAAATTGCCTTCTGCCTTGTTCAGGACAGTAGACGTAGGATTTTGGATATCCGAACTACTTTAAAAGTCGCTGTGTCATTTTACTGTTGCATTGATTTACTGTTCATTTAGAAAATTATTTACAAAATCATTCAAAAGAGTTTCAGTAAAAAGCTTAACTAAGTGCACTAATCTACTGAAACAGTTTTCTTAAACAAACGTTTTCAAACCAAACTAAATCAGGCCTACACAATTCCGCACACTACTAAACTTCTGCTGAACGATATTGAATTCTGACATCAGTTAGCTAGCAGACCTCGGTATAGACAGTCACTCTGTCCACGCGATCAAGAACAGTTCAGTAGGCAATCTCCGTAATCGGAATGTTCGCGTTCAAGTTTGAGAATAAGGTTTTCAGGTGTATTCACCCCCCCCCTCTACACCTGAACGTTTGACTCGGGACCAACAAATAATATTATTAAATAGTGCAAAATGCATTAATCCATTAATAATGATTTCTAGAGACAATAAATAACTAAGCAACTAATTGGGCTAGATCAGGGATATAATATAAGAAATATAGTCGGGCCTCAAATTAATTAATTATCTATGCTTATCTATGCTTAGCCTAGAGCAAAATTAATTAATAAACACAAATTCATTCCACTAGAGAATCCATGCTGACTTACCCCTTTATCCCAACTTGAGCATGGGCTTGTATTTTAGACTTAATCGACCCCGTATTTAAGATAGAAATATCCGTTAATTAATTAAGCTCACTGACAACTTAAATTAATTAACATCTTATTATATTTCTGAGTAGTACCACTCGACCTTATTAACACATATGAACTTAATCAACCGACTGGGTTTAGAGTGCTAATCCTTACGAGTTACTCACGGGATATTATCAACCCATTTTACTAGATACGGTTGCAAGATACAGACAACTAGCCTGAGCCACAAATGACTACTATCACCCAAGATACGTAGATCTGGTCGCGATGACGTTCACCATCGTAGGTCAAAGTGTAACTAAATGCACTCAACTTAAGTCTTATCAAGTTTAAGACCAGTTAAGTCACAGAGATCTTGGTTCTCCACTAAGGTCAGTCAGGAGAACACATCTCACTATGATCCATCAATACACCACCTTAAGTGTACCAATAAAGACAAGCAGCCAAGACAAGCCCCTTCTTATCTAAACTGCAGCTTAAAACGACAACTTATCCTTAAGTTGTCTAAGTTGTGATAACTGTTTATATCTTGTCAGCTCAACCAATTCGTGTAGTCTTCTATGATAATCGACACATTACACTAATCTATCTTTTATACAAGATAAAGGATTACATGTGCAAATATATATATATATATATATATATATATATATATGTAGATATATATTATCAGATAGGAGAATAAAATAGCGGATCTTGCGTATTCAAACCACTCTAAAAATTTACGTGTCATTTACTGTTACATTGAATACTGTTCATTCTGCATAAACTAAATTTCAAAAAACCATGCAAGTATTGCTTTTCAGCAAAGGTTTTAATACATGCATTAATATATTGAACACTTTTCAGTAAAGAAAGGTTTTTCAAAAAGAGACGAATAAAAGTTGGGCTTAGTCATTTCCACACTAATTCTTGTACTGAACTACTTGTCTACTGATTTTAGTCAACAAACATTATTCAGTATACTAAATCACTCAGCCACGATGTCAGAAAGCTTGGACTTAGGTGTACTCACCCCCCCCCATTTAGGAAGCAAAAGAGCGAGCTAAGTCTATTTAGGAAGCAAAATCAGTAAATATTGACTTTCGCGTTTGAGTTTGAAACTTGGACTTAGGTGTACTCACCCCCCCCCCCCACACACACACCTCTGGACCAACAATTGGTATCAGAGCGGTGTTCTTCTGATCACCTTTTTGAGATATAGTGATCTACTTGAACAAATCCTGAAAATGTTTTCATTGCATTTCATATTTCTTTAATTCATTCCATACTCTCTTTTATGACGTATGATATGTCAGGTATAAGGATGGTGCCTATGTTCTTAGTAGAGAACTACGGCGTATGATGAGTTAGAATGGACGCACAATTGACGTCACTACATGATAGCATGACAGATGTTCTGGAAAAGGGGGCGATTGTTTCCATCATAGTTAGTGTCGACTATGACACTGGCAGCGCTGCTACAGGGGAGAAGGTTCCAAAAGATAAAGATACCTTCACGATTGAAGAGTGAAAGTTGCACAATCTTGACCGATTTGCTCGGAACGCCCAACAATAAGTGACTATTATCTCGGAAGAGTTCAAGATTGCAAGACAACAAAGGAACTCTGAGATGCTCTAGTTCTACTAAGTTAGGGGACTCAGAAGATTAAAGATAACAAGTTAGAGCTGGAAATCCAAAAGTTTGATACATTTACGCTGATGAAATAATTGAAGATCTCAACATCAGATTTACTAATCTAATCAACACTATCAGTGGGATGAGAAGAACGTTCAACAACAAGGAGATGAATATGAAAATACTCAGAGCGTTACCAAGACTAGTGTAGAGTTCACTTACCACTTACCTATTGAAGGATCGATAATGACGATATACCTGCGTCCTTGGATAATCTCGAATTCTTGCTCGTGTATGGAGCTTCTGGAATGGGTTCCGGCCTTTCCTTTCCTCCGTGTGGACAGAGATTTGAGAGGAATGTAATTCTGCACTCACACACGTTCTCACATTTTTCTCACGGTTTTTTGTAAATGAATGGCGTGTATATTTCTGAACTGAAAGTGTATATATTTATAATATAACGTTTATAACATTATATTTTAATTGTGGGCCCATTAGTAATTATATTGCTAATGAGCTTCCAATAAATTCATATCAGCCTATAATATAATTAATAATAGTTGGGCCACCTATTTATCAATTAATTGGTCCAGCCAATTAATTACATATAAATATTTCTCATATTATTAAATAATATATAAGTACACTAATCTATTAATAATAATTCCTGGGAGAACAGAAAAAATATTGGGCATCTAATTGGGCCAGACTAGGGATCTAATACAAGAAATAAAGTTGGGCCTCAAATTAATTAATTATCTATGCTTAACCCAGAGCAAAACTAATTAATAAACACATATTCATTCCACTAGAGAATCTGTGCTGACTTACCCTTTTATCCCAACTTGAGCAAGAGCTTGTATTTAGACTTTATTGATCCCCGTATTTAAGAAATAAATATCCATTAATTAATTAAGCTCACTGACAACTTACATTAGTTAACATCTTATTATATTCCTGAGTAGTACCACTCGACCTTATTAACACACGTGGACTTAGTCAACCGACCGAGTTTAGTCTGTTAATCGTTACGAGTTCCTCAATGGATATTATTAACCCATTTAACATGGATATGGATGCAAGATATAGAAAACCAGCATGAGCTATAAATAACTACTATCACCCAAGATACGTAGATCCAGTCGCCATGACATTCACCATAGTAAGTCAAAGTGATAGATAGCTGAATGCACTCAGCTGAAATCTTATCAAGTGGCGGACAAGCCACTTCTTATCTAAATTACAGCTTAAACCGACAACTTGTCCTTAAGTTGTCTCAGCTGTGATAACTGTTTATATCTTATTAGTTCAACCAATTGTGCAGTCTTCTATATCTACAACACACTACATAATCTAACTCTTGTACAAGATAAATGACCAACATGCGCAAATATAATTAATCAGATAGTAGAATAAAAACAGTAGAAAGGAAAAACACATTGTATACAAGAAAAAAGTTGATTTCAGTATAAAAAATTCCAGCACTTATGGCGTTCTGTCCTTAACTCATTTTCTCCAGATCATGTATTTTGAGAGATCAAAAGTGAGGAGTTTGAGCATAATCTCCCACAACTAATTTTGGGGGCTACTGCCGACACACCAAGAGAACATGCCTTCAAGGCAACCTTCAGTACACCAACAATTTCAGCAAGTCACTCAGCTGCAACAACCATGTCAAATCCCAATGCTAAGAACCTTGTTGATCCCTATGCCCTACTCGCTCTGAAGTATCAAAAGGAGAAAGATTGAGTTTGGAAACTAAAAAGAGTGAGTCTAACAACCAACATGACTACAGGAACACGGAGAACTCTCCTACTCAGTTGAAGGACACAATTAGGAGAGAAGGCGGAACCTCCTGATGTTACAACTATAAGAAGACTAAACATTATCACTGTGAATGTCCAGAACTTTCAGGAAAGGAGAGAGCAGAAAGACAAGCTCGAAGAGATGGGTTCTCCAAGAATAGACAAACTTATATAGCTGGAAAATTATCCGACTGCTCTGTGGAAGATGACCTTTTCATGACTCTTCAAATGACTAGCCTGCATTGATAGCTAGAGAGGCCATCGATACTGAAAAAGCCTAATGGGCTGAGGTAACCTCTGAATACCATATTAATACCTATTCACCACACATAACACGCAGAACATGCTCTCTAGCTGGAGAAGCGCTAGACGTAGTTCTGGCATATGAGGAATTCCAGGAAGAAAAAATTCAAATGAGCATGCAATTCAGCAAAATAATTCAGGAAAAGCAAGGAAATCAAATACTTTCTCTGGGAAGTCAAGTCACTACTAAGTCTGAAGGACTTATTTTGAGATAGAAGGAGGAGACTGAATATAATATATGATAACCAAGTCTCAACAATAAGAAATTCACATTTTAGTCCTGACCAAGGAGATTGCTAAAAAGGTATTGAGATTGTACGATTGAATCAGAGGCTCTCTGAAGTTAAAGCAGACCATGAAGCACTCAAAAAGAGTGATGAAGTATGGAGAGCTCCGAATGAACAATACATTGGAGCAAAAAAGAAGCTAGAAGGGATGCTGAGGAACCAAAGACCAACCTTCTCCAAAGAAGGAATTGGATACACACAAGAGGTATTAACTTCAGCTCGTGGAGGCATATGTTTGTTTAATGGGGACCATAATACGCCAACTCTATCAGTACAATGTCCGGAGTTCAAATCTCAAAACACCCTAAATGAATCAAGGGGGAACAAAGAAACTCAGATGGGCTGAAAAATGCGGACAACCACAGTGGACACATCTTGCTTAGTATGGATCATACTACTATGAGCCCACTGTCAGGAGAAGTCCAAAAACTCAGAAGAAAAGGACTCCTGAATCGCAGAAGTCAAGGAAGTCAGTGTCTCCTAGTTCAGTAATGAGATACATTGACAACAAATGAAAGAAGTTGTCTGAAACCACCAGGTTGTCAAATATACTTGGGTTCCAAAACTGACTAACATCTAAGGACCCAATCTGAAAATAAAGGGGGACCTGAATTTGTCTCTATTTCGCAGGTGCATAATGACCCATAGTACGTGGACAACCGATACTCAAGACAGATGACATACCAGAAGAATCTGCTGAAAAACTATGTCTGAGAGGAAGGATGTTAGGTGATGATTTAATATAAGATTTGAAAATCCCAAAACCCCTAGCTGAGTGATGAATCAACATAATATAATAACTTAGATCAACTCAGTTGTTAGGAGTTCAGTAGGCTAGACTTAGTTTAGTAGCTGTTATATACTTAGTAGATTATTCTTTTTAGCAGTTGATGGGCTAAGTGTTTGAAGACTCAGTAGAATTCAACAGAACCGACTGAATATATGTTGAGTATCAGTATAGAAGGATTGACCTACATGTGAATCTCAGAGAATGTCAGTAGAGGACCACTCAGTAAAGTGTCTGATGTATCAGAGAAAGTCAACTCAGCATAAGTCTTGGAATTTGATCAAGCCAAACTTACCAATCAACCTCGACCAATAAGGAGCTGCCAACACTGTACTTGCTTTGACATAAAGTTGCGCTTAAGCTGAAAAAGAGAGAATCTCTACAGTGATGTTCAAAATTGAGATGACTATTTTTCTTATCGCTTTTAACACGTGGCTAGGTCCTCTCCAATGGATCTTTTCATGGGTCAAAACTATAAATAGAGATCAATCTTCAAACGTTGAAGATACAACTACACAACCAGGAACACAAAGCATTAAAGCGATCAAAGCTCTAGCACACTCAAAGTCTACTAAGCGAAGAACGCTCAAACCATAGAAGTATGTTATAGTTTTTCACTCTAGAGTGACTTAATGTTGGGAGATGACTCAGCAGTAGATTGTTTAGAAGATTTGGCTGATCCCGAAACCTTAATTTGATTGGTGAACCTTTTCGTAGTAATAGTAATGCCTTAGTTTCTGAGAGTTTTAAACTCAGTAGACTTTCCTTCAGCATGGTCCAGGCTCATAGATATGTTTGTTGATCCTTCAGTAGACTATCCGCCTCAGTACCATGGAGTGAAGACTCAATAGTGCTGGACTCAGCACTAGCAGCATATTGAGAGGTGTTAAGATTCAGTAGTGCTGGACTCAGCAGGAGTAGCATACTGAAATGATTCAGTAGTGCTGGACTAAGCAGGAGCAGCATACTAAAAAGAGTCAGTAGAACTGGACTCAACAGGAGCAGTTTACTAAAGTCAGAGTCGACCTTCAGTAGAGTTGGACTCAGCAGGAGTATACTACTGAACCCCAGGTCAGACTCAGCAACGGCCTGACAATCTCCTTGATTATCAGATGATCTTGTAAGATTAAATCAGTAGAGTCATTCGAGGTTATTCACATCAGAGAAGTCAGCTTCAGTATCTGCCTTGAAGTCTGTATGTCTCAACTACTTTCTACTCCTCGACCAATGATGAGCAACCAACTGTCAAAGTTCTGAAAAAGCTGCAAGTCAACCACTTTCCGGAAATAGAGGAAAAGACTCTGCGAGATTCCTTAAAAGAGTCGTTAGCTACCCAAAGAGAGTGACATGTTGACATTTCGTCTCCAACGGATCTATCCATAGCTCACCTTTATAAATAGAGGGAAAATCAAATCGATAAATAACACAACAGAGTGATTACGAGCATTAAACGAAGAAGAACACAAGCTTTTCGCAAGAACTTCAGTGAAACACTCAATGCAAAAGGCGACTACTTTGCTCTAGGGAACCAAGCTGAATAGAATCACAGCCTCTAGTATCCAAGTGATTGAACACGAACCCAGAGAGATTATTCCTCATTGTTCATCAATCTAGAAGCCAATTCTTGTTCCCTTCTGTTGGTCCCGAGAGCATATTCAGGTGTGGGGGGGGGTGAATACACCTAAAAACCGATTTTCTCAACTTAAACACGAACAATCCTTTTCAGGATGATGTCGTACTGAACAAGTTCAGCAGACCAGATAAGCTGTTCTGAATCGTGTGGCAGAGTGACTGACTCTATTGAGATCTGCTAGCTGACTGAGAGTCAGAATTCAGTATCTTACAGACAGAGTTCAGTAGTGCGGAATAGTGTAGGCCCAATTCAGTTGAGTTAGGAAAACGTTTTTATCAAAACAGTTTCAGTTGATTAGTGCAGTCTGTTAATTTTGCTGAAACTCAGTTGAATGATTTAAAGAATATTTTCAGTATGAACAGTAAATCAATGCAATAGTTAAACATAGAACACAAGACACAGAGATTTTTAAAGTGGTTCGGACACAAAAATCCTACGTCCACTGTCCCGAAAGATCAGGAAGCTATTTATTATACTGAGATAGTCTCAGTCGGTTAGTACGTTGGACAAACACTGGTCTTGAGATTTATACTGAGCAAGTCTCAGTTTACACAGTTATCAAACTGAGTGTTTGAAAAACTCTCCAACTGTGAAGGAGTCCTTTACAATAAGGATCAGTTCAAAGGTGAACTCCTTCGTCTAAGCTATGGATATATTCTATTGAGCTTAGGTTAGAGGGATAGGGAACAATGATGTGGCTTCTAGAACGACAAATAGCTAAGTATAGCTTTAGGTTCGTGTATCGTTGTTTGGATACTAGAGGCTGTATTAATCAGTTCAGCTTGGTTCCCTATGAGCTGGAATGTAGTCTTTCGCCGAAGATAAATTCTTTGAACTTCTTGAGGAAGACTTAGACTTTTGGAATTTTGCTCGTTTGAATGCTCTGTGTGTTCTTGAGTGCTCGTTATTTCGTGTGCTTCAAATTTGATTTATCCCTCTATTTATAGAGAAGAGATTAGGATAGATCCGTTGGAGACGATGATCCTTTATCTCTCTCTTTTGGGTAGCTAACGGCTCTTTTGAAGTATGGTGGCAGTGTCCTTTCCCTCCATTTCTGGAAAGTTGTTGACTTGCAGCTTTAGTAGGTATAGAGTACGTGTCTGCTTGTCATTGGCCGAGGTTCAGAAGGTGGTTGAGACAGAACAGACTTTAAGGAGATCTGAAGTTGACTTCTCTCATCCTCGTATTGACTCTGCTGAAATGACTTCAAAGATCCTGACAGTCAGAAGACTGTCTGTCCGTTGCTGAGTCTGATCTCTGATTCAGTAGCATGCTCGTGCTGAGTTGGCTCTACTGAAGATCAGCTCTGAGTACAGTGAACTACTCCTACTGAATTCAGTTCCACTGACTCCTTTCAGTATACTGCTCCTGCTGAGTCTAGTATCACTGAGTTTTCTACTTCTGGTGCTGAGGCAGATAATCTACTGAGTGCCTGAACCAGAGCAGAGGCTCTGCTGAGTCTGAAACCTCAGAGACAAAACATATTACAACGTAATGGTTCACCAATCAAAATAGGGTTTTGGGATCTTCAAATCTTCATAGACTTATTCAAAGCACAGGGCTACTGAGCGTATGATACCACTGAAGACTGAGTCATTTCCCACTATTTATCAACATTGCTGAGGATAAAATCATCACCCAACATTTTCCCCCTATTTGATGACGCCAAAACCTAATAACTATCAACTAAACAACCTAACACTATGACTTATCAGAAACATACCTCCTTACAAAGTATTACAAGTAGGATCAGTGGAGTTGTTCTTCAAGTCCTAGACTATAGAGGGGATCAGGGCAGAAAGTCAGAATAAATACCGAGACTAAACAACAATTTCCCCCTGTCTTAACAACATTTTCCCCAATACTATCAAGTCTATCAGAATCTAGCTAAGCAACAACTGGCAACAAGTAACAGACAGTGAGTGTGTGAGTTAGTAATCACTTCAGTGATTCTGAGTGTTAAACATAAACAAACACAGCTATTCAGACAATAAGATATTGTCAAAGCCAAATAGAGATATTATTTATATGAGAATATCAGTACAGTTACATCTCTGCTAGACTAAAACAAGAAAGAAAGATACACGGAGAATACAGAAGCAAGAAGTCATTTGAACTGCCTAGTCCTGTCTTTGAAATCTTGAGATTGAGTTTCAGGAAGAGGCACTCCATACATGCGATAAGTGACCTTTCTCAGCTTCAGTATCTCAGCAAAGTCCGCTGGGTCTTCTTCATCAAGGAATTTGGCTTCAGCAGCGTCCTTCACTTCTTTCTCTATCACACCGTAGTGTGGATCCATCAGGTCTCTGTAGGGGTAGCAGGATTCTGGGGTCTGGAACTCTGACTTCAACATTTTCTTTGACAGCTTTTTGCAGTCTGGCATACATATCTAAGTCAGCTCTCATGATCCATTCATTATAAGCCACTGACTTGCGCTTCTCAGACCAGAATCTCCAGAAATAGTTCCTTTTTATGAACTCGATCTTCAGTGCTTCCCACCTCTGAGTGAATTCCACTGGTATCCATTCATCTGTTCTAGGCCATATGTGAGTCTTCAGATCTGTAGGCTTCCTGAATCTCCTGTATCTATAGGGGATGTCAGCCTTTGCAGGGATCCTCTGACTAGCTTCCTTTTCAGTTCTCAGCTGAGAGCCTCAAGATCTGCCATCCTTATTCTCTCTCTGGCTGCTTCTATTTGCCTAGCCTCTTCACCTCTGTATAAGTATCTGTCTAACTGAGCCCAGATTTCTTCCATCTCTTGTTCCTGTGCATTCGAGGCAGTGTAGGAAGGCTTGTGAGGTGGCTCTTCTTCTGAGCCAGCAGGCGTTGATGATCTTCCTTTGGAAGTGCCCTGCTGTCCAGTAGATTGATGTTGTTGCTGCTCCTTCTCCTTTTATTTATCAGTCTCGTCGTTGAGTTTAAGCGTTTTAGGAGGCAGCCTAGCACCTGTTTTCTTGCCTCCAGCTGGAGCCTTAGTTTTTCCTTTAACAGGCTTCTTCTTAGGTTTGTTGGCTACTTTAGCTTCGGCTATCTCCCTAGCCAGCTTCTCATCTACGGCTATCTGAGCCTCCTCCTCCGGAGTTATGAACCTCCTGGGTTCTTTCTTCTTGGAGGGAGGGGTTGGGAGTTTCAGAAGTTTCTTGCCTTTACCGGCAACTGGAGGAGGAAGAGGGGCTTCTTCCTCTTCTGAGTCCTCCTCGTCAGCATACTCAGCTACTTCCTTTATAATGTCAAGAGGAGTTTGAGTAGCCTGAGCTGTGACTTCTTTGGCTCCTGAGCCACTTGGGCCAGTCTCAGTTGATGCTGCACTGGCACTCGAGACACCCTGGGCCTCGCCAGTTTCAGTTGGTCCAGTAGGGGCAGATGACTGAGTTGAAGTTGCCCCTGCTACTGACTTTGCTCTCTTTGGAGCTTTCGGTGTCAGCTCCTTAGTTGCATTTTCAACTACACCTTCCCCCTTTTTTACTAAACCTTCCCCCTTTTTGGCATCAGCAATTAGGGTTGGGGGCGGAGCAGATACCTTTCTGTTCTGGCTTTTGTATGAGATTGACAGATCGTCCAGCTTGGTATGTATTTTTGTCAGAGCCTCATGCAGCTCGTTTTTCTCATTGGTCAGCTGATCGCTGTATTCTTTGTGTGAGAGATCAGCCGCAGCCTTGAACTCTTTCAGCTGCTGTTCTACCTTCTCTTCAACGGCCTTCTGAATGGTTTCTATTCTGAGTTCATTGGCTTGAGAGATGGCAGTGACTGATTCAGTGTGAGCGGTTTGAGCGGCCTTGTATGCATTCATCAGTTTGTCCTGGCCTTCCTGAATTGTCTTGAGCTGAGCCTCGAAGTCAGCTCTCTGCGTAGCTAAGGCATTCGTCAGAATGCTGGAGAAGTCAGGGACTTGAGATGTAGAAATGACTATTCTGAGACCCTGCAGCTCTGCACTCTGTGCCTCAGTGGTTTGCCGCCAAGTTTTGTGGATGGTACGGGCAAGTAGGCGATTTTGGGTGCCTTGATTCTTCAGTGCCCTGGCCACTGTTTTAGAACGATGGCTCTTTGGGCTGGGCGCTACTTCGAAAGCAGATTGGAGAAGAAGTTGAGCAGGATCAACTGCTTTCGAAGTACCAGCCACCGTCTGCCCAGGACCAAGGATGCTGAGTGGAGGGTCAGCAGTGGATGCAGTGGCATCCTTGTCCTGTTGAGTTCCCTCATCAGGCTTCTCAGGACCTGAATCATGGGGTGGGTCCTGACCATCGGGGTCAGACCCATCTGAGGGCCCAGGTGCTGAGACAGGCTGTCTGTCGTTCAGCAGAGTGAGCATGGCCGCCCTCAGATCCTCGAGCGTGCTGAGGTCAAATGGCTCTGAGTAGCCAATCTTCCCCCTTATCAGCAGCTCTTCCTCATGGAGTTGTTCGCAGGAATGGTGAATGACTAGTCTCTTTAGGTTATGTCATTCCTGGAACCTTATCAACATGTGGAGCTTCGCCTGCCTAGCCAGTAGGACAAGATCTGAGTGGCTGGCGATCTCCGGAATCACTTTAGCAATCTCTCGGGAGGCTCTGGATTTGAGAGCTGAGGCCTCAATCCCGACAAATTCTGACTCTGAGGCTGTCTCCGAGTCCTCGACTTCAATCGGAGACGCCTGTTTCTCAGCAGATGGGATGCTGCTGAGTGGAGGGACGTCCAAGGGGCTCTCCAGAGTCTGAATTTCTTCAGCCTGGACTTCTTCAGATTAGACTCCTTCAGCTGGGACCCCTTCAGCTGGGACCCCTTGGTCCACAATTTCTCCATGTTCAGTGGAGACGATCTTCTCCACTGATTGAGTCTTCTCAGAAGACTCTGGCTCGTCTCTCAGCTGTAAAGGCGGCTGAGTAATGACGGCCTCTGGTTCCACCTCAGACTCAGTAGGCACAACCTCGCTGACCTTCTTCAGCCTCTTGGTTGGTGTCTTAGGCGTGGATTGAGGTGGGGACCTCTTCTTCTTTGGCGTTGAGGTCTGCTGAGTCCCATCCTTAGGTGCAGCTGGCCCTGAGCCAATCTGTTGAAGGGCTGCTGCCCTATTCCTGAATCTAACTTTCTTCACGTTAAAGTACTGCTTGTCAGCGAAGGTGACTTTGTTAGATGCGCAGAAATCCTCGATCATGACTGAGAGTTTCAGTCCATAGATGAGCTCTCCTTTGATGCTGAGTCGATTGGATGCCTTATCAAACTTAGCTGATTGCGTCATAAACTCTCTGAGGGAAAAACTCAGTCCAGTTGATCTTGGCCCGATCATATATGGCCATCATCAGTTGCAGCTTGGGCCTTGACACTTGGTCAAAAGAGCCTGCTTGACTCGTCAGCAACTGAGTCACTATGTACGCCAATGCTCTGTACTGAGGGAGCATTGCGTTCTTGGGAAAGGCAGCTCTGAATACTGTTGGCTTCCCGCAGAACTCAGTAAGGTACTCGTCCATCAGATCATCCTTATAAGCGACGATGCTGAATCCTGTGTTGGGTAGATTGAAGTTTCTCTGAAGGGCTTCTCGAATAGACATATACTTCACTTCCATGTCAGTGCGAGAGGGATCAACTACTGTATGGCCGACGAATTTCCCTCTGATGTCTCCGTCTACTGAATCAGAATTCAAGTAGATCTCTGCTATTTATCGCGGGAGGAAGAAGCTCGGCCTCCTCGACAAGAATCCTTCCAGACCGGTCTCATGGAGAGCGTAGAAGATCTCCTCCAAGAAATCTAGGTCGCACTCATCAAACTCCATGACTGGCTCGTACCAGACTCGATCCTTTTCGAGGATCTCTTGCATATCGGCAGGAGCCATAACCGAGTTTCCTGTC
Source organism: Lavandula angustifolia (assembly GCA_028984105.1). Taxonomy (NCBI): domain Eukaryota; kingdom Viridiplantae; phylum Streptophyta; class Magnoliopsida; order Lamiales; family Lamiaceae; genus Lavandula; species Lavandula angustifolia. The sequence continues at coordinate 14,593,233 of CM054812.1, read as the reverse complement.
ATTTTAATAATCTGCGTACACAGTATAGGTCAGTATCGATAAAAGTATAAAAGAGATAAGAGCATACGATAGTAAATGATCATTGAAGAATTACCAAAAGATTTTCTGAAGGTTTTGAAGAGAATTTAGATAGAAGGTAATAAGTATCTCTGAAAATCTCGGGTACTTAAGATATTTGCAGATATGAAATGGCGGTTTCAAACATTTGAACGAATATATATATCTTAGAGAAGATAAACAGTTAAAGATCAAGGGTTTAGTTTGAACGCGCTTTTTGAGATGGACGGCTAGGATTAAGTTTTATAAAATAGGCAATGATCAAATTAGCCGCCTAAGTCAAAAGCCAGTTGTAAATAGCCTAAGTAGTAACATGTTATGACATGCATTTAATGCGTGGCAGAGTTCAGCATGCTTGTACATAGAATGTCGTGTATTATATGTGATCCGTTAAAATTAAATGACATTTCCTAAGGTATTGAATACGATGCTGAATCTGATTCATAAATGCACAGAATTGATATATAGGCTACTGAGTAGAGATACGCAAACCTGGTCACCGAACATCTTAGTCAGCGATACCTCGTGTAAATGGTTGCTTGAGTCTCTACGTGCGATTTTACTCGATGCGAGAGTGAACATTCCCCCTTACTGAATGCTCCTCTCCTGAATCCTCTTACTAACTGGAGTCAGTAGGGTCCAGCAGACCTAGCTCTACTGAAAGTTCTCTAAATCTGGCTTTAGCTAGAGGCTTGGTCAGTATATCAGCCCTTTGATGGTCAGTATGGATCTTTTCCATCTTGATATCCTTCTTTTCGACATGGTCACGAATGAAGTGGTGTCTGATGTATACGTGCTTGCATCTCGTATGAAGTACAGGATTCTGAGTGATTGCAATGGCACTAGTACTGTCGCAGAAGATCGGCACTTCATTCTGAATGACGTCATAGTCGCGTAGCTGCTGTCTCAGCCAAAGGATTTGGGCGCAACAACTTCCGACAGCCATGTATTCAGCTTCAGTAGTTGACGTTGCTACTGAATGTTGTTTCTTTGAGAACCATGAAATTAGCTTACTGCTGAGGAACTGACACGTTCCAGAAGTTGACTTTCGGTCAATTCTACATCCTGCATAGTCAGCATCAGAATAACCAGTTAGTTCAATATTATCATCAGCTGGATACCATAAACCCATGTCAGGTGTTCCTCTGAGATAGCGGAGAATCTTCTTTGCTGAGTCCATGTGACTCTGCTTCGGATTCGCCTTTAATCGAGCGCAGACACCTACATCATAAGTTATGTCAGGACGAGTAGCTGTTAAGTATAATAAAGAACCAATTATAGCACGAAATTCAGTTTGGTCTACTGATACTCCCTCTTTATCAAGATCGATCTTCATATTCGTGTTCATCAGGATCTTGATTGGTTTGCCGGATGTACAACCGAATCTCTTGATGAGGTCTCGAGTGTATTTACCTTGATTGATGAACGTTCCCTTCTCAGATTGCTTGACTTGGAAGCAAAGGAAATAGTTCATCTCTCCTATCATCGACATCTCAAACTTATCCTTCATCATTGTTTCAAACTGCTGACACATGATGACGTTCTTCGAGCCGAAGATGATGTCATCTACGTAGATCTGCACAAGTAATAGGTCATCTTCCAGTCGAATGCTGAATAATGTGCAGTCTACTATGCCCTTCTGAAAACCTTTCTGAAGAAGAAACTCAGACAGGGTATCGTACGAAGCCCTGGGTGCTTGTTTTAACCCATATAGAGCCTTTCTGAGTCTATAAACTTGATGTCCCTGCTGAAAGCCGGGAGGTTGTTCCACATAGACTTCTTCTTTCAGTACGCCATTCAGGAAAGTAGACTTCACATCCATTTGATATACTCTGAATCTTTGATGTGTTGCGTAGGCTAGGAATAGTCTGACTGCCTCCAATCTTGCAACTGGAGCGAACGTTTAATCGAAATCTATCCCTTCAGCTTGACAGTAGCCTTTTGCCACGAGTCTTGCTTTATTCCTTACTATGACGTTGTTTTCATCTCGCTTGTTCTTGAAGACCCATTTTGTTCCAACCACATGTTGATTCTGGGGTCTGTCAACAAGCTCCCAAACTTCATTTCTCGTGAACTGATTCAGCTCCTCCTGCATGGCTATGATCCAGTCAGCATCTTTCAGTGCGTCCTTAACTGACTGAGGTTCTTCAGTAGACAAGAAGCAGGAATATAAGGCGCTTTCTCCCTGACAGAATCTGGATCTTGTTTTTACGCTTGCTGAAGGATCTCCTATAATTAGATCTGAAGTGTGAGCATCTAGCCACGATCTACGATGTTTCAACTCTTCATCTAAAATTTGTTCAACACAGACGGTAGGTGAATTAGGCATTTCAGTTGTACTATTCTGAGATTGAAGCAATTCAGTTACAAGAGTGTGATCTACTGAGTCACCAGGTTCAGGGGCATTTAGCTCAGGAACATCATTAGTTCCCCCTGAATTATTATTCTCAGTAGAGGTCTCAGTTACCACTGGGGTTTCTTCATCGACCTGAGTTACCTGGGATTGACTCTGTTCGGTAGAGTCAATCTGTTCAGCTACTTCTGCTGTTGGCTGAGATTCAGTGGACTTGTCTTCAGTTTCTTCATCTAATCATCATCCCAACATAGCTGGATCTTTTCAGTTTTATCTTTTAAGCTCAGATCCTGTAGCTGCTTACTGATGTCCTCAGATTCAGGTTTAGAGTTTATGCTCCTGTCTTCAGTAGCAAACTCATTAAAAACAACATGAGGGCTTTCCTCCACGCAAAGAGTCTGATAGTTAAAGACTCTGAAAGCTTCTGACCCGAGAGTATCCTAAGAACACTCCCTGATCTGACTTGCTATCAAAAGTCTTCAGCTGATCTTTCCCATTATTGTGAATAAAGCACGAACACCCAAAAATATGGAAATAAGATAGAGAAGGCTTCCTGCCGTTCCATAGTTCATATGGTGTCTTCTTATGTTGCTTTGTCAGTAGAGATCGATTCTGAGTGTAACATGCAGTGTCTGTAGCTTCTGCCCAGAATTTGGTTGGGAGTCCTGAGTCTACGAGCAGGGTTCTTGCTGCTTCTTTGAGTGTGCGATTCTTCCTCTCAGCAACCCCATTTTGTTGAGGCGTGCGCGCGGCAGACGCCTCATGCTTTATGCCTTCTACTTTGCAGAACTCCTCCACCATGAAATTCAGGAACTCAGTTCCTCTGTCTGAACGTATTTTGATAATCTTGGTGTTCTTCTCCACACTGAGCCTTTTCAGAAGCGTTGGTAACTCTGTTTTGACGTCAGACTTGTTGGCAAAAAATATGACCCATGTGTAGCGCGAGTAGTTTTCAATGACCACTAATGCATACTTTTTGCCTCTGATCGTCACTGGAGAGACTGGACCGAACAAATCCATATGTAGCAGCTAAAGGATTCCATCAGTGGAAGGAGATGGAACAGGCGGATTTTGATTCCTTGTTTGCTTTCTCTTCAGACATGCTTCACACTGAGTGTCTTTGCTGAATACTTCATTCGGCAGCCCTCTTGCTAGAGTGTTTCTAGCCAATTTGTTGAGCGTTTTGAAGTTGAGATGACTGAGTCTTCTGTACCAAAGCCACCCCGTTCTGTTGTCATTCTTCGCTAACAAACAAGCTTCAGGTTCAGCTGAGTTCCAGTTAGCTACATACATATTCTTCTTGCGCGAACCTGATAACACTGTTTTCCCTATGGATTTATCAATAACATCATAGAAACCAGTGTAAAAAATCACTCTATTCGAGTTGTCACAAAATTGACTAATAGAGAGAAGGTTATGCTGAAGTCCTTCAACATATGATACTCTTGGAACTGTTGCTATTCCAATGTTGAGTGTTCCATAGCCTCTGGTGTAGCCTTTAGCATTGTCTCCAAACTCGATTCGGGGTCCTTCTTCAGTAGTATAATTCTTCAGCAAGTCCTTTTGGTACGTCATGTGTCTTGAGCATCCGCTATCCACATACCAAGGGTCCTTGTGCACCTGCAAAACATAATTATATTTAGGTACCCTTTATTTTTGATTTTGGGTCCTTAGATGTTAATTTTGGTAACCCATATCTGTCTTATGACCCTGGTGCTGATCTTCTTGTCAGAGTGCTGATGACTAGGATGAGGTGCCTTCATCTCCTATTTGTTCTTGGCTAGGGGGTTCAGTATGTCTGCATCGATGGTCTCCCCTTGAACAAACCTATCAGCTAGCCGGTTTTCTGAGCGTACGGGGGCAGATGAGGAGCTCCCTGGCTGAATCCAAGTCCCTCCTTGCAATGCTTGGGCTTGTTGCTTGCTAGCATAGCCTCCAGCTTCTTTTCAGTGCTCATGTATCGCTCTGTCATCAGGTTCCTCCAGACATCATCACTTTTCTTTAGCATTTCATGCTCGGTCTGAAGTCCTGACAACTCTTGGCTCAATAGACTCAGTTCAGTATCTTTCTGAGTCAAGTCTTTGGTCAAGACTGAGATCTGATCTTCTTGATGTTGAGACTTGGCCATCAGAGAGTTTATCTACTCCCTGAGTCTCAACACAAGTCCTTCTGACTCAGTAGCAACCTAACTCTCCTGAGAAAGTCTCTGATTCTCCACTTTCAGGGTATCTAATTCCTGAAGAGTCTTACTAAGCTGCAAACTCATATGAATCTGCTCGTCGAGTAGTTCTTCATATGCGATCGCGACATCCAGATTCTCGTCTGCACCTGAAAGAGTGTCGTATGTGCAGTGTGAAGAGGAATTAAATGGTTCATGAGAGTTTACCTCATCCTCTTCTCCTGCCACGAGACACTTTTCAGCATCTTCTTCAGCTTCAATCTCTAAGGCCATGAAAGCTGCTTCATCGTCAGATGAATCCATGAAGGAGTCGACTTCATCTGAGTCGTCTGAGAGTTCACCAGCAATGTATGCTTGTCTCTTCTTGATGAACTTCTCCCTTCTGGCTTTGCGTGCTGCTCGTTCAGTAGTATTGAGCTCAGGACAGTCATATTGATAGTGTCCTGGCTTCTTGCAGTTATAGCAGGTGGTGACTCTTTCTTCCTTGCTTTCACTGTCTTTTGACTGTGCTGAGTCATCCTTTTTCCTGCATTTAGAAGTATGCGAGTTAGGAGTGCGCTTAGGCGTGTAATCAGACTTACCCTTAGATTCTCTGAGGGCTTTAGTCACTTTTCTGCGCCTCTCCTTCTCCTTCTGATACTTTACGGCAAGCAGCGCGTACTTCTTGGCTAGATTTCCTTCTTGTATGTCAGTGATTGAAGGTTCAGCCTTGCTAGTCGCTGGAGCTGCTGTGCTGACTGATGCTTTAGAGGTATGGTCGATTTGAGTGTCAGCTTCAGCTCCCTGCTTCCTTTGAGGTAAGCCAAACTCGAATTCCTCTGCTTTAAGTTTTGAAAAGATATGGTCAGGAATAACAATATCTAAATTAGAATGACGCAATAAAGTAGCAAAGGGAGTCCAGTGACCGTCTGGAAGTGCCCTCAAAATTTTGAGATTCATCTCTCGGTTGGAGAATGTCTTTCCCAGCCCGTTGATAGAGTTCATCAGATCTGTAAATTCTGACGTTGAGATCTTCAATGGTGTCACCAGGTATAAGGGACAGTCTCTCCAGCTTTTGGAGTTCCAGCGCGAGTTTATTTGCTTTGATCTTCTGAGTCCCCCGACTCAGCAGCGCTAGAGCATCCCAGAGTTCTTTTGCGGACTTGCAGTCCTGAACTCTTCCGAGATAAGAATCACTCAGGGTGGTCAGTATGGCGTTTCTGGCGATGCGGTTTAAATTGTAAAGCTTCTTCTCCTCTGGGGTGAAGAGACTTCTGTCCTTGGGAATCTTCTTTCTAGTCACCATTCCACCTCCATCTGTTGGATCTTGAGCTACGATGCTATCGATCATAGGAACGATGGGTCCGTCCTCTAGAACCTCTGCCATGCTGTCGTGGAGAGAGCTCAAATGTGCCTCCATTCTGACCCGCCATACGCCATAGTTCTCTACTGAGAACATGGGTACCATCCTGATTCCTGACATATCAGACATGATGAATAATGATATGAATGAAGAATGATATGCCGTGAAAATATTTTTCGGATCCGTTCAAGTAGACCATTTTCAGAATAACAAGAGTCTTATAGAACTCTTGCTCTGATACCAATTGTTGGTCCCGAGAGCACGTTCAGATGTAGAGAGGGGGGGGGTGAATACACCTGAAAACTGATTTTCTCAAGTTAAACACGAACAGTCCTTTTCATGATGATGTCGTCTCGAACAAGTTCGGCGGACCGTATAAGCCGTTACGAATCGTGTGGCAGAGTGACTGACTCTACTGAGATCTGCTAGCTGACTGAGATTCAGAATTCAGTATCTTACAGATAGAGTTCAATAGTGCGGAGTAGTGTAGGCCCAATTCAGTTGATTTAGGAAAACGTTTTTATCAAAACAGTTTCAGTTGATTAGCGCAGTCTGTTAAGTTTGCTGAAACTCAGTTGAATGATTTAAAGAATATTTTCAGTATGAACAGTAAATCAATGCAACAGTTAAACACAGAACACAAGACACAGAGATTTTTAAAGTGATTCAGACAAAAAAATCCTACATCCACTGACCCGAAAGATTAGGAAGCTATTTATTATACTGAGATAGTCTCAATCGGTTTGTACGCTGGACAAACACTGGTCTTGAGATTTATACTAAGCAAGTCTCAGTTTACACGGTTATCAAACTGAGTGTTTGAAAAACTCTCCAACTGTGAAGGAGTCCTTTACAATAAGGATCAGTTCAAAAGTGAACTCCTTCGTCTAAGCTATGGATATATTCTATTGAGCTTAGGTTAGAGGGATAGGGAACAATGATGTGGCTTCTAGAACGACAAATAGCTGAGTATAGCTTTAGGTTTGTGTATCATTGTTTGGATACTAGAGGCTGTATTAATCAGTTCAGCTTGGTTCCCTAAGAGCTGGAATGTAGTCTTTCGCCGGAGATAGATTCTTCGAACTTCTTGCGAAAGACATAGGCTTTTCAAATTTTGCTCGTTTGAATGCTCAGTGTGTTCTTGAGTGCTCGTTATTTCGTGTGCTTCAAATTTAATTTATCCCTCTATTTATAGAGAAGAGATTAGGATAGATCCGTTGGAGACGACGATCCTTTGTCTCTCTCTTTTGGGTAGCTAACGACTCTTTTGAAGTATGGAGGCAGTGTCCTTTCCCTCCATTTCTGGAAAGTTGTTGACTTGCAGCTTTAGTAGGTATAGAGTACGTGTCTGCTTGTCATTGGCCGAGGTTCAGAAGGTGGTTGAGACAGAACAGACTTCAAGGAGATCTGAAGTTGACTTCTCTCTTCGTCGTATTGACTCTGCTGAAATGACTTCAAAGATCCTGACAGTCAGAAGACTGTCTGTCCGTTGCTGAGTCTGATCTCTGATTCAGTAGCATGCTCCTGCTGAGTCGGCTCTACTGAAGATCAGCTCTGAGTACAGTGAACTACTCCTACTGAATTCAGTTCCACTAACTCCTTTCAGTATACTGCTCCTCCTGAGTCCAGTATCACCGAGTCTTCTACTTCTGGTGCTGCGGCAGATAATCTACTGAGTGCCTGAACCAGAGTAGAGGGTCTGCTGAGTCTGAAACCTCAGAGACAAAACATATTACAACGTAATGGTTCACCAATCAAAATAGGGTTTTAGGATCTTCAAATCTTCACAGACTTATTCAGAGCACAGGGCTACTAAGCGTATGATACCACAGAAGACTGAGTCATTTCCCACTATTTATCAACATTGCTGAGGATAGAATCATCACCCAACACCTTCCCTCTAACCTAAGCTCCACTGAAATATCTATAGCTTAGACCCGAAGGAGTTCATATCTTGAACTGTTCTTATTGTTAAGAACTCCTTTATCGTTGGAGAAGTTTGTCAAACTTTATAGTTTGATCCTTGTAAATTAGGACTTGCTCAGTATAATCTTCAAGGCCGTGTTTGTCCAGTGCACAAACCAACTGAGACTAACTCAGTATAATAAAATAGCATCCTGATCTTTTCGGGACAGTGGGCGTTGGATTGTTTGATATCCGAACCACTTTAAAATCGTTGTCTTCATTTACTGTTGCATTGATTTATTATTCAAACTGAAAACCGTTTTACAAAATCGTACAACAGATTTTCAGCAAAGCTAAACTAAGTGCACTAATCTACTGAAATAGTTTTAATAAAAATGTTTTCAACTCAACTGAATCGGGCCTACACTATTCCGCATGCTACTGAACTCTTACTGAACGGTACTGAATTATGACATCAGTCAGCTAGTAGGCCTCAGTATATTCAGTCACTCTATCCACGCGATCGAGAATAGCTTGCCTGGTCTACTGAATTTATTCAGCACACACTCTCCTGAATTGGACTATTCGCGTTTTAAGTTGAGAAAGTTTTCAGGTGTATTCACGCCCTCCCCCCCTCCACACCTGAACGTTTATCTCGGGACCAACAATTGGTATCAGAGCAGGACTCTTATTATCTGAAACTTGTCTACTTGAACAGATCCTGAAAATGTTTTCATTGCATATCATTCTTCATTCATATTATTACGTAACATGTCTGATATGTCAGGAATCAGGATGGTACCCATGTTCTCAGTAGAGAACTACGGGGTATGGCGAGTCAGAATGGAAGCTCATCTGACTTCCCTCCACGATAGTATGACAGAGGTCTTGGAAGACGGACCTATCGTACCCATGATCGATAGTGTTGATCTTTAGGATCCAGCATAAGGAGGAGGAATGGTAACCGGGAAGAAGGTTCTAAAAGACAGAAGCCTTTTCACTCCAGAAGAGAAGAAGCTTCACAATCTGGACCGGGTTGCCAGAAACGCCATACTGACTACCTTGAGCGACTCATATCTCGGAAGAGTTCAGGACTGCAAGTCAGCCAAAGAACTTTGGGATGCTTTGGCGCTACTGAGTTGGGGGACTGAGAAGATTAAAGTTAACAAGTTAGCGTTGGAACTCCAGAAGCTAGAGAGACTATCTCTCATGCCCGGCCACACAATTGAAGATCTTAATGTCAGATTGACAGATATGATGAATACTATTAATGGGCTGGGAAAGACGTTCTCTAACCGAGAGATGAATCTCAAAATCTTGAGAGCACTGCAGACGGACATTGGACTCCCTTTGCTACTTTGCTTAGACATCCTGATCCTGATATTGTTTCTCTTGATCATATATTTTCAAAATTAAAAGCTGAGGAGTTCGAGTTTGGTCTGCCACAGAGGAAGCAGCGAGCTGAAGCTGACACTCAGATTGACCATACTTTTAAAGCATCAGTCAGCACAAAAGCTCCAGCATCTAGCGAAGCTGAGCCTTCAACCAGTGACCTACAAGAAGGAAGCCTAGCTAAAGGATATGTGCTGCTTGCCATCAAATATCAGAAGGAAAAGGAGCAGCGCATAAAACTTTCCAGAGTCGTCAGAGACAAGAGTAAGTCTAAATACTCACCTAAGCGCACTCCTAAATCACATACTTCTGAATGCAGGAAACATGAGGATTCTGCACAGTCGAAAGATAGTGAAAACGAAGAAAGCAGAGTCACCTCCTGCTACAACTGCAAAAAGCCAGGACATTACCAGTTTGACTGTCCTGAGCTCAGCACAGATGAAAGAGCTCCACGAAAAGCTTGAAGGGAGAAGTTCATTAAGAAGCGACAAGCCTACATTGCTGGTGAACTCTCAGACGACTCTGATGAAGTCGATTCCTTCATGGATTCATCAGACGATGAAGCTGCCTTTATGGCCCAAGAGCTTGAAGAAGATACTGAAAAGTGTCTAATGGCTGGAGAAGAGGATGAGGTAAATTCTCATGAACCATTTAACTCTTCTTCACACTGCACACAAGATACTGTTTCAGGTGCAGATGAGAATCTGGACGTCGCGATTGCCTACGAACAACTACTCTACGAGCAGATTCAGATGAGTCTGCAGCTCAGTAAGACTCTTCAGGAGTTAGATACCCTGAAAGTGGAGAATCAAAGACTTTCTCAAGAGAGTCAGGTTGCTACTGAGTCAGAAGGACTTGCTTTGAGACTCAGGGAGGAGATTAACTCTCTGATGGCCAAGTCTCAGCAACAAGAAGATCTGATCTCAGTACTGACCAAGGACTTGACTCAGAAGGATACTGAATTGAGTCTACTAAAGCAGAAGTTCTCAGGACTTCAGACCGAGCATGAAACTCTCAAGAAGAGTGACGATGTCTTGAGGAACCTGATGACAAAGCCGTATATGGGAGCTGAGAAAAATCTTGAGGCGATGCTAGCCAACAACAAGCCTAAATACTGCAAGGAGGGACTCGGGTTCTGCCATGGAGCCTCCACATCTACCCCCACACGCTCAGAGAATCGACTGACTGATAGGTTTGTTCAAGGGGAGACGATCAATGCCGAATCACTGAACCCCCTAGCAAAGAACAAATTGAAGATGAAAGCACCTCATCTGAACTATCATAAAGTTGACAAGAAGATTAGCTCAAAATCACCCCAGTTCAGTCAAGGGGGAACCAACAGAGTCAAATGGGCTGATCAGTATGGACCGTCGCAGCTGACACGTCCAGCTCAGTATGGGTCGTATTATTATGATCCTATAGTCAGAAGGGGTTCCAAGAGTCAGAAGAAGAAGAAAAGGCCTTTCTGAAGGCTAAGGTCAGTAGTCCACCACCTCATAAGATCAAGACTCCTGAACCTGTAAAGCATCAGAAGTCAACATCAACCAGTCCAGTGGTGAAGTATGTTGATCAGAGTGGAAAGAAACTGTCTGAGACCACCAGGGTCGTAAGATAGATTTGGGTTTCCAAAACTAACACTTAAGGACCCAAAATCAAAAATAAAGGGTACCGAAATATAATTCTATTTTGCAGGTGCACAAGGACCCATGGTACATGGACAGCGGATGCTCAAAACACATGACGTACCAGACGAGTCTGCAGAAGAATTATATTAGTGAAGAAGGACCCGAAATCGAGTTTGGAGACAATGCAAAAGGCTATACCAGAGGCTACGGAACACTCAGTATTGAAACCGCTATAGTTCCAAGAGTATCATATGTTGAAGGACTTCTGTGATGTCATTGAAAAATCTACAGGGAATATAGAGTGATTTTTGATACTGGTTTCTGTGATGTCATTGAAAAATCTACAGGGAAAACAGTGTTATCAGCAGAACATATATATTAATGACTGGAAATCAGCAGAACCTGAAGCATGCTTGCTGGCGAAGAAAGACGACAGAACGGGGTGGCTCTGGCACAGAAGACTCAACCATCTCAACTTCAATACGCTTAATGAGCTAGCTAGAAACTCTCTAGTGAGAGGACTGCCGAATGAAGTGTTCAGCAAAGACACTCAGTGTGAGGCATGTCTGAAGGGAAAGCAAACGAAGAAGCAAAATCCACCAGTTCCTTCACCTTCCATGGATGGAATCCTTCAACTCCTGCACATGGACTTGTTTGGTCCAGTCTCTCCTGTGATGATCAGATGCAAGAATTATGCTTTAGTGGTCATTGATGACTACTCGCCCTATACATGGGTCATATTTATTGCCAACAAGTCTGACGTCAAAATAGAGTTGCATACACTTCTGAAAAGGCTCAGTGTTGAGAAGAACACCGAAATCAGAAAGATTCGTTCAGACAGAGGAACAGAGTTCCTGCATTCGATGGTGGAAGAGTTCTACAAAATTGAAGGAATAGAGCATGAGATGTTTGTTGCACGCACGCCTCAACAAAATGAGATTGCTGAAAGAAAGAATAGAACACTCAAAGAAGCAGCAAGAACCCTGCTCGCAGACTCAAGACTCCCATCTAAATTCTGGGCAGAAGCAACTGATACTGCATGTTACACACAGAACAGATCTCTACAGACAAAGCAACATCAGAAGACACCATATGAATTGTGGAACGATAGGAAGCGTTTCTTATCTTATTTCCATATTTTTGGGTGTTCGTGTTTTATCCACAATAATGGAAAAGGATCAGTTAAAGACTTTTGATAGCAAGTCAGACTAGGTAGTCTTCTTAGGATACTCTTGGGTCAGCAAAGCCTTTAGAGTTTTTAACTACCAGAACCTTTACGTGGAGGAAAGCCCTCATGTTGTCTTTAATGAGTTTGCTACTGAGAACAGGAGCAGAAACTTAAATTCAGAATCTGAGGACATCAGTAAACAGCTATAAGATCTAAGCTTAAAGGATAATGTTGAAAAGATCCAGCTCTGTTGGGATGATGATTCAGAAGAGGAAAATGAAGTCAAGACTACTGAATCACAGCCAACAACAAACGTAGCTGAACTGATTGATTCTACTAAACAGAATCAATCCCAGGTAACTCAGGTCGATAAAGAAACCCAAGTGGTAACTGAGACCTCTATTGAGAATAACAACTTAGGGGGAACAAATGAAGTTCCTGAGCTGAATGCCCCTGAACCTGGTGACTCACTAGACCCAACTCTTGTCACTAAATTGCTTCAATCTCAGAATAGTACAATTGAAATGCCTAACTTACCTACTATCTGTGTTGAACAAATTTCAGATGAAGAGATAAGACATCGTCGATCGTGGCTGGATGCTCACTCTTCAGACCTTATCATTGGAGATCCTTCAGTAAGTGTAAAGATAAGATCCAGATTCTGTCAGGGAGAGAGTGCTCTATATTCCTGCTTCTTGTCTACTGAAGAACCTCAGTGAGTTGAGGACGCACTTAAAGATGCTGACTGGATCATGGCTATGCAAGAGAAGCTGAATCAGTTCACAAGGAACGATGTATTAGAGCTTGTTGATAGACCCCGACATCAATATATGATCGGAACTAAATGGGTCTTCAAGAACAAGCGAGACAAAAATAATGTCTTAGTAAGGAACAAAGCTAGACTCGTGACAAAAGGCTGCTGTTAAGCCGAAGGGATAGATTTCGACGAAACATTCACTCTAGTTGCAAGATTGGAGGCAATCAGACTATTCCTTGCCTATGCAACACATCAACACTTCAGAGTATATCAGATGGATGTGAAGTTAGTTTTCCTGAACGGCGTACTGAAAGAAGAAGTCTATGTAGAATAGCCTCCCGGCTTTCAGCAGGGACATCAAGTGTATAGACTCAGAAAGGCTCTGTACGGGTTAAAACAAGTACCCAGGGCTTGGTATGATACCTTGTCTGAGTTTCTTCTTCAGAAAGGTTTTTAGAAAGGCACAGTGGACCGCACACTATTCAGTATTCGTCTAGACGATGACATCTTACTTGTGCAGATGTACGTAGATGACATTATATTCAGATCGAAGAATGTTATTATGTGTCAGCAGTTTGAGGAAATTATGAAGGACAAATACGAGATGTCGATGATGGGAGAGATGAATTATTTCCTCGGATGTCAAGTCAAACAATCAGAGAAGGGAACATTCATTAATCAAGGGAAATACACTTGAGACCTCATCAAGAAATTTGGTTACACATCCAGCAAATCAATCAAGATCCCGATGAACACAAACATGAAAATAGATCTTGACAAAGAGGGAGTATCGGTAGACCATACTGAATTTTGCGCAATTATTGGTTCTCTATTATATCTAACTGCTACTAGACCTAACATAACTTATGTTGTAGGTGTGTACACTTGATTTCAGGAGAATCCTAAGTAGAGCCACATGGACTCAGCAAAGAAGATTCTCCGCTATCTCAGAGAAACATCTAACATGGGTTTATGGTATCCAGCAGATGATAATATTGAACTAACTGGTTATTCTGATGCTGACTACGCAGGTTGCAGGATTGACCGAAAATCAACTTCAGGAACTTGTCAGTTCCTCGGCAGTAAGCTCATCTCATGGTTCTTAAAGAAACAGCATTCAGTAGTGACGTCAACTACTGAAGCTGAATACATGTCTGCCAGAAGTTGCTGCGCCCAAATCCTTTTGCTGAGACAGCAGCTACGCGACTATGACGTCATTCAGAATGAAGTGCCGATCTTCTGCGACGGCTCTAGTACCATTGCAATCACTCAGAACCCTGTTCTTCATACTAGATGCAAGCACGTGGACATCATACACCACTTCATTCATGACCATGTCGAAAAGAAGGATATCAGAATGGAGAAGATCTATACTGACCATCAAAGGGCCGACATAGTGACCTAGCCTCTAACTGAAGCCAGATTTAGAGAACTTTCAGTAGAGCTAGGTCAGCTGGACCTTACTGACTCAAGTCAGTAATTGGATTCAGGAGAGAAGCATTCAGTAAGGGGGAATGCGTACTCTCAGTACTGGACTCATTCATTACACAGAGATTCAACAACCAACTACACGAGGTATCAGTCGACTACAATGTTCAGCTGACAGGTTTGCGTATCTCTTTCAATAGTCAACCTAGTAATTAATGCTGCTATGTTATTGATTCAACATCGTATTCAATGCCTTAGAGAATGTCATTTATTATAAACAGTTTCATTAAATGCACGACATTCTATGCTAATTGCTGAACTCTGCATTGCATTAAATTCATGTCATGTCAACTTACTTCTATAGGCTATACACAACTGTAATCTGACTTAGGTGGCTAAGTTACTCATTACTTTTATAAAATCGAATCTAGACCGTCTATCTATTAAAACGGGATTTAAACTGAACCGTTGATCTAAAAATTGTTCATCTTCACGATCATATTTATCAACCAATTGACTAGGAAACCGCCATTTTTACTTTGCTTTAAACCTTAAAAATCTCTAAACTTAGAAATTTTTCTCTTGCACTCTGCATTAACAATCTTTCAGAGATTATTACGGTATTTATGCTTATTTACTGTATTATTCAACACTAATACTTAGTTCTGCAGATTCAGATATGGCACAGTCTACCAATGTTTCAGTTGTCTCCCCCGTTAACATGATAGAGATTTTTGAGAAGGACAGAGTCTAGTGCGAGCCTATAATGGAGTTTGACACATGCGGGTTGGACATTATGGACGAGGTGTTTGATGCGCTCAGAGCATCAGGCCTCGAAGGATTTCTATCGAGGAAGCCGGCGTATTTCCTCCCCAGACAGATCTTAGAGCTGTACTTCAACTCAAAAGAGGTTGATGGCGACATTATTGGTAGATTCATCATCTATCACATCGCTGATCCTTCCAGAGCTGATGCTGAAGTGAAGCAGATGTCTATTAAGCAGGCTCTTTAGCGAAGATTTAAGTTGCCAGATGATGGAATCAGTATCGCAGGGTACAAGGACGACTTATTAGACGAGTACTTGGAGATTTTCTGTCGGGAGCCAACATCCTTCAAAGCCGCGTTCCCAAAGAACTCCATGCTGCCTCAGTATCGTGCCCTCGTATACATAGTCACTCAAATCCTAACGAGCCAGGCAGGCTCCTTCGATCAGGTGTCCAGACCTAAGCTGCAGATGATGATGACTATATATGATAGAGCCAAGGTCAATTGTACTGAGTTCTTCCTCAAGGAATTTCAGACACATGCTTCTAAGTTCGACAAATCCACATGGTGTCTGAGTGCAAAGGGGAAACTCTTGTATGGAATGAAGTTGTCCGTGATGATCGAGGATTTCTACGGAGATGACAACATCACACGCGAATAAGGAATACTTCAATCCCAAGAAGATCTGCTTTCACAACAAAGCTACTGCCCTTTAGCAGATTGGGGCAGGGCTAGCTGAAGTAGGGAATGGGAAGAGGAAGACTTCTGCACCTACCAAGAAGGGGTCTACCCCTCAGAAGACACCCCAGAAGAAACAGAAAAGATCTTCTGAGAAGGCGGCAATTATACCTCCCTTCATATTAAGAGATGACTTAGATTCATCTGAGAAAACAATCTCAGTGGAGAAGGTTGTCTCAGCAGAGAAGGCAGTCTCAGCTGAGAAGGCAACCTCAGCGGAACAGGGGACCGAACCTGATCCTACAACTCCTATATCTCAGACTCCGTTAGACGTTCCCCCACTCAGCAGCATTCCATCTGCTGAGAAGTCCATGTCTCCGATTGATGTAGATGACATGGAGACCAACACTGATGCTGAGACCATCGGTATAAGGCAGAAGCTCTTCAGGATAGAGCCACCCGAGAAGTCTCTGAGGCCATTCCTGAAATCACAAGTCACACTGACTTGGTGACAGTAGCTCAGAAGGCCAGACTTTAGATGTTGATAAGGTTCCAAGACTGGATCACCCTAGATCGCCTGATCCAATACAAGTCCTGTGAACGACCGAATACCGAGGAACTAGAAATCCGCTAGCAGATAGGCTACTCCGCGCCTGCGGATATCAGCTCACTCGAAGACCTAAGGGTGGCAATGCTAGCACTCCTTGATGACCGCATGCCTTCAACAGTCGCGCCTTCAGAGGGTTCTGATCCCGTTGATCAGGACCCACCCAGTGATTTAGGCTTTGAGAAGCCTGCTGAGGGTACTCAACTGGAGAAGGGAGCTCAACCCTTAGCTGACCTACCTGTCAGCTCCCTCCCTCCCTCCAGGTCAGTCGGTAGCTGGAACCTCCCATGCAATAGACTCAGAATAGCTTCTGCTGGAGTCTACCTTTGAGGTTGCGCCTAGCTCCAAAGGCCGACGATCTTGAACTGTGGCCAAAGCACTGAAGAGTCAGGGGACTCAGAACCGGCTCTTGGCGAAGACCGTTCACAGGAGCTGGAAAAAGGCCACCACAGCTTAGAGTGAGGAAATCAGGGAGCTGAGGACATCCATTCAGAATTCAACCACTCCTGATTTCACTGCCATTCTCACTTACTCACTAGCCACTCAACGAGCTGAGTTCGAATGACAAAGAAGCATCACCGACAAGCAAGCATCCAAATGAACACTTAAGCAACATCTCCACACTGACTTAGGTGCATGAGCTCAGGATTGCATCAATTCAGCAAGTCTGTGAGGAGAAGATTGATGCTAAGCTGAAGGAGATTCAGGTGTTGGTTGATTCCTCTCACCGCAAGTATGGCGAGGATCTGATTATCAAGTGTAACGATCTCCACCTGAGATTCGAGAGTATGCAGAAAGCTTTGGATAGGCTAGCTGCTGCGTACTCAGCCTTTAATAGCAAGGTGGTTCCCGTCCCAACCCCAGGCGCAGTAGATGATGCCAAAAAGAGGGAAAGGACAATGAGGGGGAAGAAGTCAGTATCTGGGACAACACAAAGCCAATCAACTCCCACTGACCCCTCAGGAACGGATAAGGGTAAGGCCCAGGGTGTCTCTAGCGCTGGAGATGTAGTACGCGCTGAGACTGGCCCAAGTGGCTCAGGACCCAAGGAACCCAAGGAATCAGCAACGCAAACTTCTGTCGAGCATATTAAAGAAGTTGTTGAATTCCTTGAGGAGGATTCAGAAGAGGAGGAAGAGCCTCCTGTGCCTCCACCAGTGGCGGGTAAAGGGAAGAAGCCTTTGAAAATCCCCACCCCATTGAAGAAAGGTATGAAAAGATATATCAGTCCAGCTGAGCAAGCCCAAATCGAAGCTGACGAGAAGTTAGCAAGGGAGCTAACTGAGGCTGAAGCTGCAAATAAGCCGAAGAAGGCTCCGGCTAAGGCCAAGACCAAGGTTTCAGGAAGGAAACCTACTAATAGACCTCCTCCTCGTAAGCTTAAAATTGGCGATGAAGCTGATAGAGAGAAGGAGAAAGAGCAAGAAGATGAGAAAACCACTGAATCTCAGCAACAACAGCAGCAGCAGCAAGAAAGAAAAAGAGTTGAGCCAACCATAGATGAAATGATAAATTTCAGCATCATTGCCTTGGAAAAAAAGAGCTCAACATTATCAAATAGAGGAGTTCAGGTGGCAAGAAGCATTGGCTAAGGAGAAGGATGCTGAGGCAGTCAGGGAAGCTGAAAGGCTGAAGCCCAAACCACCTCCACCAAAAGATACTGAAATTACTTACAAGTACAGAAGAGGCAGGAGACCAAACAATCAGAAAATTCACAGATGGCCTCGGGTGGACAAGTGGATGTCGTGGGAAAAGACTCAGCAATGGGAGACACTCAAGGCATAATTCATCAAAAGATACTATGTATGGAAATTCTGGCTTGAGTCTCACAAGAATAAAGCCTTTGCTAATAGGCTCTTCAAATGCGACATGGAGATCTACAATAGGGTTGAGAAGGCCATTGCTGACAAGGAAGATGTTCAGGCCCCTGCTCCTAAACCTCTACCACAACCTTAGAAGTTAGATAGCTCTGTTTATACCAGTATGATAGAAGGAGAAGTCAGGGATGCAGCTGTGGCACTTGAGCTTGATGCCGATGATCTCTGATGATGTGCCTAAGTTTCAGAAGCTACGAAAAGATACATTCAAGATGTATGGACTCCCTCTGCCTGAAGATAAGTCTAAAGATTTCAAGGCAATGATTCCGAGGTTCAGAAGATAGTTCCTGATAGCTTCTTAGTTTCTTTGTTTCTGATAGATAGCACTTGATGTAATGTACTGAACTTCCATATATATAAATACATCTTTGTTGTTTGGCCTGACAACACTTTATTGTCTCTATGGCCTGATTATTTAATTTCACACTCACAATCACCTAAGTGATTACTGACTCACACACTCACTGCTTATTTTGTGTTTGTCTGTTTTGCTTATATTGATAGATTATATTTGAGGGGGAATTGGTGTTAAGTATTTTTGTATTCCTTTGTCCCTCAGTAGATTAGAACTTGATGTACAACTCCACTGATTCTACTTGTAATATTTGTAAGGAGTCTTTATCTGATAGTTTGTAGTGTTAGGTTTTGGCATCATCAAATAGGGGGAAATTGTTGGGAGATGATTCAGCATTAGATTGTTTAGAAGATTTGACTGATCCCAAAACTCTAATTTGATTGGTGAACCTTTTCGTTGTAATAGTAACGCCTTAGTCTCGACGAGTTTCAGATTCAGTAGACTTTCCTTCAACGTGGTCCAGGCTCAGAGTTCTGTTTGCTGATCCCTCAGTAGACTATTCGCCTCAGTACCATGGAGTGAAGACTCAATAGTGCTGGACTCAGCAGGAGCAGCATACTGAGAGATGTTCAGATTCAGTAGTGCTGGACTCAGCAGGAGCAGCATACTGAAAGGATTCAGTAGTGAGCAGCATACTAAAAGGAGTAAGTAGAACTGGACTCAGCAGGAGCAGTTTACTGAACTCAGATTCGACCTTCAGTAGAGTTGGACTCAGCAGGAGTATACTACTGAACCCCAGGTCAGACTCAGCAACGGCGTGATAGTCTCTTTGATTATTAGATGATCTTATATGATTAAATTAGTAGAGTCGTCTGAGGTTATTCATATCAGAGAAGTCAGCTTCAGTATCTGCCTTGAGGTCTGTGTGTCTCAACTACTTTCTATGCCTCGACCAATGACGAGTAGCCAGCTGTCAAAGTTCTGGTAAAAGCTGCAAGTCAACAACTTTCCGGAAATGGAAGAAAAGACTCTGCGAGATTCCTTAAAAGAGCCCTTAGCTACCCAAAGAGAGTGACATGTGGACAGTTCGTCTCCAACGGATCTATCCATAGCTCACCTCTACAAATAGAGGGAAAATCAAATCGATAAATAACACAACAGAGTGATTGCGAGCATTAAACGAAAAAGAACACAAGCTTTCCGCAAGAACTTCAGTGAAACACTCAACGTGAAAGGCGACTACTTTGCTCTAGGGAACCAAGCTGAATAGAATCAAAGTCTCTAGTATCCAAGTGATTGAACACGAACCCAGAGAGATTATTCCTCATTGTTCATCACTCTAGAAGCCATTTCTTGTTCCCTTCCCTCTAACCTAAGCTCCACTGAAATATCTATAGCTTAGACCCGAAGGAGTTCATATCTTGAACTGTTCTTATTGTTAAGAACTCCTTCATAGTTGGAGAAGTTTGTCAAACTTTATAGTTTGATCCTTGTAAATTGGGACTTGCTCAGTATAATCTTCAAGGCCCTGTTTGTCTAGTGCACAACCAACTGAGACTAACTCAGTATAATAAAATAGCCTCCTGATCTTTTTGGGACATTGGACGTAGGTTTATTTGATATCCGAACCACTTTAAAATCGATGTGTTCATTTACTGTTGCATTGATTTACTGTTCATACTGAAAACCGTTTTACAAATTATACAACAGAGTTTCAGGAAAGCTAAACTGAGTGCACTAATCTACTGAAACAGTTTTAATAAAAATGTTTTCAACTCAACTGAATCGGGCCTACACTATTCCGCACGCTACTGAACTCTTACTGAACGGTACTGAATTCTGACATTAGTCGGCCTAGCGAGCCTCGCATAGTCGGTCCTCTCGTCCACGCGATCCAGAACAGCTTGCCTGGTCTACTGAATTTATTCAGCAAACACTCTCCTGAATTGGATTGTTCGCGTTTTAAGTTGAGAAAGTTTTCAGGTGTATTCATCCCCCTCCCCCTCCTACACATGAAGGCTCATCTCTGGACCAACAATTTGTATCAGAGTAATGTTCTTCTGATCACCATTTCTTGAGACTCAGTGGTCTACTCGAATAGATCCCGAAGAATGCTTTCATTGTATTTGCATTTCTTACATTCATCCTGTACTCTGTTTCCACCATTTCTGATATGTCAGGTATGACAATGTTTTCGATGTTCTCAGTGGAGAACTATGGTGTATGTGGAGTCAAAATGGAAGAAGACAGAGTCAAAAAAAACTAAACAGAGTTGCTAAAGGCTTACAAGGTAAGAAAGATACCTCCAATAAGAAAGAGGAGTCTAACTCTCAATCTGAATGCATGAACATAGAGAGTGTCGCCACTCCAACAAAAGAGAATGTCGCCACTCCAACTAAAGTCACATCCAAAAGAGAAGACAAGACATTATCGTGTTACAACTGCAAGAAATCAGGACACTATTAGTACGACTATCTAGAGCTCTCAGCTGCGAAAAGAGTTGAACGACAGGCCAGAAGAGCCCAATTTGTTAAGAACAAGCAGACCTACATAGCCAAAGAGCTATCAGATTGCTCAAGTGAAGAGGACATATTCTTAGATTCATCTGAAGATGTAGCTGGATTCATGGCAATCGAAGTAGAAGAGACTAAACAATGTCTAATGGCTAGAGAAGAGGTTAAGGTAACTTCTCATTTAAATATGAACTCCTCTTCACCATACACACACGCGACATGCACATCTACAGGAGAACCCTTAGATATGGTTCTAGCGTATGAAGATCTTCTAGAAGAGCAGATCTAGATATGCACTCAGTTCAGCAAGACGGTTCAGAAGTCGGAACTTCAAAGAGCATAAAATCAGAGACTTTCCTTGGAACGTCAAGTCTCTACAAGTCAGAAGGACTTGTTTTGACACAAAAGGAATAGATAAATTCCATAATAACCAAGTCTCAACAACAAGAAACTCAGATCTCAGTACTGACAAAGGACACTTCTAAGAAAGATATTGAAATTGCCAGTCTAAATCAGAAGCTTCAGAAGTCAAAGCAAACTATGAAGCACTCAGGAAAAGTGACGAGGTGTGGAGAACCTTGATAATTGAGCAATACATAGGAGCCAAACAAAAGCTTGAAGAAACGCTAAGAGTTCAAAGACAAGACTTCACTAAGGGAGGACTTGGAGACACACAAGAGATATCAACTTCGATACATAAGACACAATATGTTGAACCTATCTACCCTCAGACAAAGAGCAAATAGAAAGTCAAAGCACCTCAGCCGAGCTATCGCCACCGACCGCAGGCTCAAGCCCTAGAAATCCCCAGTCTAATCAAGGGGGAGCTAAGGTCAGATGGGCTGAACAGTGAAGTCAACCATAATAGACTCATCCAGCATAGTATGGGTCATACTACTATAAGTCTAAGGTTAGGAGAAGTCTCAAGTTTCAAAAGAAAAAGACTCCTGAACCTCAATCAACCAAGAAGTTAGTATCTACCAGTTTAACACTGAGATACGTGGACAACAAAGGAAAGAAGATGTCTGAGACCACTAGGGTTGTCAGACAAATTTAGGTTCCGAAAACGACTAACAACTGAGGATCCAACCTGAAAATAAAGGGTACATGAATTTATTTTTGTTTTGCAAGTGCACAAAGACCCTTGGATCGTGGACAGTGGATGCTCGAGGCACATGACACACTAGAAGAATCTACTTACCAACTATTCACAACAAGAATGACCTAGAATTGAGTCTGGTGATAACTCCAAAGGCTATATAAGGGGATATGGAATATTGAAGATTCGAACAACTATGATTCTAAGAGTAAAATATCTTGAAGGACTTCAACATAATCTCCTTTAAGTCAGTCAATTCTGTGATAAATTCAATCGAGTAACCTTTGACACTGTTTTTGTGATATTCTTGATAAATCTACTAGGAAAATAGTGTTATCAGGGTCGCAGAAGAAGAATATATTTGTTGCAGATTCGAATACCGTTGAACCTGAAGCATGCTTGCTTGCACAAATCAAATCTAATAACAAAACAAGATGGATGTGGCATAGAAGAGCCAATCACCTTAATTTCAAAGCAATGAACAAGCTATCAAAGGACTCAAGAGTCAGAGGACTGTCATATGAAGTATTCAAATGACATCGAAATTGTGAAGCATGTATGAAGGGAAAACAAACAAAGTCAAGCAATCCACCTATTATGTTATCGTCTACTAATGGAATCCTTCAGCTTTTTCACATAGACATATTCGAGCTAGTCTCTCTCCAGTGATTATTAGAGGAAAGAAGTATACCCTTGTGGTTATAGACGACTACTCAAAATATACCTGGGTAATGTTCATCGCCAATAAATCTGATGTCAAGACTGAGCTACCAAAGCTACTGAAGAAACTCAGTGTGGAAAAGGACATCAAGATTCAAAGAAATCGTGCAGACTGAGGCACAAAATTTCTTAATTAAATAATGAAAGAGTATTGCGAGAGTGAGGGAATTCAGCATGAGACATCCGCAGCACGCACGCCTCAGCAGAATGTACTTGCTGAACGAAAAACAGAACACTCAAAGAAGCAGCAAGAACGCTCTTCGCAGACCTAGGCTTACCATCGAAATTCTGGGCAGAAGCTGCTGACATAGCTTGCTACACTCAGGATCGCTCACTATTGACAAAGATTCACATGAAGACACCATATGAATTATGGAATAGGAAAATACTTTCTATTTCGCACTTTCATTTTTTCGGTTGTCCTTGCTTTATCCACAATAATGGAAATGACCAGTTAAAGGTCTTTGATAGCAAGTTAGACCAAGGAGTTTCCTTAGGATACTCCAGGGTTAGCAAATCCTTCAGGACACTTTGCATTGAGGAAAACCCTAATGTTGTATATAATGAGTTTATTACTTAGGACATGCAACATGATTCAAAGAAAGATACTGAAGATGTCAGCAACAAGCTATAGGATTTAAAATTAAACGATAACGTTGAAAAGATCCAGCATTGTTGAATGATGATTCAGATGATGAAGAAGAAACTCCCATCTAACCAACAAATAATGTAGCTAAACCGATTGATTTTACTGAATAGAATCAATACCAGGTAACTCAGGTTGATGAAGAAACCTAAGTGGTAACTAAGACCTCTACTAATAATACCAACTCAGAGGGAACTAATGATGTTCTTGAGCTTAATGCCCTTGAACCTGGTGACTCAATGAATCCAGATTCTGTCAACTAGAAAGTACTTTATACTCCTACTTCTTGTCTACTAAAGAACCCCAGTCTTTAGAGGACGCCATGAACGCACAGCCATGAAAGAAGAGCTAAACCAGATACTTGTTGACAGACCGAATTATCAACACATGATTGGAACTAAGTGGGTCTTCAAGAACAAGCATGATGAAAACAATATCATCGTCAGAAACGAAGCTCGACTAGTTGCCAAAGGATTTTGTCAAGTTGAAGGAATAGATTTTGATGAAACATTTGCTCCCATTGCCAGATTGAAAGTTATTTGCCTATTCCTAGCCTATGCAACACATCAACGCTTCAAAGTACATCATATGAATTTTAAGTCAGCTTTCCCTGAACGAAGTACTATAGGAAGAAGTCTATGTGGAACAACCGCCCGACTTTCAGTAGGGACATCAGGTGTAAAAACTAAAAAGGCTCTATATGGGTTAACAAAAGCATTATGACTTGTTACAATACCCTCTCAGAGTTCCTCCTTCAGAAAGGTTTTCAGAAAGGAACAGTAGATCGCACCTTATTCAGTATCAGGTCAGGAGAAGAAACTCTACTGGTGCAGATTTATGTGGACGACCTCAGGTCAGGGAATATTCATTAATTAATCCAAATACACATGAGACCTCATCAAGAAACTCGGTTGCGAGTCTAGCAAACCAATCAAAATCCCTATGAATACAAATCTGAAAATTGATATTGACAAAGAGGGAGTATCAATAAACTCTAGTGAATATTGAGCTATAATTGGTTCATTATTATATCTTACAACTAGCATACTCAACCTAACTTATGATGTTGGTGTCTGTGCCAGATTTCAAGAGAATACTAAGCGAAGTCATCTATACTCAACAAAGATGATTCTCCGCTATCTAAAAGGAACATCTGATGTGGGGTTATGGTATCCAACTGATGATAATATTGAAGTAACTGGGTATACTAATGCTGACTATGCAGGATACAGGATTAACCGAACGTCAACTTCAGGAACGTGTTAGTTCCTAGGCAGCAAGCTCATATCATTGTTTTCAAAGAAACAACATTCAATAGCTACGTCCACTATTGAGGCTGCATACATGGCTGCCGGAAGTTGTGTTGCCCAAATCCTTTGGCTTCGGTAACAACTAAGAGACTATGATATAATTAAGATGAAATTCCAATCTACTGTGATAATACCAGTGCTATTGCAATTACAAAAAATCCAGTTCTACATACAAGATGCAAGAATGCGGATATCAAACATCACTTCATCTGAAATCATGTCAGTAAGAAGGATATTAGGATGGAGAAGATCCACACTGATCGACAAAGGACGGACATACTAACCAAACCTCTAGCTGAAATCAGATTCAGAGAACTTTCAGTAGAGTTAGGTCTCCTAGACCCCACTGACCCAAGTTATTAAGAGGCTTCTGGTAGAGAACATTCAATAAAGGGGGAATGCACTCACCAATACTTAACGAATTTAGTATCGTCTAAGTGGTATCAGTTGATTACTATGTTCAGCTGACATGTTTGAGTATTAAACTCATACATGCATCGCATTTATTTCCCATCTTAAATACCTAACAATGTAATTAATAAAGACAACTTCATTAAAAGCGCGGCATTCCATATGCTTGGTACTGACTGTGATGCATTTAAAGTATGTCACGTCATCTTACTGAAAATAGATATATTATACATAGGTTTTGACTTAGGCGGCATAATATGTTGGGATTTTGTATACTAGAAGCAAATTTTATGCTTGTATACAATGTGTTTTGTCCTTACCACTATTTTATTCTCCTATCTGATAAATATATATATACTTGCACATGTAATCCTTTATCTTTTATAAAAGATAGATTTGTGTAGTGTGTCGAGTATCACAGAAGACTACACGAATTGGTTGAGCTGACAAGATATAAACAGTTATCACAGCTGAGTGCGGTCAAGCATATTCTCAAGTACCTTTAATGGACTCGAGATTATAAGCTTATTTACCGGTCAACGCTTTATTACCTTTGGGTTATACGGACTCGAACTTCAGTCGACAGAGATGAGAAGAAGTCTACCTCGGGTTATGTGTTTACCTTGGGAGGTGGAGCCATCTCATGGAGGAGTGCAAAGTAGAAATACATTGCGGACTCAACCATGGAAGCATAATATGTGGCTACTTCAGAAGCTTCGAAACAGGTAGTTTGGCTCAAGAATTTTCTCCAGGATCTTGATATTGTTCTGAATTTGGCTAAGACTATCATAATTTATTGTGATAACTTGGGTGCAGTGGCAAATTCGAAGGAACTCAAATCCCACAAGGCGTATAAACACATAGACAGGAAGTAACACATCATACGAGAATTCGTACATCGAGGAGATGTGGTGATTGACAAAATTGGAACCGAAGACAACCTAGCTGATACTTTCACGAAGAGCTTACCAGTTCCGCCTTACGAGAAGCATGTTCGTGGCTTAGGAGTGGTAGAGATGGCCCCCACTTAGGACTGTAGAAACTTTTGTATAAGTGGGAGAAGATGCAGCAATAGATAAGATATATAGCTGAGCGTTTTTGTTTGTACTAGTTACTACCAGAACTGACACATTGCATACTAAAAGTTTACTTTAGTATAAGTGGGAGAATTATTGGGATTTTGTATACTGGAAACAAATTTTATGCTTGTATACAATGTGTTTTGCCCTTACCACTATTTTATTCTCCTATCTGATAAATATACATGTATTAGCACATGTAATCCTTTATCTTGTATAAAAGTTAGATTTGTGTAGTATGTCGGGTATCACAAAAGACTACACAAATTGGTTGAGCTTACAAGATATAAACAGTTATCAAAGCTGAGTCAACTTAAGGATAAGTTGTCGTTTTAAGCTGCAGTTGTCTTTACTGATACACTTAAGGTGGTGTATTGATGGATTACAGTGAGATGTGTTTTCCTGACTGACCTTAGTGAAGAACCAAGATGTCAGTGACTTAGCTGGTCTTAAGCTTGGTAAGAGTTTAGCTGAGTGCATTTGACTATCTATCACTTTGACCTACTATGGTGAACGTTATCGCGACCGGCTGTACGTATCTTGGGTGCTAATAGTTTTTTGTGGCTCAGGTTGGTTGTCTGTATCTTGCAACCGTATCCTAGTAAAATGGGTGGATAATATCCCCTGAGGAACTCGTAAGGATTAACACACTAAACCTGGTCGGTGAATTAAGTTCAGGTGTGTTAATAAGGTCGAGTGGTACTACTCAGGAATATAATAAGATATTAATTAATTTAAGTTGTTAATGAGCTTAATTAATTGACGGATATGTCTATCTTAAATACGGGGACCGATTAAGTCTAAAATACAAGCTCATGCTAAAATTGGGATAAAAGGGTAAGTCAGTACATATTCTCTAGTTGAATGAATCTGTGTTTATTAATTAATTTTGCTCTAGGCTTAGCATAGATAAATAATTAATTTGAGGCCCGACTTTATTTCTTGTATTAGATCCCTGGTCTGGCCCAATTAGTTATTTATTGTCTCTCAGAAATCATTATTAATGGATTATTTCATTTTGTATTATTTAATAATGTTATTTATCTGTAATTAACGGATACTTATTGTCTCTCAGAAATCTGACTAGTTCAGTAGCATCATTAAGCTAAGCTTACTTTCGCGTTCTGAGTAAGAATTTTTCATCAGGTGAATTCACCCCCCCCCCCCACCCGAGGCTCGTCTCTGGACCAACAATTAGTATTAAAGCGGTGTTCTTCTGATCATCGTTTTCTGAAAACTGGTTTACTCGAACAGATCCTGAAAAACCATTTTTCCTACACTTGTATCTCTTCATAGCATCCTATACCATATTCTTCAAAATGCCTGATATTACAGGTATAAGCACGGTACCCATATTTTCAGTAGAAAACTAAGCGTTATGTCTTGTAAGGATGGAGGCACACTTAATGTCGCTGCATGATAGCATGACTGACGTCCTGGAGAAAGGACACATTGTTCCGATGGTTGACAGCGTCGAACTTGCAACCGTAGCAACAATTGGTGCCAAAACCAGCGCGACGGTTCTCAAGGATAAGAGCCTCCTTACACCTGAGGAGAGAAAGCTGCAACCTTGACCGAGTTGCACGTAACGCAATATTGACTATGCTCAGTGATTCATACATCGGGAGGGTGCACGACTGCAAAACTGCAAAAGAGCTCTGGGAGGCTCTCACAGTACAGAGCCAAGGAACTCCAAAAATCAAAGAAAACAAACTGGAGTTAGAGCTCCAGAAGCTCGAGACGTTTGCAATGATACTCGAAGAGTCGATTGATGATTTCAGCGTTAGATTCACGAATCAGATCAACATCATCAATGGGCTGGGAAAAACATTCAGCAAGAAGGAGACCAACACCAAAATTCTAAGGGCTCTATTTAAGCCCAAGTGGTACTCTTTTGCTACTTATTTGCGAAGAACTGACTTAAACTATGTTACTCCTGATTATTTATTTTCGGAACTGAAAGCAGAGGAGTTTAAGTTCAATCTTCCGCATACCCCAAGTACTGAAACTAAAATGTCAATGGATCATGCTTATAAGGCAACAGTCAGCACACCTGGAGCAAGTCCTTCAGTAACAAGTCAATCAACTGGAAGCTCAATGACGATCCCAATTGCTGATAAATTAGCTGAGAAATATGCTCTCCTTGGATTGAAATACCAAAAGGAGAAGGAGAATTTTAGAAAAATGAAGTCGAAGAAAGCGTTAAAAAGCAATCAAGGTAAGAGAGAAAATGATCATCCGAAAGATGAATCTAAATCTCTACTTGAATGCTGGAACATGGAGACTGCCTCCACTGGACTGAATGAGACACCAAGAAAAGAAGGCAGAAGCTCAATGTGTTACAACTGCAAAAACACTGGGCATTATCAATATAAATGTCTAGAGCTCACGGTAGCTGAAAGAGCAGAAAGGCAAGCTAGGCGAGACAAGTTCATCAGAAAGAGGCAAGCCTACATAGCCGGAGAGCTATCCGATTACTCGAGTGATGAAGAGCTATTCATGGAATCATCTTATGATAAAGCAACATTCATGGCAATCGAAGCGGAAGAAGATACTGAACTGTGTCTTATGACTGAAGAAGAGGCTGAGGTAAACTTTAGTTCTAATATATGCCCCTCTTCACCATGCACACACGACACAAGCTCTATTGCAGGTGAACCCTTGGATGTGGTTCTTGCATATGAAGAACTGTTGGAGGAACAAATTCAGATGAGCAATCAGTTTAGTAGAACACTTCATGATATAGAACTCCTGAGAGCTGAGAATCAGAGACTTTCAATGAGAAGTCAGGACTCTACTGAGTCTGAAGGACTTGTTTTTAGACAAAAGGAAGAGATAAATTCTCTAATGACTAAGTCTCAACAACAAAAATCACAGATCTCAGTTCTGACCAAGGACAACTCTGAGAAAGAGACTGAAATTGCAAGTTTAAATAACAAGCTTACACATTCCGTAGCCGAGTATGAAGCTCTTAGGAAAAGCGAGGACGTTTGGAGAACCTTAATGACCGAGCAATACATAGGAGCTAAAGAAAAGCTTGAGAAGTTGCTTGAGATCGAGAGAGACCATGTTCTACGAAGGAAGGACTTGGTTATATATATGAAGCAACTACTTCAGGATAGAAAAGCTCGGGATCGGTTAGGCGACGCATTTGTCCAGTGGGGAAGTCAATATGATGAATCCTTAACCCCTCGACAAAGGACAAACGGAAGATGAAAGCACCTCAGCCCAGCCTACTAGAAGATGACCCGAGATTCAAGCCCCGAACACCCAAATCCAATTCGGGGGGAACCAAGAAGGTCGATGGGCGAAAAGGATGGTCATCCACAATGCACTCATCCAAATTCATTATGGATCATGCTATTATGAGCCCATAATCAAAAGCTCTAAGGTTCAACAGTAGAAGAAGAAACTTGAACCTCAAAAGATAAAAAAGTCAGCATCTCCCAGTTCAGTAGAGAGATCAGCTGACAATAAGGGCAAGAAGAAATCTGAAACCACCAGGGTTATCAGACAGATTTGGATCCCAAAATCCACTAACCTCTAAGGACCCAACCTGAACCCAAAGGGTACCTGAATTTGTTTTTATTTTGCAGGTGCTTAAAGATCTTTGGATCATGGACAGCTGGATGCTCAAGACACATGACGTATCAAAAGAATCTGGCCGACCAACTACGTCGGCAAAGAAGAAGGAGCCATAATTGAATTCGATGATAACTCAAAAGGATACACAAGGGGACACAGAACACTGAAGATAGGAACTACTACAGTTCCCAGAGTATCATATGTTGAAGGACTTCAACATAATCTCCTTTCATTCAGTCAATTATGTGATAACTTCAATAAAGTGACTTTTGACGTAGGTTTTTGTGATGTTCTTGATAATTCTACAGAAAAACTATGTTATCAGGCTCGTGGAGAAGAAATATCTACTATGCTGATTGGAATACCGCTGAACTTGAAGCCTACTTGCTAGCACATACAAAGTCAGATGACAGAACAACATGGTTGTGGCACAGAAGACTAAGTCATCTGAACTTCAAAACAATGAACAAGCTACCGAGAGATGTTAAAGGCCGAGGATTGCCCAATGAAGTATTCAAGAGACACAAGAATTGTGAAGCATACCAGAAGGGAAAGCAAAACAGATCAAGCAATCCACCAATTTTATCACCTTCTACTGATGGGATCCTTTAGCTGCTCCACATGGATTTATTCGGGTCAGTCTCTCCAGTGATGATCAGAGACAAGAAATATTCTCTTGTAGTCATTGATTACCATTCAAGATATACATGGGTGATTTTCATCGCCAACAAGTCTGACGTCAAAATTGAACTACCGAAACTACTGAAACGACTGAATGTCGAGAAGGATATCAAGATTCAAAGAATACTCTTAGATCGAGAAACAAAGTTTCTAAACTCGATGATGAAAGACTACTGTGAAGCTGAAGGGATTCAACATGAAGCCTCAGTGGCACGTACACCTCAACAGAACGGTCTTGTGGAAATAAAGAATAGAACACTCAAAGAAGCAGCAAGAATGTTACTCGCAAATTCAGTCTACAATCATAGTTTTGGGCAAAAGCTATTGAAAAAACCTCGCTATACTCGAACCGGTCTTTACCGATTCGTATGTACATGAAGACACCATATGAAATATAGAAGGGGAGAACACCTTCTATTTTGCATTTCCATATCTTTGGTTGTTCGTGCTTTATCCACAATAATGGAAAGCATCAGTTAAAGGTCTTCGAGAGCAAGTCAGACCAAGGGGTATTCTTAGGATACTCCAGAGTCAACAAAGCTTTCAGGGTCTTTAGGTACCAAACACTTTGTGTGGAGGAAAGCCCTCATGTTGTATTTAACGAATTTACATCTGAGAACAGGAAATAAAACTGTCAACAATATGCTGAAGAAGTCAGTAGCAAGCTACATGATCTAAGCTTGAACGATAACATAGAAAAGATCCGGGATTGTTGGGATGATGATTTAGATGATGAAACTCGGAACCAACCAACAAGCAATGATGAACCGATTGATTCTTCCGAACGTAATCAATCGCAGGTAACTCGTGTCGATGAATAAATTCCAGTGGTAACCGAGACCTTTACCGAGAATAACAACTCGGGGGAACTACTAATGTTCCAAAGTTGAATGCCCCCGAACCTCGGTGACTCGGTGGATCATGATCTTGTTACTTGAATTACTTCAAGCACAAAATAGTACTACCGAAATTTCTCATAATCCGAGTATTTGTGCATAATCGATTTCATATGAAGTAACAAGATGCCATCGTTCTTGTTAGATGCTCACACGCCAGATCTTATTATCAGAGATCCATCAACAAACGTTAAGACAAGATCCAGAATCTGTCAAGGAGAAAGCGCCTTATACTCAAGCTTCTTGTCTACTGAAGAACCTCAGTCGATTGAGGATGTACTGAATGATGCTGACTGGATCACTGCTATGTAAGAAGAGAGCTCAACCTATTCACCAGAAACGACGTTTAGGAGCTTCTAGACAGACCCAGGCACCAACATGTGATAGGAACTAAGTGGGTCTTCAAGAACAAGCGAGATGAAAACAATTTCATCATTAGGAATAAAGCCAGCCTATTTGCCAAAGGATATTATCAATCTGTAGGGATAGACTTTGATGAAACATTCGCTCCAGTTGCAAGATTACAAGCCATTTGTCTGTTCCTAGCATATGCAACTCATCAACAGTTCACTGTTTATCAGATGGATCTTAAGTCAGCTTTCCTGAACGGCGTGCTGAAGGAAGAAGTCTATGTAGAACAACCACCCGACTTTCAGTAGGGACATCAAGTATACAGACTCAAGAAAGCTTTGTATGGGTTAAAACAAGCATCGAGGGCTTGGTATGATACCCTTTCAGACTTTTTAGAAGGGAAAGTTAGATCGCACCCTGTTCAGTATCATGTCAAGAATGACATTCTACTAGTGCAGATCTACGTGGCAGCTATCATCTTTGGATCTAAGAATGTGACCATATGTCAAAAATATGAAATGATGATGAAAGATAAATTCAAGATGTCGATGATGATGAGAAATGGAGTATTTCATTGAACTTCAAGTGAAGCAATTTAAGAAGTGAATATTCATCAATCAAGCGAAATATACTAGAGATCTCATCAAGAAATTTGGCTGCGAATCCAAAGAAATCAAGAAAGATACCCATGAACACAAATCTCAAGATTGATCTTGATAAAGAGGGAGTATCTGTTAATTCAACTGATTATCGTGTTATTATTGGTTCGTTGTTATATAACTGCAAGCAGACCTGATATAACCTATGACATATGTATATACGCGAGATTTTAGGCAAATCCCAAGTGAAGTCATATCGACTCAGCAAAGAAGATTCTTCAATACCTGAAAAGAAAACCTGATGTTTGGTTGTTGATGATAATCTTGAACTAACTGGTTATTCCGATGCTGATTATGTAGGATGTCGAATTGACAGGAAATCGACTTTAGGAACATGTCAGTTCCTAGGCATTAAGCTAATATCGTGGTTTTCAAAGACATAACACTCGCAGCTACGTCCACTACCGGAAGCCGAATATATGGCTGCCGGAAGTCGCGCGCCTAGATTTATTGATCGCGACAACAATTGAGAGATTATGATGTCTATCAAGATGAAGTGTCGATCTACTGCGATAGTACCAGTGCCACTGCAATCAGTCAGAATCATGTTCTTCATATAAAATGCAAGCACGTGGACATACGTCATCACTTCATCCGAGACCATGTCGAGAAGAAAGATTTCTGGAGAAAATCCATATTGATAAGCAAAGGGCCGACATACTGACCAAACCTCTATCTGAGACCAGATTCAATGAACTTTTAGTAGAACTAGATCTACTGGATCCTACTGACTCAGTTCAATAAGACGATCCAGGAAGTACTGATAAAGGGGGAACTTACTCTCAGTACTGTTGAGTAAGGTAGAAGAAGTGCTGACATACTCAGTGTCTACACAGTAGTATCAGCTGACTACTATGTTCAGCTGACAAGTTATGAGTATTTATTCAGCATGTCATTGTATTTATTTCCCGCCATTAATATTCCTAGGATATAATTAATTAAAAAGTTCTCATTAAAAGTATGACATTTCATATGCTTACTGCGGTGCATTAAATGCATGTCATCTCACCTTACCCTGCTTTGCAAATCATACTGCATCCGACATCTATTATCTTCAAGCACTTTATCTTCGGTAATTTTTTTTATCTTGATATGTAAAGTAACTTGCTTACTCTATTTTCGAGTGCTAACACTTGTTTTGCACATTCAGTATATTATATATCGAATTCTCCAGTAACAAAGTCTTGATCCCATCTGACATGGAGGAGATCATCATCAACAAAAGCGTCTGGTTCGAGCCAGCACTTGCTTTTAGATCATGTGAAGTGGACTGCATGGTGCCAATCTTCAATGCTCTTCAGTCGTCTGACCTGCAGACCCTGCTATCTAGGGTTCCTCTTCATTGCCTCCCTCGTTAGGTCACAAAGTTCTTCATGAATCTTCGCCAGAATGAAGATCATCGGGATAGTTCTTGCATCTCCTACTAGCAAGAAACGAGTAACAACATTTGGGAAGAGAAGATCGCAAATATGGACGTTGTTGAGTGCCTTCAGCGGAGTTTCCACCTTCCTAACGAGGGGATCTCTCCAATTGGATATAAAGAGGAATCCATCAACCAGTAACTCTACCAATTCAGCGGGCAGAAGGACATTTTGTTCAAAGTGACATTCCCCAAGAATAGGCTGCTCCCTCAATACAGAGGGTTGGCCTATATAGTCAACAATGTGCTGACAAGCTCCACCGGATCATATGACCAACTCTCTCGGGCGGGATCCAGATCATGATGGTGATTATGGATCGTGTACATGTCAACTGGACTGAATTCTTCCTTATAGAGTTCAGAGCTCGATTCTAGAAGTTTATAGTCAATGAGGACAAGACCTCATTGCTGCTGATTTCTGAAGGCAAATTGCTCTATGGCAGCAAGATCTCTATCCTGATCGAGGATCACTGCCAAGGAAGTGTTGCATTCGCTGACACGTTCCTATTCGACAAGAAGAACATCAAATTCTTGAATGCAGCAGCTACTGAGAGATCTATAGGGCGTGGACTTCATGACAAGTGTCCCGCACCATCCACTCAGACCCTCGCCCTACTCAGCAGAAGAAGAGGAAGCTACTGAAGAAGGCTGAACCTTTAGTAGTTATCATTCCTGAGTATGTATCCATTCAGGATTCAGAGTCTGCTAAGGAGGACGCGACTCTGACTGATAAAGTCAAGAGGATATACTCAGAGGAGACTCAATCGGACTTACATCCTCAGGCTGAGGTCTCCACTTATGTCCTGACTTCAGTACTGACAGCTCGGCTTAGAGCTAGTGAAGAGGTTGCGGACCAGATACATGAAATCCTAGATCATTCTGATCTAGTGGAGATAGCAGTTAGGGTGATGGTCCAGATGCATCTCAGATTCCCAGAGTGCGATCTTCTAGATGAGACCATCAACCTCAGGACTGTCCCTGTATTGATGTAGGAGGAGCAGATGCTGAGAGAAGAGATTGGCTATGGAGAGCCAGCAGATATCACGTCTATGGACGATCTGCGATCAGCGATGCTCATGCTCCTGAGTCTGAAGAGCACAACTGAACCGTCTACTCAGCCCCAGACTCAATCTGATCACATCACGATGACTCACCCAAGGAAGTAGACTTGGGAGGATCTACTGAGGGAAAATCTCCAAGAGATGATAACTCACAACCTCCACCGCCTTCATCTGGTGTCATCATCTCAGCGTCGTCTACGTCTTAGGAGAAACCAAAACAATCTAGTTATCAGGCTACTGAGATCAAAGACGTGTATGCGGCGTCTATAAACAGGTGCCTTAAGCGTCAGGGTCGCTGTTAGGGTTTTGTATACTTGGAGTAGTTTTTAAGCTTGTATGCAATGTGTTTTGTCCTTACCACTATTTTATTCTCCTATCTAATATATATATATATATATATATATATATATATATATATATATATATATATATAAGTAATCCTTTATATTGTATAAAAGTTAGATTTGTGTACTGTGTCGGGTATCACAGAAGACTACACAAATTGGTTGAGCTGACAAGGTATAAACAATTATCACAGCTGAGACAACTTAAGGATAAGTTGTCGTTTTAAGCTGCAGTTTAGATAAGAAGTGGCTTGTCTTGTCTGCTTGTCTTTACTGGTACACTTATGGTGGTGTATTGATAGATCATAGTGAGATGTGTTCTCTTGACTGACCTTAGTGGAGAACCAAGACCTCGGTGACTTAGCTGGTCTTAAGCTTGGTAAGACTTCAGCTGAGTGCATTTGGCTATCTATCACTTTGACCTACTATGGTGAACGTCATCATGACCGGATCTACGTATCTTGGGTGCTAGTAGTTATTTGTGGCTCAGGTTGGTTGTCTGTATCTTGCAAACGTATCCTAGTAAAATGGGTTGATAATATCCCCTGAGGAACTCGTAAGGATTAGCACACTAAACCCGACCGGCTGATTAAGTTCAGGTGTGTTAATAAGGTCGAGTGATAATACTTAGGAATATAATAAGATGTTAATTAATTTAAGCTGTCAATGAGCTTAATTAATTAATGGATATTTCTATCTTGAATACGGAGATCGATTAAGTCTAAAATACAAGCTCATGCTCAAATTGGGATAAAGATGTAAGTCAGCACGGATTTTCTATTGGAATGAATATGTGTTTATTAATTATTTTTGCTCTGGGCTGAGCATTGATAATTAATTAATTTGAGGCCCGAACTTATTTCTTGCATTAGATCGCTGATCTGGCCCAATTATTTGCCTAGTTATTTATTGTATGTCAGAAATCATTATTAATGGATTATTGCATTTTGATATCTGGCCCAATTAGTTGCCAATGTTATTTATCTGGAATTTATTGGCTGTGCCAATTAATTGATATTATGGGCTTATTATGTGGAAGCCCATTAGAAGTATAATTAAATTAATGGGCTACAAATGTTAATATAATATTGGTTTTTGAAGCCTATTTAAATTTGTATTCTGTTCATAATTAGAACAGACAAAATTCATATTTCTCGAGCATATACACACGAATTTGAGAGAGAGACAAAAATTATTTTCTTTGGTTCTCTGACCACTCGGAGGGAGAAAAAGGGCGAGACACAGATCAGAAGATCTAAACAGGAGCAACAATCAAAGTGACTACAACATACGTGGAGGAAGGTACAATTTCTTCCTCTCCTATTATTCTATCAATTGTTGTCAGAGCCAGGTTTAGGCTCTGATTGTTTGTTGTCGGAGCCAGATTTAGGCTCTGATTATTTCTTGTAGGAGCATGTTTAAGTTTTTTATTCCGTCGCTATCGGGTTATTTTCGTGTTTGGGGAGGCCTGCATACCACTGTTCTGGCCCATTTGTAACGTTTTTCTCGTGAAAAAATTAACGAGTAGTTGATAGGATAGGACCAATGTGTTACGTGTTTATACAATTTTTTGTATTGTGATTGGTCCGACGGGCACAAAAATCAAGACAGAGAAGAAAAACCTCAATTTCGCCGAGAACCCTAGTTTTCTAGGGTTCCCTACATCTTGCGGTGGGGATTTATGGCGCGCCCAACATCCGATCGATGATCGGCTTAAACCACTGGATTCCTCGTCTCACGAGCTTCGCGTTGATAGGTTGTATGGGGTCATCTGACCCCGGATGCATCCAGAATCGACGTCTAAAGTTTTCTACTCACCATGAATTCTTTCCGATGAATCATTTGAAATTCGTAAAATTGAGGAACTAATGTCGGCCAGAATACACTACACGGTGGTTGTGAGTGTTCCAATTACATTTTTCCTCTTTCAATTGATCGAATCGCGGCTCGGAGAGGATGAATTTGGGGCGGCGTAGCACACCGACGACGGGCTACGAAATTCCATAGCTCTAGCTCACAGTCGGCTGCTCCAGGCTGCCAATCTTCACGGCCCAGATGTTTGGGTGACGTCTGGATGGTAGAGAGACGGAGGAGGAGGCCGAGGGTGGCCGGAGAAGGCACGGCGGCGCATGCGTCTGATGTGCGCAGTCGCGGCCGTTCAATTCTATTTTCAAGTGTCGATTGGTGGCGCAGCCGTGGGCCACAGGCCGTAATTTTGGCGGCGTAGCCTTGCCAGATCTCGGCAAGGCGTTGGAGGTGACCAGAGCGGCGTGATTCCGGTCCCAGGGGCGGCGGCGGTGCAATCTTAAAGGAGAAGGTGCTGACCTCAGCCCTTGGGCTACTAACGTCAGCCCTATGCTGATTGGGCTGTACACGTGGCAGACACCCTGATGACGTGGCGATGATGCAAACATCTCTAGATTCAAAGATATTAAATACTGAAGAGCTGTATTTTGATCGCCAAATGTAATAGATGGATTTTAACTTTTACCTGTGTTTTTTAGCTCGATAACGACATTTTATTTCCTATTTGTGCATTTATTTATTATTATGCTTTAGCATGCGATTATGTGATTAATTGCGCTTAAAAAAGCATGTAAATAGGATTTAATTCATTTTAAAGAATGTTTTATTTTTCACGAGCACGTTTTATTATGTGCGCTTAGAAATTGCATGTTTTAGTATTTATGTGTTTTTAGTATGAATCAAAACTAACCTTTTGAAGAAAAAAACTAAGCAAATAATAAAATAAGTAATGTTTAATTAGATTCCAATCAAATTGGATATTAAACATTAATTCGGATCTCTATTAATTGGACCCTACACAAAGTGGAACAATTATATAAGTAAACGTCCACCTGAGTGCCTTGCATTTATATTTTTGAACCACGAGTTTTGTGAGATGGGTTTTCCAAAAAAGATATTTAAATATTATTGAGTAGTGGGAGCGAAGCCGTAAACGTCCACCCGAGTAGCTTACGTGTCTAGGGGAAATTGTTGGGATGAGATTCGAGTATGATAAGATTTGAAGATCCCAAAACCCTTAGCCGAATGATGAACCTTGTATAATATAATAGCTTAGTCGAGTTCAACATGTTAGGAACTCGATAGTCTAGCTAGAGTTCAATAGCTGATAGGATTTAGTAGAGCATCTGTCGTTCAGCCGAAGAACTCAGCACCAGGAACTCAGTTGAGAATACTATAACCCACTGAATCTGCAAAATAATTCGAGTCACGAGCTAAAATCTCAGAAGAATGGAAGTAGGCGACAATTCAGTAAAAGCTCCGAGGAATCAGAGGAAGTCAACTCAGTATGCTCTTGGAGTTTGAACAAACCTCACCTACTCGCTAAACTCGACTAATGAGAAGCCGCCAAAGACCGTACCTGCTTCCGACACAAAGCGCCTTCCAAGACTGAAAAAGTCTACAGTATCATTTAAAATGAAGATGGTCGTTTTCCTTATCGTTTTCGACACGTGTCTAGACTCCCTCCAACGGATCTATTCATGAGTCGAGGCTATAAGTAGATAAGAGTCTTCGTGCAGAGAAGGAAACGGGAACACAAGCATTCAAGCGAACAAACACTCTAGCAAACTCAAAGTCAAATCCAAATAAGAACTTGCATACGAGAGAAATCCTTTCTAGTTCTTCACTCTAGAATTTCATCGGTTCCTATCTCTATCTAAGCGAGCTTAATGTAATATCATTAGCTTAGAAAACTCGAAGTAGTTCAACTAATGTTTACTGACTGAAGTCGTAGCTAGGACTCGCAGAAGAATGCTCGCGCCCACGCGATCTAGAAAGCTTATTTGACCAACCGACTAGTTCGGTAGCATTACTCAATAGCACCGACTTTCGCGTTTGAGTGAAATTTGCATTCAGTGTATTCCCTCTCCCCCTCCCCCCCAACCCCGAAGACTTGTCTTTGGACCAATAGAATCACCAAAAAAAACCATATTTGTAGGTCTACAATCATAAACAAGATTCTCTATTCTAAATTTGAGTTGCATGTCCTATTTTGTCCACTGATTGTTCATCTCACATGATAAGAATAATAAAAAAAAAAAAGAAAGTTCAACAGAAAATGAGATGAGATACAAATTTAAAATGAAGATCTCGTGTAAAGTTAATAACATAGTGGAATCCTACCAATAATATTAGGGACGAACAGTATAATTTTTTCAAAAAAAACTACAAAAAGAATTATTATCGTTAAAAAAATTCACTATTAATAATTGGATTTGTGGGTGGTCAATAATAATGGCTTGCCAAAAACTAGCACCACAAGAATCACGTAAGAATCAATGACAAAATTCAAAGAAAAGGCCCCTCTATCTCATTTTATATGTCTATTCAACTTTCCAGGCATATTAAAAATAGATTTAATAAATGTAAATTTCATTTTTTTTTTCATATTATTAGAATAAATATTGTTATTAAATTTAAGAAAATTAAAATAAATTATTAAAAATTAAATAACATAGTTTTATTTATTAAAAAGTTGAATAAAATAATTTTTTTACATATTATCATACTAATTAGGGTAGTATGCAAAAATAACCATTTTGATTAAAGACATGAATTTTAGCCACCTGTGGAAAAAATTAGTTATTTAGTCACTTCTGACAACTTTAGACAGGAGGGTCCACAATTATTTAATCGTCATTGTCGTCGCCATTGCTCATCGTCTAACCTACATTATTTAATAGTTTATTTATTTAATAGCGATTTATTTAATCGTCATTGCCTTTCGCCTAGTCCGCATTATTAAATTACCATGGTCATCGCCTATCCTACAAAATGCATAAAAAAAATACTTTCGTGTATTTCTTGTAACTTAACTATATTTTAATTATTTAAATTAGAAAGTCTATATTTCTAAGTTCTAATT
Source organism: Lavandula angustifolia (assembly GCA_028984105.1). Lineage (NCBI taxonomy): Eukaryota > Viridiplantae > Streptophyta > Magnoliopsida > Lamiales > Lamiaceae > Lavandula > Lavandula angustifolia. Next base: position 14,553,139 of record CM054812.1, on the reverse strand, counting down.
TTTATTATGCTCAATACAAAAATAGGATATATATTATTAAAAATATCAAAAAAAGGAAAAAAAATCTCTCCTCAGTAATTTTTTTTCTTGCTAAATAAGATAATTATATTTATTAAAAAGTTGAATAAAATATTTTTTTTACATATTATCATATTAATTAGGGTAGTATGCAAAAAGTACCATTTTGATTAAAAGACATGAATTTTAGCCACCCGTGGAAAAAACTAGTTATTTAGTCACTTCTGACAACTTTAGATAGTAGGTTCCACAATTATTTAATCGTCATTGTCGTCGCCATTGTTATCGCCATTGCTCATCGCCTAACCCACATTATTTAATAGTTTATTTATTTAGTAGCAGATTTATTTAATCGTCATTGCCTTTCGCCTAGCCCGCATTATTAAATTACCATGGTCATCGCCTACCCTATAAAATGCATAAAAAAATACTTTTATGTATTTCTTGTAACCTAACTATGTTTTAATTATTTAAATTAGAAAGTCTATGTTTCTAAGTTCTATTTTTTATTATGCTCAATACAGAACTATGATATACATTATTAAAAATATCAAAGAAATGAAGAAAAAAAATCTCTCCACGTAATTTTTTTTCTTGCTACTCCCAGATCGCCTATGTCAATCGCCACTTACAACTACCAATCTTACAAAAACTATTTATTTATTTTTTTTGACAAAAAGTAAGAACTTATTAACTTGCTTTTATTTGTGAACAACTAGTTCACTAGCTGACAAGAATCTCATTATCTTGAAAACAAATATACTACAAATTTTTGGCCAAAAATTAAACTCAATAGAACTGTCTTGTTAGTTGCATCATGCAGAAGATGGATCCACTAAGTTATCATATTCATGTTTCGATAAAATTTAATATTTTATGCAATTTAGTTAGAAAATGGTATGGGTTCACTCTTAATTTCATATTTAATGCGATTTAGTAGGGCTAATGTTTTTATCTAAGTTATCTTCACTTTAAATATCGTTTGAATGTACTTGTCTACATACACTTATGCGACTTTTGTGAAATGTTATGTTGTTCATGAACATGCGATTGAGTTTTATCGCTCGGCGAAGCTAGACGATGTTGTTAGTTCGAACCGTATAACTAGGCAATGATGATTATAAACCAGAATGCCATCGCTACTTATTGTTAATTCAAAACTGATTATTGTTGTTAGTTCAAAACCGTGTAACTAGTTTAATTTGATATCGTAATTTATTGTTAATTTTGTTATTTAAGTATTATTAATTTATATTTCATCTTATTACAGACTAGGTGGCAACGTATTATTCTTCGGTACGGTGGTTATTGGAACAAATCTAAGTATGGTGAATGAATTACTATTATTTACGTCACCTAATTTCAATATGCATCAGCTGGTAAATGATATTCACCAAAACCTAAAGATCGATCATTTCAGTACATACTACGACTTATTTTATCGAACAAACACTTCCGACAGTAGTAAATTTAAGGTCCCTTTAACTTGTGATCAGGATTTGCTTCGATTGTTGTTCGAGGTTAGAAGTGATCCAGGTTAGAAGTGATCCAGTTGTGTATACTATTCGGAAAATTACCGAAGTCGGTCTAAGCAGGACCAATTTCGATCAACTAATTTGTTTGAAGGCGAGGATGAGGCGGCTTCTTCGGATGATGAGGAGGATGTGTTGGGATTTTGTGTACTCGGAAGCGCTTTTAAGCTTGTATACAATGTGTTTTGTCCTTACCACTATTTCATTCTCCTATTTGATAAATATATATTTGCACATGTAATCATTTATCTTGTATAAAAGTTAGATTTATGTAATATGTCGGGTGTCACAGAAGACTACAAAAATTGGTTGAACTGACAAGATATAAACAGTTATCACAGTTGACATAATTTAAGGATAAATTGTTGTTTTAAGATGTAGTTTAGATAAGAAGTGGCTTGTCTTGGCTGCTTGTATTTACTGGTACACTTAAGGTGTGTATTGATGGATCACAGTGAGATGTGTTCTCTTGACTGATCTTAGTGGAGAACCAAGATCTCGGTGACTTAGCTAGTCTTAAGCTTGGTAAGACTACATCTGGGTGCATTTTGCTATATGTCACTTTGATCTACTATGGTGAACATCATCGCGACCGGATCTACGTATCTTGGGTGTTGGTAGTTATTTGTGGCTTAGGTTGGTCGTCCGTATCTTATAACGATATCCTAGTAAAATTAGTTGATAATATCCCCTTACTAACTCGTAAGGATTAGCACACTAAACCCGGCCGGTTGATTAAGTTTAGGCGTGTTAAAAAGGTTGAGTGGTACTACTCAGAAATACAATAAGATGGTAATTAATTTAAACTGTCAGTGAGCTTAATTAATTATTTAATATTTCTATCTTAAATACGGGGATCGATTAAGTCTAAAATACAAGCTCATGCTCAAATTGGGATAAAGGGGTAAGTCAGCACGGATTCTCTAGTGGAATGAATGTAGTTTATTAATTAATTTTTCTCTGGTCTGAGCATTGATGATTAATTAATTTGAGGTCCAACTTTATTTCTTGTATCTTATCTCTGATCTGGCCCAATTAAATGTCTAGTTATTTATTGTCCATCAGAAATTATTATTAATAGTTTAATGCATTTTATATTATTTAATAATGTCATTTATCTGGAATTAATTGGCTAAGCCAATTAATTGATAAATATTAATAGCTCAATAGATTAATTAATTATATTATGGAATTATTATGTGGAAGCACATTAGAAGTATAATTAAATTAATGGGCTACAAATATTAATATAATATTAGCTTTTGAAGTCTATATATATTAGTATTCCGTTCATAATTATGGACACACATTCACATATTCTCACACGACATACGCGTGTGAGAGAGAGAGACAATCTTAAATTTCTTCAGTTCTGACCACCCGGAGGGAGAAAAAGGCTGTGACACAGATCAGAAGATCTGATCAGGAGCAACAATAAAGCGGCGGTGGTGCAATCTAGAAGGAGAAGATGCTGACGTCAGCCCTTGGGCTGCTGGCGTCAACCCTATTCTGATTGGGCAGTACACGTGTATGCCACATGGAAGACACCCTGATGACGTGGAGACGATACAAACAGCTTGAGATTCAAAGATATTGAAGACCTAAGAGCTGTATTTTGATCGGGCAATGTAATAGATAGGATTTATCTGTGTTTTTGCCCGATACTATCGTTTTTATTTCCTATTTTCACATTTATTTATTCTTATGCTTTAGCATGCTATTATGTCATTAATTGCGCTTAGAAAAGCATGAAAATAGGATTTACATCATTTTTCAAAGCATGTTTAATTTTTTGCGAGCACGTTTTACTATGTGCGCTTAGAAATTGCATGCTTTAGGAATTATGTGGTGATGCATAATTCAAAACGAACCTTTTGAAGAAAAAAACTAAGAAAATAATAAAATAATTAATATTTAATTAGATTCCAATCAAATTGGATATTAAACACTAATTCGGACCTCCATTAATTGGACCCTACACAAAAGTTGAACAATTATATAAGTAAGCGTCCACCTGAGTGGCTTTCTTGTATTTTTGAACCACGAGTTTTGTGAGATGGGTTTTCTAATGAAATATTTAATTATTATTGAGTAGTGGGAGCAAAGCCGTAAACGTCCACCTGAGTGGCTTACGTGCCTAGTAAACACGAGTACTCTAGCAGATAATAATTAAATAAGATGGCTGATTAAATCAAATTGAATGCGGTATGGTTCTCGTAAGTATGCTAATTTCGAGAATTTGATATTAATTCGGTCAAATTAATGGTCAAAGCTTAGATGTTACCGCGGGTACAACTTCTTGAGAATCCCCTTCCTGCATTTTAATATTAATAGTGACATGGTCCAGAGATATCGAATTATTAATTCCATTCGTCTTAAGAACTTAGACGTGGATTGGAATTAAAGAGCTAGGTATATAGCTTGGTCTATGGGTACACCTGGTAAACGTCCGACTCGAGTGGCTTACGAGTGTGATCTCTAGGACTATTCGAGTATTTAACATCATTAACTTTTTCAAAAGGTTACAATGATGGTTAATTATGAATTATGTGTGAATATAACATGATTTTATATTTCAGATATGTCTGTTCAGAAATTTCATAAGTTCCTAATCAATCTCTCCCACCAAACCCTACGGGTTTAAATAATTTCATAGAGTGGAAGAGATATCTTACCTTCCCAATAAATGCTCTGCTAAGTGTTATAAGAACTTCCGTTTTAGGACGAACTATGTCTAAGAACGAGTTTACTCTGAGTAAGTTACTCAAATCTTTGGTAACATTATTGGTTTTTCAAAAGGTTACAATGATGATTAATTACGAATTATGTACAAATATAAGTTTCTTACATGTTTTTAAATTATATATTTCAGATATGTCAGTTCATAAATCTCATAAGTTCCTAATCAATCTCACCAACCAAACCCTAATGGATTTAAATAATTTCATAGAGTGGAAGATACCTTACCGTCCCAATAAATGCACTTACAAGGTCCTATAAGAACATCTATTTTTGGACCGACATGTCTAAGATTGAGAGTCCTTACCGGTGGCATGCGAATGCCAAAAGAGAAAGGAAGGTTCTTCAAGTGTGGTAAGAAAAGACACCGGAAGAATTGTTATCCAAATCTCAAGGCAAAACAAAAGAGACGCGAATCACTCTTATAACTAAGATTGTTCTAGTTTCCTCTTCAACCCACGAGTGGGTAGTGGATTCCGGGGCAACGGATCATGTTTGTTACACCTTGCAAGGTTTCTTGCGAAAAGGGAATTGAGTGATGGCGAGGTGGTAGTCTCAATGGGCAATGGATCGAGAGTTCCTACAATTGCTATTGGAGATTTACATCTATCTTTTGATAGTTTTGTTTTAGTACTTAAAGATGTTTTATATGTTCCCGAGTTTAGGCGAAACATTATTTCTGTTTCAAAACTCTGCACCATGGATGGTTATAAATCAAGTTTTGATAGTTAAGTTTCTACCTTGAAAGACGATAATTTTATCTGCGGTGGGCCATTAAGTGAATCTTAATATACTATTACTTTTAAAACGCGTAATTCTATTAATGTTGCTTCCTCATAATCAAATCCTAAGAAGAGGAAAGAATCTTCTAAGGTAAACGAAACTTACATGTGGCATCTACGACTAGGTCACATCAATCTGAATAGGATCCAAAGGTGACTAGGTCTTTTAAGGCAAAAGGATATAGAGCCACAGAAGCACTAAGTTTGATTTATTTTAACATGTGTGGACCTATGTCTACACAAGCTCGTGGAGGGTATGAGTATTTCGCCACATTAGTTGACGATTACTCGAGGTATGGATATGTTTAACTTTGTCGCCACAAGTAGGATTGCTTCGAAAACCTTTAAGGAATTCAAGGCAGCAGTGGAGAAGAAGTTAGGTAAAGAAATCAAGACACTGCATTCAGATCGTGGTGGGGAATACATGTCCAACGAGTTCAAGGATTAGTTGACAGAATGTGGGATTACATTCCCAGCTGACAGCACTGGGCACGTCTCAGTAGAATGTTGTGTCAGAGAGAAGGAACCGAACTCTCTTAGAGATGGTTCGATCGACGATGATGAGTTATGCAACTTTGCCATTTTTCTTTTGGTGATATGCCCTACAGGCTGCGGCATATTTACTAAACCGTGTGCCATCCAAGTCAGTTAACACGACCCCGGTCGAGTTGTGGAGCGGGTATAAGCCCAATATGCCCCACATAAAGACTTGGGGGTGTCCTGCTTATGTGTTGAATAAGCAGGTCGACAAGTTGGAGCCACGTTCAGAGGTTAAGTTGTTTATAGAGTATCCGAAGGAAATAAAAGGTGGTTACATTTATGATCCTAAAGAACAGAAGATCATTGTTAGCACCAACGCTCGGTTCTTAGAGGAGGATTACATTAGTAATCACAAGTTTCAAGTCGAGATCATCCTTGTGTAATTACAAGGTGATCGTGATCCACTCACAAAGCCAGTTGTGCAAGATAGAGCTCCACGAGCAACTACACAATCTGTTAACACAATGCCTGACACTCTTCGACATAGTGGGAGGGTAGTATGTACACTTGATCAGTATATGTTCACTGGGGATAATTTTGATCATCTCCCGTCAGATGAACAAGATACCGTGGATCACTGGACTTACAATGAAGTAGTGGGAGATGTAGATGCAAATTCATGGCGAATCGCCATGGACTCAGAATTTGAGTCCATAACTGATATGAGGGTATACGAGATCACAGAACTACCTGAGGGCTGCAGAACCATTGGTAGTATGTGGGTATACAAGAGAAAGAGAGGACCAAATGGAGAGATCGTGGCATTTAAGGCCAGGCTAGTGGCAAAGTGTTTTACCTAGAAAGAGAGTATCGATTATGAAGAGACCTTCTCAGCTGTAGCAATGATCAAGTCCATTCGGATTCTCCTTGCCGTAGCAGCTCACATGAACCTAGAAATCTAGCAAATGGATGTCAAGACCGCTTTCTTAAACGGACACCTTGAAAAAGGTAGAGACATCCACATGAAATAGCCAGAAGGTTATGTGAAGGAGGGCGAAGAGTATCTAGTTCGGAAGCTTAAGAAGTCCATTTATGGACTTAGGCAAGTTTCCATGTTATGGCACCACCATTTTGACGAGGTGGTTAAATCCTATGGTTTTGTATCCTGTCCTAATGAGGTGTATGTGTACTGTATCTGTGTTAATGGATCAGTGGTGTTTCTTGCACTTTACGTAGACGACATCCTTCTCCTTGGAAACAATGTTGAAGTGTTATCAGATGTAAAGATGTGATTATCGGAGCAGTTTCAAATGAAGGATTTAGGTGAAGCTGCTTACATCCTTGGGATCAAGGTTATCCGAGATTGCTAGAAAAGGATATTAAGCTTGTCACAAGCATCCTACATTGACACTGTTATTGCTCGTTTTAGCATGAAAAATGCCAAGAGAGGTTCAGTACCTTTCATACATGGCATTTTTTCTATCCAAGAATCAGTGCCCAAAAATGCCTGAAGAGATAGAAAGTATGAGGCTTGTACCACATGCTTCCGCTGTCGGTAGCCTCATGTATGCAATGCTTTGTACGAGACCAGATGTCTCATATGTTGTAGGCATGGTCTCAAGATATCAGTCTAACCCTGGACAAGCGCATTGGACTACGGTAAAAAATATTTTCAAGTACCCTAAACGGACAAGAGATCATAGAATTATTTAACAATCGGGCACTCTAGTGCATTTGGGTTTTACGGACTTCGGATTTCCAGTGATAGAGACGAGAAGAAATCTACCTCGGGTTATGTGTTTGCCTTGGGAAGTGGAGACATTTCATGAAGGAGTGCAAAGCAGAAATGCATGGCGGACTCAACCATGGAAGCAGCGTATGTGGCTGCTTCAGAAGCTTCGAAATAGGAAGTTTGGCTCAAGAATTTCCTGCTGGATCTTGATATTGTTCAGAATTTGCCTAAGACTATCACAATTTATTGTGATAACTCGGGTGCAGTGGCAAATTTAAAAGAACCCAGATCTCACAAGGCATCTAAACACATAGATAGTAAGTACCACATTATACGAGAATTCGTAAATCGAGGAGACATGGTGATTGACGAAATTGGAACTGAAGACAACCTAGCTGATCCTTTCACGAAGAGCTTAACACTCCCGGCTTACGAGAAGCCTATTCGTGGCTTAGGAGTGGTAGAGATGCCCCCCACTTAGGATTGCGAAACTTTTGTATAAGTGGGAGAAGATGCGGTGCTAGATAGGATAGACAATTGAGTACTAGTTTGTACCTAAAACTGACACATTGTATACTAAAAGTATGCTTTAGTATAAGTGGAAGAATTGTTGTGATTTTGTACACTGGAAGCAGTTTTTAATCTTGTATACAATGTGTTTTGTCATTATCACTATTTTATTCTCCTATAAGATAAATATATATTTGCACATGTAATCCTTTATCTTGTATAAAAGTTAGATTTGTGTAGTGTGTCGGGTATCATAGAAGGCTACACAAATTGGTTGAACTGACATGATATAAACAGTTATCACAGCTTAGACAATTTAAGGATAAATTGTTGTTTTAAGCTGTAGTTTAGATAAGAAGTGGCTTGTCTTGGCTGTTTATCTTTACTGGTACACTTAAAGTGGTGTATTGATGGATCACAGTGAAATGTGTTCTCTTGACTGACCTTAATGGAGAACCAAGATCTCGGTGACTTAGTTGGTCTTAAGCTTGGTAAGACTTCAGCTGAGTGCATTTGGTTATCTATCACTTTGACCTACTATGGTGAACGTCATCGCGACCGGATCTACGCATCTTGGGTGTTAGTAGTTATTTGTGGCTCAGACTGGTTGTCTGTATCTTGTAACAGTATCCTAGTAAAATGGGTCTATAATATCCCCTGAGGAAATCATAAGGATTAGCACACTAAACCTGGCCTGTTGATTAAATTCATGTGTGTTAATAAGGTCGAGTGGTACTACTCAGGAATATAATAAGATGTTAATTAATTTAAGCTGGCGGTGAACTTAATTAATTAACGGATATTTCTATCTTAAATACGGGGATCGATTAAGTCTAAAATACATGTCATTGCTCAATTTGGGATAAAGGGGTAAGTCAACACGGATTCTCTAGTGGAATGAATCTGTGTTTATTAATTAATTTTGCTCTGGGCTGAGCATGGATGATTAATTAATTTGAGGCCCAACTTTATTTCTTTTATTAGATCCCTGATATGGCCCAATTAGTTGCCTAGTTCTTTATTGTCTATCAGAAATCATTATTAATAGATTAATGCATTTTGCGTTATTTAATAATGTTATTTATTTGGAATTAATTGGTTGGACCAATTAATTGATAAATATTAATAGCCTAATAGATTAATTAATTATATTATGGGCTTATTATGTGGAAGCTCATTCGAAATATAATTAAATTAATGGGCTATAAATATTAATATAATATTGACTTTTGAAGTCAATATATACTAGTATTTCGTTCATAATTATGAACACACATTCACATATTCTCACATGACATACGCGAGTGAGAGAGAGGCAATCTTAAATTTCTTTAGTTCTTTGACCACTCGGAGGGAGGATAAGGTCGGGACACAGATCGTAAGATCTGATCAGAGCAATAATCAAAGCGACTACAACATACGCGGAGGAAGGTACAATCTCTTCCTCTCCTATTTTTCTATCAGGATGAGAATTACAATTGTAAACTCCTAGAGTCAATGTTGAACGAATTTAACGCATGGGTTCGGGATCCAGCGCATAGCCAAGCTATCTTGAACCGGACTGCTTTACGTGACCATCACCTCAGTGAACCAAGTCCTTCAAACATTGTTGCTGCACATCCACATGATGCCCAAAATCCAAACTGGAATGTTCCACTCTCTGATCTCGATATTGTTGGTCCAATAGAACGAAGAGAGTCGTTGACTGAGACCAACAATGATATTTCTAACTGGGCTTTATTTGAGAGCAAACATACAGTGGAGATTGTAGTCGGCACCTATGATATGCATAATGGAGTTGAGTATACTGTAGAGAAATCATGTACCAATAGGGTGAGCTATGTATGCAAGCATAGAAATGGGTGATCATTCTTAGTATGTGTCAGAGCTAGTAATGGTATTTGGCAGATCATTAAGTTGAGAAAGGATCATACTTGCCAAACAATTTTTGAAATTAATGGTCCTCGACAAGTGCCTGCCAAAGTATTAGCGACCTACTTTTCCCGTAAGTTGGGTGAAGGTGTTGTTCTGAAGCTTAAAGAATTTATCAAAGAAGCAAAGTCTGAGTTCGGCATTCAAATAAACTACATTTTTGCTCTACGAGTGAGAAACCTCACAATTGAATTTTACAATGGCGATTACGGTAAATCATATCAGATGTTGCCGAGATACCTCCACATGATACGAGAAAGTATCAGTGGACCATCGGTTAGTCTGCAGACAACACACGATCATCTTTTCAAGTATATGTTTCTTGCACTAGGCCCTTGCATTGCTGCCTTTAAGAATTATTTGAGGCCCGTGATAATGGTCGATGGGACACATCTGAAAGGTAAAATAAAGGAATTCCTTTTACAGCTGTGACGATGGATGGCAATGAGCAGATTTCCCCCTAGCCGTCGGGATTGGTCCTATTGAGGATGATGGATCATGGACTTGGTTCTTAAGGCAAGTGCGACAGACTTTTGGATCACCTGAAGATCTACTCATCGTCTCAGATCAGCATAAGAGTATCAAGAATGCGGTGGGTGAGGTTTTTCCGGAGGGTACACATGGATTGTACTTTTTACATCTGTCGAAGAATATAGCTGGTTATGGACAACATGATGTGGCTATTATGAAGGAAGCTGCCTATTGTTACCGCGACGAAGAATTTCAGAAAAATGTCTTTTTAGAAGCTATGAGAAAAGATGGTGCATATAGCAAGCTTTTGAGTATTAGAGTTCACCGGTGGTCCCATTCTCAATGCCTTACCCGTCGTTTTAATTTTATGACATCCAATGCAGCAGAATGTTTGAATGCTTATTGTAGGCACGAAGACTCCCCATATACTCATTACTTGAGATTTATAGGCACATAGTGGAAACGTGGTTCGATAAACACCGTGCGGAGGCAAATTCAAGACAACATGTGTTGACTGAGTGGGCCATGGCCAAGTAGGCTGAGTATGTACAATGTGGACACCATTTGACCATACGTGGTGCCACCCCAGATGTGTACCGGGTGGACGAAGAGAGAATGTATTACATGGTCGACCTTCATCATTGTACATGTGATTGCTGAAAGTTCAACTTTGATTTGATCTCGTGTCGTCACACTGCAACAGCTATCCGGTAAGTAATTATATAGTTGTATAATTATCGAATATGTGACATTATTTGATGATGGATATATACTAACTCATTTGGTCAACAGCTTTGCTGGTCGATACGTAATTGAATTTATTGCGTCATATTACAAAACAGATAATCTAGTGCAAGCGTATTCGTCAACAATCATGCCAATGTCACTTCCAAATCATTGGATTGTACCTCCTAAGAATTCTGTCTTCATGGTATATGCTCATGTTATTAATCGTTGGGTTGGTAGGCCAAGGATGAGTCGAGTTCGATCTGCAGTTGAAAGCTCAAATACGCGCCGACAAAAGTGCAATAGATGTCATAACATTGGTGATGGTTATAATAGAGCAACGTGTACTGCAAATATTCATGTTGAAGGTATGTATCATAATTGAATTAAAGTTCATTTTTTTATTTTCTTTATGGTAATGTCTGTATTTCTTTAATAACAGACGTGGACATTAATACATTTTCACAAAATACGGATACAAATATGTGTAGACCACGAGCACTAAGGAAATGCAACAACTGTCATCAGATTTGTCATACAGTAAGAAAGTATCCGATGAATTTTGGCTCGTAGACTTTTTATGTAATGTTAATGAAACTATTTTTTGTATGACATTGTCAGGATTTATATGATTCAAGTAATAATTACATTTTGTGTGAAAGGAGATTTTGGGTCTGTGGAGAAATAAACAAATCTATAAATTTGAATATATCGCCTGGTGGTAATAGATTATTGTTGGGCGCTAATCTATTACTGCTACCGCTAACCGATTACCAAATACCGTCAGACGATTACTTTATACATAAAGATAACACTAGTTTTTAATTATATTATATTATTATACTTTATTTTACGTCCATCTTTATGTTAAACATAAATATTTTGCATCACTGTAAACATTATGAATTATTATAATTTAGATTACTCAATCTCAATGGTAGATCGCTTAACAATTGAAATAATCACGTAACTTGAGTACACTTTTTTGAAAAAAAAAGTCTTATACTTTGAGATTATTATGAAATCATGTTTCACTAAATCACGTTTTAAGATTATATATCTTATAATGCATACTATTATAATCAAATTATATATTTTCATTTAAATATATAATTTATAATTTAGCTAATATATAGTTTAGGGTAGTTTACGGTTCAAACCCCAAATAAGGGTTTGAGGTTCAAACCCTAAATAAGGGTTATGGGTTTAGGTTCGGGGAGAAACAGACAATTGCTAACTTTCGCCAGAAATTGACTATTAACTTCCGCCTCCGTTAGGCGCTAATTTATTACCGCAAATCCGTTACCGCTAGCCGATTATCAAATACCGCCGACGATTATTTTATATATTAAAAAAACATTAGTTTTAAATGAAATTATATTATTATGACATTTTTTACATCCATCCTTATGTTAAATATAAGTATTTTGCATCACTATATGTCAAAGTATGAATTATGAGTCATTACATTTTAGATCACTTAATCTCAATGATAGATCACTCAACAATTGAAGCGATCAAGTAACACTTTTTTGAAAACAAGTCTTATACTTTGATATTATTGTGGAATCATGTTTCACTATATCACGTTTTAAGATTATATATCTTATAATTCATATTATTATAATCAAATTATATGTTTTCATTTAAATATAATATATAATTTAGTTAATATATAGTTTAGGGTAGTTTACAGTTCAAACCGTAAATAAGGGTTCTGGGTTTGGGTTCAGGGACTGTCAGACGATTATTAACTTCCGCCAGACAATTGACTATTAACTTCCGCCTTCGCTACCGCTAGCCGATTATAAAAAATCGTCAAGTGATTAACTTTAATTAACTTTCGCCTTCTCTAATGCTAGTTGATTATCAAATACCGCCAGGCGATTAACTTTACAAAATCATTAGCTTCCGTCTAATACGATAATACCACAAAACAACTAGTAATATAGATCCATATATCCATAATTAAATCTAGACAAATACCACAAAACACCAAGTAATATAGATCCATATCCAAATTCACGCTAAACAAATACCACAAAACACAAACTAATATACATCCATATCCAAATTCAAGCTAAACTAAGTGCGGACGGTAGAACACACTAAAAAGCCTTAAACATACAAACTTCTTATATTCGAGAAACTCTACTTGATTGTGTTCTATCGATGGGAAATCATCTAAGAATCTATCCACATACATCATGATTGTCCGGCATATATGTTAGTTTGCTGGTACTGCTCCTCTTTTGGCATCTTAATGAGTCGGAGCTTATAAAAAATAGGTCGTCTCCCGACATGAGTCCAGTACTCAGTAGCTTCTAGTGCTAGGGATAGGAGTCTCAAAAGACAAACCAACTCTCGATCTCTTTTCTTATATTTCTCCTCGTCGGCTGGATCTTCTATCAACATCCACAACAAAGAGTCATATAATTCGATTGTCCACAAGAGTAGATCAATATGAACAACAACCCAGTGTCGTGACTCACTAAGATAACAAGTCAAAATGACCTACAACAATAATAAATTAAGTTAAAAAATAGTTCATCAAAAAACTTTAATTATACTTAGTCACTATAACTTACCCATCGAGCATGAAACCAACTCTTTGATAATATATGATCACTGCCTCTGATCATGCTGAGTAATGGCTCTGGCACTATCAATCTTCATATTTGCAGTCTGTGGTTAATTTACTCCGACCATCTTTATTATCTGGATGTAACTTGTCCCAAACATCTTTAAGTAGAACATTTAAACAACAAATGTCAACATTTAAAAAATAATAATTAAATGTATGTAACCCTAAACTAACACTTACAAAAAACTTCAAATCAACCACAACAGTGTTCTCAAATGTGATGTCTTTCTTCAGATTAATTTTGTATTTGAGCCTATTCACTTGGTACAGCATGAAAAACTCCATGGTCTGCGTTTAAAAAGATTAGTAATGTAAATTGCATTTAATAGAAAATATGTCTAAAGGAATATTAATCTTTTTATCTGACCATTGGTCTCCACCGTTGAGTCTTCAATTTTGAGAAAAAATGATTGTGGCAAGCTAAAACCTTCTAGACCGCGCATTCTCACAACAATAATTGGAGGGTTGTCCATGAACTTTTTGTAGTTCTTAGAAATGGGTTCTATACGGTCTTTATTACCAAAAGTGAACTTACTCACAAACCGTCTCTCTTCATTGCGTGCTTTGTTGAAGCACTCTTCGATGAAAACCCTTGAGCTTTGTGCAGACCGACTCGCTCACTTTGTCAACAATACGTACCTCAAGTGTAGAAGCTACTCTCTCAATAATTGAGTCATCAAGAACGTTCTGAGGAGGAGGCTGTTATTGTTGGTGGTGTTCACGTTGGATGTTGCTATCATGATTGTCCGAGGAATTAGCACGGGCGCATTTCGAGCATCGTCGGTCCTCATTGTTCTCAATCTCCTCCTCATCCACTAACTGCCTATCAGATGTGGGAGGACGGGAGGTCGTATATGTATTGCATCCCTTCCTCTGTCGAGATGTGTAAATAAATCGGATCGGGTTATCCACGTCGACGCTGAGCCGATAATCAGTCTTCGACTCCGCCGCTGTCGGTTGGAGAGTAATAGAGCATTGATGCTGCAAAATATCGCCAGGCGATTATCAAATATCGCCAAGCGATTATCAAGTACAGCAAGGCAATTAGCAAATACCGCCAGACGATTAAATAAGAATAACATATTATTTTAACATTATAAAATAATTATATATTTTCCTTGAAATAGCTCGTGAATGTGCTCGTAGGTGAAACATATATCCACTGCAGGAACCGAGGAATAACGGTTATGTCGTCATTGTTAATCCTACCGCACTGTCGACCAAGATGTGGAATGACCATGTAAGACCATGTCAACAAAATTTAAAATCAAATATTAGAATAATGAAATTATTATATATAATTAATAATATAATAATAAATTATAAGTCAATTAGTTGTATAATCCAAATCGCCCCGTAGATATGATATGATTGACCATCGCTCCATTTATCTAAAGTAGTGGGGATTTTCTTCACGTAATTCAATAAAATTTGATATGTTAGTGTTGTCCATGAAAATCAATTACACTGATAGTATTCTCAATTAGGACACACAACCAAACGTCAGAAGTGAGCTTTTTATCAAAACAAGCAATCATAAAATAAAACATCAAAATGTAGCCGCCTTGAGGTAATCATCTTCTCTTTGCAACTTCAACCCTTTAAAATCTTCATATAACTTCTTCAGCATTAGACAAGAGCTCAAATCCTAACGGTGCACAAAACTATCATCTGATGATTAGGATAATTGGGGTTGAACTCTGATACGCCAAACATAGCCCTGTAATTAATGCATACTCCTTCACCGAGAAGCGAATATTTTCTGAACCAACACAGAACCAGAGCTCATGCTCCGAAGCAGTAGGAACCAACACGGTAAGAGTGAGTAGGCAACTAATGCTTATACGAGCATTAAATTTGTCTAATGAATCGCAAAATTCCTTTGCTAAATCGCAAAATACTGCCAAAGCAACCTAACTTAAATTTGTCTAATGAATTGACTTTCTCCAAAACTTCAATTAAACCCTTGTAAAAATTGTCTCTTCCAAGTCCATTCACTCTACAATTTTAAAAAATCAATTTAGAAACATCACAACATCTATCTTCTACTTGTTAGATAAAGAGCATGTTTTATGTTTTAAATCACATAATAAACAGAGAACCTTAACGCATAATTGAGGATAACAATTACGATCTACCCGTTCACACACAAGAAAATCAAATATTTGTAAAACTTACATTTCAAACTTCAATCAAAATTATTAGGGATTTTCAACCAATCTCACACATGCAGGCATGTAACGCATATTATTTTCGAAAAGTGTAGACTGTGTACTATTGGGATTTTGTATACGGGAAGTAGTTTTTTATGCTTGTATACAATGTGTTTTTGTCCTTACCACTATTTTATTCTCCTATCTGATAAATATATATATTTGCACAAGTTATCATTTATCTTGTATAAAAGTTAGATTTGTGTAGTGTGTCGGGTATCACAGAAGACTACACAAATTGGTTGAACTCACAAAATTTAAACAGTTATCACAGCTAAGACAACTTAAGGATAAGTTGTCGGTTTAAGCCGCAGTTTAGATAAGAAGTGGCTTGTCTTGGCTGCTTGTCTTTACTGGTACACTTAAGGTGGTGTATTGATGGATCACAGTGAGATGTGTTCTCCTAACTGACCTTAGTAGAGAACCAAGATCTCAGTGACTTAGCTGGTCTTAAGCTTGGTAAGACTTCAGCTGAGCGCATTTGGCTATCTATCACTTTGACCTACTATGGTGAACGTCATCGCGACCGGATCTACGTATCTTGGGTGTTAGTAGTTATTTATGGCTCATGCTGGTTGTTTGTATCTTGTAATCGTATCCTAGTAAAATAGGTTGATAATATCCCCTGAGGAACTCGTAAGGATTAACATACTAAACCCAGCTGGTTGATTAAGTTCGGGTGTGTTAATAAGGCCGAGTGGTACTACTCGGGAATATAATAGGATGTAAGTTAATTTAAGTTGTCGATGAGCTTAATTAATTAACGAATATTTCTATCTTAAATATGGAGATCGATTAAGTCTAAAATACAAGCCCTTGCTCAATTTGGGATAAAGGGGTAAGTCAGCACGAATTCTCTAGTGGAATGGATTTGTGTTTATTAATTAATTTTGCTCTGGGCTGAGCATAGATAATTAATTAATTTGAGGCATTGCTTTATTTCTTGTATTAGATCCCTTATCTGGCCCAATTAGTTGTCTAGTTAGTTATTGTCTCTCATAAATCATTATTAATAGATTAATGTAATTTTACCTTATTTAATAATATTATTTATCTGGAATTAATTGGCCAGACCACTTAATCAATAAATATTAGTAGCATAATAGATTAATTAATTATATTATGGGCTAATTATATGGAAGTCCATTAGGAATATAATTAAATTAATGGGCTATAAATATTAATATTATATTGGCTTTTGAAGCATATATATATTAGTATTCTGTTCATAAACAGATACACACACATTACTCACGCACGCACGCCATTCGAGAGAGAGACAAAAATCTTATTTTCTTCAGTTCTCTGACCACCCAGAGGAAGAAAAGGCCGGAACACAGATCAGAAGATCTGATACACGAGCAACAATCAGAGCTGCAACAACATACGTAGGAGGAAGATAATCGATTCTTCACCTCCTATTTCCTTCAATTGGTATTAGAGCCTGGTTTAGGCTCTGATTGTTGCAGTTAGGATCATGATTAGGGTTGATTTCCGTCGTTATCGGGCTAATTTTGTGTTTGGGGCGGCCTGCGAGCCACTGTTTTGACCCCGTTGTAACGTTTTTCTCATGAGAAAATCCACGAGTAGATGATAGTACCTATTTGTTATGTGATTATACTATTTTTGTTCTATATTCTGGTCCGGGAGCCACGAAAAACGAGATAAAGACGAAACCCTGATTTTCGCCGAAAACCCTAGTTTTCTAGGTTTCAGCAGCATCTTGCGGCGGTGATTCTCGGCGCGTCCGGTATTCAATCGATGATCGGCTTGAACCTCTGGATTCCTCATCTTACGAGTTTCACGTCTAAAAGTTGTAAGGGGTCATTTGATCCTAGATGCGATCGGAATTGATGTTTGAAGTTAGCTGTTCATCAGGAATTCGTTCCGGCGAATCATTTGAAATTCGGGAAATTGAGGAACTAATCTCAGTCGGAATCCATTACACGGTGGTCGTGAGTGTTCCAATTACATTTTCCCTTATTCAATTGATCGAATCGCGGCTTGAAGAGCACGAAATTGAGCAGCGAAGCTCACCGGCGACGGGATATGAAATTCGCTTGATTCCCATCGCGGCGGCGGCAGTTGTCGCTGGAATTGGGCGGCCCAAACGTATGGGTAATGTCCAGAGGCGATTGGGGATGATAGGAGCGGCGGCATCGGATCGGGGGAGGCGCAACAACCGCTGGAATTGTGCGCTGCAGCGGTTCCTACTGCTGCAGGCGGCGCGACCTCGCCAGACCTTGGCGAGGGCAACGACGTGATCGGAGCGGCGTGATTCCAATCCTAGCGGCGGCGGCGCTGTGTTGTTGAAGACGAGCTGATGTGGCGCTGACGTCAGCCCTCGCTAACGTGGCACTGACGTCAACCCTCGCTAACGTGGCGCTGACGTGTCTGCCACGTATCCGACACACGGCAATGCTGACGTGGCGACGATGCAGTTTCCAAATTCGAAGATTTTGAAGATCGAAGAGTTGTATTATGATCGGGCTATGTAATAGTTAGGAATTACGCATTTTAAAGCCCGATAATGACGTTTTAAATTTCCTATTTACGCATTAATTCATTATTATGCTTTAGCATGCGATTATGTGATTAATTGCGCTTAGAAAAACATGTAAATAGGATTTATGTCGTTATTAAGCATGTTTAAATTTTACCGAGCACGTTTTATTATGTGCATTTAGAAATTGCATGCTTTAGGAATTATGTGATGATGCATGATTCATAGCAAACATTTTGAATAAAAAGACTAAGCAACTTTAAATTAAATGTTTAATTAGATTCCATTAATTTGGATATTAAACACTTAATTGGACTTCCATTAATTGGACTCTACACAAGAGTAGTAAGATTATGTGAGTAAACGTCCACCTGCGTGGCTTGCTTGCATCTTTGAGCTACAAGTTTTGTGAGATGAGTTTTCCAAAACAATATTTGATTATTATTGAGTAGTGGGAGCGAAGTCGTAAACGTCCACTGCGTGGCTTGCGTGCCTAGTAAACATGAGTACTCTAGAAGATAATACTTAAATAGGATGGCTAATTAGATCAAATTGAATGCATCATGGTTTGAGTAAGTATGTCAATTTCGAGAATTTGATTCTATTTTGGTCAAATTAATGGTCAATGCTTAGATGTCACCGCAGGTATAATTCACTTCCCTCAAAGTCCCTTCCCGCGTTTTAATAGTGACATGGTCCAGAATATCGAACAATTAATTTCATTCGTCTTACCTAGACGTGGATTGGAATTGAAGAGCTAGGTAAATAGCATAGTTTAGGGTTACGCTAGTAAACGTCCGCCTGCGTGGCTTGCTTATGGAATTCCTAGAGTTGTTCGAGGTTTTTAATATCATCATTTTTACAAAAGGTTACAATGATTGTAAATTACGAATTATGTGCAAATTTAAATTTTTCTTACATGCTTTATTTTAAATATTTTTCAGATATGTTTGTTCAAGCTGTTGTTAACGGTCTTTTGAGCCAACTCTTAAAGGGTCTTGACAACTATAAAGAGTGGACGAGAAACCTTACACTAATGTTCCAAAATGAGAAAATCTTGTATGTTCTCAGTACCCCTGAGCCTGAACTCCTCGAAGAAGGGGCGACTGAGGAGCAGATAAGGGAATCTGAAAAGTGGGTAGAGCATAGTGACAAGACTCGTTTTGTCATTCTATCCACTATGGTTGATTCTCTTGCTTCACAATATGAAAACACGCCCCATGCGGAAGTGATATGGGATTCCATGGCTGAAAAGTTCGGTGAGACCGATAGATCTCAGAGATTTCATCTCCTAAGGCAGGTTACTACCTGCAAAATGGCTGAAGGAGCATCCATGCAGGATCATGTTTTATATATGATCGAGCTGCTAGATCGACTTGCAAATGTTGGTGGTGTCTTGGATCTTGGCATCAAGATAGATATCATTCTACATTCACTACCGAAGTCATATGAGAATTTCCGCCTAAATATAGTGATGTCAAAGAAGAGCTACACTCTGAATAAACTTTCGAGTGAGTTAATTATTGCAGAAGGAATAATGGGTCAGACTAAAGGTAAGGGAACCCAAATCTTGAACACTACTAGCAGCTCAAGGAACCCTACAAAAGGTGGATTCTAGAAAAAGAGCAAGAAGGCTACGAACGTCAAGAAGAAAAGTGGAAGCACGAAGTTAGCACCTACCGGAGAGGTTCAAAAACCTAAGGGGGAGTGTTTCAAGTGTGGTAAGGTTGGACGTTGGAAGACTAAATGTCCCGACTTCAAGGCAAAACATAAAGGTACACGCATCGCCTTAGTAATCGAAATCGTTCTTGTTTCCGCATCTACCCATGAATGGGTAGTAGATTTCGGAGCAAATGATCATGTTTGTTACACCTTGCAGGGGTTTCTACAGAAAAGGGTTCTGGCTGATGGCGAGGTGGTGGTTTCCATGGGCAATGGATCGCGAGTTCTAGCTATTGCCATAGGAGATTTACATTTATCCGTTTTTAGACTCTAGTTTAGTATTGAGAGATATCTTATTGGTGCCTGAGTTTAGGCGAAACATTATTTTCGTTTCAAATTTTTTTATTGTGGATGGTTATAGATCTATTTTTGATGATCAAATTTCGATTTCGGAAGGGAAAGATCTTATCTGCAATGGGTCTTTAAATGGATCTCTATATACTATTACGTCTAATCCATGTACATCTGTTAATGTTGTTTCCTCATCATCAAATCCTAAGAAGAGGAAAGAATCTTCTAAGGTAAAACAAACTTATCTATGGCACTTAAGACTAGGTCACATCAATCTAAATAGTATCCAAAGGTTGGTGAAATATGGATCATTGGAGTCTCTCCAAGTTGAACCATTTCCAACTTGCGAATCCTGCTTGGAAGGTAAGATGGTGACTAGGCCTTTTAACGCAAAGGGTTATAAAGCCACAGAAGCATTAAGTTTGATACATTCTGACTTGTGTGGGCCTATGTCTACACAAGCTCGTGGACGGTATGAGTACTTCGTCACATTTACTAATGATTACTCGAGGTATGGATATGATTACCTTCTTCGTCACAAGTCGGATTGCTTGGAAACCTTTAAGGAATTCAAGGCAGAAGTGGAGAAGAAGTTAGGTAAAGAAATCAAAACACCGTGATCTGATCGTGGTGGGGAATACCTATCCAATGAGTTCAAGGACTACTTGACAGAATATGGGATTACATCCTAACCTGGCAAAGACGGCACGCCTCAGCAAAATGGTTTGTCAAAGAGAAGGAACTGAACTCTCTTAGAGATGGTTCGGTCCATAATGTGTTATGCAACTTTGCTAGTTTCCTTTTGGGGATATGCCCTAGAGACTGCAGCATACTTGCTAAACTATGTGCCATCCAAGTCGGTTAACACAACTCCAATCGAATTGTGGATGGGCACAAGCCCAATATGCATCACGTAAGTATTTGGGGGTGTCCTGCTTATGTATTGAATAAACAGGCCGACAAGTCGGATTCACGTTCAGAAGTTATGTTGTTTATAGGACCGAAGGAAACGAAGGGTGGTTATTTTTATGATCCTAAAGAACAGAAGATCGTTGTCAGCACCAACACTCGGTTCTTAGAGAAGGATTATATTAGTAATCACAAGTCTCGAGTCGATATCATCCTTGAGGAATTACAAAGTGATCGAGATCCACTCACAGAGCCAATTGTGCAAGATAGAGCTCCACGAGCAACTGCACAATCTATTAACACAGCTCCTGACACTCTTCGACGTAGTGGGAGGGTAATATTTACCCCTGATCGGTATATGTTCACTGGGGAGACGTCGGACCATCTCCCGGCAGATGAACAAGACACCGTGGATCCCTTGACTTACAACGAAGCAGTGGGAGATATAGATGCAGATTCATGGCGAATCGCCATGGACTCAGAATTTAAGTCCATAATTGATATGGATGTATAGGAGATCACTAAACTACCCGAGGGCTGCAAGGCTATTTGGTAGTAAGTGGGTATACAAGAGAAAGAGAGGACCGGATGGAGAGATCATAGCATTTAAGGCCAGGCTAGTGGCGAAGGGTTTTACCTAGAAAGAAGGTATCGATTATGAAGAGAACTTCTCGCCCGTAGCAATGATAAAGTCTATTATGATCCTCCTTGCCATAGCAGCTCACATGAACCTAGAAATCTGGCAAATGGATGTCAAGACCGCATTCCTAAACGGTCACCTTGAAAAAGGTAGAGACATCTATATGAAACAACCATATGGTTTTGTGAAGGAGGGCGAAGAGCATCTAGTTTTGAAGCTTAAGAAGTCTTTTTATGGACTTAAACAAGCTTCCCGATTATGGCACCAGCGTTTTGACGAGGTAGTCAAATCCTATGGTTTTGTATCCTGTCCTAACGAGGTGTGCGTGTACCGTATCTGTGTTGACGGATCAGTGGTGTTTGTTGCACTTTACGTAGATGACATTCTTCTCATTGGCAACAATGTTGAAGTGTTATCAGATGTAAAGACATGGTTATCCGAGTAGTCTCAAATGAAGGACTTAGGTAAAGTTGCTTACATCCTTGGGATCAAGGTTATTCGAGATCGCTAGAAAAGGATGTTAAGCTTGTCACAAGCGTCATACATTGATACTGTTATTGCTCGTTTCAGCATGAAAAATGCCAAGAGAGGTTCAGTACCTTCTAGACATGGCATTTTTCTATCTAAGAATCAGTGTCCTAAAACACCTGAAGAGGTAGAAAGTATGAGGCTAGTACCATATGCTTCCGCTATCGGTAGTCTCATGTATGCATGCTTTGTACGAGACCAGATATCTCATATGATGTAGGGATGGTCTCAAGATATTAGTCTAATCCTGGACAAGCGCATTGGACTGCGGTCAAAAATATTCTCAAGTACCTTAAATAGACTAGGGATTATAGAGTTGTTTACCAGTCAGACAATCTAGTGCCTTTGGGTTATACGGACTCGGATTTCTAGGCTGATAGAGACGAGAAGAAGTCGACCTCGGGTTATGTGTTTACCTTGGGAGGTGGAGCCATTTCATGGAGGAGTACAAAGCAGAAATGTATTGCGGACTCAACAATGGAAGCAGAGTATGTGGCTGATTCAGAAGCTTCGAAAGAGGCAGTTTGGCTCAAGAATTTTCTCCTAGATCTTGATATTGTTCAGAATTTATCTAAGGCAATCACGATTGATTGTGATAATGCGGGTGCAATGGGCAAATTCTAAGGAACCTAGATCTCACAAGGCTTCTAAACACATAGACGTAAAGTACCACATTATACGAGAATTCGTAAATCGAGGCGACGCACTAATAGAAAAGATCGAATTGAAGACAACCTAGCCGATCCATTCACAAAGAGCTTACCAATTCTAGCTTACGAGAATCATGTTCGTGGCTTAGGAGTGGTAGAGATGCCCCCCACTTAGATCGCGAAACTTTTGTATAAGTACTAGTTTGTACCTAGAACCGACACATTGTATACTAAAAGTTTGCTTTAGTATAAGTGGGAGAATTGTTGGGATTTTGTATACTGGAAGCAGTTTTTTATGCTTGTATACAATGTGTTTTTGTCCTTACCACCATTTTATTCTCCTATCTGATAAATATATATATTTGCACATGTTATCCTTTATCTTGTATAAAAGTTAGAATTGTGTAGTGTGTCGGGTATCACAGAAGACTACACAAATTGGTTGAACTGACAATATATAAACAGTTATCACATCTGAGACAACTTAAGGATAAGTTGTCGGTTTAAGCTGCAGTTTATATAAGAAGTGGCTTGTCTTGGTTGCTTGTCTTTACTGGTACACTTAAGGTGGTGTATTGATGGATTACAGTGAGATGTGTTCTCCTAACTGACCTTAGTGGAGAACCAAGATCTCAGTGACTTAGCTGGTCATAAGCTTGGTAAGACTTCAGTTGAGCGCATTTGACTATCTATCACTTTGACCTACTATGGTGAACGTCATCGCGACCGGATCTAGGTATCTTGGGTGTTAGTAGTTATTTGTGGCTGGTTGTTTGTATCTTGCAACCGTATCCTAGTAAAATGGGTTGATAATATCCCCTGAGGAACTCGTAAGGATTAGCACACTAAACCCGGCCGGTTGATTAAGTTCATGTGTGTTAATAAGGTTGAGTGGTACTACTCAGGAATATAATAAGATGTTAGTTAATTTAAGCTGTCAGTGAGCTTAATTAATTAACGAATATTTCTATCTTAAATACGGAGATCGATTAAGTCTAAAATACAAGCACTTGCCCAATTTGGGATAAAGGGGTAAGTCAGCACTGATTCTCTAGTGGAATGAATATACGTTTATTAATTAATTTTGCTCTGGGCTGAGCATAGATAATTAATTAATTTGAGGCCCTGCTTTATTTCTTGTATTAGATCCTTGATCTGGTCCAATTAGTTGCCTAGTTATTTATTGTCTCCAGAAATCATTATTAATAGATTAATGTAATTTTACATTATTTAATAATGTTATTTATCTGGAATTAATTGGCCAGACCAATTAATTGATAAATATTAGTAGCCCAATAGATTAATTAATTATATTATGGGCTACTTATGTGGATGTCCATTAGGAATATAATTAAATTAATGGGCTACAAATATTAATATTATATTGGCTTTTGAAGCCTATATATATTAGTATTCTGTTCATAAACAGATACACACACATCGCCGTTCGAGAGAGAGACAAAAATCTTATCTTCTTCAGTTCTCTGACCACCTAGAGGAAGACAAAGGCCGGGACACAGATCAGAAGATCTGACACACGAGCAACAATCGTAGCCGCAACAACATACGTAGGAGGAAGGTAATCGATTCTTCACCTCCTATTTCCTTCATGTACCTAATAAGCGGGATCCACATCTCCACTACGATTTAGGGTTCTGAGATGACTTCGTGGTTTTGGATGAACTTTGCTTGAAGTTTGGCACCAATTTGGGGGAGGTGGGAGAGGTGATTTGGAGAGGGAGAGCCAATGTGGAGAGGAAGAGGCGCGAGGGAGAGGTAATGAGGAGAGGGAGAGGCGACAGGCGACGGTGAGAGGCGAGGAGAGGCAACAAAGGGGGGAGAGGCGATTGGAGAGGGAGAGGCTGGGAGGAAGAGATGAGAGCGCGAGGCAAGAAGCAAGAGGCAAGAGGGAGAAGAAGAGGCGATTTGGGAGGCGATTTGGAGATAGAGAGGCGATTTGGGCGGTGTTGAGCATTCGGTATGTGTGGGGGGTTGAATAAACTTGAGTGCAAATTTCAACTCAAACGCCAAAGTCGACATCTACTAAATAATGCTACCGAACGAGTCGCTTAGTCAAATAAGCTTTCTCGATCGCGCTGGGTTGAGTGAGATTTTAAAGATCGGTTTGTATGCAATATGAACAGATACTCAATGAAACAAGAAATCAACACAGTCGCTTTTTAAAGTGGCTCTGGCACGCTGGATCCTACGTCCACTATCCTGAACAGAGCAGGAGTTCTTGATTACTTATACTGAGTAAGTCTTAGTCGATCTGTACGGTGGACAGATACCGTAGTTATAGTCTTAGTGACTTTATAGTTTCAAACACGGGGTTTGATTTTCTCCAACTAAGAACGAGTTCTTACAATAAGAACAGCTGATCAATAGTCGAACACCTTCGAATTTTCTAAGCTTAAGATATTACAAGAGTGGCTTAGAAAAGAGAATAGGAACAATAGATCTCTAGAGTGAAGAACTAATTATATCTTTCTGTGTATAAGTTCTTCGTTGTGTAATCTTTTTGGTCGCTAGAGCGTTTGAGGGCTTGAATGCTTTTGGTTCCCAGTGTCTTATCTGCATGAAGACTCTTCTCCATTTATAGTCTCGGCTCATGAATAGATTCGTTGGAAAATGTCTAGACACATGTTGAAAATGATAAGAAAAACGGCCATCTTGAGCTTTGAATGTCAATGTAGGGATTCTCTATTTTTCAGTCTAGGAAACAACTTTATGTCAGAGCAAGTACGGTGTTGGCGGCTCTCCTCACTGGTCGAGGTTAGAGAGTTGGCTAGGTTTGTTCAAACTCCAAGTGGATATCGAGTTGACTTCCTCTGATTCCTCGGACGCTTTTACTGAGTTGTCTCTTGCTGAAATTCTTCTGAGATATTTAGTACTTGGCATGATTTTCTCTATTGATATAGTGGGTTCTGAGACTCCCAACTGAGTTCCTCATGCTGAGTCCATCCAGTTGACATAAGATGTTCCATTGAACGTATCAACTACTAAACTCTAGCCTCTTACGAGTTCCCTAACACGTTGAACTCAACTAAGCTATTACAATGTGAGGTTCATCATTCAGCTAAGTATTTTTGGGATCTTCAAATCTTCTCATACTGAATCTCATACCCAACAGACGGAAATAATAAATCTATGAAGTTATTTATTTCTTTACAATTATTATAAATATCTATAGCAAATATTAACTATAGATTTTTTTTATACTCTTTTATGGATAAACTTCATAATGTTTATCGGATAAGATGATTTAAAATTTAATCTTCTACAATCATTATGATTTATAATCTATAATAAAATAATTTAATTTTGTTTAGATAAGATGATTTAAAATTATTTTATAAGTTATTTAATAATATGTCTGAAACGATTTTGTGGTAGGTGATAACCATGTCGATTAAATAAAAGTTTTTGGATAAGATAACAATCACGACAACAATGTCGATTTAATTAGTTGTCGGGACCCCACTTGTCAAAAAGTTGGCGATAACTAATTTTTTCGATAGGTGACTAATATTCATAGGTAGTTATTAAAAGGGTAAGAGAGAGAGTTGTCCCTATTAATTAAGCTTAGTGTAAAATATTTAATTAATTACGAAAAATAAAAAATAAATTTATAATTTGGATTAGATGAAAAACGAAATTAGACTCGGAACGGAAGGGAGGGAGTAATAAAAATCTATTCGTGTTTGGAGAGTTGGAGACGGAACAGAGAAGACAAGTCTGGTGCAAAATAATAAAAAATTCAGATCTCAACAAGTCGATCAATCATAATCATTATTGGTTGCTTGCAGTAGTAGATTCACCCAACAAACACATACAATACAAGAAAGAAGGGTGAATGATGATCTCGGCGTCGTTGAGCATGGGCGGATTGAAGGAGACGTATTTCATCTCACATGGATCGCCGATGCTGGCGGTGGACGACGCGCTGCCAGCCCGCCACTTCCTTAAATCATTCCAGCAGAAATTGTTGAGTGACAAGCCTCAATCCATACTGATGGTTTCGGCCCACTGGGAGACCACCGACCCCACAGTCAACGCCGTGGCTGGACCTTCCGACACCATCTACGATTTCTACAACTTCCCCAAACCCATGTACCAGGTAGGTACTACCATTTTGATGTAGTTGCTCTAAAGAAAATCTTAGAATATACTCTTAGTTATGTGTTTTTTGTGGATCTCTGATCAGTTAAGTCTCCTAGTATATTGTGTCCCAATGAATGTGACTGGAATGAGTGGAAACAATGTACTTGTAAAAGAGAGAAAACTACAAAGCGTTGTATAAAATTTTATGATTCTTCTGTCTGCTTGAGTTGTTGATAGACAAAATTAAAGTGAAGTGTCAATATAAAATTTATGTTTGAACAGCTCAAGTATCCAGCACCAGGCGCACCTGAATTGGCAAACAAGGTGAAGAAAATGCTTGGGGAGGGTGGATTCGAGCGAGTGGTTGAGGATAAGGAGCGTGGTCTGGACCATGGGGCATGGGTTCCACTTATGCTTATGTATCCGGATGCTGATATTCCGGTGTGTCAGCTCTCTGTCCAAACAAAGATGGATGCAACTCATCATTATAACATGGGAAGGGCATTAGCCCCCTCAAGAAGGAGGGTGTCCTCATAATTGGTTCGGGTTCTGCCACTCATAACTTACGGACTTTGGTAGATCCCAGTGACTCTGTTGCTTCTTGGGCTGCAGAGTTTGAGACTTGGCTTAGAGAAGCCCTCCTCACCAGAAGGTATGTCTTTTCTTAATTATTCATGCCTAGCAGTCTAAAGATGATAATCACACGGTAAGGTGTTAGAGTAAAGAGATTTTAAAGACGAATACGATTAAATAAACGAAATTGCATAAAAACGAAATACTCAAAACGAGTCCCACGGGAGAAAAACTCCCGGCCAAGCGATCACGCCGAAGTCTAGATCGAGAGTAAGCAAAACCCTAGATAAAAACCCTAAGCTATTCGACCTAATATATATAATAGAAAAATCCTATCAACTTACGGAAATCATAAAGCAAAAGGAAATATTAAATAAAAAGGAATAAACCATAAATACTAAACTCTAATAATAAATCCTAATAATAACTCTTCAAAGATCCATGCGCTGTGTCCATGCATCATGATTCTCCACTTCTCAGCTTGCACACGTCTCTAACATAAGGGTAATGCACTGGTTTAACAATTCTTTCTTGAAAACTGTTTCAGAAATATTAGTAAGCAGGTTGATTAGTGTCTGTAGAACCTCCTTAGCTTGAAATTTATTCATATCGTTTTAACAAGGTAAAATTTATTAAAGTTGCCGGGTGCCTGGTAATATCCTTATGCTCAACATTTTTAATAACAGAATCACGGCTCTTGATGTTTTCCCATAGAACAGCAACTCAGCAAGCTCACTGAGGCATAGTACTTATCAATACAAATTAACCTAGTTTGTGTCTTTGTGATTCATTTGTAACAAAGAGGATATGGATGGAGAGAGAGCAGCGTGCTGCCAAGATGATGCGTGCTAGGGCCCTGACTACGCGTTTGAGGACGAGTAGACTCTGGAGGAACCGAAGTGGCTGTGTGCTTCTGCTTCCCCATGGTGATTGATAGGGAAGAAGAAGTTGAGAACTGATTTCTTTTCGCAAATTCCAACTTACTAGATTAATGAAATACGATACCATTATAAGAGCTGCATACAACGTACTACCAACAGCAATTAAATAAAATTAAACTACAACCTACTAATACCTACTGTGCACTGCACCAGTTCTACCTACTAATTGGAACATTACTCAAAATACCATAGTCCATACTCTCAACTGTCCCTCCCAAATCATCCTTTGACTAAGGTTGATCTTCCTTGTTTCTCTCCTCGGTAGTCTCATCATAATCTTCCTTGGTATCTTTATCTTTATCTTCCTTGGTACCTTCACCTTGATCTTCCTTGATAACCTTCACTTCATCTTTCTTGGTGGCTGACTCCTTATCTTTCTCGGTTCCTGCATCCCTGATTTTGCACCTTGAGTACTGCATTCCAGTGAATGCATCACAAGACATGGGGATTCTATATATGTAGGAGGAAATAAGGGAAGGGGTCAATTTTATCCCAATAGAAGCAAGAGTAACTATATAGTTTATAATGATACAAGAGCACGCATAGTAAGCAAAATCATATGAAAGAAAAAGGGGGATATGAAATAACCATAGCAGATCCATCAGAAGAGTTGAGAGAGAAGAGGAGAGGTTGATCATGATGTTGAAGGGGGTGCTTGCACAATTCTTGCTTTTCCTTTTGAGAGTACAAGTTTATTCAAGTTTAAGGATTTTTAATAACATGTTAAATTGTACATGAAAGTAATTCTAAAGCCAAATAAATCTGAGGCGTAAGCTCATACCTACACTTAAGAGACGCGCGAGAGTAAGCCTCAAAGAAGAGACGAGAGGGGAGGTGCTGCCTCACCTTGAGGCTTTGTAAACTATGCTTAAAGTGTTATGAATGTCTTTTATCTGCCCCAAGTTAATTTGGTAATGTAGGTTGATTTCTTCTTTATTTAGAAATTTTCCTTTCTTTTTCATTTACCTATCTTTCTTATCACAATTATGTTGGAATTGTAGGGTTTAGTTAACATGACCTGAAGCTAAATAAATCCTGGAATTCTACTAGTAGTTTATCAGTAAAATAAGTTGAGAGAGAATGTGACTTGTATAACTCTTTGAAATATTTGATCAGTGTTTTTGACTTGAACTTTCATTGTTCATCACAGATATGAAGATGTGAACAGGTATCTAGAGAAGGCTCCATTCGCAAAACAAGCACATCCACGCCCGGAGCATTTATATCCTCTACATGTAGCTATGGGTGCGGCTGGTCTGGATGCAAAAGCAGAGCTCATCCATGATAGCTGGACTAGTTACACTCTCTCTTATGCCTCCTACAAGTTCACACAAACAACCTAAATGTTGCTGTCATGCCTTCATGTGTTGAAATAAAATGAACTAAAGCAGGAAATGCAAAAGAACAGCTCTGTAAACTTTAGATGCATTCGATGCTGCTGTTTCGTTTGCTTTGTAGTAGTGTGATATATGGTCATTTGAAGATCTTTGTTAGATTATGGTGATAATTGTTTCTGTGGTTGTTTTGCAATGTATGTGCTTATCAATTTCAATGAGATTGATATTATACGTTTTTGTTTTTGAAGTTTATCGATTCTTGAAGGACAAATTGATATTCTGTTAATATGTAATATATGGACGAAAACTATGGAAGAGCAAAGCAGCAATCCATAGCTTTGAAGAAAAATGGGTCATCAAAGCAGAGAATCCTTCCTTTTAAGAATTTTATTCATGTAGTTGTCATCGTCTACAAAAAATAGAATATGATCAACCCGCAGCCGACTAACACTGGCAGGCATTTACCACGCCTCTAAAAAATAATCAACTGTCAACACAAAATGTACATCTCAAGAGGGAATTAATCTACTATCTACTTACGGAAGCGCGATTCTCCAACCAAAGCCGAAAAAACACCCCGGCTCAGGAACCAATAAAAGGGTTACACTGCAAGCAAATTGCCCCAATTTGAGGCCTGCACAAAAAATATGATGAAGGATTTAATCTAAAGTTGGTTAATGTTGGTTGCTGCTCCCCAGGGTAGAAACTTCTAACTTCCCCTGTTGTTAGATTCACAGTTGAAGCAAATATCGTTAGCCAAGTCAGCTAGTGGCAGATCAGCAGTCCAATTATTACCAATCACCACGATAATTAATTCAGGTCAACCGCCCCTCGTACCCTAAAACTGATGGTCCTCTGACTTTAAGGCGCTTGGGCCCTGTCTCAATCTGTGGAGATTCCATCGTGGTTTTCCCCATCTCTCTCTGGTGAAATTCTCCATTTTGCGTTTTCTTAAACTTGATTGAGATAGGAATGCCTCTGCCCTTCAGCAATTTGTCCCTTGAGAGACCAACTGAGGCTTCTTTTAATTCACCAGAATGTGAATTTACATGCAGGCTTGGATCATCATCAGCAGTTGAAACCTCATATGATGTTAACTGCTTGCAATGCACTTCTGGTTGGAGCTTCTTGAGACGCTTAAATCCCTTAAAAGAAAGGTGATCTATATTAACATCATCAACATCAAGTAAAATAAGAAATTTGAAAAGAGATGCTCCCACAAAAACCGTTCTTGTAAATGTGATAAGGAATACATGTGAAACACGATTTGCATTTAAGCGCAATGTCAAATATGATTTTGATAGCCACTGCCAAGAAATCTATGGTTGGGATATGAAACATGACTATCATCCTGGTACCATAATGTCACACTAAATACTACTAACTCTGAAGAATGTACTCCAGTTCTCCAAAATCATTTTTAACTTTTGCCTCAAAGGGTTGGCCTCTATATCTACTATTATATCATATATAACCTATAAGCATATAAAAGACAATGACAAAAAAGTAAATGAGTTTAATGCGATACTAGAGTCACAGTGAAGGATTATAAACGCTGCAAAAAACAAGCCGCAATTACCTGGTGTTCAGTATCATCATACAGAGAGTCACCTACGATCTTCTGTTCCACTTTAGAAGATCTCCGTTTGACACGAAATATTTCTGAATCAGAATCATCACCTTCCTCATTGATGCTACTTCTGATATCCAGACGGCGATTCTTCAAGTTTGGGACTGCATGTTGCTATAGTGCCAACAAAGTTCCACAGCCATGTCAGTTTAACTTCTTTAAGACAGTTTTCTTAAGTTTATACTTGTGTCTGTGTGTGTTATAAACAGCTCAAATGCCAAATTAATCTTACTTTGGCATTAAAATGAGGATTTTCAGTTGAGACTAGTGAAGATGAACCAAAACCAGAATCACAGTAATATGAAGTTTGAGTCCTAGTAGACCCACTGCCATCGCATAACGGAGGATTAGACGATTGATGTTTTGAAAGATCCTGAACTTGAGAGATTTCATGAGAAATCTCGCAATAAGGACTATAACAATCACTTTTAACTCCAGAGAACATGCTATATAGCAAAAGATAGTCCTCACTCTTTTTACAATGTTGTTTAACCTCATTTAACATACCCTCCTCCTGCTCAAACTGCCTGGCTGCAGCTTCCATATCCAATATATCTTCCCTCAGAGATAGTGTTAAAATGCCTCCACAATTTAAATCAAGCAATTTTATATCTGAATTGAAACCAAGAGACTGTCATCAGTAAAGACTATTGTATAACAATATGGTGAGGCAATTGAAAATAACATGAAGTCTGTTAATACCATGGCGAAGGCACAAAGGATGCAAGTAACATCGGCAATTCAGATATGCTACATAACAATCCCGTTTGCATAGGCTGCAAAGAATTGTTCCATGTGAAAAAGAAGAAACAACTGGGCATTCTTTCAATTGCATCAGGCACCAGCGAACATGGTGCTGAAATCGGATCAAATTTACAAAAGAAATCTTAATGCTTCGGTGACATATCAAGTCTTCATATGAATAATCTGGGTCTTCTAGATCACCACCAGCATGAAGTAGCATTGCTTCTTTGCATAGGAGCTCCTCTTGAGGAAGGAGAGGAATCCTGTTTAGCAAAGCATATCGCCGGCTAGCAATTGATCCCAATGGAAACCAATCTCCAACAGCAAAGTTAACAGCTTCACCACAATTGAAACCTGTAAAGATCCAAGTTTAAATGTTTTCATTGATTAGTAAGATCCCAAGATCAATTATACTTCACTAATTAAAACAATCAGGATACTATTAAACACGACAAAATTCGGGAGAAAAACTGGGAAGCATACAATTTCTGAGGAGCCAATTCAAGACATACCATGACTGAACCCAGCATGGTAAGCCCTGGGGAAAGTTATTACATATTCACCAGGGTTCTGCACAGCTTTATAAACAGGAACATCATGTTCTAGCAATACATTTGGCGGAAATAATGTTGTCTTGCCTAAAAGGACATCAAAAGCTCCATCCTCTCCCACAGCTGACAAGATCTCTCGAGTATAAACATGCTCTCTGACAACCTTTTCAAAATCAAGCGCCGAATGACCAGGAATCCCATACCAAGTTTTTGCAGCTCCACAGTGATGATAATTGATGCTGCACAAGCAAGACTATTGTATCAGCCAAGAACTAAAGAAACTAAAGTGGCAAAGCAATTCCTGATAAAGGAAGCACCCACCTGTAGAGGTAATGGTCTTCCACGTGCCATGCAAACATGCTAAACAGCATTCCAATGTACAGCATCGGTTCAGTGACTCCCTGGAAGAAACTAAATATTAATTTAAAACTGTCCTTAACTCATATTACATAAAGTTTCAATAAAAGGATTATGTATTACCGGGATTGATGTTTCCAGAAGCCGCAGTATAGATTTTGGCAACCGCGAGAGTTTCTGAAATCAAAAAAATTATACAAGAATTACTGATATAATCCTCATAAATGACCTGAACAAATTTCATGAGAAGCTAAAAACATCAGAAAGGTGCGAAGTAGTGGTACAGAATCGTTATGAATTTCTGTAAGCGAAAGGTGAATGGTTATTCATGGAGAGCGGTTTTTGACACAAGAAAGAGTTTTGAAAGGGAATGACTATAGAGGGCACTGAGGTTCTCAAGTGATCTGTGTACATGGGCATCCATTAGCAAAAAACTGGGCATGTGATTAGCTACAACATAAGAGCTTATAACAGAAAAAGAGAGTAGGTACACAAACTAAACCATTAAAATTGTAAATCATGGTTTCATGGCTATAAATGTACGAGGCTCAGGAAAGTCCAACATTTTATGTGCTTGGTAGAACTAATATTCTAAGATAAAGGTAATCAAAGCATCACATTATAAATAAATAAGTGAAATTTTTGTTGGTGAAATCAACACCTTCAAATTCCATCTGCTTTTTCCAAGAAGATCACTGGGTGAAGATGAAAATGCACTACCATCAATATCACATGCATATTCAACACTTTCGGTCTTTCCACAAGCTATTTCATGCCAAAATTCTTTTTCCATGAATGAAGCAGGAAGGCATCCAGCACTATAATATCTACGAGCAAAAATCTTGTTCGCCATTTTCTCGAAATCACGAAATGTATAGTTTCTGAAAAAGCACTCATGTTGAAAGCCTTAAAATAACTAAAATAGAATATCATATCTCAAATAAGCGATAAAAAAACATTCACCTTCCACTCATGAAAAAGGTGACCTTGTCTTCACTGTCCCATTCAGCCAGGCGAAGAGGCTGTACCCTAGTTGTAAATTTGAAACCAGCTTTCTCTTTCATAAGAACTATACCAGCAGGAACAGAAGCAGTCACAGGAGATATAATCTTGCAGATACCTGAAAGTGAAGCACAAATTCAACAATTGTTTCTTCAATCAAGGAATCTTTAACATCAAAGTATCATAATGACAAATGAGCACGTCAAATGAAGAAAGAAATGGAACACTGAGAACATTAAATCAGGACAAAATATATTGTATTTAACAGGTAAAATAAAACGATACAAACCATGATTCAGCAGTGCAATAACCAAATGTAGCAAACTTGAACAGTGTGAAACAATATAACTAAAAAATATTTACCGCCAAGGTTGGCTATAGCAGTCGAAAGTGAAAATACATACATGAAATTAATTACATAAAATTAACCTACCATATTTTGAGGCTTCTGGAGCTATCTTTTGCAAATAAATCAAAGGATCCTGGAATTCCTCCATATTTGGAGTATAAACCGGACATTCTGGAATTTTCTCAGTCCACTCAAAGTTGGGTGTATCGAATTTTGCAACTGTGCGCTTAGCAAATTCAGCTCTATCATTTAAGTTGTTGCCAATGCTTGAGGATGTAAGAGAGTTTCTATGCAGCCTCAGACCACATGGAGAAGGTCTTAATGCTTCCCCTCCACTCCTTTGCATCATGTTAGTCAAGCAGGGGGAATCATCGTCTCTTTCTATTTTCATCCTATCTAGCTTTTTACGCTTCAAAAATTCCAGTTTAGCTTCCCTCGAGATACAAACCCTTCCTTCCACCTGCCAAATAAAACCGTAACAGTAAGACGTGTGTGCGTGCGCACATGCCTGCTACTAAATCAAGACAAAATCAAGGTTTCAACTAAAATGTACCAGGCAGTGCATCATCTAAATACACAACTCCGCAAATTTGGTAAGCAAAGCCTCAGATGATATACCTCTTTTCTATCATTCAAAACTCAAAGACATTATTCTGGTTTCATATAGGATCATTCATCTAGTCCATTTGCATGAATTCAGGCAACTCTTACGACAAGAGGTTGCAAACAATGGTCTCTACGACAGCATAAAAGAAAAAGAAAAGAAAAGAATGTACTCAGATTGTAAGAAACAACAACATTCAAGTAACTTATGAGCACATAATCCTTGACTATAATTCACTATAAACAGAAGTGAGTATTCTACTATCTACCCAAGCTATATCATCATCAGAAAGCAATTGTTTCCCTGCCTTAAGAAATAGTAGTACGTTATAAGTAGATGTGTTAAAAAAACTGCAGAGAAGACAAACTATCAAACAATTGAAGCAATCAATTGCAAAACTTGCACAATAGCAGGAGTTGACTATTTAGAAAACACATATACATAAACATATGCCCAAGGATATTGCCATCAATTCAAAGCTAAATTTGCAAGATCTGAAATTCACGGAAAAAGCAATCAACACTGTCCCCTGAAATACAGCGCTGACTTACATTATTCAAAGAGAAATAAAATACCACAAGAAAAAGGAGAGCAGACAATAGCACGAACTAACTCAGAAAATTAGAGGACGAAGAAGATCCCAAAATTACCATGACAGAACAGAAAAACATCCAAAGCACTATAGCAAAACCTCAAATTAGAAACAACTGGACATATACATACAATATATATGGGGAGGGGGATGTGATAACAAATGAGTACTTTTTTTTTCTTAAGAAAACACAAAAATAGATGAAATCACATTAATCAGGAGCACTATGATAAGAATGCTCAAGATCCAAACTATGAAAAAGTCAGCCATATGAACTACAAGAATCTACATTAAGCACAGAAACTCGAAAACAAGACAAAATTAAACAAAAAAAAAAAAAAAGCACTAGTCACGATTTTAACACATAAATAAAATACTTACCATCTCATTCCGGAAAATTTCACTATTAGCCTCCGTTTTGTCCAACGTTTCGCCGGAAATAGACAGCACTTACTACAACCAGCCTCGAAAAAACCGCAAAATATGCCCTAGACAACGATCCACGGCAAAACAAACCTCGAAAACTCGATTACACCTTCCACATTCTCATCTAACCTCCCCAAACCGAGTCAAGCTCAGATCCGAAACATTTCCACCCACCAAGCCAGACAGAGCGAAACAGACGTCGCTGTTTCTGCGCGCGCGGACAGAGTCAAATTGTCCGGCGGCACTTTTCGCCGGAGAACGAACTATTACAGGCGGGTGTGTAGAGACAAGCACCACCAAGTTTTGTAAGTATAGAGAGAGAAAGATAAGAGCGAGAAAGAGGAATAGTAGATGGAATCTTAACAAAAGTTCGGGGTTTGGAAACCGTAAAAGAGAAAAGGAAAGGATGATTTATAGTTTTTCTTTAAAAAAATCGTAATTAAAATTAATTACAGCGGATAACATAATTAATTCTTTAATCTTATTCCTAAAACAATAACCAAAAAGAAGTGGTGGTTGTTAAGTTGGTTCAACTAAACGCCTGCAGTTCTAACGCCGTATATTTCCGTCAGCTACGGAATCTCTTGTTTACCCCTGGACGGAATCAGTAATTACGGTGGGACTGATAGGCGATAGCTGTGGTTTTAGGGGAGGAAGAGCCTTCCTCGTAGGGACTGAAACGGAATGACGGCGTTACCGAAGAGTTGGTCAGAACGCAACAGTCACGTGGGTTGAGGAGCAGGGAGCGAGTGTGTTGACGCGATTGTTTACACCGTCGGATTCGAGTTTGTTATTCCGTATTAACGGTCTGTAAACGTGACAACAGATCGGGAACGGAGAAACGGAAATGTGGACTACAGTTTACGCATTTGACACGTATGGACATCTTTTTTTTTTTTTTTTTTTTTGACATAACTTTACGTTGGTTTCAGCAGAGCGGTAATTTACATTTCGTCCCCTATTTGATGTGCAAGTGAATCTTGATCCAATATTTCGAATTATCGTATTGGGCTGATATTAGATACTTACACGGTCCCATCACTTGTCCAATTTGATTTCGCCGCCGTTATTTAGGTGAGTGGATTTTATATGTTGGTTTTATATAATGAAATTATGGAACTCATATAATTAATTAATTATGTAGAATTGATATGTGTGATAAATGTGTGAGATTAATATTATTATTTAATTATTTAGAGTTGATTTGAGTGGTAAAGTTGTACTCATTTTCTTATTTAGAAAGTGGACAAGTGAGATATGACAACATGAAATGGAATACTAGACCAGTGTAATGAGACGGAGGGAGTAATATTTATTTAAGAAACACACTAAACAATTGAAATTAAAATGTCCGTTAAGATTGAAAGAATTTAAAAAGTACATTCACATTTTTGTTGTTTGATATGTGATTCCTAATTTAACTTTTTTTAATTTTGTTTTGTTAGAATTTTGTATACTGAAAATAATTTTATGCGTGTATACAATATTATTCATGTTATTTATTTCCACTATTTTATTTTTCTATCTGAAATTCATGTTTGCACTTGTAATTGTCATATTATTTCGTATATAGTTAGATTTATACAGTGTGTTATAGATCATAGAAGACTCTAATTTGTCGAACTAACGAGATATAAACAAATATCACAACTGAGACAACTTTAGGACAAATACTTGTGCTTTAAGCTGTAGTTTAGATAAATAGTTTGTCTTGCTACGTGTTTAATCTGGTACGCTAAGGTGTATTGACGGATTATAATGAGACATATTCTTGTAACTGACCTAGTTGAGAACCAATGTTTCAGTGACTTAGCTGGTCTTAATGTTGGGAGATGATTCACCAGTAGAATGTTTAGAAGATTTGGCTGATCCCAAAACCCTAATTTGATTGGTGAACCATTCCTTTGTATTTGCCTTGGTCTCTGAGAGTTTCAGACTCAATAGATTTGCTTTCAGCATGGACCCAGGCTCATAAGTTTTGTCTGTTGAATCTCAATAGACTGTCCGCCTTAGTACCATGGAATGAAGATTCAGTACCGTTCAGTAAGAGTTCAGTAGAGTGCGGAAATGTGTAGGCCCGATTCAGTTGAGTTTGAAAATGTTTTTATTAAAACTATTTTAGTAGGTTAGTGCAATCAGTTAAGTTTTCTGAAACTCAGTTGAATGATTTTGTAAAGCGGTTTTCAGTATGAACAGTAAAATCAATGCAACAGTAAAAACAGAACACAACGATTTTAAAGTGGTTTGAATATCAAACAATCCTACGTCCACTGTCCCGAAAAGATTAGGAGACTACTTTATTATATTGAGTTAGTCTCAGTTGGTTTGTACACTGGACAAACACTGGCCTTGAGGATTATACTGAGCAAGTCCCAATTTACAGCGAATCAAACTGAAGTGTTTGACAAACTCTCCAACAATGAAGGAGTTCTTCACAATAAGAACAGTTCAGGGATGAACTCCTTCGGTCTAAGCTATGGAATATTCAGTGGAGCTTAGGTTAGAGGGAAGGGAACAAGAAGGTGGCTTCTAAAGTGACGAACAATGAGAATAACTCTCTGGGTTCGTGTTCGGTCACTTGGATACTAGAGGCTATTGATTCTAATTCAGCTTGGTTCCC
This sequence comes from Lavandula angustifolia, assembly GCA_028984105.1. Lineage (NCBI taxonomy): Eukaryota > Viridiplantae > Streptophyta > Magnoliopsida > Lamiales > Lamiaceae > Lavandula > Lavandula angustifolia. The sequence goes on along the minus strand of CM054812.1, from coordinate 14,514,287 downwards.
TTGAGCAAGGTTGTCACCTTTCGCTTGAAGTGTTTCTCTGAAGTTCTTGCGGAAAGCTTAAGTTCTTGTAAGTTTATGCTCGTAATCGCTCGTTCTTGTTCTTGGTTGTGTTGTTGTCGATGCGATTTGATTTTTCCTCTATTTATAGAGGTGAGCCATGGATAGATCCGTTGGAGATGAACGATCAACGTGTCACTCTCTTTGGGTAGCTAACGACTCTTTTAAGGAATTTTACAGAGTCTTTTCCTCCATTTCTGGAAAGTGGTTGACTTGCAGTTTTAATCAGAACTTTTACAGCTGGCTGCTTGTCATTGGTCGAGGCATCGAAAGTAGTTGAGACAAACAGACTTCTAAGCGGATACTGAAGCTGACTTCTCTGATTACGTCGGACGACTCTACTAATTTAGCATATAAGATCATCTGACAATCAGGGAGACTGTTAGGCCGTTGCTGAGTCTGACCTAGGTTCAGTAGTATGCTCCTGCTGAGTTCAACTCTAGTGAAGGTTAATTCTGAGTTCACTGAACTGCTCATGCTGAGTCCAGATCTACTGACTCCATTCAGTATGTTGCTCCTGCTGAGTCCAGCACTACTGAGAATGAACACCTCTCAGTATGTTGCTCCGCCTGAGTCCAGCACTACTGAGTCTTCACTTCATGGTACTGAGGCGGATAGTCTACTGAAGAATCAGCAGACAGAACTTGGAGCCTGAACCATGTTAAAGGAATGGTTATTGTTGGTCCGGAGACGATAGTCAGGTGTAGAGGGGGGGGGGTGAATACACCTGATCACAGTTTCTTTTTCTAAGAACGCGAAGGACAACTGAGCTGTAGGTTGCAACCGATGAATAGTGCTAAATAGTAACCTTCGATCACGGGTCAGAAGTGTGCCAACTACTGAGCTCTCCTACTGACTTTTGTTAGTACTTGAAACTCTGTCGGAGACGTTGTGCGGATAAGAGTGTGGGGCCCGGAGATTCGTCTCAGTTTGAAAACGTGATTTTCACAAATCAAGTAATTTTTGGCTGGTGCGCTTTGAGAATACGTTTTATGCAAAGATATGATTTTTAATCAGTTTGTATGCAATGCAATAAAACAGTAAATAACATAATCAATTTTTAACGTGGTTCGGATACGCAAGATCCTACGTCCACGGTCCTACCGAACAGGAGTTCTTGTTGATTTATCTGAGCAAGTCTCAGCAAGGAATCTGTGCACTGGACAGAGCCTTCTAAGTTATAGTCCTTAGTGACTTTACAAATCAACCCGAGGTTTGAAAGCGAGGGGATAATCTCCAACTAGGAAGGAGTTCTTACAGTAAGAACAATCACTAAAATTGAACTCCTTCGAATTTCTAAGCTATAAATTTGGCAATGAGCTTAGCTAGAGAAGAGGGATTTAAAGAACTCTAGAGAGAAGAACTAATGATATTCTATTGAGAAAGTTCTTCGCTGGATTGATCGTTGAGTTTGCTAGAGTTGTTCGTGAACTTGAGCTTTTTCCCTTGTGTATCCCGTGCGTGGAGCTCGGTTTTTCTTTTCTATTTATAGTTGTGAGCAGACATATGTCCCTTGGAGACGACGATGCCACGTGTCACAAGCTTCCAAAGAAAATGGCCATATTTTTCGAATTGTTGCAGCAGGGCAGTTGACACGGTACATGAGAGCAGCTTTAGTTGGTCAGAGCAGGTAAAGCGTTGTCGGCTTCTCATTGGTCGAGGTTTGTGGTAGGTGAGAATGTGTCAGTGGTCAGAGTTGACTATTCCTCAACCTCGTATGATCTTCTGCTGAACTTCGAAATAACTTTTGCGGTTGGGGGCGTTTTCTGTCGGATACAGTAGACTTAGGACAATCTCTGTCTTCTTCGTCTGAGTCAGCTGACAAGAGATATGGCTTTGGTGGGTCAGCTCATGACTTGTGAAGGTACTGAGCTTTACATTAAGTTCTTCTGCTGATGTTTATCAGCTGATGTGATGTCTTCTACTGAAGGTAAAGATCAGCTGCTGACTGAAGAACGCAAGCTTCTTACACTGATGACGTGGGGTTCTGGAAAGTAACTTCGACAGAAGATCAATCCAACAATTTACCCCGTACAGGACTTAGACAAAAAGATAAATAATAAAAACAAATCCTTTATACATCATCTAGTCCTATCAAGACACTACACTACCGATATCAGCGGGTTTTGGGCTCTTCAATTCCATAGTACTACTATGATTTCCCCCAATGTTATTTTTACCCGTTAACATGCTGAGTATCATCTACTGACTCATAACCCAACAATTTCCCCCTAATTGATGATGCAAAAACCTCTAACCTCTATAAAATTTAAAGAAATGATATCAAACTACTGACATAGACTTCAGTAACAACTGAATCACTTAACTTAAATAAGTTCAGCAGTTGAGAGAGAGGCAAGATCAGAGAAATGGTTATGTGTGAGTGTGTGTCAGATCACTTCAGTGATCAGTTGTGATAGCGAGAACACAATCAAAGCCGTAAGACAATGAGTAATTATCTGGCTAGAAATAGGAACTGATATATATGACATGATGGTTACATGGTTCCTATCTCTATTACAAAAGAAGAAGAATGAGAAGATCACTGCTGACGTCTGAATCTCTTGGTCTTGTTTTTGAAGTCTCGACCTATCAGCCTGGAGGGTCCGGACCATAATACTTGTAGATCCTTGCTCGCAGGATCTGGACTTCCTCGTGATCCGCGGGCTGATGAACACTCAGGCCAAGATGATAAGCAGCAGCCTCGATCTCATCTTCAATCTCTTTCGTGCATAGCACGCCGCGAGTAGTTCTGGGAGGAGGGATGCGTCTGAAAGCTGGAGCTTTGAAGGGTATCTTCTCTCTTTCATTAATCTGACGAAGCTGATTTCTGAGTTCTGCATCGAATCGATAAATAAATTGATCGAAAAGTTGATCAGCTGGTATCTCAGATGGATAGAAACCCCACACATAATATCCCTTGATAAAATCCTCTTTGAGTTCCTCCCAGTGCTCGTTCAGTTCGGCCGGCACCCACTTGTCTACATGAGGAATAGGAGCCTTCTTTATATAAGGCGCTCTGGGCGCTCCTCTCCTGTAGGACCTTGGGATTTACCTTTTCCAGTCTACTACTGGCTCGTTGGCTATCTTGTCTGTCAATTGAATGATCTTAGGCAGGTCAGCCAGTTTTTTCTTCTCTCTGAGAGCCGCTGATCTAGTATCTCCTCTTCGGAGATTAAGTCCCATCAGCGTGGCTTCCCAGGTGGCTTTGTCCTCGGCCTCTTGCTCAGGTGTAAGATTAGGAGTATAGGAACTCTGAGCTAAGGGTCGGACAGCAGTAGTGGATGTTTTGGCTAGCTCGTCCTGAGCTTTCTTTTTCTGTTCATCCAGAATCTGCTTAGCCTTTCCTTTGACGATCTTGCCAACAGTCTTCTTAGGCTTCTTCGCCTTTTTCACTTCTTCAATCTGGTGCTCATGATCCAGTTGATCTTGAAGCTTCTAAGCAACTTGTTGATCATACGCCTCCTGCTCCGCTCTTGATTTGAATTTAGGCGTCGGGGAAGATGGAGTGACTTCAGTTGTAATCTCCTTCCCGGGCCTTTGCGGTGGTGGTGGCTGTTGCTCGTCTTCGTCCTCCTGATCAAGGAATCGAGCAATATCCTCGATATGCTGAGCTGATGAATTAGTTGCTGGCTCAGTCACAGTTGTTTGTACTTCTGGGACATATTCAAGAAGGGGTACTGAGCTGGTTCCAGCCTGTCCAGCCTGAACAGCTGAACCTTCCCCCTGATTAGCTTCCCCCTTACTAATCACTTGGACTTCAGGGACTTTCTCCACCACAGCCTGATCCGCCTCAGCCTGTTCATGTACCTCGGCTTCTTCCTCAACTTTTTCCCCCTTTTTGGCATCATCAACCAGGGGAGTCGAGTGCGGATGGCAGTCACCTCCTTCACCAAATTGAAGCATATATTCTTAATGAGGTTGGCGGTGGATTCGAAGTCTTTTACTACATCACAGTATTGGTCCCATGCCTTCTCCTGATCAGCTCTAAATAGTCTGAGTTGAGCGGCTGACTCCTGTCGGAGTTTCAGCAGAGACTGATCGTGAGAATCTGTGATTTCTTTCTAGATGAGTTTCAGGGCCTCCGCCTGTTGTTTAATGGCTGATTGCAGGCTGGATGTGGCCACTTTGTTCTTTCATCCATGGTGGCTTGGACTGCCGCAACGTCTTGAGTCAGCTGCTCAGAGAATGATTTCTGCTGAGGGAGTAGAAGCTGCTGACTCTGAGCAGCTAAGTCTGCCTTCTGAGCTTCTAGGGCGGTCTCGACTATCTCCTTGATATTGACTGAGGGAGTAGGAGCTGCTGAGACCTTATTAACCCCTTCAGTCAGTCGGTTGACGCTCTCAGTCTGGGCTTTGGTGTACTGAGCCCACTTGAGATGTACGTCTTTTGCAAGGAGACGATTTTTATCTCCCTATCGCCGGATGGCTTTGTTTACCGACTTAGAGGATACGAAACCGATTGGTTTAATCTGATAACTGCTGGTTCCGAGCCTCTGCTCAGATGTCGCGAGCTGTTACGCTCGACTCGGCTTCGAGGCAACTGGGGCTTCACCTGATGTGGATGGTGGTGGTGAGCGGCCCTCAGCAAATCCTCCCAAATCTGCTTCCTTGGGTGGCGCCTGGTCCATGTCATCATCATTATTATCATCGTCATTACCATGATGAGATGGAGGCGAAGGGCTGTGCTCTGGTGCTGCGGATCTCAAGCTAAGGAGATATAGCATAGCAGCACGCAGGTCTTCGAAAGAAGCTAAATCAGCTGGTTCCCCGAACCCTATTACTGATTGTAAGTCCTGTTCCTCGGTAAGTAGGGACAGAGCTGACTGAGATCTGATTAGATCTTCAAGTATAGCCCACCTGAGGAATCTCAGCAGCATCTGTGTCCTAGCCCTTATGGCAATATCCACCAAGTCTGGATGCTCAGCGATCTCAGGAATCTGAGCGCTGACTTCTCCTGTAGCTTGGAGACGGGTGGAATGCATCGTGGTCCACTCAGAAGAGACTTCCTCAGTCGGTCCGACATTCTCCGACTGAGTCTTTAAGGAGCTGATACGCTGGACCTTATCTTTCAGAGTGGCACCTTCGATGCCTGTGTCCGCGTCAAGGGGTGGCTCCTCCTGAGTGGGTGGAGGGGAGGCAGGTATAGCTGGCACCTCAAAAGGTCCATGCTTGCTGAGCCTCTTCTTCTTAGGTGGGTTGGAGCGAGGGGGCAAGTCTGAAGTGACTCTTTTCTGATCAGGCGGCCCTCGCCCGATGGATTTCTCAGCAGCGGCTCGCGTCTTGAATTTTATGAGCTTGCTGTCAACATATCTGGAGTCAACAAAGGCTAAAATCCTCGAGACTGACTGCTCGATCAGTATGGACATCTTAGTTCCATACAACAGCTTTCCCATACTAATTAGTCTCCGCTCTCCAGTGGGTGTGGCTGCGAACTTCTGAGCCCGAGCCTTAAGCTCGGCTACGTAATAGTCAGTCCAATTGACTTGGACTCCATCATCGATGATCATCATCAACTGAATGCGGGGCTTGGAAAGCTGATCATAAGAACCGGCTGAGCTCGTGAGGATGTGTGAGACAATGTATGCGAGCCCTTGGTATTTGTGGCAGAAGCTGATTCTTGGGCAGAGCCGTCTAATTCCAGAGCTTCTCTTATGTTGATGACGTGCTCACTCGCATCCCAAGATTGAGAATCGACTTCCTTCATGAACGCGAAGGAGGATTCCTCTATCCCTGTATCAAGGGATCTCCAGTTGTAGTGGACCTCGGCGACTTGTCTGGGCAAATAAGCTCTCGGTTGCTTAGAGACAAGCAGGTCTAGTCCAGAACCTTCAAGAGCCTCGAAGACAGGCTCCATATACGGAATATCCACCTGACGTAGAGCCATAGTAGGTTCAAACTGGATGCGGGAAAGAATGATCTCATCGATGTTGGTGGGTGTCTGAACCTGCGAAAAACTCGTTAGCACTTGAAAATAGAGTAAGTTAGTATGAGTTTTAAACAAGATTTAATACATTACCGAATAATTTAGAGCTTTGAGACAAGCAAATGCAGAGCAGTTAAGTTGAGAAACTGAACGCAGAGAAAAAGCTCTAGAGATTCGAAAATGGCGAGAAGTGGGATTAGGGCGGAAATGTAAGGATTTTAAGAGACGTGCAATGCGAACAATTTTAATCCAACGTCTGAGGTTAATTTTGAACTTTTACAAAGACCACTGAGATTAAAAGTTAAAAGGAAATAATTGCATGAGCCGCCACTACCTTAGACCCACGTAGGATTATGCGCAGTTAAAGTAAGTGAGAAGACATGCATTAAATTCGCTGCAGGCAACATTAAAGACTAAGTCATTTTAAATGAGAACGGTTTCCTACTGACTTATCCTTAAAAATTAATTGCGGGAAATAAATGCTCATTAACTACTGAATGCAAGCGACTGAGATAATAAATGCTAGCATGCTTCTGATAAAATTATGTAATACTATGCAAACCTCTTCAGCTGAACTTTTACGATCAGCTGGTTACCGTTAAGACTCAGGAGGATGGTTGATGTGCTGATGACCACATTCCCCCTAGCTGTGTACAGTTTGATTCTCCCGACTGAATCATTGTACTGAGTCTTCTGACCTGTCGTACTGGTTCCTTACACTTGGTCAATTGTTGTCATCAGTAGTTGGTTTTTTATGATGTCAATTGTTGTGTTCTACTGACACGGTTCAGTAGGATCCAGTAGACCTAGCTCAACTGATAGTTCTCGGAATCTGATATCCTTCTTCTCGACATGGTCTCTAATGAAGTGGTGTCGAATATCCACGTGCTTGCATCTCGTATGGAGAACTGGATTCTGAGTTATTGCAATAGCACTGGTGGAGTCACAGTAGATAGGCACTTCATCCTGAATTATACCATAGTCTCTCGCTTCTTTGTCGAAGCCAAAGGATCCGGGCACAAAGAACTTCCAAGCAGCCATGTACTCAGCTTCAGTAGTGGACGTTGCCACTGAATACTATTTCTTTGAAAACCAAGATATTAGCTTGCTGCCTAGGAATTGACACATTCCAGAAGTTGACTTTCGATCTATCCTGCATCCTGCATAATCAGCATCAGAATAACCTATCAGTATTAGATTATCATCTGTAGGATACCATAACCCTGCGTCAGGTGTTCCTTTTAGATATCGCAGAATCTTCTTTCCTGAGTCTAGATGACTTCGCTTGGGATCCGCTTGAAATCTTGCACATACACCTACAAAGATAAGTTATATCGTCGCTAGTCAGTTAAGTATAATAAAGAACCAATAATAGCTCTATAATCACTAGAGTTAACAGAAGCTCCCTCTTTATCTAGATCGATTTTGAAATTCGTATTCATGGGGATTTGACTGGCTTGCTCGAGTCGCAGCCAAATCTTTTCAGGAGATCTCGAGTGTACTTGGCTTTATTGATGAAAATTCCTTCAGGTGATTACTTGACTTGGAATCCAAGGAAATAATTCATTTCTCCCATCATGGACATCTCGAATTTCTCCTTCAACATTTTCTCGAATTGTTGACATATAGTCACGTTTCTGCAACCGAAAATGATGTCGTCCACGTAGATTTGCACAAGTAGGATGTCATCTCCTAACTTTATGTTGAACAGGGTGCGATCTACTGTCCCCTTCTGAAAACCTTTCTGAAGTAGAAAGTCTGATAGGGTATCGTACCAAGCCCTGTGTGCTTGTTTTAACCCATACAGAGCTTTCCGAAGTCTGTACACCTGATGTCCCTACTGAAAGCCGGGCGGTTGTTCCACATAGACTTCTTCCTTCAGCACGCCGTTCAAAAAAGGTGACTTTGCATCCATTTGATATACTTTGAATCCTTGATGCGTTGCGTAAGCTAGGAATAGACGAATGGCTTCCAATCTGGCGACTGGAGCGAATGTTTCATCAAAGTCGATTCCCTCTGCTTGACAGTATCCTTTGGCAACTAGTCTAGCTTTGTTTCTGACAATGGCGTTGTTTTCATCACGCTTGTTTTTGAAAACCCACTTAGTACCAATCACATGCTGATGTCTAGGTCTGTCAACAAGCTCCCAAACTTCGTTTCTAACGAACTAGTTCAGCTCTTCTTAAATGGCGATGATCCAGTCAGCATCATTGAGTGCATCCTCCATTGACTGAGGTTCTTCTGTGGACAAGAAACAAGAATAGAGTGAGTTTTCTCCTTGACTTAGTCTAGATCTTGTCCTTATAGTTGCTGACGGATCTCCTATAATAAGATCTGAAGAATGAGCGTCAAGCTATGAACGTCTAAGTCTGGCTTCTTCTTCTGATACTACTTCTGCACAGTCAGTAGGTGTGTTAGGCATTTCAGTTGTACTGTTCTGTGAATGCATTAGTTCAGTAAGAAGGTTATGATCTACTGAGTTTCCAGGTTCAGGGGCATTTAGCTCAGAACGTATTTGTTCCCCCGAGTTTATATTCTCGTAGAGGTCTCAGATTACCACCGGGGCTTCCTCATCGACCGTTGTTACCGTTGTTGATTCTGGTCGTAGAATCAACCAGGTCAGCTACATCGCTTGTTGGCTGAGTCTGAATTTCTTCATCGTCTGACTCATCATCCCAACAATGCTGGATCTTTTCAGCTTTGTCGTTTAGTGCGAGATCATATAGCTTGCTGCTGACATCTTCAGTATTTGTCTTTGTAGTTTTCATGTTCTCAGTAACAAACTCATCAAAAACAACATGAGGGCTTTCCTCCACGCAAAGGGTCCGATAGTTAAAGACTCTAAAGGCTTTACTGACCCGAGAGTATCCTAAGAATACTCCTTGATCAGATTTGCTATCAAAGACCTTCAACTTATCTTTCCCATTATTGTGAATAAAGCACGGACATCCAAAAATATGAAAATGAGAAATAGAAGGAATTCTCCCTTTCCATAATTCGTATGGTGTCTTCATGTGTTGCTGTGTAAGCAGTGAGCGATTCTGAGTGTAGCAGGCTGTGTCAGTAGCATCAGCCCAGAACTTTGAGGGTAGTCCAGAGTCTGCTAGGAGCGTTCTTGCTGCTTCTTTAAGTGTTCTGTTTTTGCGTTCAACAAGTCCGTTCGCCGAGGGGTGCGAGCCGCCGATGTCTCGTGCTTAATTCCCTCCTTTTCGAAGTACTCTTTAACTACTGAGTTGAGAAATTCTGTTCCTCTGTCTGAGCGAATTCTCTGTATCTTGATGTCCTTTTTCACACTGAGCTTTTTCAGTAGTTTGGGCAACTCAGTCTGGACATTAGATTTGTTGGCTATGAAGATGACCCATGTATATCTCGAGTAGTCGTCAATAACGACGAGGGCATACTTCTTGCCTCTTATAGTCACTGGAGAAACTGGCCCGAATAAGTCCATGTGTAGCAGCTGAAGGATTCCATTAGTGGAAGGTGACGGAATAGGTGGATTGCGACTCTTTGTCTGCTTTCCCTTCAAACATGCTTCACAATTTCTGTCTTTGATAAACGATTCGTTGGGCAGTCCTCTGACTTTAGAGTTCTTGGCTAGCTTGTTTATAGTCCCCGAAGTTCAAAGGTGGCTGAGTCTCTTGTGCCACAACCATCCTGCCTTGTCACTAGATTTCATCTGTGCGAGTAAGCAAGCCTCGTGTTCTACGGTTTTCCGGCTTTGCAACGTATATATTCTTCCTCCGCGAACCCGATAACACCGTTTTCCCCGTAGATTTATCAACAATATCACGTAAAACCAATCACAAAGATAACTCTATTCGATTGTCACGCAATTGATCGACGTAAAGAAGATTATGTTGAAGTCCTTCAACATATGTTACCGTTGAACCGAGGCAGCCCCAATATTCGCTGTTCCGTATCCCCTTGTATAGCCTTTTTAGAGTTGTCACCAAACTCACTCGGGACCATCTTCCCGTATGTAGTTGGTCGCCGTGCTCTTTTGATAAGTCATGTGTCTCGAGCAGCCGCTGTCCACTATCCAAGGGTCCTTATGCACCTGCAAAACAGAAACATTTTTAGGTACCCTTTGGTTCAGTTGGGTCCTTACATGTTAGTGGGTGATTTCGAAACCCGTGATCTCGCTAGGGACCTTAGAAGTCTGAGACTTCTTCTTCTGAACCTTGTCAGCTTTCTTCTCCACAGGACTCGGAGATACTGACTTTCTGATGATTTTGGGTTCAGGAGCTTTCTTCTTCTAAGGCTTTGCGCTCCTCCTGACCCTGGGCTCATAGTAGTACGAACCATACTGAGCCGGATGCTCATACAGTGGTTCCTTGTATTGTTCCGCCCACCTGACATTCTTGGTTCCCCCTGAGTTTGATCGTGGTGTCCTGGGGCTGGAACCTTTGGTCAGTTGTTTCTTGTTGCTCGGCTGAGGTGCAACTATCTTCTGTTTATTCTTTGTCTAAGGTGTTGAGTCAGTAGTCTGAACTTTACCTCTGACGAACCTATCAGCCAGCAGTTCTGAGCTCTTTGAAGTGGAAGCTTCATGAGTATAGCCAAGTCCTTCTTTCATGACGTCGGCCTTTGCGCTCTAAGCATACTTTCCAACTTCTCCTTAGCTCCTAGGTACTGTTCAGTCATCAGTTCTCGCCAAACTTCATCACTTCTTTGAAGTGGCTCATAATCCTTTTCAACTTCTGCGAGCTTTCTGACTGAGTCGGGCTATCTCAGTATCTTTCTCAGAATTGTCCTTGGTCAGAACTGATATCTGAGTTTCTTGAAGCTGAGACTTAGTCATAAGAGATTTAATCTCTTCCTTGAGTCTCACAACAAGATTCTCAGACTCAGTAGAAACCTGACAATCAGAAGAAAGTCTTTGATTCTCAGCCTTTACCTGTTCCAGCTCCTGAATGGTTCTGCTGAACTCTCTGCTCAGCTGAATTTGCTCCTCTAGTAGATCATCGTAGGCTTGTACCACATCTAGAGGCTCATCTATGTCCGAGCACATGTCGTGTGTGCTGTGAGAAGAAGAGGTTAAATTAAGTTTAGAATTTACCTCAGCCTCTTCTCCGGCCATCAGACAATATTTTGTATTTTCTTTAGGATCTGTTTCTCCGATCTCAACGGCAACAAATGCAGCTTCGTCTTCAGAAGAATACATGAATGTGTCTTCCTCGATTGAGTCATCGAATATCTCTTGGGCTATGTAGGCCTGCCTCCTACGGGAAAATTTCTCGCGTCTTGCCTGCCGTTCTACTCTTTGAGCAGCTGAGAGTTCGGGACATTTGTACTGATAGTGTCCCTCCTTCTTGCAGTTGTAACAGACAGATGATCTGCTGCTTTTTCCAGCTGAGTCTTTGGATGGACTCGCAGCAGGTTCTGTGTTCATGCAGTCAGTAGAAGGTTTAGATTCTTCCCTTTTTAGAAAAACTTTCTTACCTGAGGGAGAATCTCTGTTGTATTTCTTCAGCTTTCTGACTCTCTCCTTTCTCTTTGATATTTAAGAGCCATAAGCGCAAGTGGGTCGGGAGCGTGATGTCTCGTGAGGACTTTGTTTCTGCTTGCAGCTTGCCGCTTCTTTGGAAGAAATGGGTTTGATTCCGGTTTTGCCGATCGTTGCTTTGAAAGCATGGTCAATCTGAGTGTCACCGGAGCACCTGGAACATCGCTTGGGGTAGGCCGTGCTCAAATTCCTCTCGTTTTTAATTTCGAAAAGATAACATCGGGAGTTAGAGCATTAAGATCGGGAGCGACGTAAATAAGTAGCAAATGGAAGCCACTTCGCCGAGGTAGCGCTCTTAAGATCTTGGTGTTCATCTCTTTGTTGGTGAACATCCTCCCCACCGTTGATCACATTGACTTGGTTTGTGAATCTGACGCTTAGCTCGTCAATGGTTTCACCGGGCTCCATAGCAAACGCGTCGAACTTTTGTAGCTCTAATTCGAGCTTGTTCTCTTTGATCTGCGGGGTTCCTTGGCTCGATGCGCCGTGGCATCCCAAAGTTCTTTCGCCGTCTTGCAGTCTTGCACCCTCCCGAGGTGAGAATCACTGAGCGTAGTCAGGATTGCATTACGCGCAACTCGGTCGAGGTTGTGCAGCTTTTTCTCTTCTGGTGTGAAGGATAATTTTTCTTTAGCGACCTTAGCGCCAGTCTGCGCTCCTACACCTCCCACAGCGGCAAATTGTACACTATCGATCATGGGAATGATAGGTCCTGTCTCAAGGACGTCCGTCATGCTGTCATGCAGCGATGTGAGGTGTGCCTCCATTCTCACATGCCATACCGTGTAGTTCTCTATTGAGAACATCGGTACCATCCGAATACCTGACATATCAGATATTATGGGTAAGAGTATAAGGATGCATGAAGAGATGCTTGTGCAGTGAAAAACGTTTTCAGGATCTGTTCGAGAAGACCAGTATTTTAGAACCGATTATTCAGAAGAACACCGTGCGCTCTGATACCAATTGTTGGTCCGGAGACGATAGTCAGGTGTAGAGGGGGGGGGGTGAACACACATGATCATAGTTTCTTTTTCTATGAACGCGAAGGACAGCTGAGCTGTAGGTTGCAGCTGATGAACAGTGCCAAATAGTAACCTTCGATCGTCGGTCAGAAGTGTGCGAACTACTGAGCTCTCCTACAGACTTTTGTTAGTACTTGAAACTCAGTCGGAGATGTTGTGCGGATAAGAGTCTGGGGCCTGGAGATTCGTCTCAGTTTGAAAACCTGATTTTCACAAATCAAGTAATTTTTGGCTGGTGCGCTTTGAGAATACATTTTATGCAAAGATATGATTTTTAATCAGTTTGTATGCAATGCAATAAAACAGTAAATAACACAAGCAATTTTTAATGTGGTTCGGATACGCAAGATCCTACGTCCACGGTCCTGCCGAATAATAGTTCTTGTTGATTTATCTGAGCAAGTCCACGGTCCTGCCGAACAAGAGTTCTTGTTGCGTAAGCCAGGAATAGTCTAATTGCCTCCAATCTTGCAACTGGAGCGAAAGTCTCATCGAAGTCTATTCCCTCAGCTTAATAGTAGCCTTTTGCCACGAGTCTTGCTTTGTTCCTTACTATGACGTTGTTTTCATCTCGCTTGTTCTTGAAGACCCATTTAGTTCCAATAACATGTTGATGCCGGGGTCTATCAACAAGCTCCCAAACTTCGTTTCTCGTGAACTGATTCAGCTCCTCCTGCATGGCTATGATCCGGGCCAAGATCTTTTAGTGCATCCTCAATCGTCTGAGGTTCGTCAGTAGACAAGAAGCAAGAAAATAATGCGCTTTCTCCTTGACAGAATCTGGATCTTGTCTTTACACTTGCTGAGGGATCTCCAATAATTAGATCAGCAGTGTGAGCGTCTAGCCACGATCTACGATAATTCAGCTCTTCATCTGAAATTTGTTCAACACAGATAGTAGGTGAGTTAGGCATTTCAGTTGTACTATTCTGAAATTGAAGCAATTCAGTAGTGAGAGCATGATCTACTGTGTCACCAGGTTCAGGGGCATTCAGCTCAGGAACATTACTAGATGTTCCCCCTGAGTCGTTATTCTTAGTAGTGGTCTCAGTTACCTCTAGGGTTTCTTCATCGACCTGAGTTACCTGGGATGGACTCTGTTCAGGAGAGTCAATCTGTTCAGCTACGTTTTCTGCTGGTTGAGATTCAGTAAACTTGTCTTCAGTTTCCTCATCTGAATCATCATCCCAACAAAGCTGGATCTTTTCGACTTTATCTTTTAGGCTTAGATCCTGTAGCTGTCTACTCATGTCCTCAGATTCAGAATTAGAGTTATTGCTCCTGTCTTCATTAGCAAACTCATTAAAAACAACATGAGGGCTTTCCTCCACGCAAAGGGTTCGATAGTTGAATACCCTGAAAGCTTTGCTGACCCGGGAGTATCCTAAGAACACTCCCTAATCTGACTTGCCATCAAAGGTTTTCACCGATCTTTCCCATTATTGTGGATAAAGCACGAACAACCAAAAAATATGGAAATAGGATAGAGAAGGTTTCCCGCCGTTCCATAATTCATATGGTGTCTTCTTCTCTTGCTTTGTCGGTAGAGATCGGTTCCGAGTATAACATGCAGTGTCGGTAGCTTCGCCCGTAATTTGGTCTGGGAGTCCCGAGTCCTGCGAGTAAGAGTTATGGCCGCCTCTTTTAGAGTTCCCGTTCTTTCGTTCAAGCAACTCCATTTTGCTTGAGGTGTGCGTGCAGCCGAAGTCTCATGCTTTATTCCTTCGGTTTTGCGTAACTCCTCCACCATAAAATTGAGGAACTCGGTTCCTCTGTCGAACGGATTTTGATAATCTTGGTGTTCTTCTCGACACCGAGCCTTTTCGAAGCCTTGGTAACTCTGTTTGACGTCGACTTGTTGGCAATGAATATGACCCAAGTATAGCGCGAGTAGTCATCGATGACCACTAAAGCATATTTCTTGCCTCGATCGTCACCGGAGAGACTGGACCGAACAAATCCATATGTAGCAATCGAAGGATTCCATCGGTGGAAGGAGAAGGAACAGGAGGATTTTGATGCCTTGTTTGCTTTCCCTTCAAGCATGCTTCACACTGAGTGTCTTTGTTGAATACTTCATTCGCTAGCCCTCTTGCTAGAGTGTCTCTTGCAAGTTTGTTGAGCGTCTTAAAGTTGAGATGATCGAGTCTCCCGTGCCTATAGCCACCCCGTTCGGTTGTCGTTTTTCGCCACCGACAAGCTTCGAGTTCACCGAGTTCCGGCCTACATATATGTTCTTCTTGCGCGAACCCGATAACACTTGTTTTCCCCGTGGATTTATCAATAACATCACGTAAAACCAGGGCCAAATATCACTCTATTCGAGTTATCACAAAATTGACTAACAGAGGGAAGATTATGCTTTGAAGTCCTTCAACATATGATACCCTAGGGACCGTGGCGCCTTCAATGCCGAGTGTTCCAAATCCTCTTGTGTAGCCTTTAGCGTTGTCTCCAAACTCGATTCTCGGGTCCTTCTTCAGGGATATAATTCTTCAGTAGACTCTTTTGGTACGTCATGTGTCTTGAACATCCGCTATCCACGTACCATGGGTCTTTGTGCACCTCATCTTCTTCTCCCCGCCATCGACACTTTTCGCACTTCCTTCACTTCAAGCTCCAAAGCCATGAAAGCAGCTTTCATCATCTCGATGAATCCATGAAGGAGTCGACTTCTTCCGAGTCGTCCCGAGATTTCGCCAAAGAATGTAAGCTTGTCTCTTCTTGGCAAACTTCTCTCTCCTTGCTTTGCGTGCTTGCCCGTTCAAGCACTATCGAGCTCAGGACAATCATACCGATACTCGTCCTAGCTTCTTGCAGTTGTAGCAAGCGATGACTCTTTCTTTTTTGTTTTTGCTTTCTTTTGAAGGTGCTAAGTCATCTCTTTTCCTGTATTCAGAAGTGTTCGAGTCGAGCGCATTTTGGTGTATATTCGGACTTACCTTTTGTTTCTCGATAGGCTTTAGTCACTTTTCTCGCGCCTCTCCTTCTCCTTCGATATTTTACCGCGAGCAACAAGCGTCGTTCCGAAGCTAAACTTCCTTCTTGTATGTCGGTCCGGTGAAGGTTCAATTTTTGCTTGACGCGGAGATGTTGGCCGATCGATGCTTTGAAAGCATGGTCAATTTTGGTGTCGGCCACCGCTTCGCCGTTGAGGTCTGTCGAACTCGAATTCCTCGCTCGAAGTTCGAAAAGATATGGTCGGGAGTAGCAATATCTAGATCGAATGGCGTAATAAGGTGGCAAAAGGAGTCCAATGTCCATCCGGCCGTGCCCTCGCATCTTGAGATTCATTTCTCGGTTGGAGAATGTCTTTCCCGGCCCGTTGATGGAGTTCATCGATTCGTAAATCGACATTTAGATCTTCTATTTTGTCACCGGGCATGAGAGACAAACTCTCCAGCTTTTGGAGTTCCAAACGCAAGTTTGTTAGGCTTTGATCTTCCGAGTCCCCCGACTCGGTAAGCGCTAGAGCATCCCGCAGCTCTTTGCTTGTCTTGCATTCCCGAACCCTGCCGAGATAAGATTCACTAAGAGTGGTTAGTATGGCATTCCCCGGCAACTCTGGTCCTAAATTGTGAAGTTTCTTCTCCTCGGAGTGAAGAGACTTCCGTCCTGGGAATCTTCTTCCCGGCCACCATTCCTCCTCCAATGCTTTGGATCCTCGAGCCACGACACTATCGATCAAAGGAACGATAGGTCCTTCCTCAAGTACTTGTCGTGCTTGTCGTGGAGGGAAGTCGATGAGCCTCCATTCCGACTCGCCATACACCATAGTTCTCTACCGAGAACATAGGTACCATTCTTATTCCCGACATATCGATATGTTAAATAATGATATAAATGAAGAGTGATATGCGAGGAAAACGATTTTCCGGATCCGTTCAAGTAGACCCGCTTTCAAGATAACAAGAGTCTTATAGAACTCCTGCTTCCGATACCAATTATTGGTCCCGAGAGCACGTTTAGGTGTAGAGGGGGGTTGAATACACCTAAAACCTATTTCTCAACTTGTAACACGAACAAATCCGCTCAGGAGTGTGCTGCATCGAAAGAGTTCGGCAGACCAAATAGCCGTTCCGAATCGTGTTAAGGCAAAGAGGTACTCGACTCTTTTGAGATCTCGCTAGCCGACTAAGTCGAATCCGGCATCTTCGGGATAGAGTTCGGTGGTGCGGAAATGTGTAGGCCCAAATCCGTTGAGTAGAAAAACGTTTTCTTAAAAAACAGCTTCGGTTCGTAAGAGTGAATCGATAAGTATGCTTTGAAACTTAGTTGAATGATTTTAAAGATATGATATTCGGGATGAACAGCTTAAAATCAATGCAACAAGAAATAAGAGACACAGAGATTTTTAAAGTGGTTCGGATGCACAGGATCCTACGTCTACCGTCCCGAAAGGTCGGGAGGCTATTTATTATACCGAGTTAGTCTCGGTCGCCTTGTACACAGGACAAAGCCGCGTCTTGGAATTTATATCGAGCAAGTCTCGCTTACAACGAGTATCAAACTAAAGTGTTTGACAAACTTCTCCAACTATGAAGGGGTCCTTTTACAATAAGGATAAGGTTCAAAGGTGAACCCCTTCATCTAAGCTATGGATAAATTTAGTTGAGCTTAGGGTTAGAGGGATAGGGAACGAGAAAGTGGCTTCTAGATCGACGAACAATGAGTTGTAGCTTTGAGTTCGTGTATAGTCGATTTGGATACTAGAGGCTTTTATATCTCGTTTAGCTTGGTTCCCTAAGAGCTAGAAGGTAGTCTTTCGCCGGAGAATGTTCTTTAAGTTCTTGCGGAAGACTTATGCGATATTCTGTTTTTGCTAGTTTTTTCCATTTTCTTGCTCGAGAGTGTGTTGGCTCGTTCGTTACTTTTTGGCTCTCTGCGTGCTTTTTGGCTCTCTGCGTGCATGAAAAAACTTGAATCATCCCTCTATTTATAGAGAAGAGATTAGGAAAGATCCGTTGGAGATGATGATCCCTTTATCTCGCTCTTTTGGTAGCTAACGGCTCTTTTGAAAAAGGTGACAGTGTCCTTTCCCTCCTTTTCCGGAAAGTTGTTGACTTGCAGCTTTAGCAGGGAAGAACAGGTGTTGGCTTGTCATTTGCCGAGGTTTTGCAGAGTAGTTGAGACAGAACAGACTTCGAGGCATAATGAAGCTGACTTCTCTCTTCCTCGTATGTGACTATGCTAATTGTTGTTCAAAAGATTTGACAGCTTCGTAAGATCGTCTCGCGTTACCGAGTCCGATCCCGTAGAGAGTACCGAATTTACTCTACCAAGGTCGGCTCTTAGTTCAATGAACTACTCTCGCCGGAGTTCGGTCCCACCGAGTCTTTCGATATCTGCTCCCGCCGAGTCCAAGACAT
This sequence comes from Lavandula angustifolia, assembly GCA_028984105.1. Taxonomy (NCBI): domain Eukaryota; kingdom Viridiplantae; phylum Streptophyta; class Magnoliopsida; order Lamiales; family Lamiaceae; genus Lavandula; species Lavandula angustifolia. Next base: position 14,496,405 of record CM054812.1, on the reverse strand, counting down.
ACCGAGTCTTCTACATCCGGTGGCCGAGGCCGATAATCTACTAACCGCCCGAACCAAAGGCAGTGTCTACCGAGTCCGAATCCTTAGAGACAAAAACAATTACAAAGGAATGGTTCACCAATCGGATAGGGTTTTGGGATCTTCAAATCTTCATGGGATCACTCAGGGGTATAAGCCTACCGAGTGCATTTCAAGATGGGAAGATAGAATCATTTCCCACTATGTAAAACCGTGCTAAGGACCGAATCATCACCCAACAATTTCCCCTATTTGATGATGCCAAAACCTAACACTATCAAAAAAATATAACACTATCTATGCTATCAAAGCACTAAACTTATACGAAACAGAGCTCCTTACAATATTGCAAGAAGAATCAGAGGAGTTGTTCTGCAAGTTCTAGACTACTAAAGGGAGCAGAGCAGGGAGTCAGAATAAAAAGATTAAGCATAACCCTGTCTTAACAATTTCCCTTATTACAAGGAAACAATTTCCCTCTATAACATATCGCTAGTCTAACAGAATCTCGGCAGCTTACGACAAAAGATCAACAAGTGAGTGTGTGTCGAGAATCACTTAAGTGATTCTGAGTGTTAAGCATAAAAACAGAACATAGCTTATAGAGACAATAAGGTATTGTCAAAGCCAAAGAAAGAGATGTGTATATCAGATAATGAAAGTTCAGTACATATACATCTCTTGCTAAGCTAGGAAAGTACAAGAAAATTCTAAGAACTATGAACGCTTGTACTGCTTGATCCTGTCCTTGAAATCTTGCGATTGAGTCTCGGGAAGGGGCAGTCCATACATTCCGTAGGTGTACTTCCTCGCCTTGATACTCGGCGAAGTCTGCTGGCTCATCTTCTTCAAGTTCTTTGTGTGCAGCAACATCCTTCACTTCCTTCTCTATCACTCCAAAGAGAATAGAATCATCAAGTCTTCTTGGTGGTGGCAGAATTCTGGGTTCAGGAACCTTGACTTCAATGTTTGATCTTACAAAGATTTTCCATGTAGGGATATCAGTCCGGGTCATGATCATCATCCATTCCACGTAGGCATCGCCTTTGTCTTATCCGACCATAAATTCCAAAAATAATTCCTCTTGATGAATTGTATTTTCGTGATTCCCATCTCTCGAGTGAACTCGAGCAGAATCCACTCATCCGTCCTAGGCCATCTCTCGAATCTTCATGTCCGTTGGCTTCCCCGAACCTTCTCGTATTTGTATGGAATATCGCTTTGGAAGGTACTCCCGCCCGGCCTCTTGTTCGGGCGGATTCTCGAGTGCCTCTAAGTCTCGCCATATGAATCCTATGTCCGGCAGCCTTCTATCTCGTCTCGCCTCTTCTCCTCTCGTAAAGACACCGATCCATCTCGAGCAAAGATGGCCTCGATCTCAAAGCATCTTGTTCTTTTGATCTTGTGTATGAGAGCTTCGAGACGATCGTTTCTTCCGAGTCGGCGGGGTACTAGATTTGTCTTTAGATGTACCCCGCTTCTCGCACTTTTGTTGTTGCTACGCTCCCTCGTCTTCATCATCCCGAAGTACCGCTTTTCCGGGGAGGCAAACCTAGCAGAGCTTTCTTCTTTCCTCCACGAGCAGGAGCCTTAGTTTTGGTAGTTATGGTTTTGGCCTTAGGCTTATTCGTCGCTTCAGCCTTCGCTATCTCCCCGGCTAGCTTTTCATCACTGGGATCCGAGCCGCCTCCTCCTTACTTATATATCTCTTCGTTTCTTGGAGGGAGGGGTCGGGAGTTTCAAGGCTTTCTTGCCTTTGCCTTCTACCGGAGGTGGGAGAGGTGCCTCTTCCTCTTCGTACTCATCCTCCTCAAAGATACTCAAGCAATTTCTTTGACCATATCCAACGGGGTCCGAGTTGCCCGAGTTGCTTGTGTTCCGGTTCCCGAGCCACTTGGGCCGGGCCCTCGCCGAGATTCCAACAGAGACACCCCGGGCCTCACCGGTCGGTTCGTGCTTGCTCCAGCCATCGACCTTGTCTTCCTTGAAGACTTTGGTGCCTCGTTCCCGAGCCTTTTGGGGTTTTCTCTTCCTCCTTGCTTGATGGCCGCTTTCGGTGTCTTTTTTCCTTTTCAGGCTTCTTATTCTTTTCCCCCTTTTTGGCATCAGCAAATTGAGCCGGGTTAGGAATAGTTACCTTAGAGTTTAGGCTTTTGTAGGATGCTGACAACTCATCAAGTCGAGTGTGGATCTTGTTCACTCCTCGTGCAACTCATTCTTCTCATTAATCGCTCATCTTTGTATTTCTGGTGAGAAGTGTCTGCTGCAGCCTTGAACTCATTCAGCTTCAGACTGACCGAATTCTCCAGAGCCTTCTGAATAGATGTGAGACGGAGCTCATTTGCCTGAGATAAGGTGGAGACTGACTCCGTATGAAGGGACTGAGAGGCCTTGAATTCAGCAAGTAGTTTAGCCTGTCCCTCCTGGAATAGTCTGAGCTGTTCTTCAAAGTCGCCTTCTCGTGGCCAGGCATTTGATACGATGGAGGAGACATCAGGGGCGACTGATTTTGACAATGATATCTTCACCCCCAAAGCTCGCACTAGTGGCCCGAGCAAAGGTGGTTCCATGTCTTGTGGACAACCTTGGCAAGGGCACGATTCCGAGTGCCTTGGCCGAGAGCCTTTGCCACCGACTTTGAGCGTCGGCCTCTGGGCCGGGCGCTACTGTAGGTCGACTCCAAAGAAGAGCCGAGCGTGCTCGCCGAGGACGAAGTACCAGCCGCCGACTTCACAGAGCAAGGATACGCAGTGGGTAGGTCCGGTTGAGTAGTTGTATCCTTGTCCCGGGTGAGTTCCCTCATCGGCTTCTCGTGGCTCGAATCATGGGGTGGGTCCTGACCGTCGTGGTCAGACCCATCTGAGGGGGCAGAGCCAGCTGCCTGCTATCTATCATTCAGTAGGGCCAATATTGCGGCCCTCAGATCGTCGAAGGTTCCAAGGTCAGCAGGCTGGGAGTAGCCTATTTGCTGCCTTAAGAACTGCTCCTCCTTATGTAGCTGGTCGCAGGAGTAGTGTAGGATGAGGCGAGCCGAGGATGCCACTCCCGAAACCTTAGGAGCATGTGGAGCTCGGCTCGCTTGGCAAGAGATACCGGATCGGGATGGCCGGTAATCTCCGGTATGAGTTCGGGAATCTCTCGGAATGCTTGAGATCGGAGAGCTAAAGCTTCCATTCCGATCGATTCCTGTTTAGACGCCATTTTTGAATCTTCAATATCTATGGCGGACGTCTGCTTTCTCGGCCAGATGGCAACCGGCCGAGTGGAGGGATGTCAAGGGGACTGTCCCGAGTCTCCAAATCACCACTCGACCTCTTCGGGCCCGAACCCCTTGGTCCACTTCTTGTGCTTGTTCGATGGAGATGGCCTTCTCCACCGAGTGAGTCTTTTCGAGAGGACTCGATTCATCAACCAAATGGGCAGTGGTTGTGTCTGCTCGAAGGGATCTCGTGAACTTCAGCGGCCGCCTCTAATTCGGTAGGCACGTCGCTGAATGTTTTCTTCGACGTTTGGTCGGTGCCTTAGGAGATTTTGCTTGAGGAGACCGCTTCTTCATGGGCGCGGCCTTCCGAGGCGGTGTCTCGCCGAGCCGAGGGTCCCGACCCTATTTGTCGAAGTGCCGCGATGCGGTTCGGGAACCCGACCTTTTTCACATTGAAATAAGTCTTTTCGTGGAAGGTGATCTGGTCATCGCCGCATAAATCTTCAATTATTAATGAGCTTGAGCCCATACGGTAATTTTCCTTTAGTGCTCGCATGAATGAGGCTTTGTCAAACTTGGCACTGACCATGAATTCTCTGAAGAAGAATTCATCCGAGTTATCCCGGGCACGATCATGTATCGCCATCATCAACCGAATCTTTGGCCTAGATACTGATCGAAAGAGCCGGCTTGGCTCGCTCGCCAGCTTGAGTGACTATGTAAGCGGTTGCCGCTGTGCACCGAGGCAAAGATGGCGTTCTTTGGGAAGGCCGCTCCGAAGGCCTTGGGCTTCCCGCAGAAGACTGAAAGGTAGTCATCCACCCGATCGTCCAGATACCCGACGGTGCTGACTCCTTTCGAGGGTAGGTTGAAGCTCCTCTTCAGTACTTCCCTCACTGACATCTTCTTTATCCTCATGGCAGCCTCACCGATTGTGTGAACGGTGAATGTTCCGATGATATCGCCTGCTACTGAGTCAGAGTTGAGGTAAAGTTCAGCGACTTGCCTTGGGAGGAAAAAGGTGGGCTTCTTGGAGAGAAACACCTCCAATCCAGATTCGCGAAGGGCCGTGAATATCTCTTCCATATACTCCAACTCGCATGCATCAAATTCCATGACTGGTTCGCACCAGACACGGTCTTTGTCAAGGATCTCTTGCATGTCTTTAGGGACGATTACAGAGAGGCCTGTATCCGCCATTATATCAATGAAAAATCTGAGTGTTTATAAAAGGATTTGCAAGTAGGGTTGCTAGAGAGATCTCGGGATTTTTTCGAGTTGAAAAGATTTAAGTATGCTAATGGCGGTTTCAAAGATACGATCGAATAATTATATCTAAGAAGAAGATGGACAGTTATCGATCTATGGTTGAATTTAAACTTGCTTTATGAGATGTGCGGTTAAGATAGGATGACATATATAGGTAATGATCAAATAGCCGCCTAAGTCAAAAGCCAGTTGTAATATGCCTAAGTAGTAACTATGATACGACATGCATTAAATACGTGGCAGAGTTCAGCAAACTTATGTATGGAATGTCGTGCATTAAATGTAAGCCGTTAATATTAAATGACAATTCATAAGATATTTAATGCGATGCTGAATCTGAACAATAAATGCATATTACTATTTTATTGGTTACTACTGAGTAGAGATACGCAAACCTGTCAGCTGAACATCGTAGTCAGCTGATACCTCGTGTAGATGGTTGCTGAGTCTCTATGTATTGAAACTATTCGCATCGAGAGCGAACATTCCCCCTTATCAATGATCCTCTCCTCGAAACCTCTTCGACCGGGGTCGAGTAGGGTCCAACAGACCTAGCTCTACCGAAAGTTCTCTCGAATCTTGCTTCGCCTAGAGGCTTGGTCGGGATGTCGCCCTCTTTTGTCGATCGAGATGGATCTTTTCCATCCCGATGTCCTTCTTTTCGATATGGTCCCGAATGAAGTGATGTTTGATGTCCACGTGCTTGCATCTCGTGTGAAGTACAGGGTTCTGAGTGATTGCAATGGCACTGGTACTGTCGCAGAAAATCGGCACTTTATTCGGAATGACGTCATAGTCGCGTAGCTGCTGTCTCAGCCAAAGGATTTGGGCGCAGTAACTTCCGGCAGCCATGTATTCAGCTTCAGTAGTTGACGTGGCTACTGAGTGCTGTTTCTTTGAGAATCATGAAATTAGCTTGCTGCCAAGGAACTGATATGTTCCTGAAGTTGACTTTCGGTCAATTCTACATCCTGCATAGTCAGCATCAGAATAACCAGTTAGTTCTATATTATCATCAGCTGGATACCATAAACCTATGTCAGGTGTTCCTCTGAGATAGCGGAGAATCTTCTTTACTGAGTCCATAAGACTCTGCTTGGGATTCGCCTGAAATCGAGCACAGACACCTACAACATAAGTTATGTCAGGGCGAGTAGCTGTTAGATATAATAAAGAACCAATTATAACGCGAAATTCAGTTTGGTCTACTAATACTCCCTCCTTATCAAGATCGATTTTCATGTTCGTGTTCATTGGGATCTTGATAGGTTTGCCGGATGTGCAACCGAATCTTTTGATGAGGTCTCGAGTGTATTTGCCTTGGTTGATGAACGTTCCCTTTTCAGATTGCTTAACTTGAAAACCGAGGAAATAGTTCTTTTCTCCCATCATTAACATCTCGAACTTGTCCTTCATCATTTTCTCAAATTATTGGCACATGATGACATTCTTTGATCCAAAGATGATGTCATCCACATAGATCTGCACAAGTAGTAGATCGTCTTCCGGGCCGAATGCTGAACAGTGCGGCTCATCGTGCCTTTCTCGAAAACCTTTCAAGAAGAAACTCGATAGGGTATCGTACCAAGCCCCCGGGTGCTTGTTTTAACCCATACAGTGCCTTTCTCGAGTCTATAAACTCGATGTCCCCGCTTGAAAGCCGGGCGGTTGTTCCACATAGACTTCTTCTTTCAAAGACGCCGTTCGGGAACACGTACTTCACATCCATTTGATAGACTCGAATCTTTGATGTGTTGCGTAGGCCAGAATAGTCTAATTGCCTCCAATCTTGCAACCGGAGCGAAAGTCTCATCAAAGTCTATTCCCTCGCCTTGACGTAGTCTTTTGCCACGAGTTTTGCTTTGTTCCTTACTATGACGTTGTTTTCATCTCGCTTGTTCTTGAAGACCCATTTAGTTCCAATAACATGTTGATGCCGTGGTCTATCAACAAGCTCCCAAACTTCGCTTTCTCGTGAACCGATTCAGCCTCCTCCCGCATGGCTATGATCCGGCCAAGATCTTTTAGTGCATCCTCAATCGTCCGAGGTTCGTCGCAGAGAAGAAGCAAGAAAATAATGCGCTTTCTCCTTGACAAAATCTGGATCTTGTCTTTTACACTTGCCGAGGGATCTCCAATAATTAGATCGGCAGTGTGAGCGTCTAGCCACGATCTACGATGTTTCACTCTCTTCATCCGAAATTTGTTCAACACAGTATAGTAGGTGAGTTAGGCATTTCAGCTTGTACTATTCTCAAATTGAAGCAATTCAAGAGGTGAGAGCATGATCTACCGAGTCCCTAGGTTCGGGGCATTCAGCTCAGGAACATTACTAGATGTTCCCCCCGAGTCGTTATTCTCGCAGTGGTCTCGCTTACCTCTAGGGTTTCTTCATCGACCTCGAGTTACCCGGGATTAACTCGTTCAGAGAGTCAATCTGTTCAGCCACGTTTCTGCCGGTTGAGATTCGCAAACTTGTCTTCGCTTCCTCATCTCGAATCATCATCCCAACAAAGCCGGATCTTTTCGACTTTATCTTTTAGGCTTAGATCCCGTAGTCCGCCTCACCGATGTCCTCGTATTCGAATTAGAGTTATTGCTCCCGTCTTCGTAGCAAACTCATTAAAAACAACATGAGGGCTTTCCTCCACGCAAAGGGTTCGATAGTTGAATACCCCGAAAGCTTTGCTGACCCGGAGTATCCTAAGAACACTCCCGATCCGACTTGCCATCAAAGGTTTTCAAACTGATCTTTCCTATTATTGTGGATAAAGCACGAACAACCAAAAAATATGGAAATAGGATAGAGAAGGTTTCCCGCCGTTCCATAATTCATATGGTGTCTTCTTCTCGTTGCTTTGTCGGTAGAGATCGGTTCGAGTGTAACATGCAGCGGTCGCAGCTTCCGCCCCGTAATTTGGTTGGGAGTCCCGAGTCCGCGAGTAGAGTTCGTCGCCTCCTTTTAGATTTCTCGTTCTTTCGTTTAGCAACTCCATTTTGCCGAGGTGTGCGTGCGGCTGAAGTCTCATGCTTTATTCCTTCGCTTTGCGTAACTCCTCCACCATAAAATTGAGGAACTCGGTTCCTCCGTCGAAATGGATTTTGATAATCTTGGTGTTCTTCTAGACACCGAGCCTTTTCGTAAGCCTTGGTAACTCGTTTTGACGTCAGACTTGTTGGCAATGAATATGACCCAAGTATAGCGCGAGTAGTCATCGATGACCACTAAAGCATATTTCTTGCCTCTAATCGTCACTGGAGAGACTGGACCAAACAAATCCATATGTAGCAGCTGAAGGATTCCATTAGTGGAAGGAGAAGGAACAGGAGGATTTTGATTCCTTGTTTGCTTCCCTTCAAGCATGCTTCACATTGAGTGTCTTTGCTGAATACTTCATTCGGCAGTCCTCTTGCTAGAGTGTCTCTTGCATGTTTGTTGAGCGTCTTAAAGTTGAGATGACTGAGTCTCCTGTGCCATAGCCACCCCGTTCGGTTGTCGTTTTCACCAACCGACAAGCTTCCAGTTCAACTGAGTTCCAGGCCACTACATATATGTTCTTCTTGCGCGAACCTGATAACACTGTTTTCCCTGTGGATTTATCAATAACATCACAGAAACCAGCGTCAAATCTCACTCTATTCGAGTTATAAACAAAATTGACTAACAGAGGGAAGATTATGCTGAAGTCCTTCAACATATGATACCCTAGGGACTGTGGCAGTTCCAATGCTGAGTGTTCCAAATCCTCTTGTGTAGCCTTTAGCGTTGTCTCCAAACTCAATTCTGGGTCCTTCTTCAGGGATATAATTCTTCAGTATACTCTTTTGGTACGTCATGTGTCTTGAACATCCGCTATCCACGTACCATGGGTCTTTGTGCACCTCATCTTCTTCTCCTGCCATCAGACACTTTTTAGTACTTCCTTCAGCTTCAAGCTCCAAGGCCATGAAAGCAGTTTCATCATCTGATGAATCCATGAAGGAGTCGACTTCTTCTGAGTCATCTGAGATTTCGCCAGCAATGTAAGCTTGTCTCTTCTTGGCAAACTTCTCTCTCCTTGCTTTGCGTGCTGCCCGTTCAGCACTACTGAGCTCAGGACAATCATACTGATACTGTCCTGGCTTCTTGCAATTGTAGCAAGCGATGACTCTTTCTTCTTTGTTTTTTCTTTCTTTTGAAGGTGCTAAGTCATCTCTTTTCCTGTGTTCCGAAGTGTTCGAGTCAGGAGCGCGTTTTGGTGTATATTCGGACTTACCTTTTGTTTCTCGATAGGCTTTAGTCACTTTTCTGCGCCTCTCCTTCTCCTTCCGATATTTTACCGCGAGCAGCGCGTACTTCTGAGCTAAACTTCCTTCTTGTATGTCGCCGGTGAAGGTTCGGGCTTTGCTTGACGCGGAGATACCTGTGGCCGACCGATGCTTTGAAAGCATGGTCAATTTTGGTGTCAGCTTCAGCTTGCTGCTTCCGTTGAGGTCTATCGAACTCGAATTCCTCTGCCTGAAGTTCTGAAAAGATATGGTCAGGAGTAGCAATATCTAGATTAGAATGGCGTAATAAGGTGGCAAAAGGAGTCCAATGTCCATCCGGCAAGTGCCCCTCGCATCTAGAGATTCATTTCTCGATTGGAGAATGTCTTTCCCACTCGTTGATGGAGTTCATCGATTCGTAATCCGACATTTAGATCTTCTATTTTGTCACCGGCATGAGAGACAAACTCTCCAGCTTTTGGAGTTCCAAACAAGAAGTTTGTTAGCTTTGATCTTCTCGAGTCCCCCGACTCGTAGCGCTAGAGCATCCCGCGAGCTCTTTTGCTGTCTTGCATTCCCGAACCCCGCCGAGATAAGAATCACTAAGAGTGGTTAGTATGGCATTCCCCGGCAACTCGGCCTAAATTGTGAAGTTTCTTCTCCTCAGAGTGAAGAGACTTCGTCCTTGGGAATCTTCTTCCTGGTCACCATTCCTCCTCCAAATGCCGGATCTCGAGTCACGACACTATCGATCATAGGAACGATAGGTCCTTCCTCAAGTACTTCGCCATGTCGTCGTGGAGGGAAGTCGATGAGCCTCCATTCTCGACTCGCCATACACCATAGTTCTCTACCGAGAACATAGGTACCATTCTTATTCCCGACATATCGACATGTTAAATAATGATATGAATGAAGAGTGATATGCAAAGGAAAAACGATTTTTCTGGATTCGTTCAAGTAGACCAGTTTCAAGATAATAAGAGTCTTATAAAACTCCTGCTCTGATACCAATTGTTGGTCCCGAGAGCACGTTTAGGTGTAGTGGGGGGGGGAGGTTGAATACACCTAAAACCTATTTCTCAACTTGTAACACGAATGTCCCTGCTCAGGAGTGTGCCGTCATCGAAAGAGTTCAAGCAGACTCAAATAGCTATTCTCGAATCATGTTAAGGCAAAGAGGTACTGGACTCTTTTGAGATCGGCTAGCGGACTAAGTCGAATTTAGTATCTTCAGATAGAGTTCAGTGGTGCGGAAATGTGTAGGCCCAAATCAGTTGAGTGGAAAAACATTTTCTTAAAAACAGTGGGCTTCTCAAGAGTGAATCGATAAGTATGCTGAAACGTAGTCGAATGATTTTAAAGATATGATATTCGTATGAACAGCTTAAAATCAATGCAACAAGAATAAGAGACACAAAGATTTTTAAAGTGGTTCGGATGCACAGGATCCTACATCCACTGGCCCCGAAAGGTCGAGGCTATTTATTATACCGAGTTAGTCTCGCCGCCTTGTACACGTGACAAAGCCGCGTCTTGGACTTTATATCGAGCAAGTCTCGCTTACAACGGTATCAAACTAAAGTGTTTCGACAAACTTCTCCAACTATGAAGGGGTCCTTTTACAATAAGGATAAGGTTCAAAGGTGAACCCCTTCGTCTAAGCTATGTATAAATTCAGTTGAGCTTAGGGTTAGAGGGATAGGGAACGAGAAAGTGGCTTCTAGATCGACGAACAACCGAGTTGTAGCTTTGAGTTCATGTATCGTCGATTTGGATACTGGAGGCTTTTATATCTCGTTTAGCTTGGTTCCCTAAGAGCTAGAAGGTAGTCTTTCGCCGGAGAATGTTCTTTAAGTTCTTGTGGAAGACTTATGCGATATTCTCCGTTTTTGCTCGTTTTTTCCGTTTTCTTGCTCGAGAGTGTGTTGGCTCGTTCGTTGCTTTTGGCTCTCTCGCGTGCTTTTCGCTCTCTGCGTGCATGAAAAAAACTTGAATCATCCCTCTATTTATAGAGAAGAGATTAGGAAAGATCCGTTGGAGACGATGATCCCTTTATCTCACTCTTTTTGGTAGCTAACGGCTCTTTTGAAAAAGGTGACGTTGTCCTTTCCCTCCTTTTCCGGAATGTTGTTGACTTGCGCCTTTAGCGGTGTAAGGACATGTGTCAGGCTTGTCATTTGCCGAGGTTTTGCAGAGTAGTTGAGACAGAACGTACTTCGAGGCATAATGAAGTTGACTTCTCTCTTCCTCGTATTTGACTATGCTAATTGTTGTTCAAAAGATCCGACGGGCCGTAAGACTCGTCTGCCGTTATCGAGTCCGATCCCGTAGAGAGTACCGAATTTACTCTACTGAAGGTCAGCTCTCTAGTTCAGCCGAACTACTCCCGATGAGTTCGGCCCCACCGAGTCTTTCAAGATACTCGCTCCTACCGAGTCCAAGACATACCGAGTCTTCTACATCCGGTGCCGAGGCCGATAATCTACCGACCGCCCGAACCAAAGGCAGTGTCTACCGAGTCCGAATCCTCGGAGACAAAAAACAATTACAAAGGAATGGTTCACCAATCGGATAGGGTTTTGGGATCTTCAAATCTTCATGGGATCACTCAGGGTATAAGCTTACTGAGTGCATTTCAGTACGGAAGATAGAATCATTTCCCACAATGTAAAACCGTGCTGAGGACTGAATCATCACCCAAAAGCTTCACATTGGTCGAGGTTTGTGTGAGGTGAGAATGTGTCAGTGGTCAGAGTTGACTATTCCTCTTTGAGTTCCTCACAGTGCTCGTTCAGTTCGGCCGGCACCCACTTGTCTACATGAGGAATAGGAGCCTTCTTTTATATAAGGCGCCCGGGCGCTCCTCTCTCCGTAGGACCTTGGGATTTGTCTTTTCCAAAGCCTACTAGTGGCTCACTGGCTATCTTGTTTGTCAATTGAATGATCTTAGCCAGGTCAGCCAGTTTTTTCTTCTCTCTGAGAGCCGCTGATCTAGGATCTCCTCTTCTGAGATTAAGTCCCATCGCATGGCTTCCCAGTGGCTTTGTCCTCGGCCTCTTGCTCGTGTGTGAGAGTAGGAGTATAGGAACTCCGAGCTAAGGGCTAGATAGCGAAGAGCGGATGCTTGGCTAGCTCGTCCCGAGCTTTCTTTTTCTCGTTCATCCGTAACCGCTTAGCCTTTCCTTCGCGATCTTGCCAACAGCCTTCTTAGCTTCTTCGCCTTTTTCACTTCTTCAATCCGGTGCTCATAATCCAAGCTTGATCTTGAAGCTTCGAGCAACTTGTTGATCATACGCATCCTCGCTCCGCTCTTGATTTGAATTTAGGCGTCCGGAAGACGGGGTAACTTCGCTTGTAATCTCCTTCTCCGCCTTTGCAGCCGGGCGGTGGCGTTGCTCGTCTTCGTCCTCCCCGATCGAGGAATCGAGCAATATCCTCGATATGCCGAGCCGATGAATCGCTTGTCGGGCTCAGTCACAGTTGTTTGTACTTCTAGGACATATTCAAGAAGGGGTACTCGAAGCCGGTTCCACCGTCCAAACCCGAACAACCGAACCTTCCCCCGATTAGCTTCCCTTACTAATCACTTGGACTTTAGTGGACTTCTCCACCACGCCCGATCCACCCTCACTGTTCATGTACCTCGGCTTCTTCCTTAACTTTTTCCCCTTTTTGGCATCATCAACCGTGGGAGTCGAAGTGCGGACGGCGCTCACCTCCTTCTCCAAATTGAAGCATATATTCTTAATGAGGTTGGCGGTGGATTTGAAGTCTTTTACTACATCGCAAAGATTGGTCCCATGCCTTCTCCCGATCGCCTCTAAATAGTCCGAGTTGAGCGGCCGACTCCCGTCTGAGTTTCGGCAGAGACCGATCGTGAGAATCTGTGATTTCTTTCTAGATGAGTTTCGTGGCCTCCGCTTGTTGTTTAACGGCTGATTGCAGTCGGATGTGGCCACTTTGTTCCTTTCATCCATGGTGGCTTGATCGCCGCAGGGCCTCGAGTCACCGGCCGTAGGGCGCCTCGACTATCTCCTTGATATCGACCGAGGGAGTAGGAGCCGCCGACTCGAGCGGCTAAGTCCGCCTCTCCGAGCTTCTGTGGCGGCCTCGACTATCTCCTTGATATCGACCGAGGGAGTAGGAGCCGCCGAGACCTTATTAACCCCTTCGCCGCCTGGGCCTGACGCCTCGGGCCCCGGGCTTTGTATCGAGCCCACTTCGAGATGTACGTCTTTGCAAGGAGACGATTTTTATCTCCCTATCGCCGACGGCTTTGTTTACCGACTTAGAGGACACGTAACCGATTGGTTTAACCCGATAATTGCCGGTTCCGAGCATCCGCTCAAATGTCGCGAGCCGTTACGCTGACTCGCTTCGAGGCAACCGGGGCTTCACCCGATGTGGATGGTGGTGGTGAGCGGCCCTCCGCCAGATCCTCCCAAATCGCTTCTCGGGGGCGCCCGGTCCATGTCATCATCATTATTATCATCGTCATTACCATGATGAGATGGAGGCGAAGGGTTGTGCTCGGTGCTACTTGGATCTCAAGCCGATGAGATATAAGCATAGCAAAGATGCAGTGTCTTCGAAAGAGGCTAAATCACCGGTTCCCCGAACCCTATTGCCGATTGTCGCCCCGCTCTCTGCAAGTAGGGACGGAGCCGACCGAGATCCGATTAGATCTTCAAGTATATCCCAACCGAGGAATCTCAAGAAAGATTCGCGTCCTAGCCCTTGCGGCAATATCCACCAAGTCCGGATGCTCGGGCCGATCTCGTGAATTCGAGCGCCGACTTCTCTTGTAGCTCTGAGACGGGTGGAATGCATCGTGGTCCACTCGGGAGAGACTTCCTCGGCCGGCCGACATTGTCCGACCGAGTCTCCCGTAGCTCGAGACGGGTGGAATGCATCGTGGTTACCATTAAGACTCGTGGAGGACGGCTGATGTGCCGATGACCACATTCCCCCTAGCCGTGTACGCTTTGATTCTCCCGACCAATCATCAGACCGAGTCTTCTCGACCCGCCGCACCGGTTCCTTACACTTGGTCAATTGTTGTCACCGTAGTCGGGTTTCTTCCGATGTCAATTGTCTGTGTTCTACCGACACGGTTCCCGCAGGGATCCAAAGAGACCTAGCTCAACGTATAATTCTAGGAATTTGTTGTCGGGCCTAGCGGCTTGGTCAAGATATCTCGCCCTTTGCTTGTCGGCATGGGATTTTCTCCATTCTCGATATCCTTCTTCTCGACATGGTCTCCGATGAAGTGGTGTCGAATATCCACGTGCTGCATCTCGTATGGAGAACTCGGATTCTCGAAGTTATCGCAATAGCACCGGTGGAGTCACGTAGATGGGCACTTCATCCCGAATTATACCATAGTCTCTCGCTGTTGTCCGGCCAAAGGATTCGGGCACAAAGAACTTCCAAAGACCTATGTATTTCGCCTTCGAGCGGACGCTGCCACCGAAAGTCGCTTTCTTTGAAAACAAAGATATTAGCTTGCCGCCTAGAACCGACACGTTCCTGAAGTCGACTTTCGATCTATCCCCGCATCCCGCATAATCGCATCGAATAACCTATCGCATTAGATTATCATCAACAGATACCATAACCCCGCGTCGTGTTCCTTTTAGATATCGCAATCTTCTTTGCCGAGTCTAGATGACTTCGCTGGGATCCGCTTGAAATTCTTCGCACATACACCTACAAAGATAAGTTATATCGTCGGCTAGTCGTTAAGTATAATAAAGAACCAATAATAGCTCTATAATCGCAGAGTTAATGTAAGCTCCCTCTTTATCTAGATCGATTTTGAAATTCGTATTCATGGGATTTCGACCGGCTTGCTCGAGTCGCAGCCAAATATTTTCGTGAGATCTCGAGTGTACTTGGCTTGATTGATGAAAATTCCTTCGTGTGATTGCTTGACTTGGAATCCAACGAAATAATTCATTTCTCCCATCATGGACATCTCAAATTTCTCCTTCAACAATTTCTCGAATTGTCGACATATAGTCACGTTTCGCAACCGAAAATGATGTCGCCCACGTAGATTCGCACCACTCAGCAGGATGTCATCTCCCCGACTTTATGTTGAACAAGGTGCGATCTACCGTCCCCTTTTTGAAAATCTTTTCTCAAGTAGAAAGTCTCGATAGTGGTATCGTACCAAGCCCCCGTGTGCTTGTTTTAACCCATACGTAGCTTTCCGAAGTCCGTACACCCGATGTCCCTACCGAAAGCCGAGCGGCTATTCCACATGGACTTCTTCCTTCAAGACGCCATTCAAAAAAGATGACTTTACATCCATTTGATATACTTTGAATCCTCGATGCGTCAAGGTAAGCTGTGAATAGACGAACGGCTTCCAATCCGGCGACCGGAGCGAATGTTTCATCAAAGTCGATTCCTCTCGCTAACGCATCCTTCGGCAACTAGTCTAGCTTTGTTTCGACAATGACGTTGTTTTCATCACGCTTGTTTTTGAAGACCCACTTAGTACCAATCACGTGCCGATGTTTCAGTTCCGTCAACAAGCTCCCAAATTTCGCTTTCTAACGAACCGGTTCACCTCTTCATGCATGGCGATGATCCAGCCAAGATTATTGAGTGCGCCCCCTATTGACCGAGGTTCTTTTGTGGACAAGAAACAAGAATAGAGTGAGTTTTCTCCTCGACTTAGTCTAGATCTTGTCCTTGTAGTTGCCGACTGATCTCCTATAATAAGATCTCGAAGAATGAGCGCCAAGCCACGAACGCCTCGAGTCCGGCTTCTTCTTCTCGATACTACTTCGCACGCTTAGTAGGCGTGTTAGGTATTTCGCCTGTACTGCTCGTGATTGCATTAGTTCGCAAGAAGGTTAGGATCTACCGAAGCCTGTGTTCGTGGGCATTTAGCTCAGAATGCATTTGTTCCCCCCGAGTTTATATTCTCGCAGAGGTCTCAGCTACCACCGGGGCTTCCTCATCGACCGTTGTTACCTATTGTTGATTATGTTCGCAGAATCAACTGTGCCGCCTACATCGCTTGTCGGCCGAGTCCGAATTTTTTCATCGTCCGACTCATCATCCCAACAAGGCCGGATCTTTTCACCTTTGTCATTTAGTGCGAGATCCCGTAGCTTGCCGCCGACATCTTCGCATTTGTCTTTGTAGTTTTCATGTTCTCGCAATAAACTCATCAAAAACAACATGAGGGCTTTCCTCCACGCAAAGCGGTCCGATAGTTAAAGACTCTAAAGGCTTTACCGACCCGAGAGTATCCTAAGAATACTCCTTGATCGATTTGCTATCAAAGACCTTCAACTTATCTTTCCCATTATTGTGAATAAAGCGGACAACCCAAAAATATGAAAATGAGAAATAGAAGGAATTCTCCATTTCCATAATTCGTTGGTGCCTTCATGTGTTGCCGTGTAAGTAGTGAGCGATTCTCGAGTGTAGCAGTCGTGCCGGGCAGGAACACCCCGTAACTTCGGGGGTAGTCCAGTAGTCCGCTAGAAGCGTTCTTGCCGCTTCTTTAAGTGTTCTCGCTTTTTGCGTTCAAGCAAGTCCGTTCGCCGAGGGGGTGCGAGCCGCCGATGTCTCGTGCTTAATTCCCTCCTTTTCGAAGTACTCTTTAACTAGTGAGTTGAGAAATTCTCGTTCCTCCGTCTCGAGCGAATTCTCTCGTATCTTGATGTCCTTTTTCACACCGAGCTTTTTCAACAGCTTGGGTAACTCGCCTTGACATCGATTTGTCGGCTATGAAGATGACCCATGTATATCTCTAGTAGTCGCCAATAACGACGAGAGCATACTTCGCTTCTTATAGTCACCGGAGAAATTGGCCCGAATAAGTCCATGTGTAGTACCAAGGATTCCATCAGCTGAAGGTGACTAATAGGCGGATTGCTACTCTTGTCCGCTTTCCCTTCAAACATGCTTCACAATTTCTCGTCTTTGATAAACGATTCGTGGGCAGTCCCTCCGACTTTGTAGTTCTTGGCTAGCTTGTTCATAGTCCCGGGTTCAGTGGCCGAGTCTCTCGGCCACACCCATCCTACCTTGTCACTAGATTTAGTCTCGTGCGAGTAAGCAAGCCTCGTGTTCTCGCGGTTTTCCGGGCCTGCAACGTATATATTCTTCCTCCGCGAGCCTCGATAACACCGTTTTCCCCGTAGATTTATCAACAATATCACAAAAACCATGGCCAAAGATAACTCTATTCGATTGTCACGAACTGATCGACAGTAAAGAAGATTATGTTGAAGTCGCTCAACATATGTTACTCTTGAACCGAGGCAGCCCCAATATTCAATGTTCCGTATCCCCTTGTATAGCCTCTTTGTGAGTTGTCACCAAACTCACCTCCGGGACCATCTTCCCGTATGTAGTCGGGTCGTAGGCTCTTTTGATAAGTCATGTGTCTCGAGCGTGCCGCCGTCCACTATCCAAAGGTCCTTATGCACTCCGCAAGCGTAAACATTTTTAGGTACCCTTTGGTTCAATTGATCCTTACATGTTAGTGGGAGATTTCGAAACCCGTATCCGCCTAGGGACCTTAGAAGTCTCGAGACTTCGCTTCGAACCTTGTCGCCTTTCTTCTCCATAGGACTCTGGAGATACCGACTTTCCGATGGTTTCTGGGGTTCAGGAGCTTTCTTCTTCTAAGGCTATGCGCTCCTCCCCGACCCCGGGCTCATAGTAGTACGAACCATACCGAGCCTGACGCTCATACAAATGTTCCTTGTACTGCTCCGCCCACCCGACCTTCTTGGTTCCCCCCCGAGTTTGATCGTGGTGTCCCGGGGCCGGAACCTTTGGTCGGCTTGTTTCTGTTGCTCTACCGAGGTGCAACTATCTTCTCGTTTATTCTTCGTCCGAGGTGTCGAGTCGTGAGTCCGAACTTTACCTCCGACGAACCTATCATCCAAATAGCTTCCGAGCTCTTTGAAGTGGAAGCTTCATGATTATAGCCAAGTCCTTCTTTCACGACGCCGGCCTTTGCGCTCTAAGGATACTTTCCAACTTCTCCTTAGCTCCTAGGAATCGTTCACCATCGCTCTGCCAAACTTCATCACTTCTTCAAGGCGGCTCATAATCCTTTTCAACTTCGCGAGCTTCCGACCGAGCCTGGCCATTCCGCATCTTTCTCGACCGTCCTTGGTCGAACCGATATCCGAAGTTTCTTGAAGCCGAGACTTAGTCATAAGAGATTTAATCTCTTCCTCGAGTCTCACAACAAGATTCTCGTACTCGCAGAAACCCCGACAATCGAAGAAAGTCTCGATTCTCGCCCTTACCCGTCCGGCCTCCCCGAACGGTTCTCTAACTCTCTCGTCACCACCCGCTCTCCTCTAGTAGATCATCGTAGGCTTGTACCACATCTAGAGGCTCATCTCGTATCCGAGCACATGTCGTGTGTGCCGTGGAGAAGAAGAGGTTAAATTAAGTTTAGAATTTACCTCACCTCTTCTCCGGCCATCGACAATATTTTGTATTTTCTTTAGGATCTGCTTTCTCCGATCTCAATGGCAACAAATGCAGCTTCGTCTTCGAAGAATACATGAATGTGTCTTCCTCGATTGAGTTATCTGATATCTCTCGCTATGTAGGCCTACCTCCTACGGGCAAATTTCTCGCTTGGCTCGCCGTTCGCTTCTTGAGCACCGAGAGTTCGGGACATTCGTGCATCGATAGTGTCCCTCCTTGTAGTTGTAAATGCATGCATGATCTCGCTACTTTTTCCACCGAAGTCTGATGGACTCGCAAAGGGTTCTCGTGTTCCCGCAGCCAAGTAGAAGGTTTAGATTCTTCCCTTTTTAGAAAATCTTTCTTACCTCGAGGGAGAATCTCTCGTTGTATTTCTTTAGCTTTCTCGACTCTCTCATTTTCTCTTTGATATTTGAGAGCCATAAGCGCAAGCGGCCGCAGCGTGCATGCCTCGAGGACTTTGTTTCTCGCTGCAGCCACGCTTTGCCGGAAGAAACGGGTTTGATTCCGCTTTTGCCGATCGTCGCTTTGAAAGCATGGTCAATCTGAAAGTGTCACCGGAGTACCGGAACATCGCTGGGTAGGCCGTGCTCAAATTCCTCTCGTTTTTTATTTCAAAAAGATAACATCGTGAGTTAGAGCATTAAGATCGTAGCGACGTAAATAAGTAGCAAATGGAAGCCACTTCGCCGAGGTAGCGCTCTTAAGATCTTGGTGTTCATCTCTTTGTTGGTGAACATCCTCCCCAACCCGTTGATCACATCGACTCGCTTGTGAATCCGACGCTTAGCTCGTCAACGGTCTCATTGGGCTCCACTAAGCAAACGCGTCGAACTTTTGTAGCTCTAATTCGAGCTTGTTCTCTTTGATCCGCGGGGGTTCCTTAGCTCAAGCATGCCTGTGGCATCCCAAAGTTCTTTCGCCGTCTTGCGCCTCGCACCCTCCCGAGGTGAGAATCACCGAGCATAGTCGGATTGCATTACGCCAACTCCTGGCCGAGGTTGTGCAGCCCCTTTTTCTCTTCCGGTGTGAAGGTTAATTTTTCTTTAGCGACCTTAGCGCCATCCGCGCTCCTACACCTCCTACAGCTGCAAATTGTACACTATCGATCATGGGAATGATGGGTCCCGCTCTCAAGGACGTCCGTCATGCTATCATGCAGCCGATGTGAGGTGTGCCTCCATTCGCACACGCCATACCGTGTAGTTCTCTATTGAGAACATCGAGTACTATCCGAATACCCGATATATCGATATTATGGGTAAGAGTATAAGGATGTATGAAGAGATGCTTCGCAAAGGAAAAACGCTTCGGATCTCGCTTGAGAAGACCAAAGCATTTTAGAACCGGTTATTCAAGAACACCGTGCACTCCGATACCAATTGTTGGTCCGAGACGATAGTCGTGTGAGGGGGGAGGGGGGGGTGAATACACCCGATCACGCTTTTTTCTATGAACGCGAAGGACACCGAGCCGTAGGTCGCAATCGATGAACAAGGCCAAATAGTAACCTTCGATCGCGGGTCGAAGTGTGCTAACTTCGAGCTCTCCTACCGACTTTTGTTAGTACTTGAAACTCGCCTGAGACGCTGGGCGGATAAGAGTGTGGGGCCCGGAGATTCGTCTCGCTTGAAAATGTGATTTTCACAAATCAAGTAATTTTTGGCCGGTGCGCTTTGAGAATACGTTTTATGCAAAGATATGATTTTTAATCGCCTGTATGCAATGCAATAAAACAAGAATAACACAAGCAATTTTTAACGTGGTTCTGATATGCAAGATCCTACGTCCATGGTCCCGCCGAACAGAGTTCTTGTTGATTTATCCGAGCAAGTCTCAGCAAGGGAATCTCGCGCACCGGATGCACTCTTCTAAGTTATAGTCCTTAGCGATTTTACAAATCAAACCGAGGTTTGAAAGGGAGGGGATAATCTCCAACTAGGAAGGAGTTCTTACAAGTAAGAACAATCACCAAAATTGAACTCCTTCAAATTTCTAAGCTATAAATTCGGCAATGAGCTTAGCTAGAGAAGAGGGATTTAAAGAACCCTAGTAGAGAAGAACTAATGATATTCTATCGGGCAAGTTCTTCGCCGGATCGATTGTTGAGTTTGCTAGAGTTGTTCGTGAACTCGAGCTTTTTCCTCTTGTGTACGCCGTGCGTGGAGCTCGGCTTTTTCTTCTCTATTTATAGTTGTGAGCGGGCATATGTCCGTTGGAGACGACGATGCCACGTGTCACAAGCTTCCAAAGAAAACGGCCATATTTTTCGAATGGTTGCAAAGCAGGCGCTGACACTCGTACATGAGAGCAAACTTTAGTTGGTCGAGCAGTGTAAAGCGTTGTCGGCTTCTCATTGGTCGAGGTTTGTGGTAGGTGAGAATGTGCCGCTGGTCGAGTCGACTATTCCTCAACCTCGTATGATCTTCTACCGATCTTCGAAATAACTTTTGCGGCCGGGTCGTTTTCTCGTCTGATACAAGAGACTTAGGACAGCCCGTCTTCTTCATTCGAGTCACCGACAAGAGATATGGCTTTGGGCGGGTCGGGTCATGACTTGCGAAGGTACCGAAGCCTGATTAAGTTCTTCTCGCAGATGTTTATCACCGACGTGCCGTTTCTATCGAAGGTAAAGATCACCGGCCGATCAAGAACGCAAGCTTCTTACACCGACGACGTGGGAAAGTAACTTCTGGACGTAAGATCAATCCAACAATTTACCCCGCATGCAGACTTAGACAAAAAGATAAATAATAAAAACAATGCCTAACTTATACATCATCTAGTCCTTTCAAGACACTACACTACTGATATCAGCTGGGTTTTGGGATCTTCAATTCCATAGTACTACTATGATTTCCCCAATGTTATTTTTACCCGTTAACATGCTGAGTATCATCTACTGACTCATAACCCAACAGTTACTAAGTCTGAAACTCTCAGAGACAAAGATATTACTATTACAACTCAATGGTTCACCAATCAAATTAGGGTTTTGGGATCTACCAAATCTTCTAAGTAACTAATAAGTCTACTGCTGAATCACATCCCAACAATTTCCCCCTATTTGATGATGCCAAAACCTAACACTACAAACTAAAACCTAACACTACAAACTATCAGATACAAACACCTTACAAATATTACACGTAGAATCACTAGAGTTGTACATCAAGTTCTAATCTACTGAGAGATATCAGAACCTATCACATAATTCTCACAACAATTCCCCCAAACAACAATTACTCCACACTCAAATAGAGTCTATCAATCTAAGCAAAAACGCACAAACACGTATAAAAAGCAAATGAGTGTAGGAATCAAGAATCACTTAGGTGATTATGAGTGTTAAATTTATATGAACAAAGCCATAGAGACAATAAGGTATTGTCGGCCAAATAGCAAAGATGTTTTATATATGTAAGAAATTTAAATACAAGACATCACTTGCTATCTAAGAACGTAAAAGACTAGAAGCTATCTCCCCGAACCCCCGGATCCTCGCCTTGAAATCTTAGACTTGTCTTCCCAAGAAAGGGAGTCCATACATATGAAAGGTTTCTTTCCCGAAGTTTCTTAATATTCGGCACATCATCCGGATCATTCTCATTAAGCTCAAGTGCCACATCGCCGTTTCGACCTCTCCTTCGATCACACCCGCATGGAGTGAGCAATCAAGCTTCGAGGAGGTGGCAGAGGTCCGGGAGCAAAGGGACTCCGAACATCTTCTTTATCTCGCGAGAGCCTTCCGAACCAAGTCATATATTTCAAGCATCGCATTTGAAAAGCCAATCGCAAAATGCTTAGTTCTTGTAGGATTCTGCCGCATCTCCATACATAATATCTCTTGATAAATCCGCCTTCAATGATTCCCACTTCGAAGTTTTCTCCCAAGTGCATCCATTTATCCACCCTCGGCCATCTCGTGGATCTTCCGATTATCGGGTCTCCCCGCCTCATCTCGTATTTGCATGTAATTTCGCATCCTTAAGGCGGTGGTGGCATGTGCTTCGCCCTCGCCTTCCCCGGCCGCCTAAGCAGCTTCTCCCGCCTGGCTAGAGCCTCCCGTCGCCCGTACTCTTCTAAGTGGTAGTATCGAGCTTTCTTGTCCAAGGCGATCAAGCTGGAGTTAAGCATCTCTTCGAGCAGGGCTCAGCCCTCGGCATTTCCCGTTGCCGCCGCTCGCCGCCGTTGCCGAGTGTCGATCCTTGCTTTTGAGTTTGCTCAGCCTTCTATTTCCTTCTCTTTTTCTCTCGCTCTGCCTCATCACCGATTTTCGCCTTCCTAGCAGAGGCCTATCCACAAGCCTCCTACCCGAGGCTTTGCCTTAAATTCTTTAGCCTGAGCTTTCTTCGTTTGTTCACTAGCTTCAGCCTTCCACTTATTTCTCTCGCTAACTTTTCATCGCCGTCAATCTTCGCTTGTTCTTCGTGGCTGATGTATCGCTTAGCCCCTTTCTTCAACGGGTAGGAAGTTTTAGCTTCTTCTTTCCTTTTCGCTCGCCACCGGAGGAGTGCAGAGGGATCTCTTCCTCTTCTCGAGTCATCTTCAAGGAAATTAGCAACTTCTTTTATCCGTTCCAAGAAGTCTCGGGTTGCCGATCCCTTGGTCTCCTTCTGGCCCTAAGCCACTTAGACCGCCCGCCGCGCACTACATCTCCTAAGGCCGGAGACACCCCCGGCCCCGACCTTCGCTTCCCGAGGGATCGCAGGGAGCCGATCGGCTTTCGCTGCTCCTAGTACCGATTTCTTCCCCTTGCCGTCATTTCCCTTTTGGCATCATTAGCCGAGCCAGTGGGTATGGACTGAACTACTTTGTTGTTCAATCCGTAGTATGCCGTCGCAGCCTAGCTCGCCCAAGGCCTTCCGCATGCTCTCGAACTTCGATGAAGGTCATTCCTCTCTATGATCGATCTTCTTTGTACTTTTGGTGAGAGGAATCAACTAACTCCCCGGATTTATTTCACTTGGCATCGATTTTCTCATCACAGCCTTGTGGACGGATTGAATTCGAGCTCATCGGGCCCGAGACAAAGGAAGAGACGGAGTTGATGTGTGCCGACCGTGATGCTTTGAATTGCTCTAGAAGTGATGTCTAGGCAAATGCCGCCGATGCCTCGCCGTTGTTCAAATGCAGCTCTCCGAGTGGCTAAAGAGTTGGCGAGGACGGCCGTGAAACTGGAGCGGCCGAATTTTGAATGAGGTCCCCGCCTCCCTTGATTTCCTCACCTGAGCCGTTGTTGTTTTCTTCCAAATTTCTGGTGGATGCCCTCGCCAAGAGTCTATTCTAAGTCCTTGTCCTTTCGCCCTTGGCCACCGTCCCCGGATCGTCGGCCTTGAGCCGGGCGCAACCTCAAATGTAGACCCCAACAACAAGCCTTTCCGGGGTCCACAACTGAGAGGTTCCAATGGCCGACCGACCTAAAGCGGAGAGGCCGGATAGGTAGATCGCGCAGGGTTGAGCACCCTCCTCCGGCCGAGTACCCTCGGGAGGCTTCTCGTGGCCTCGCATACCGAGCGGGTCCCGACACGGGATCGAACCCTATGAAGGTGCGGATGCGTTCATCAAGTAGCGCCAAAGCGCCGCCTTTAAGTCTTCTAGGGAGCGCATATCCGCAGGCTCGAAAACCCATTCGCCGGCGGATCTCTAGCTCCTTCGAGTTCACCGTTGGCGGATTGGTATCGATCGACGGTTCAAAGTAATCCAATCCCCGAACCTTATCGCATTTGAAGCCCGGCCTTCTAAGTAATGTTCACCAAGTCGGAGCGACTCGTGATCTTTGGTACGGCCTCGCAGACTTCTCAGTGGCTCGCTCAAGAGCTTCACTGCACCCGATAGTCTCACTTCTCCGTGCCGGTCTCCATTTCATCCAAGTCTATTGAGATATGGCCTTCTCGCCAGGTAAGGAATACCGCCGAGCGGTGGAACGTCCAAATGGGATCTCGAGAGATAGGAGTTGCTCGGCTCGCCTTCCGACCCCTCGTTCCACCGGAGGCTTCCTTTTCACCCGAGACGGCCTTCTCCGCCGAGACATCCTTCTCCGCAGAGACTGTCTTCTCAGATAAATCTGAGTCGTCTCTCAGTCTGAAAGGAGGAATAATGACCGTCCCGTTCGTAAGACCTCTTCGTTTCTTTTGGGAGTCTTCTCGAGGGGTCTTCTGAGGAGTAGACCCTGTTGTGGGAGTTGTGGTCTTTCTCTTCCCTTTCTTAACTTCAGTAGGCCTGGCCCCTATCTACTGGAGGGCTGCTGCCTTGCTGTGGAAGCGTATTTTCTTGGGATTGAAATACGCTTTGTCCGCGTAAGTTATATGGTCAGAGCCGAAGAAATCTTCGATCATGATTGTCAGCTTCATCCCATATAACAACTTTCCCTTGATACTTAGGCTGAATGTAGACTTATCAAACTTCGTAGCCTGTGTCTGGAATTCTCTGAGGAAGAATTTCGTCCAGTTCACCTTTGCTCTGTCATATATTACCATCATCATCTGGAGCTTAGGTTGGACACCTGATCAAATGAGCCAGCTTGGCTTGTTAGGATTTGTGTCACGATGTATGCTAAGGCACGATACTGAGGCAGCATCGAGTTCTTGGGAAACGCTGCTCTGAAGGTTGTCGGCTCCCCGTCAGCAATATCTCCGCATACTCATCTCGTTAGATCGCCCTTGTACCTCGCCACACTTATCCCACTGTCCGGTAGCTGAAAACTCTTTTGAAGAGCTTGTTTGATGGACATTCTCTTCATCCCTTCATGAGCTCTTGTGGGGTCAGCTACGTGATGGATAGTAAAACTGCCAACGATATCGCCATCAACTGCTCCCCGAGTTCGTGATACACCTCAGATACCTATTGGGGGAGGAAGAACGCCGGCTTCCTCGATAAGAAGGCTTCAAGACTAGATGCCATGAGTGCATCGAAGATCTTGAAGGATAATTGAGGGTAAGAAACCGATACCTTCCTCTTTCGTATGTTGTCGCGGCTCTGATTGTTGCCGTGTGTCGATCTTCCTCGATCTCGTGTCCCTACTTTTTCTTCCTTCCGGGGTGGTCGAGAACTTAAGAAAATTTAAGATTATTGTCTCTCATACTCACGTTAGGCGTCTCCAATTTTGTGAATATGTGTGTCATCTGTTTCTGAACAGAATACTAATATATATAGGCTTCAAAAGCCAATATAATATTAATATATTTGTAGCCCATTAATTTAATTATATTTCTAATGGGCTTCCACATAATTAGCCCATAATATAATTAAATAATCCATCAGCATTAATATTTATCAATTAATTGGCACAACCAATTAATTCAAGATAAATAACATTATTAAATAATGTAAAAATACATTAATCCATTAATAATGATTTCTGAGAGACAATAAATAACTAGGCAACTAATTGGGCCAGATCAGGGATCCAATATAAGAAATAAAGCTGGGCCTGAAATTAATTAATTATCTATGCTCAACTTAGAGCAAAATTAATTAATAAACACAGATTCATTCCACTAGAGAATCCGTGCTGATTTACCCATTTATCCCAAATTGAGCAAGGGCTTGTATTTTAGACTTAATCGATCTCCGTATTTAAGATAGAAATATCCATTAATTAATTAAGCTCACCGATGCCTTAAATTAATTAACATCTTATATTCCTAAGTAGTACCACTCGACCTTATTAACACACCCGAACTTAATCAACCTATCGGGTTTAGTGTGCTAATCCTTTCGAGTTACTCGTGGGATATTACCAACCCATTTTACTAGGATACGGCCGCAAGATACGCATAACCACCCGAGCCACAAATAACTACTAACACCCAAGATACGTAGATCCTGGGCCGCGATGACGTTCACCATAGTAGGTCAAAGTGATAGATAGCCAAATGCACTCACCAAGTCTTACCAAGCTTTTGGACTCGCTAAGTCACCGAGATCTTGGTTCTCCACTAAGGCCGCTTAGGAGAACACATCTCACCGTGATCCGTCAATACACCACCTTAAGTGTACCAAGAAAAGACAAGCAAACCTAAGACAAGCCACTTCTATCTCGAATCGAGTTAGCTTTTAAACCGACAACTTATCTTGAAGTTGTCTCACTGTGATAACCGTTTATATCTTGTCAGCTTCTACCAATTTGTGTTGTCTTCTCGTGATACCCGACACACCACACAAATCTAATTTTTATACAAGATAAAGGATAACATGTGCAAATATATTTATTTATCGATAGAGAATAAAATAGTGGTAGAGACAAAACACATCAGATACAAGCATAAAATTCGCTTCCAAGATACAAAATCCCAACGGATCTCGACCATGATGTCGAGCTCACATATGTTGAACTCCATTATGGGCTCACACCACACCCCGTCCTTCTCTAGAATCTCGATCATATTCGCCGGAGAAGTGACTCGAAATATCTCGATTGTGCCATATCTATAATCTCGCAAAATTCAAGACGTATTGAATCATATATAGCAAGTAAGCGAAAGTACCGAATAAGCACATAACTCTACCATAATATTCTCCTCAAGAAAAAGAATGCAAGCTTTGCAAGTAGAAGGTATTAATTTCGATAGTTTAGTGGTTTTTATCGCAGAGGTGAAAATGACGGTTTTTAGAACTTAAACATTGATATAAACGAAAATGAAGATGAACAGCTCTTAATCAACTGCTCAGCTTTAAATCCTCGCTTTATGAAATGGACGGCCTAGATTTGATTTTATAAATAGGCAATGATCAACTTAGCCGCCTAAGTCAAAATACAGTTGTATATAGCCAAAGAAGTAACTTGATATGACATGCATTTAATGTGCGACATAGTTCAGCAATCTTAGCATAGAATGTCGTGCATTTAATGAAACCGTTTATAATTAATGGCATTCTCTAAGGCATTGAATATGATGCTCGAATCTAAATCATAATGGCATTAAATACTAGGTTGGCTACTGAAAAGAGATACGTAAACTTGTCAGCTGAACATCGTAGTCAGCTGATACCTCGTGTAGATGGTTGCTGATACCGTTGATACCTGTTAGCTGAATCTCTGTCAGCTGAACATCGTAGTCAGCTGAGTACTGAATCATTCAACTGAGTTTCAGTAAAAGATTAACTAAGTGCACTAATCTATCAAACAGCTTTTAATTAATAACATTTTCAAACCAAATTGAACCGGCCTACACTATTCCGCACGCTACTGAACTTCTACTGAATGATACTGAATTTTGACATTAGTCGCCCAGCGCACTCGCATAGTCAGTCACTCTATCCACGCGATCTAGAACAACTTGTCTGTTCTACTGAATTCATTTAGTAGACAATCTCCGTGAATCGGATCGCTCGCGTCAAGTTTGAGAAAAAGGTTTTCAGTATATTCACCCCCCTCTACACTCCGAACGCTTCGACTCGACCAACAATTTGTATCAGAGCGATTGTTCTTTACAACTTTTGTTGTCTGAAACTGGTCTGCTCGAACGGATCCTTCAAAACATTTTCACTGCATATTATTTTTTGTTCATATCATTATCTAACATGTCTGATATGTCAAGAATCCGAATGGTACCCATGTTCTCGAGAGAACTACTGGGTACGGCGGGTTAGAATGGAAGCATATCTCGACCTCCCTCCACGATAGCATGACGCAGGTCTTGAAGACTTGACCTATCGTACCTATGGTCGATAGTGTTTGACTTTCATGAACCAGCTCAAGGAGGAGCGGTGATCAGGAAGAAGGTGCCAAAAGATAGAAGCCTCTTCCCTCCAGAAGAGAAGAGGCTTCATAACCTTGACCGGGTAGCCAAAAATGCAATTTTAACCACGCTAAGCGACTCGTATCTCGATAGAGTTTAGGACTACAAGTCAACAAAAGAACTCTGGGATGCTCTAGCGCTACTGAGTCGGGGACTTAGAAGATCAAAGCCAACAAGCTGGCGCTGAGAAGTTGGAGATATTGTCACTAATGCCCGACGACACAATTGAAGATCTCAATGTCAGATTTACGGATCTGATGAACACAATCAATGGGCCGGGAAAGACATTCTCCAACCGAGATAGCGTAATCTCAAGATATTGAGAGCTCCCGCGGACGGACCACGGACTCCATTCGCTACACTTCTTAGACATCCCGATCTAGATATTTTTTCTCCTAATCATATATTTTCGTAATTAAAAGCCGAAGAGTTCGAGTTTGGTCCGCCGCAGGAAGCAAGCAGAGCCGAAGCTGACACTTAAATTGATCATGCTTTTAAAGCATCAGTCGCCAGAACGGCTCCAACGTCTAGCAAAGCTGAACCTTCATCAAGTGAACTACAAGAAGGGAGCCTAGCTAAGCGATACGCATTGCTTGCGATGAAGTATCAAAAGGAGAAGAAGTGGCACAGAAACTTTCTGTAGTCGCCAGAGAGTTAAAGAGCGAGTCCGACTTCTCACCAAAACGCACTCCCGAATCACAAACTTCGAATGTAGGAAATAGGATGTATTCCCCGCACAAATAAAGACAAAGGAGAATAGAGAAAACAGAGTAACCTCCTCGCTACAACTACAAGCAGCCTAGACACTATCGCATGATTGTCTCCGAGCTCCAAGATACCGAAAGAGCCGCAAGAAAAGCTCGAAGGGAGAAGTTCATCAAGAAACGACAAGCCTATATTGCCGGTGAACTCTCAAACGACTCAGAAGAAGTCAACATCTTCATGGATTCATCTGATGATGAAGCCGCCTTCATGGCTAAAGAGCTCGAAGAAGATACTGAGAAGTGTCTCGACGGGCAGGAGAAGAGGATGAGGTAAACTCTCTAGAACTATTTTACTCTTCTTCACGCTACACACAAGACACTATTTCAGGTGCAGAAGAGAATCTGGATGTCACGATCACCTACGAAGAATTACTAGACGAGCAGATTCAAATGAGTCTCGCAGCCTCACCAAGCAAGACTCTTCGTGAATTGACGCCCCGAAAGTAGAAAATCGGAGACTTTCTCAGAGAGTCGTTGCTACCGAAGCCTGGCGGACTTGCCGTGAGACTAAGGGAGGAGATTAACTCTCGATGATCAAGTCTCAAGAAGAAGGTCTTATTTCAAGCATCGACCAAAGACTTGACTCGTAAAGATATCGAATCGAGTCTCCGCCGGCGTAAGTTCTCGTGACTTCGTATCAAGCACGAAACTCTAAAAAAGAGTGATGATGTCTCGGTTAAACCCGGCTGACGAGCGGTACATGGGAGCCGAGAAAATCTTGAGGTAATGCTAGCCAACAACAAGCCTAAGCACCGTAAGGAAGGACTCGGTTCAACCACGAAGCCTCCACATCCGCTTCCACACACTCAAAGAATTGACTAACCGATAGGTTTGTTCAAGGGGGGAGACGATCAATGCCGAACCACCGAACCCTCAAAGAAAGAACAAGCAAAAGATAAAAGCACCTCATCCTATCTATTAGAAATCCGACCGTAAGTTTAGCTCAAAATCACCTCCAAAGACAATCAAGGGGGAATCACCGTAGTAAACGGGCCGATCATTACGGACCACCACAACCGACACATCCAAATTTCGCAGTGGGTTATATTACTATGATCCTATTGTCGAAGGGGTCCTAAAGGTCGAAGAAGAAAAGGCCGCTCGTAAGGCTAAAGTCGCTACCCACCAACTCGTAAGATCGTGACTCCCGAACCTATGAAGCCTCGTAAGTCAACTTCACCTAGCTCACGGTGAAATATGTCGACAAAAGTAGAAAGAAATTGTCTGAGACCACCATGGTCATTAGACAGATTTGGGTTTCCAAAACTAACACTTAAGGACCCAAAATCAAAATTAAAGGGTGCCTGAATATAATTCTGTTTTGCAGGTGCACAGGGACCTACGGTACATGGACGCTGATGCTCAAGACACATGATGTACTGTAGGAGTTTATCAAGGATTATATCGTAGAAGAAGGACCCTGAATCGAGTTTGGAGACAATGCAAAAGGCTATACCAGAGGCTATGGAACTCTTAGCATTGGAACCACTACAGTTCCAAGAGTATCATATGTTGAAGGACTTCAACATAATCTTCTCTCTATTAGTCAATTTTGTGATAACTCGAATAGAGTGATTTTTGACACTGGTTTCTGTGATGATATTGATAAATCTACAGGGAAAACAGTGTTATCAGGTTCGCGCAAGAAGAACATATACATTGCTGACTTGATTTCAACGTAACCCCGAAGCATGCTTGCTAGCAAAGAATGACAATGTAATCCAGGGTGGCTCGGCACGTAAGACTCACCCATCTCAACTTCAAGATGCTAAACAAGCTTGCTCGAAACACTCTAAAGGAGAGGACCGCCGAATGAAGTGTTCAAAGAAGGACACTCAGGATGAGGCATGCTTGAAGGGAAAGCTAACAAAGAACAAAATCCACCAGCCTCCATCACCTTCTACAGATGGAATCCTTCACCTCCTCCACGCGGACTTGTTCTGACCAATCTCTCCCCGTGACGATCGTAGGTAAAAAGTATACATTATTGGTCATTGATGACTACTCGCGCTACACATGTTCATATTTATGCACAACAAGTCCGACGTCAAAATAGAGTTACCTACGCTTCGAAAAGCTCAAGCTGTCGAAAAGAAAACCAAGATTAGAAAGATTCGCTCTGCATGCAGGAACCGAGTTGCCGAATGCGATGGTCAAAGAGTTATGCGCAAACCGAAGGAATAGAGCATGAGACGCTTGTCGCACCTGACGCCTCAAAAAAATGGGATTGCCGAGAGGAAAAACGTAACACTCAAAGAAGCAAAGAAGAACCCCGCCGCAGCATTCGTGACTCCCATCAAAATTCTCGTAAGCTACCGATACCGCATGTCATACTCGTAATGCATCTCTACCGACAAAGCAACATCGAAGACACCATATGAACCATGGAACGGCAGAAGCCTCTCATATCTCATTTCCATATTTTCGGGGTGTTCGCGCTTTATCCACAATAATGGAAATCACCAACTTCAAAGACTTTTCATAGCAAGTCGACTGTGGAGTTTTCTTAGATACTCCCGGGCCAAAGAAAGCCTTTGTAGTTTTTAAATACCGACCCTTTGCGTGGAGGAAAGCCCTCATGTTGTTTTTAATGAGTTTGCTATCGAGAACATGAGCGTAAACTCAAATTCGGGATCCGAGGACATCGCGAAGAAGCTACTGGATCTCGAGCTTGAAAGAAAATGTTGAAAAGATCCGCATTTGTCGGGATGATGATTCGCACGAGGATAACGAATTCAAGACTATCAATCACAAACCAGCAATGAACGTTATCGAATCGATTGATTCTTACCGAACGTAATCAATCTCAAGTAACTCAGGTCGATTAAGAAACCAATTTGGTAACTAAGACCTCTACTGAGAATAACAACTCAGGGGGAACTAATAATGTTCCTGAGCTAAATGTCCCTGAACCTGGTGACTCAGTAGACCCAACTCTTGTCACTGAATTGCTTCAATCTCATAATAGTACAACTGAAATGCCTAACTCTCCTACTATCTGTGTTGAACCAATTTCATATGAAGAGACAAGACATCGTCGATTGTGGCTAGATACTCACTCTTCAGATCTTATTATTGGAGGTCCATCAGCAAGTGTTAAGACAAGATCCAGATTCTGTCAGGGAGAAAGCGCCTTATATTCCTTCTTCTTGTCTAGTGAAGAACCTCAATCAGCTTAGGATGCGCCGAATGATGCCGACCGGATCACCGCTATGCAAGAGGAGCTGAATCGGCCACTCAAACGACGTCCGGGAGCTTGTCGATGCACTCGACATCAACACGTGATTGGAACCAAACGGGTCTTCAAGAACAAGAGCGAGGAACATAACGTTATAGTAAGGAACAAAGCTGTACTCGTAGCAAAAGGCTACCGTCTAGCCGGAGGGATAGATTTCGACGAAACGCTTCACCTGGCCGTTCGCAAGATCGAGGCAATCAAACTATTCCTCGCCTACGCAACACATCAACGCTTCGTAGTATATCAAATGGATGTGAAGTCGCCGTCCTAAACGGGCGTTCAAATTATCTTCTGCTCAAAGAATGTCAGGATATGTCAGCATTCCGAGAAAATGATAAAGGACAAATTCGAGATGTCAATGGGGGGAGAGATGAACTATTTTCTGGATTTCAAGTCAAACAATCGAAAAGGGAACATTCATCAATCAAGGCAAATACACTCGAGACCTCATCAAAAAGTTTGGTTTTACATCCGCAAACCCGCCAAGATCCCGATGAACACGAATATGAAAATAGATCTTGATAAAGAGGGAGTATCTCGTAGACCATACCGAATTCATGCAATTATTGATTTTCTCGTTATATCTTACCGCTACGAGACTCCGACATAACTTATACTATAGGTGTTCCGCGCTCGATTTCAGTGAATCCTAAGCGGAGCCACATGGACTCAACAAAGAAGATTCTCCGCTATCTCGCAGGAACACCCGACACGGTTTTACGGTATCCAATGTATGATAATGTTGAACTAGCCTGCTATTCTCGATGCCGACTACGCAGCTGCAAGATCGACCGAAAATCAACTTCGTGAACTTATCGCCTCGACAAGAAGTCGCTCACGATTCTCCAAGAAACAAAGATTCGCAGCAACCTCAACTACCGAAGCCGAATTCACGGCTGCCTGAAGTTGCTACGCCCAAATCCTTTCGGCCGAGACAAGCCTACGAGACTATGATGTCACTCGTAATGAAGTGCCGATCTTTTGCGATGCGCCTCCAAAGTCCTCGCAATCACTCAAAACCCTATTCTCTATACTAGATGCAAGCATGTGGATATCGACATCACTTCATTCACGACCATGTCGAAAAGAAGGATATCGAATGGAAAAGTTCCATACTAATCGTCAAAGTGGTCGATATATCGACCAAACCTCTAGCCGAAACCGCATTCCAAGAACTCTTAGTGGAGCTAGATTCGCAGGACCCTACCGACTCAAGTCGCAAGCGGATTCAGGAGAGATAAGCATTCAACAAGTGGGGAATGCCTTACTCCGCATCGAACTCGCTCAGCATACGTAGATTCATAAACCAACTACACGCGGTATCACCCGACTACAATGTTCACCGACGTCTTGCGTATCTCTTCAAGAGTCAACCCAAGAATTAATGTTCTTATGATATTTGCTCAGGATCGTATTCAACGCCTTAGAGAATGTCATTTATTTAAAATGGTTTCATTAAATACACGACATTCTATGCTACATATGCCGAACTCGCTTTCATTAAATGCATGTCATATCAACTTACTCCTATAAGGCTATTTACAACCGGATTCGCTTAGGCGGCATGTTTACTCATTACTTTTTATTTTATAAAATCTTGATCGTCAACTGAAATAAGCGGGATTAAACCCTAACTGTCGATCTTCAAACGTTCCATCTTCAAAATATATATATCGACGTATCTATCCAAAAAAACCACCATTTACACTCAAAAAAAAACCTTGATCTCTCCGAGAACCCTAAGCTTTCAAACCTTCTTGCTTCTATCTTCGCATATTTTCAAAGATTTTATACGGTATACTTTATCTTCTATAACACTCGTACTGACTTACTCTACTTTCAAGTGATAATATTTGATTTTGCAGATTAAGATATGGAGAATATCAACATCATTGTTCCTGTTAACATGCTAGAGATCCTCGAGAAGGATCGTGTCTGGTGTGAGCCCATAATGGAGTTCGACTACAGCGAGCTCAAGATGTTAGACGACGTGTTTGATGCTCTCAGAGCATCTGGGCTGGAACGCTTCTTGTCGAATAAGCCATCATACTTCCTTCCGCATCAGATTTCTAAATTCTACCTCAACATGGAGGAGGTAGATGGAGTTATTCGGATCGTTCACTGTCCATCTCATTTCTGACCCAACGAAAGCATACTCAGAAGTCAGAAGGATGTAAGTAAGGGAAGCGTTGGAGAGGAGTTTCCAATTTCCCAGTAGTGGCATGAATCCCTCTGGATACAAGGATTATCTCCTTGATGAGTATCTGACGACATTCTTTGGGGAGCCAACCACTTTCAGAGCAGCTTTAACGAAGAACAACATGCTCCTACAGTTTAGGGCCTTGGTGTATGTTGTTACGCAGATACTGACTAGCTAGGCCGGTTCCTTTGATCAGGTGTCCAGGCCCAAGTTGCTGATGATGACGGCTATCCATGTCAGCGCTAAGATCAACTGGACATAATTCTTCCTGAAAGAATTTCAAACGCACCGCCCAAGTTCGATCGATCTACCGGGCGCCTGAAAGGCTAAGGGCAAGCTTCTCTCCGGATGAAGCCGCGCCGATGATCGAAGATTTTTGTGCAGATGATCATATCACATATTCTCGATAAAGCCTACTTCAATCCAAAGAAGATTAGATCCCTACTCCCCTTAAGAAGGGTGCTACCTCGTAAAAGTGTAAAAGCGCTTCTAACATGCCTACGGTAGTAGCCTGTAGCGCTTTAAGACCGAGCGATGAGTATGATTCTCACGAGAAGATAGCCTTAGTAGAAAAGGCCGCTTTAGAGAAGAAGGTAGCCTCCTCACCGAAAAAGAGGACTCAAGGCAGAACAGGGACCGCTCCCTCGAAGTTACAGCCTCCTACATCCGTGTCTCCACAGACGTACCACCTATTAGCGCCTTCCTCTCGCTAAGAAGCCGTAGTCTCCCATCGATGTAGATGAGATGGAGACTAGCACCGAAGTCGAGACTCTGGGTTTGAGATTGATCCGCTTTAGAAAGAGCAACCCAAGAGATCTCTCGAATCTATTCTTGAAATCACAAGTCACTCGACTTAGTTGATTTAGCCTACATGGCTAGACTTCGATGTCGTTCAGTTTCAAAGACTGATCAATCTCGAGCATCCGATCCGATTGAAGTCTCGTAACCGCCGAAGTCCGACGAACTTCAGATTCACCAGCAGATAGGCTAGTCAGAGCCTGCTGACGTGTGCTCGATCGAGGACCTTAGGGAAGCAATGCTGGCTCTGCTTGAAGATAGGAATCCTTCAAAGAACCATCCCTACCGAGGGGTTCCTCCGATCCCGATGATCGGACCCACCCAGCGATGCAGCCCCGAAAAGCCTAATGAGGGTTCTCAATGTATGAGGGAGCTCAACCCTCACCGATCGACCTATCGCCCTCTCTTCCTCCCCGGCTCGCCAGCCCACAGAACCTCTCAGACTCGCACTCCTGGACAACTTTTACCGCGGTATACTTATGAGGTCGGCCCTATCGCAAAATGCCTCAAGTCAAAATCGCAGTCAAGGCGCTCGGATGCAAGGGACACATAATCCTCTCCTTGTAAGGAACGCCCATAAAGTCTAGAAGAAGGCTATGTCGCCGCTGCGAGGAACTCAGTGGCACCAAGACTTCGGCTCAAAATGATCCCGCCCCCGACTTCTCTAATATCCTCAAGGATGCTCTAGCCACACGTATAGTTAAGTTTCGACGGCCGCAAGCGCCCTTTCAAGCATCGATGATCGCCGCCCATACTACTCTTCTTTAATCATTCAAGGCAAAGACAACGATCATCTCGACAAGAATCTCCACACTTACCGTGCTCATGAACTCGTGGATCTCTACTATTCGTAAGGAGTGCGAGGAGAAGACGGATGCTAAGTCAAGGAAATCCAATACCTTGTAGACTCCTCTCACCGTGTAGTATGGTGAAGATCTTATTACCGAGAGTAATGATCTACATGAAAAGTTCGAAGGTCTTCGTAAAACTTTGGAAAAGCTCACCCGCCTATCAAGCGCCGAACTACAAAGTTGTCTCACTTCCTACCCCCGGCGTATTGATGATGCCAAAAAGGGGGGGAAAAGATAGTTAAAGGGAAAAAGGTCGGCTTAGGGGACGTAAGCTATATCTCGATCCCACCGCCCGCATTCCACCGACCGAGGGGGAAGATTTAGAGATGGGTATGGCCTGTGGTATCTCAGTACGTAAGATGTAGGTGCCGAGACCGGCCTAAGTGGCTCAGACACAAAGAGGCAGAACATGCACTTCCGACTCTAAGAAGCGTATCAAAGAAGTTGCCGACCTCCCGGAGGGGGACTCGTAAGATGAAGAAGAGCCTCATCCGCTCCACCAAAGATCCGGAAAGGGAAAGAAAGTTCTCAAGGTTCCTACACCTCGCGAATCCCCGAAAGATACATCGCCCCACCAATAAGCTCTGATTGAAGCCGATGAGAAATTAGCAAGAGAGCCGGGCCGAGGCCGAGGTAGCAAATAAGCCGAAGAAGGCTCCCACAAAAGCCGTAACTAAGGTTCCCGCTAGGAAACCAACTAAGAGGCCCGCCGTCGTAGCTTACCCTCGCCGATGAAGCCGATAAGGAAAAAGAAAAAGAGAGGGAAGCCGAGAAGAAGAAAGCTACTAAATCCCAACAGCAAGGACAAAAAAAGAGAGTTGAGCCGACAATTGTAGAGACGATCAACTTCAACATTATCGCTCTGGACAAAAGAGCCAAATATCACCATCTTGAAGAATACAAGATGTACTAGAAGCTCTAGCAAAAGAGAAGGCCGCCAAGAAGCCGTAGAAGCCGAAAGGTCAAGCCAAGATCTCCTCCACCGAAGGATAGGGACATTCCATCTTTCTTCAAAGTTCAGAGAGGTCGTAGACCCAATGATCGACTCGCCAGGATGCCCCGGGAGAAGACTCAGCGTGGGAAACTCTAAAAGATGAATTTATCAAATGCTACTACGTCTAGCAGTTTTGGCCTAACTCTTCAAAGAACGATGGCTTTGCTGATTGACTTTTTAAGTGTCACTTAGAGATCGACCAAACAGTCGAGAAAACCATTAAAGATAATGTTAATGTTCAAACTCCGCATTTAGGACTCGCCCCCACCCTCTAAACTGGACGGATCTCTATACACTGGTGTAATAGAAGGCGAAGTCAGGAATGCAGCCATAGCCCTTGAGCTTGATTCTAATGATCCAGAAGACATTCCGAAGATTTAGAAGCTAAGAAGAGATACTTTCAAGCTATATGGACTCCCTCTGCCCGAAGACAAATCGAAGGACTTTAAGGTAAGGATTCGCCTGTCAGAGGTAGTCTTGATAGGTCTCTGCTATTTTTTTCTTAGTGTAGCAAGTGATGTATCTGTACTGAATTTCACATATCTATATACATCAATTGTTACTTGGCCCGACAACCTCTTATTGTTACCATGGCCTACTTTGTCTTACTTTAACACTCAGAATCACCTAAGTGATTACTGACTCACACACTCACTGCTTATAGGTGTTTGTCTATTTTTGCTAAGTTTGATTGATGTCTAGGAGGAAATTGTGTTGGGAGAATTTTTTTTAATGAGATAATTCTGTAAACTCCCAACGGTCCTCAATAGATTAGAAACTAGAAGTGCAACTCCGCTGATTCTTCTTGTAACATTTGTAAAGAGTTTGTACCTGATAGTTTATAGTGTTAGCTGTTAGTGATAGGTTTTGACATCATCAAATAGGGGAAAATTGTTGGGAGATGATTTAGCAAGAGAATGTTTAGAAGATTTGGTTGATCCCAAAACCCAAATTTGATTGGTGAACCATTCCTTTGTATTTGTAACGCCTTGTCTTTGAGAGTTTCGCACTCCGTAGACTTGCTTTCAAAGATGGTCCCGTGCTCGAAGTTCCGTCCGCCGAATCTCGCAGATTGTCCGCCTCAAGCACTTCATGGAATGAAGGTTTAGTAGTGCCGACTCAACCAGAGCAAAGATAATCGAAAGGGGTGTTCGGGAGTCGCAGAACTCGACTCAGCAGAGCAGCTTATCGAACTCGTGAGTCGACCTTCGCTGAGTTGAACTCAAAGCAGAGTATACTATCAATCCCCGGTCGACTTCAACAACGGCCCGACGCTTCCTTAACTCGCCGTGGTCTTCAAAGAATAAATCGCAGAGTTGTCCGAGGTCGCATACACATCGAGAAGCCGCCTTCAACATTCGCTTGAAGTCTGATGTCTCAAACAACTTTCTACACCTCGACCATTGACAAGCAGCCAGCTGTCAAAGTACTGGTAAAAGCTGCAAGTCAACCACTTTCCTGAAAAAGATAGTGGATTCTGCACGATTTCAAAGGAGTCGTTAGCTACCCAAATAGAGTGACACGTGGACAGTTCGTCTCCAACAGATCTATCCATAGCTCACCTCTATAAATAGAGGGAAAATCAAATCAACAAGACACATGACATACGAGCATTGAACAAACAAGAACACAAGCTTTCCGCGAAGAACTGCAGAGAAAACAACCAACCGTGAAAAGCACTTATACTGCTCTAGGGAACCCAAGCTTTCATAGAATCAAAGCATCTAGCACCCAAGTGAAAGAACACGAATCTAGAGAGATTATTCCTCACTGTTCTTCACTGTAGAAGCCATTTCTTGTTCCCTTTCCCTCTAACCTAAGCTCAACTGAACTTATCTATAGCTTAAAACCGAAGGAGTTCATCTCTTGAACTGTTCGTATTGTTAAGAACTCCTTCATCATTGGAGAATCATTGAAACATATTTTGTTTGACTTTATAAACTGAGACTTGCTCAGTATAATCACAAGGATGTGTTTGTCCTGTGTACAAACTGACTGAGACTAACTCAGTATAATAAAAAAGCCTCCTGCCTTGTTCAGGACAGTAGACGTACGATTTTGGATATCCGAACCACTTTAAAAGTCGTTGTGTTATTTACTGTTGCATTGATTTATTGTTCATTCGTAAAACTATTTACAAAATCATTCAACAGAGTTTCAAAAAGCTTAACCGAAAGTGCACTAATCTACATCAAATAGTTTTAATTAATAACATTTTCAAACCAAACCGAATCTAGCCTACACTATTCTCGCACGCTACCGAACTTCTACCGAACTGCATCGAATTCTAACATCGCCGCCCAGCGCACTCCGCATAGTCAACTACTCTATCCACGTGATCTAGAACAACTTGTCTGGCCCATCAATCCATTCAGTAGACAATCTCCGTGAATCGGACCGCTCGCGTCAAGTTTGAGAAAAAGGTTTTCAGGTGTATTCACCCCCCTACACCTGAGCATTTGACTCGGGACAAACACTTAAGCTCTATAAGATTTCAGCCGAGCGCATTTATGACTATCACTTTGACCTACAATGGTGAAGGTCATCGCGGCCGAGCTCCATGTATCTTAGATCATAGCGCTATTTGTAGCTCATGTCGACCTACAAGCGGGTGACTATCACTTTGACCGACAATGGTGACTATCACTTTAACCCTGCCTGATGGCCGGAGAAGAGGATGAGGTAAATTTTAAACTTATTATAACCTCCTCTTCACAGAGCACACACGACACTTGTTCAGCTACAGGTAAACCTCTAGACATGATACAAGCATACGACGATCTACTAGAGGAGCAGATTCGCCCGAGTAGAGAGTTCAAGAACCGCTCAGAACCGGAATGTATAAAGGTTAAAAATCGGAGACTTTCTTCTCGATTGTCGTCTCTACTGATTCGTAGAATCTCATTGCGAGACTGAAGGAAGAGATTGAATCTCTTATGACTAAGTCTCAGCTTCAAGAAACTCAAATATAAGTCCTGACTATGGACAATTCTGAGAAAGATACTGAGATAGCCGCACTCGCCGAAGCTCGTGAGTTGAAAATGATTATGAATCGCTTAGGAAAAGTGATGAAGTTTGGCGAGGACTCGATGACCGAACAATACTTGGGAGCGAAGGAGAAGTTGGAAAGCATGCTTATAAAGACAAAGGCCGCCATCATCAAGGAAGGACTCGGCTATACTCACGAAGCTTCAACATCTACCTCAAAAGGCTTAGAAATGCCGGCCGATAGGTTCGCTGAGGAAAAGTTCAAATCACTGAACCCATAACTCAGGCGAATAAAACAGAAGATCATTGCACCTCGCCCGAGCAACAAGCAACCGACCAAGATTTCTAGCCCCGTAACACCACGATCAAATTCGTGGGGGAACTAAGAAGGTCGATGGGTAGAGCAAGAGTGAGCATCCAAAGACAATACGGTTCGTACTATTATGAGCCTGTGGTCGTGAAGAGCACAAAACCTCGAAGAAGAAAGCTCTTGAACCCAAAGTCGCCGTAAAGTCGCATCTCCAAGTTTAGCGGAGAAGAAAACCGACAAGTGGTTAGAAGAAGAATGTGTCTCGAGACTCCCAAAGTCGCCAAAGTGGTTTTGGGTCGCAAACCGTTGGTCCTTGGGATGTGGTTCGTGTGTAGGGGGTGAATACACTCGAATACAAATTTCTCTCAAACGCGAAGTCGCCTCTAGCCGAGTTTGCTACCGACCGAGTCGATAGTCAAATATACTTCGATCGCGTGGGCGTAAAATCTTCTATCGAAGTTCACTCTACCGACTTCGAGCCGCCGAATAACTGCTCAGGTGCATGGGCACGAATTCCTAGTGCGATTCACCGGACGTTGTTGTCTAACTGACTTCTTTGATCCTTAGTTCTTCAGCTGAGTGAGGTCTTCTATTAAATCCTCGCAGCCTACCGAACTCGTCCCGCCGAGTTCTAACAATCCGAACTCCGTCCCCGCCGAGTTCTAACAACTCAACTCCGTCCTACGTAGTTCTAACAACCGAACTCGACAAGTGCTATAGATACGAAGGTACAATATTCAGCCTGTGGTTCTCGGGATCTATCAAATCTATCCGCATCTATCGACTATCAGATCTACTGATTCATCTACTGAATCCTTATCCCAACAATTTCCCCCTATTTTATGAGGCCAAAACCTATTATATCTTCTATCACAGAAAACATGCTAAGGTTAAGACTAATAGCTAATGAATGTAATATCTATTACAAGGGAAAGCTCCACCAACAAATACAAACCGACTAAGATAAAGAAAATGAGAATTAGAGCAATCACAAGTAAAGAATTTCGAGCAAACTTATGATCATGAGGTTATGTATCGTAGCCAAACTCGTAGCCAAACTACGATACGCTTAAGGATACCCGAATGTATCGTAGCCGTGACTATAGTTAACATATTTAGCATGCCGATACGTATCATAACAAATTCAAAGACAAGGTTGATACAAATATTCTCTGCTCATAATAGATCATATAGTAGCTAATCATCAAAAGTAATTTCAAGATTTATCGCTTATCATCCTAAGATGCAAGTTCCCCCTAAGAAACAATTTCCCTTATATTTCTCCCTTTTTATTATTATATCATAAAAGAGTTCTTCCCCCTAAGACTAAGTCATTAATCAGAGAAGAGTATAGTTAATCGCAGGAAAAGATTCTAAGGCGTATAAGTACATAGGTCACATAAGATAGTTAGAAGCCGATCACCGAGGTGATCGAAAATAAAGAAAGCCTTAAAGACAATGAGTTATTGTCAGGGCCTAAATATGTGATACTGTCATATATGATAGAGAATTTACAATACAAAGACAGGCTATCACTAGAAGCTAAGACTAAGAAGAGAGATCGCTGGGCTTCGTTTCTTGAATTCTTGCATATTTCCGCCTCTAAAGTCTCGCCGACTTCTTCGCCGGGAGCTCAAGGCCATAACTCTTATGGACTAGTTTCCTCAAGGACTTGATCTCTTCCAAGTCTTCCGCATAATCTTCTCTCGCACCTCCGCCGAAAATGGCTTTCTCGATCTCTTCCTCTATCTCCTTCTTGCAAAGAATGCCTTTGTGCGTCATGGGAGGAGGTAAAGCCCGAAAAGGAGGTCCCTTCAGCGGCCGACCCTATCTCGGTCGAGCAGAGTCTCGAATCTCACCCAAGAGAGCAGGACTTATGAAAGCCGGGAGATCCTTGAAGTAAGAGTCTTGATCATCGAGGGATCTACATTACCACCCTCCGTACGTGGAATCTTTTGACGAGCTCCACTTTCATCCGCTCCCACCGCCGATTAAGCTTGAGAGGCACCCAGCCGCGGCTCTTTTGTAAGTAATGCGCTTCACTCGACTCAGGGGCTCTCTAGCTCTAAAGAAGCTAGAGGTACGTGGGATACTCCTATCCTTCACTGGAACCCTCTCCCGGGCTTCTTTTCCAGTACGCAGTCTGAGGGCTTCTAAGTCAGCTAGCCGAGTCCTCTCTCTGGGTGCACTGATCTGCCTCGCCTTAGCTGTCCTGTCCAAGGCTCTCTCCATAGTGTCCCAAATTTCCTTCATCTCTTGTTCTTGTTCTTTGGAGGGGACATAGGAGGGAACATGGGGCTGTTCCTCTAACTCAAGAAGGCGATCGAGATTTGGATTTAGAACCCGAAGCTCCGCCCCGCCGGTCGGGCCTTGGACTTCGCGATCGTTGCCGCGATCGCCGAGCTCTAGTCGCACGCTTTCTAGCCAGCTACCGCTGATCTAGCTTGCTTAGATTAAGTGAGAGCGATCTCGTAATCCTTTCTTCTTAGCAACAAGCTTATGGTTAACCTCTTCTTCTCGCGCCTCCTCGCGAGCTTTTCATCGAAAGCTATCTCGTTCCTCTCACGAGTGGAACTTGAGCTTTTTCTCGAGATTTAGAGGGCTAGGGTCATCAAGTACCTTCCCTTTACCTTTGGTGTCTTGCTCAAAAGTGGGAGGAGGTGAGCCTTCAATAGGTAGATTCTCAAGGTAAGTTGTCACCTCCCTCACCGCTTGCTCACTGCTCCTTCAACCGCCAAAGACAACGGCCTTCTCACCGCTGAGCTCGTCCGCCCCGCCGAGCTTCTTCACCTTCGCATCAATTTCACCGAGCAACTCTCGACCCTTCTCCCTTTTTTGGCATCATCTAAGAGGGTGGTCGTGGCAATGACCTTCTTGGTCAATTCACCGACCGAGTCCTCGATGATGACATACCAGGCCACGATGTCATTAGCGACATCCGTGTAAGAGTCCCACCGACCGTCATGCGCTTGATCAATCGCCTTCAAAGAAGACATCTTTTTAACTTGCCGAACTTGCGAGGTAGTCTTGCACAAAGCAGCAGGCATTCTCCTCTATCGTCTCGGAGGAGGCATGCCGCTAAGTCGCCGCCTTGGTCACACTCGTCACCGTAAACACATATCATTCCTCTACCACTTTCTCGGACATAACCTCGTTACGTCCGCCACTTGCTCAGAAAATGATTTGGCGAGCGACTCTATTATGGTTTGGAACTGACATTTAGGTCGGCTCCTTCCGAGCAAAGCCAAGGCGCTTCGCGAGGATCTCAACAACATTTATAGCAGTTGGGGTGCTGATCCTCTCGCACTTCGGGCCACCCCTGGCCACGACTTTGTCCCGGCTCTCCGTGAACTTGCTCCATGCCTTGCTCACATCATCGGCGAGATTGCGCTTCCATGGGCCCGTCACTTTAGCGACCTTATTTACGGACTCGTAGAGATGTCTTTTATCTCAGCAGATTGATATCTACGCTTCAGGGGCTGAGATGAGGACAGAGTCCGGACAATCGCACCTTATGTAGAAGGAGATGTGGTGGCTGATCGTCCTTGGGTGTGTCCTTGCCTTCAGCAGATCCACCCATATCTACATCCCTAGCGGCCGAGGAGGTGAAGGAGGTGGAGACGGAGGAGACCGAGTAGAAGGTGCCTCGCCTCGAGTCCCGTTGTGCAATAGCACGCATGGTTGCACGAAGATCCTCCAAGGAGGTGATGTCACCGGCCGCTCGTAGCCAATCCGCTCTTTAAGGGTATGCTCCTCCTCGAGAAAGGTGGAAAGGGACCTGACCCTGATGGTATCCTCCAAAAGGTCCCACTCCAAGAATCTGATCCGCATCTGCGTCCTTGTACGGACTGCGATATCTACGAGATCGGGGTACGACCCGATCTCAGGTATCTCTTCAGCTACCTCGTCTGTGGCCTTTAGACGGGCGTATCGCACAGAAAGAGGTACTGAGGAAATCTCAGCTGCCTGGGTGTCACCCGAGTCACCGGCTGAATTTCCTCACTGAACACCGTCTGAACCTTATCTCGTATCGTAATGTCATGGTTGCCCGATCCTGAGTCCTCTATAGAG
Organism: Lavandula angustifolia; assembly: GCA_028984105.1. Lineage (NCBI taxonomy): Eukaryota > Viridiplantae > Streptophyta > Magnoliopsida > Lamiales > Lamiaceae > Lavandula > Lavandula angustifolia. The sequence continues at coordinate 14,452,228 of CM054812.1, read as the reverse complement.
ATAGGAGAGGAGGGTGGCACTTCGAGACATGTGCTTCGCCGTCTTCTGGTCTCTTTTTTTGTTGAATAGGGGTAGGAGACTCGAGCTATTCCAACGGGCGCTAGCAACCGGGCCCTTCCCTATCGACTTCTCGGCCGAGGCACTGCTAGAATTTCATCAACTTCACATCGAAGTAGAAAGAGTCGGCAAAGGAGACGCTTTCGCGGTAGCTCATCTTCGATCGTAATAGAGACCTTCGCTCCATGAGCAGCCTTCCCTTCCGACTAGCCGCATTCCTTCCTTGGCATCCACAAACTTTTACGATCGAGCCCCGAACTCACCCGAAGAACGCATTCCAGGCCACTTTAGCGGTATCCACAATGGCCATCATCGCTGACTCGAATCCCGCCGAGTCGGGTCGTGGTGAGCCTAGCAGAGCTCGTTAGGATGTGGTTGACCACGTATGCCAACCCGCGGTATTTAGGCAAAGAATCGGTTCTTAGGGAACGCTCGCTCAATACGCAGCCTGGAAAGGCCGCCGAAACGGCAGAGGTAATAATTGATCTCCGCCTCCTTGTAATGAGCGATGCGAGGACCCTTCATCAACAAGGCCGAAACTAGCCTAAAGTGCTCTTCGCAATATCAATCGGATAACCCCGGTCCTCCTATTGATTCTCGAGGACTTCCCTATTCACAATGACCGAGGAGATGTCATTGGAATCATCATCTTCACTGAGGTTGAGGAAGAACTCCACGGCTTGACGACGGAGAAGAAAGTGCGGGGCACGGAGAGAATCGGAAGCGCACCCGATCTTTCCAAGGCATCGAATACGGCGTCATGCAATCAACCCCACATGTTCTCACCGAGAGAACAAGCTCGAACAAGACTCTTCCCTGGACATAATGTCTTCCATATCGATGGGAATGATGTACGTCCCGAGACGGAGTAAGAGCTATCAGTATATAATCGAAAATCGCAAAAACAAATATTAGCATATTGAAAAATGTATAAATATTTGCGTATTCAAAGATAAGAATATCTTACCAAGAAGAAGTGCTATAAAGCAATAGAAGTCTTAAATACAAGTATGAGTAATTTGCAGAGAGCACTAGTTCTTCTTTAATGGCGGAAAAGTAAAAGTGCTTGTCGAGATGACTCGAGTATATGTACTAAGATTTGAATCTAAGGCTGTTTCAGCTGAACGACCGAGATTAATCAAGCTTAAAATAGTGAACGACTCGATTAAATGTTATAATAAAGGTTATGATTACTCGCCGCCTATAATCTCGCCTGCTTATCTCTAATGCCTAAAAGGTAAGGTGATGAGATATACATTAAATGCACCACAATCGCGTTTATGGAATGTCGTGTATTTAATGAAAACGACATAATCAGTTGAATACGATGAACATTAATGGTGGGAAATAAATGCTATGACATGCTGAATCACCAAAAACTAAATTTAATACTCGTAACCTGTCAGCTGAACATCGTAGTTAGCTGATACCACGTTTCGACGAATGCCGAGTATTCAACTGCATCGAATACGGGATTCCCTTACCCAAGCATCTCCGGATCATCTAATGAATCATATCGGCTGGGGTCAAAAAGACCTAATTCTACCGAGAGATCATTGAACCGGGCTCGCCTAGATGTTTGGTCGATATCAACTCTTTACTTATTAGTGCGGATCTTCTCCATTCTCGATATCCTTTTTCTCGACATGATCTCTCGATGAAGTGACGCACTTAAAGTCCACGTGCTTGCATCTTGTATGTAGAACTCGGGATTCTCGAGTGATTGTAATAGCACCGGTACTGTCGCAAAGAAATCGGCACTTCATCTTGATGAATGTCGTAGTTCTCTCGCTTGTTGTCGGCTACGCGATTCGTGCGCAATAGCTTTCGGCAGCCATATATTCAGCCTTCGTGAGCGGACGCGTTGCTACCGAGTGCTCTTCTTTGAGAACCGCGATATGAGCTTGCTACCAAGGAACCGACAAGTTCCCGAGGCCGACATTCTCGTCGATTCGGCAACCCGCATAGTCGCATCAAAATAACAAGTTAGTTCAAGGTTATCATCACCGATACCATAATCTAACATCGTGTTCCTTCGTGTAACGAAGAATTCTCTTCGCGGAATTGATAGCGACTCTTCTCGGGATTCGCCTCGAAATCGCGCGCATACACCTACAGGATAAGTTATATCGTGTCCGCCGCCCGTAAGATATAATAAAGAACTAATAATAGCACGATAGTAATTTGAGTTAACGTATACTCCTCTTTGTCATGATCAATCTTGAGATTTCAGGTTCACGGGTATCTCTCGACCGACTTGGCCGGATTCGCAGCCGAACTTCTTGATGAGATCTCTAGTATATTTCGCTTGATTAATGAATATTCCCTTCTATGTTAGCTTGATTTGGAGTCCAAGGAAATAATTCATCTCTCCCATCATCGACATTTCAAACTTTTCTTTCATCATCTGCTCAAATCTCTGACATATAGTTAGATTCCTTGATCCAAAGATGATGTCGTCCACGTATATCTGCACCAGTAGGATGTCTTCGTCTGACTTGATACTGAATAGGGTTCGATCCACTTTTCCTTTTTGAAAACTTTTATGAAGTAGAAAGTCTGAGAGGGTATCGTACCAAGCCCTGGGTGCTTGTTTTAACCCATACAAAGCTTTCTTAAGTCTGTAAACCTGACGTCCCTGCTGAAAGTTGGGTGGTTGTTCAACGTAGACTTCTTCCTTCAGTACGCCGTTCAGGAAAGGTGACTTCACATCCATCTGATAGACTGTGAACTGCTGATGTGTTGCATAAGCAAGGAATAGAGGAATAGCTTCCAATCTTGCGACTGGGACGAATGTTTCGTCAAAATCTATCCCTTCTGACTGACAATATCCCTTGGCAACTAGTCGAGCTTTGTTCCTGACAATGACGTTGTTTTAATGACGCTTGTTCTTGAAGACCCACTGCCTTCCTATCACGTGTTGGTGTCGAGGTTCCGTAAACAAGCTCCCATACGTCGTTTCGTGTAAATTGGTTCAACTTCTTCTTCCATGGCGGTGATCCAGGCCAAGATCATTCGGCCGCGTCCTCAATAGTCCGAGGTTCTTTAGTTGACAAGAAGCATTAATACAAGGCACTTTCTCCTCGATGCACTTGATCGTTGCCTAACGCTTGCAAGGATCTCCTATGATAAGATCTAAAGAGTGAACATCTAGCCACGAGCGACAACGCTCTTGTTACTTCATCTCGAACTGGTTCAAGCATAAACAAAGAGGGAGTATTAGGAATTTTAGTAGTACTGCTTCTATGTCCGAAGCAACCAAGAAACGGCCGGGATCTACTCGAGTCACTAGGTCCGTGGGCATTCAGCCAGAACATCGAAGTTCCCCCGAGTTGTTATTCTCAGAGGTGTCCGCTACCATATCGGTTTCCTCATCGACCATAATTACCTGGGATTGATTCTGTTTGTTAGAATTAATCTCCTCAGCCTACATCAGTTGTCGGTGCCGAAGATTATCATCTCGAATCATTATCCCAACAAAGCCGGATCTTTTCGCATTGATTCTCGTAGCTTGCTTCGCACCTCTTCGCCTTTCCGTCGAGAGTTCGACTTCCTCTACTCGTAAATAAATTCATCAAATACAACACGGGGGCTTTCCTTCACGCAAAGTGGTCCTAGTTAAGAACCCCGAAAGTTTTGCCGACCCCCGAGTATCCTCGAAGACTCCTTGGTCCGACTTACTTTCAAAGACCTTTAACCGGTCCTTTCCATTATCATGGATAAAGCACCTGACAACCAAAGATACAAAATGCGAAATAAAAGGAATTCTCCCTTTCCATAGCTCATAAGGCGTCTTCATGTGCATCCGAGTACTCGTAGTGAACGGTTCGAGTGTAGCAAGTCGTGCCGCAGCTTCGCCTGCAACTTCAACTAAGACCCGAGTCCTGCGAGTAGCCCTTGCCGCTTCTTTAAGTGTTCTGCTCTTTCTTTCAAGAAGTCCATTCCCGCCGAGGCGTGCGTGCGCTGATGCCTCATGCTCAATGGCTTCAAACTCACGTAATTCTCTTACCATCGAAGTTCGAAACTCGGCCCACGATCTTAGCGTATCTTCCGAATCTTGATATCCTTTTCGACGTCACCGCTTCGCAGTTTCGGCAACCAACTTTGACGCCGTACTTACTGGGTGATGAATATCACCCAAGTATATCTCGAATAGTCATCAACGACCACAAGAGCATACTTCTTTCCTTAGATCGTCACCGGATCGACCGGCCCAAATAAATCCATTTGTAGCAAAGTGCTAAAGGATTCCATCGCCGGAAGGCGACTTTAATAGCGGGTTGCTAGACTTTCTTCGCTTTCCCTTCGCATACGCCTTCACAATTCTTGTGTCTTTGAATACTTCGCGGGCGCCCTTTTCGACTTTTTAGCATCGCAAGCTAGCTTGTTCATTGTTTGAAGTTCGGATGACTCTGCCTTATGCCACATCCATGTTGTTTTGTCATCTCGACCCCGTGTGTGCTAGCGTGCAAGCTTCAGTTCAAGGTATTCCATTCAAGATAATATATGTTTCTTCATCGCGATCCCGATAATACGCTTTTTCCCGTGAGATTTGTCAAGAACATCACAAAACCTCAAGGCCAAAAGTCACTTTATTGGAGTTATCGCAGAATTGATTGACAGAAAGGAGATTATGTTGAAGTCCTTCAACATAAGATACCCTAGAACTACCGCAGCCTCCTATTTTCGTGTTCCATATCCGCTTGTGTAGCCTTCTGGAGTTGTCACCAAACTCAATTCTAGCTCCATCTTGCTTAACATAGTCTGGTCCGTAGGCTCTTCTAATGTGTCATGCGTCTTGAAGCATCCACCGGCCGACAATCCAAGGGTCCTCGTTGCACCCGCAAAACCGAAATAGATTCAGTAATCCTTTGGGTTCAACTGGGTCCTTAATGGTTAGATTTTAGGATCCAAACTTGTCCGACAACCCCGGTGGCTTCGTACTTCTTCTGCTGCTCTTGTTGCCGCAGTCCGCTCTACCGAACTCCTGAGTAGCCGACTTCTTAGTCTCGTTGTGGTTTAGCTTTCTTCTTCTTCTTCGAACCTGTAGGCCTTTGACTCTTGGTCTCATAGTAATAAGATCTATACCGAGCTAGGGAGCCGCAGTCGGTGGTCGGGATCGCTCACCCAACCCGACCTTCTCGGTTCCCCCCGAAGCTTGACCTTGGTGTCTTGGGGCTTGAACCATTGGTCATGTTCTTGTTGCTAGATTGAGGTGCTTGCATCTTCTCGCTTATTCTTCGCCTCGAGGGACGTGTAATCGCATGTTGAGTTATCCCCCGGACAAACTTATCGCCGCCTTGTCGGAGCTCTTCCGTCCCGAAGCGGAGGCTTCATATGTGTAGCCAAGTCCTTCCTTGGTGGCATGTGGCCTCTCGTGCTCGTAGAAGCTTCTTCAACTTCTCCTTTGCTCCAATATATCAGCTCCATCATCAAGGTCCTCCACACTTCATCACTTTTTCTCGAGCTTCACGCTCGATTCGCTTGTGCGAGAGTCTCCTCGAGATTAGCAATTTCACCTTTTTCTCGTAGATATCTTTGGTCGCACCGAGATCTCGTGCTTCTTGATCATGAGACTTACTTATCGGGAGAGAATCTCTTCCTTCCCCCCCCGAACACGCCCTCGACTCGCAGAGTCCCGACTTCTCTTTGAAAGTCTTTGATTTTCTCGTTTCGTGGATTTCCATCTCCCGAATGGTCTTGCCGAATTGCCGGCTCATCTCGAATATGCTCTTCCAAAGAAATCTTCGTACGCAAGAACCACGCCCGTAGGTTCTTCTCGCAACGCAGCTAGTGTTGGCGCGCTGTGAAGAGGAACATATAATGGGTTCGTAATTTACCTCACCTCTCTCCCGCCATCAAACACGGCTTCAACTTCATCGCCTCGATTGCCATGAATGCGGCTTCATCGCTTCGATGATTCCATGAACAATTCATCATCACTTCAAGAATCTGGACAGCCCTCCGTGTATGTAAGCTTGCTTCTTTTTCACGAACTTGTCGCGCCCGGCTTCGCTCTTTCAACTCTTTCTCGCCGAGAGTTTAGGACATTCATATTGGGTAGTGTCCCGGTTTCTGCGCTGTAGCATGATGAGGTTCTCGCCTTCCCTTCTCGGGTGTTTCTTTTTGTTCAACAGGGCAAAGCCAAGATTCCCGCAATCGTAGTAGATTTAGATTTACTATTTGAGCAATCATTATCTCTCTTACTTTGAAATTTTTGGGAAGCCTTTTTCATCTTCCGTTCCGAACATGTCTTTCTCCTTTTGGTATTTCACCGCAAGGAGAGCATACTTCTAAGCCAAGTTGTCAGCAGTGGGTATAGTCACTGAACTTCCGACTGACTGACTTTTTGCTGAGGGACTTGCTCCAGGAGTGCTTGCTGATGCCTTATAAGCATGATCCATCGGCACTTTAGCTTCAAAGACCGGGGTGTGTCTGAGATTGAACTCGAACTCCTCTCGCTTTATGTTCTCAAAGTTATAGTCGGGGAGTAACGAATTCATGTCCGCTCTCCTCATACACGTAGTAAAAGAATACCACTCACCTCGCTAAGAGCCCATAGAATTTTAGTTTTGGTCTCCTTGTTGCTGAATATCTTCCCCAGTCCGTTGATGATGTTGATTTGATTCGTAAATCGCGCACTGAAATCATCATTGGACTACCCCGGAAGCATAGCGAACGCCTCGAAGCTTTTGCAGCCTCCAACTCCAGCTTGTTGCCTTTAATCCGTGGAGTTCGTCGCTCAAGCACCGCGAGAGCATCCCGTAGCTCTTTAGTTGTCTTCAGCCAGTGCACCCTCCCGAGGTAAAGAGTCACCGAGTGTCATCGTGTAGCAATGCGAGCGACTCGATCGAGGTTGTGTAGTTTCTTCTTTCGGGATCGAAGAGGCTCTTATCCTTCGCAACCTTAGGGTCCGGCTCGCACCGCCCGCTCCGTTTACTACGAAGTCCGACCGAGCCGACCATCGGAAAATGGGGCCTTTCTACGTAACATCGATCATGCAATGGCAATAAGTCGATACACCTCCATCCTTACGCGCCATATCGTATAGTTTTCGCAGGGGAACATTGACACGGTCCTAATACCTCGAAATATCGCCCATTGAAAAATACAAGGTATATGATGCTATGAAGAAATGCAATATGCGTAGAAAACGGGTTTTCTAGATCTTTGTTCGAGATAGACTAGTTTTAGAGAACAATGATCGCTTAAGAACACCGATCTCCCGATACCAATTGTTGGGTCATGAGACGCGGTTCAGTGTTTGGGGGCGTTATTACACCTAAATACAAATTTCTCTCAAACGCGGGTTAGCTATAGATGAGTTTGTTACCGATTTGAGTCAGATAGCCAAATATACTTCAGATCGCGTGGGTAGAAAATCTTCTACTGAGTTTAGCTCTACCGACGAGTCAATCGAACAAATGCTCGCCAGCTATGAGCATAAATTCCCCGGGAAGATTCAACTGAGGTTGCCGTCCAACCGACTTTTTCGATCCCGAGTTCTTCACCGAGTGAGGTCTTCTACCGAATCCCGCAACCTACGAACTCGTCATGTTGCGTTCTAACAACCGAACTCCCGTCCTACCGATTTCTAACAACTAAACTCGACGGTGCTATAGATACGAAGGTACAATATTCAGCCGGGGTTTTGGGATCTATCAAATCTATCTAGATCTATCGACTATCAGATCCACTGATTCATCTACTGAATCCTTATCCCAACAAAAACCATCGACTAACGCTTAAGGACCCAAACCGAACCAAAGGGTACCTAAAATTATTTATGTTTTCATGGGTGCATAAGTGACCTCGATCATGGACGCCGCTGCCGAGACATACGACCTATCAAAAGAGCATGCCGACCAATACGTACAAGAAGTTGGTCCCAAAATTGAGTTTGGTGATAACTCAAAACTCTATACAAGGGGATATGGAACACTGAACATTGGGACTCCTTCAGTTCAAAGAGTAACATATGTTGAAGGACTTCAACATAATCTCCTTTTTGTCACTCAATTTTGTGATAATCTTAACAAAGTTACCTCGACGCCGGTTTCGTAATGTTATTGATAAATCTATAGGGAAAACAAGCAGTTATCATGTTCGCAAAGAAGAACATCTACGTTGCAAACCGAACACCGCCGAACTCGAGGCTTGCTTGCTTGCCCGCATGTAAAACAAGTGACAAAACAGATGGCCGTGGGTATAAGAGGCTCACCACCCGAACTTCAAGGCAATGAACAAGCTAGCTAAGGACTCAAGAGTCAGAGGACTGCCCAATGAAGCTTTCATCAAAGAAAAAAACTGTTAAGCGTGCTTGAAGGGAAATTAGACAAAGAAAAGCAATCCACCAATTTCGTCACCTTCCTCCCGATGGAATCCTTCAACCGCTCCACACGGGACTTGCTCGGGGCTACTCTAGTGACCATAAAAGGCAAGAAGTACGCCCTCATCGTTATTGATGACTATTCAAGATATACGCGGGTTATCTTCATAGCCAACAAATCTGATGTCAAGACCGAGTTACCGCCGATACCGTTGAAGAAACTCAGTGGGAAAAAGACATCAAGATTCAGAGAATTCGCTCAGATAGAGGGACTGAATTTTTCAACTCACTCATAAAAGAGTACTGCGACATAGATGGGATTCAACACGAGATTTCAGCTAGCCTAGCACTCCCTTAACAGAACGGTCTTGCCGAATCCAAGAACAGAATACATTGAAAGAAGCAAAGAAGAACGCTCCTAGCGACTCGGACTACCCTCAAAGTTTTCGGGGTCGATGCTACCGACACCGCCCCGTTACACTCGTAACCGCTCACTACTTACAAAGCAACACATAAAGACACCATACGAACTATGGAAAGGGAGAATTCCTTCTATTTCACATTTTCATATTTTTTGGTCGTCCTTGCTTTATCCGTAATAAACGAAAAGGATCAGCTTAAAGGTCTTTGATAGCAAATCTGATCAAGGAGTGTTCTTAGATACTGAAGTCCGTAAAGCCTTCGTGGTCTTTAATTACCTGGACCCTTTGCGCCGGAAGAAAACCCTCATGTTATTTTTGATGAGTTTGTTACCGAGGACAGAAACCTAAGAAGACAAATACTTAAGATATCGCAGCAAAGCTGCGTGATCTCACACCGAATGACAAACCGAGAAGATCCAAAGATTGGCTGGGATGATGAGTCGACGAAGAAGAAATTCACCCATCCCTAAGTAATGTAGTCGACCTAGTTGATTCTACCGAATGTAATCAATATCAAGTAACAATGGCTCATGAGGAAGCCCTGGAGGTAACCGAACCTCTACCGAGAATATCAACTCGGGGAACGAATGATGTTCCTAAGCTAAATGCCCCCGAACCTCGAAACTCGCAGATCCTAACGTTCTTAATTGCCGCAGCCACGTACAGCACTACCGAAATTCCTAACACTCCCGCTGACCGTACAAAAGTAATCTCGTAAGAAGAAGCCAAACTCGCACGTTCATGGCTAGACGCTCACTCTTCCGATCTAACCATGGAGATCCATCGCCAGAGTAAGGACAAGATCCAGCTTTAAGTCAAGGAGAAAACGCTCTTTACTCCCGCTTCTTGTCTATCAAGAACCTCAATCAATGGAGGACGCATTCAATGATGCCGACCGGATTATCGCCATGCAAGAGGAGCCGAACCAGCTTTATCCGAAACAAAGTCGGGGAGCTTGTTGGCGCATATGTATACCAACACGTAATAGGTACCAAGTGGTCTTCAAGAACAAGCGAGATGAAAACAATGTCATAGTAAGAAACAAAGCTCGACTTGTCGCAAGTGGGATATTGTCAAGCGTAGGGAATAGATTTTGATGAAACGTTCGCCCGGGCCGCGATTGGAAGCCATTCGTCTAATCCCCGGCCTATGCAACACATCAAAGATTCAAAGTATATCGATGGATGTTAACTCAAAGATTTCGAATGGCGTACTGAAGGAAGAAGTCTATGTGGAACAACCGCCCGGCTTTCAAAGCAGGGACATCAACTTTATAGACTTCTGAAAGCTCTCCGATGGGTTAAAACTAGCACCCGTGGCTTGGTATGATACCCTATCAGATTTTCTTCTTCGTAACGATTTTCGTAAGGGGACAAGAGATCTCACTGCTCAAAGATTAAGTCAGCGATGTACATTCTACTAGTGCGTATCTATGTGGACGACATCATTTTCGGATGCAGAACGTGACTATTTGTCAACAATCCGAGAAAATGATTAAGGAGAAGTTCGAGATGTCTATGATGGGAGAGATGAACTACTTCCCTTGATTTTCAAGGAGCAATCACCTAAAGGAATATTCATCAACCAAGCCAAGTACACTCGAGATCTCTTGGAAGAGATTCGTCGCGACTAAGCAAGCCTCGTCGAGATCCCCATGAACACGAATTTTAAAACGGATCTAGACAAAGAGGGAGTTTCGTTAACTATACCGATTATAGAGCTATTATCGGTTCTTTATTACACTTAACAACAAGCAGCACTCGACATAACTTATACTCGTAGGTGTATGTGCAAGATTTCAGGCGAATCCCAAGCGAAGTCATCTAGACTCAACAAATAATATTTTGTGATACCTAAAGGGGAACACCTGATGCCGGGTTATGGTATCCTCGTTGATGATAATCTTGTTCCAACCGGTTATTCTCGATGCCGACATGCATGATGCAAAGATAGATCGAAAGTCAACTTCTCGAACGCGCCGGGCCTTGTGCAAGCAAGCCGATATCATGGTTTTCAAAGAAACAACACTCGCAGCAACGCCCACTACCGAAGCCGAGTATACGGCTCCCTAAGTTGTCGTGCCCAAATCCGGGGTTTCGACAATAACCGCGTGATTATGGTATCACTCAAGATGAAGTGCCCATCTACCGCGACTCCACCAAAGGCAACTGCAATAACTCAAAACCCAGCTTCTTCATACGAGATGCAAGCACGCGGACATCGACACCACTTGATCCGAGACCATGTCGAAAAGAAGGATATCGAATGAAGAAAATTCATAGTGATAAGCAAAGGGCGCACATACCGACCAAACCGCTGGCCGAGAATAGGTTTTGAGAACTCTCGCCGAGCTAGGTCTATTGATCCTACCGACCCGAATCGCAAGAAAATTCAAGACGACATGTCGAAAAGTCAATCCGCACTTCGATTCAAGAGGTGAATCATACAAGACATAGTGGGGGGAACGTGATAACTTCAAGATCATGAAATTTCTCCGTGAGTTGATTTTGTAATCACTACCATCGTTCACCAAGAGGTTTTCTTATTATGTTCGATATTTCATTCGAAGCTACGCGTGGCATTTATTAATTCAAAGCAGCTTGCATTCAAGGGCATGAACCGCATTTATTTCCCGCTATAAATTCTTAAGGATAAATTCAAAGAAAATCATTTTCATTTAAAATGCTTTTATCCTTAGAACCGCTTTGCAGCCGCATTTAACGCATGCCTTCACCTTACTCTAATTGTGCAAACCTTACGCGGGTCTAGTTTATAGCGGCTAAGTAATCATTCTTTTTATAATATTTAATCCTAACCGTCGTAAAAGCGAGATTTTATCCCGACCGCCCGATCTTAAAACCCTTGATATTCAAATCTTATAAAATCTTTACCTTTTTCACTCTAAACGTACTTTTATGCCATTATCGCCTTAAGAGAGTTCTTGATCAAATTCCCAACCGCATCCTTTCGACCGCATCTTTCTTCTCATCAAGCACTCTTAATTCCCCGTAATTTATATTCTTCTTAAATCTATATCTAACTTACTCTATTTTTCGAGTGCTAACATGTTTCTGCGCATTGATTATAATGGCGTCCCCTACGCCGACCCCGTCCAACATTGAGGAGAGCATTCGCATTGAGTGGTTCGCTTGAGCCCACTTTGGAGTTCCACCTCGCGAGCCGCTTTCATGGAGCCATATTCTCCGCTCTAGAAGCTTCTGGGCTGAAGACACTTCCTCACGAAGCACCCCAAGGCGTACTCGCCTCGACAGTGGTGGAGTTCTCTACAACCCGCATTCTCGCTGAGGACACGGATGCAGAGGTGATCGTGAATGGGTATACGAGGGAGGTTTTCCCTCGTAAACGGGAGGAGAGTCGTAAGTGGACCGCAACGCCCCGGAAGGACCGAAGTCTATTTTTGAGCTTCCCGACAGCCGTATCTCCCCTCATAGCTATAAGGAGGCAGAGCTCAACGATTACATCCATCGTTTCTGCGGACGAAACGACGTCTCCTTCAAAGCCGCATTCCCAAAGAACCAGCTTCTGCTGGAGTACAGAGGCCTAGCGTATATCGTGATCCACATCCTCACGAGACGACGTCTCCTTCAAAGCCGCATTCCCAAAGAACCAGCTTTCTGCGGACGAAATGACGTCTCCTTCAAAGCCGCATTCCCAAAGAACCAGCTTCTGCTGGAGTACAGAGGCCTAGCGTATATCGTGATCCACATCCTCACGAGCGTTGCCGGTTCTTTTGATCAGTTATCCAAGCCCAGACTCCAAATCATGATGGCGATAATGGATGGAGTCTAGGTGAACTAGGCACAGTTCTTCATATCCGAGTTGAAAGCTCAAGCTCAGAAGTTTGTTGCCACCGAGTCAGGAGAGAGAAGACTAATTAGTGTGGGCAAACTGCTATATGGGACGAAGGTATCCATACTGATAGAGGACTAAGCGACGAGTCATGCGTCCTTTGCGGACATTAAATATTTTGAGAAAAAGCTGATAAAGTTGAAGACTAAATCAGCAGCTGAGAAGTCAATCGGGCGTGGAGAAGACCTGAAAAGATCATCTATTGATCTGCCTCCACACACCAAACAACCCAAGAAGAAGAAGCTATCCAAGATAGAAGCTTCTAAGGACGTCTCCCCCACCGCTCCCTTAAGTGGAAGACTTACAAGATGCCGACACAGTGATCAAGGTGCCACACCAAGGACAAAGTTCGCCGTGTAAGTACAGAGGAAACTCACAGAAGAAGGAGATGAGCATGCAAACGAGGTTTCTTCCGAGCAATCGTCTACATTCAACGAACCGTCTCCGAGCAGCCAGGAGAGGTCTCCGAATGCATCCCCTAAATCTCTCAACATCGATCCGGTAGACGTAGCCGTCGGCAAGGACCCGTATGCCGCCGAGGTTCCCCGAATTGGGGATATCCTCGCAGCATCTTATTCAAGCAAAGATGTTGTGGATTCCCTCCCAGCGTAAGAGTAGCAAATTCGGGCCAAGGATCGGGCCTGGGGGAACCCGCCGACATCGCTCCTTCGAGGACCCCGCGTTCCGCCATGCCTATCTCTTAGAGCTCGTGTCCTCCCCCTCACCGCGCAGAGGTCCTTCGCCGCCCGATCACTATAATGGTGATGATGATGATAAGACTCCCAACGATGCGAGAAGGGAGACTCGCCGAGGGCAAGACTCCCAACCGAGTAGGACGATTCACCACCTCCTCCTCCGGACTGTGTTGCCCTGGGCCAGATCTTCTTCAAGACAACAATAGCTCGTCGCTTCCGAGCGCAGGCTCGGCACCTCGTCCTATCATATCAAACCGATAGGTACCGTGTCCTCAAAGTCCTGCCAACCGAGCAATCAGTGAAGCAAGGAGACAATAATCGCCCTCCAGCTAAAGATGTGTACCGAAGCGGGCACAAGACACAAAAGCTCGTCGACCGAGCGTGCTGACTCACTCATCGGGCGAAGTCAAGAAGATATCGGATGCTACTCTTCCTAATTTTCAAGAGATCGCCGAGACCGCTTCCGGCACTGAAGGCGGACCTGCCACATAGGTCAAGCTAGCTTGTGAAGCTCGCAGGAAGAAATTCTCGTGAGCAACCGATCGCACCCGGCCGCTTCTGGATCAGAATGGATGAGAGGAAGCGGCTTGCCGCCCCAAGTGTCTCCTCAACAATTGAAACTCAAAGCGCAAACAAAACTCATCCGTATGAGACGATGACCCATTGATGCATCGCTTCTCGAAGCAAACAGAATGAAACAGTATGCCCAAACCGGCGATTAGGAAAGATCATGAGGATGAGTGGGTACATTACCGTGATGCAATTGGGGACTTCAACACAACTTCCACGCAGATCAAGTCACCGCCTACACCCTCCAAATAGAAGTAGCAAAGAATCAAAACTCTCCTAACCTCGGCAGATGATGCCAAAAAGGTGGAAGGAGGAGGGAAGGAAGCATCGAAAGAGTCACCGGAATGTAGAGGGAACAGATCAAGGGGGAAGGTTCAAGATAAGCCGGAACCAGCTTCTCTACCCCCTCCCACAAACCCAAACAGAGGCTCACCCATTGCTTCCCGAAGTAGGGCCATCTCGAGCCTCGCAGCAAAGAGATGCTGCATGCCGGAGGATCGGGTGAAGGGATCCTCACCCCAGAGTGCATTGATGATGCGGCCCACTTTGTCAAAGGCTACGATGAGGATGAGGAGCCCCCGCACCCAAAAGGCCCGAAAGGAGATTGCTACCGAGAGCACTCCTCCTCCTTCTCCGTCGCCTAAGTTCAAGAGCCGAGAAGAGCAAGAAGAGCACGATAAACGGGGGCACAAAGAAACAGTAGGACAAACTTGACTATGAAGTCGGATGGAGGAAGAGGCTAAGCTAAAAAGAAAGCCAAAGGTTCCTAAGGCTAGGGTATCGAAGAAACAAGCTCAGTTGATATAGGCTCAACAGAAGAAGAAAGCTGCAAAACAATTTGCTCCTGAGCCTACTGACGATTCTGATACCGACAACCTTCCTCTCGCTCAAAGGCTGAAAAATCTTCCTAAACTTACAACTGAGCAAGAAGCAGAGGACAAATCAACTTGGGACGCGGTGCAGAAAGGCCTCAACCTCCGATCCAAAGATAGACGTGCTGCTGAATTGAGAGAGAAGAAGAGATAGTCTGATCTGGCCAAGATCATTGAGCTAACTGAACAAACAGCCAGAGAGCCCATCTTAGACCACAACAAACAGATTCCAAGGACATCCAAGTTCTTCAGGCGTGGTGCTCAGAAGCCTCACTTGAACAAAACTCTGCATCGCCGCGTCGACAAATGGATTTTATGGAACCTGAACGAGGAGTGGGAAGAGTTGAAGGATGATTTCATCAAGGCATACTATATGTAGCAGAGCTACCCAGAAGAAGTCTCGGCGGCTCGAACTATTTGATCAGCCTCCTATACAAATACGACCCCAACTTCGTGAGCTCGTATCAAGCTCTTGTTATTCAAAGAGAAACTCGCCATTCATAGCCCCTCGCCTATCGCCCACCGAATCCTCCAAAGACTGCTCAGGCGTCTTCGCATGAAGGAAATCAAGAAGAGGTGGAGACAGTTGTTCGTTGCAACAATTTAGATATTCGTACGATAGATGATCTCGCTCCCATCCGTGCCCCGAGGGAAAGAATCTACGCGTATCATACGGGTCGGATCCTCCCGCCGTGAAGTCCGGCCGACTTCAAGGCCAAGATCAAAAAATTCGTGTGTTAGCAAAAGTGCTCAGCTTTTTCTTTTCTTTGTAATAGCTAGATCGATGTACTCCTCATGCCATATCATTAATATATCGTGTTTGTCGTTAGCCACCCAACTACGCATTATCTTAAGGCCGTCGTTATCCTTCCTTAACACTTTCTCGATCGCAAAGTGATCTTTCACACACTCACGTCCAAATTTCTTCTCCGATGTGCCTATCTTTTATGAGTTGTTAACCTTGTTATCACCGTTCGCTTGTTACCGAATCTTTTGGGGTTAGTAGTTTAGTACTTAGTGGTTTCTGACATCATCAATTAGGGGGAAATTATCAAGTTACGAGCCGCTGATCGCTTAGATCATCGCTGGGGTACTTAGAACCGACGCGCAGTTCATGTACTTAGGACATATTGGAATATTTCGCTTGGGGGAAATTGTAGTGATTTTCATCGCTGCGCTATTGAAGATCCCAAAACCCGTCCCCGAACCCGACGTGTGTTTTTGAACATGATGATGTAATAGGCTGGACTTGTTCTTATCTTCATCGATTATTTTGTCTAAGTCCTGTAAGGGGTATTGTTGGTCTGAACTTCAGTAGTGAAGTTAAATTCTAGAACCCCATATCATCGCTTGTAGAGCTCGTGTGTCTCGTGTCCTCCCGCCGACCGGTTCTCGCAGAAGATCTCATTCAACCGCACCTCCATTGAAGACTCAATATGATTTTTTATCAACTCGAACGTGAGAAGAGCTCAAGATTCTGAGTTACCACCGCCTATCCTCGCAGAAGATTCTTATCGCAGACTCGCATGAAGAAGCCGCATGATCGATCCGTATCTACCGAACCGATGCAACCTCGCTTGCCGATCCGACAAGGAAACAATCGCCCGACTATAATCATTCGAATGTCGGAGAGTTTATTCAATACAATGATCAGTGAGAGTCAACTCAGATGTAGACTGATGTCTGACAAGTCTCACCTACCATAAACCTCGGCCAATGAGAAGCAACCAAAGCCTTATGTACAGGTTTGCCATGTATGTAAGCCAACCACTCTCATGTACGTAAGCCAACCACTTCACAAGGCGCTATTTCGAAAACTTATGGTTATTTTCCTTGGAATTTTGTGACGCGGCATCGCCCTCTCTAACGGATACATGCTTGGGTCACGACTATAAATAGAGAAGAGTCTCCAAGCTCAACGTATCGGACATCAAAGGGAATACAAGCTCATCGCATACAAACTCTTAAGAGTATTAAAGTCAATCCAAATAAGAACTTGCTTAGTTGAATATCCGTAGTTCTTCTCTTAGAGATTCTTTAGTTCGCTCTTCTCTATCTAAGCTCCACCGTTATATCCATAGCTTAGAACCTTCAAGGAGTTCACTATTCTCGTGAATTCTTCTTATTGTAAGAACTCCTTCATTGTTGGAGAAAATCCCATCCCCTTCAAACTTCGCTTTATTTGTAATGTCGCTAAGGACTATAACTTAGAAGGGTCTGTCCGGCGTACGCATTCCTTGTTGCGGCTTGCTCGCATTAATCAACAAGAACTCATGTTCCGCAGACCGCGGACGCAGGATTCTGCGTATCCGAACCACGTTAAAAACCGCCTGTGTTATTTACTATTTTATCAGCATTGTGCTCAAACCAATTTACAAACTCATAATTTGCATAAAACGTATTAAAAAACGCACCACCAAAATAACTTTGGTTTGCGAAAAACACGATTTCGAAAGAGACGAAGTCCTACGGGCCCCACACTTATCCGCACCGAAACTCTTCACCGAACTCTATACCGACGTAAGTCGGAGAGAATCGTACCCGCAGTTGAGACACTCCGACCCGCGATCGAAGGTTCTTATTCGGCACCGTTCGCTCGCCAGTATTTATTAGCTCACCGACCTTCGTTTGAGGAAAAACTTGTAATTAGGTGTATTCACCCCCCCTCTACACCCGACACTCATCTCCGCACTCAACATCAAGTTTTATTGTTTTAAGTAGTATTTAATGTGTATTAATAACAATCAAGCCATATTGATACTTCTATTATACTCATGTCAAGATGAAAACCAATTAAACATCTCTCAAGAACTATGTCTCATGGTTGTTTAGTGAAGATGTTAATGATAACGTTCTTGCTGAAAAAGCACAAAGCTCGAAACAATGAAGGTAATAACATTTTTCTGGAAAACAAAACATGTAGGATTTTTATGTGAAAAACTAGTATTAATGTTATATAATCTTTCTTCTTGTTATATGTGATATTACATGTTTGTCTGGCTCTTGAGTTGGTTTGAAGAGAGAAAATATCGATGATATATACCATATTGTTAGAAAAAATATAAGTTTTGAATGATCCAAAACCCCTAATTGATTGGTGAACCTGTCTGATGTTCTTATAGTTTAGTTTCACTTCGCGTCTCGAATAGTCGACCAATGTTTTTGTTTATCGATTAGGGCGGCTATGAAGATGATTGTTCAGCCAAAGGGAAGTTGCTATACGGCATGAAGCTATCACCACGATAGAAGAGCCGCATGGATTCGATCATGTCACCTACGCCGACAAGGAGTATTTTAACAAGAAGAAGATCAAATTCACAATCAAGCGCCAAAGCTTTTCAAAGAATTACGCGAGGCCGAAGAGGGTAAGGGCAAAAGGAAGGCCCCAACCCCCGTGAAGAAGAGTACTACTCCTCGAAGAAGCACAAGAAGGTTTTTGAGACAAAGAAGAGTAGTACCTGCACTCGCAGATGAGGAGTCTCGAGCCGCAGAGAAAGCTCACTGCCGAAAAGCCCGAATCCGACAAGGCGCCGATTCTGCCAGACAAAGCCGATTTAGCGGATCGTGGACTTCGCCCGAATGTATTTCTACTCCACCATTCCTCTCTCCACTCGACATCGTTCCACCTGCCGTCCATCCATCTACTGAGAAGCATCAGTCTCCGATTACTTAGAGGAGATGGAGACTAATACTGAAGCCGAGGATCTTAGGTTCGATATCCCTATGCTACAATTCAGAGCAACCCAAGAGATCTCCGAAGCTATTCCTAAAATCTCAAGTCATTCAAACTTGGTAGATATAGCCACAAGGGCTAAGCTTCAGATGATGTACAGATTCCAGGACTGGATCTCTCTTACGAATCTGATCTGACACTAGTCCTCAGAACGTCTGAATTCCGACGAGCTAGAGCTCCGTCAACAAATTGGCTACTTTGAGCCTGCTGACATAAGCTTAGTCAATGATCTTAGGGTGGCTATGCTAGCATCGCTTGAAGAGCGACATCCTTCAGTAGTGGTCCCTAATGTCGGGTCTTCATGTACTCAAGATCACGAACAAAGACTCATCTTTTCAGAAGGAGTCTGAAAGGAAGATTGATGCCAAGCTGAAGAACATTGAAGACGTTGTAGCTTCCTCTCACCGAAAGTATGGTGATGAACTCATTACTGAGAGGAATGACCTACACATCGATTTGAAGGACTTCAAGACCTTGGAGGAGCCCCAAAATTCTTTCAACTCGCTCAACTCCCGTGAGTTCCGATTCCCACCCCGCGCATATTAGATGATGCCAAAAAGGGGGAAAAGGCTCGAAGCAAATTATTCTTAGCGCTAAGCCTAAGGGGGAATATCAAGGAACAAGGGGTTATAGCCCAAGGTGTCTCGTAAAAGAGATGTAGAAGCCGAGATGCACCCAAGTGGCTCGTAACCCAAGACGGGAGCAAACCGGCATATCTCGAACCTTCTCGAAAATCATGAGGATGTGACCAAGTTTCTTGAGGAGTCGATGATGACTCAGCCTCCCCTACCTTCGCCAAGATCCGGGAAGGGTAAGAAAGTGATGAAAGTTCCTTCTCCTAAACCCAAATCCCACGAGAGATACATCGCCCCACCGAGCGTGCCCGGGATCAAGCCGATGAGAAACTCGCCGAGAGCTCGCCGAGGTCGAGGTAGCTAATAAACCTAAGAACGTACCGACCAAGGCTCGATCCAAGGTTCCTGCGAGGAAACCAACTCAGAGGTCGAATGCCAGGAAGCTTACGCTCAGTGATAAAGAGGACAAAGAAAAAGAAAAGGAGAAGGAAGTCGAATGTAAAAGACCGTGAATCCCAAAGAAACTCTAAGAAGAGAGCCGAGCCTACGATAGAAGAGATGATAAACTTCAATATCATTGCTCTGGACAAAAGAGCTGAGTTTGATCACCTAGAAGAATTCAGAAGGCAAGAGGCTCTAGCCAAGGAGAAGGTGCGTGAGAAGGCTAGAGAAGCTGAGAGATTGAAGTTAAGGCCACCTCCACCAGTGGACAAGGATATCCCAACCACTTCAAAATTCTACAGAAGAGGCCGCAGACCCAATGATCAGAAGATTCATAGGTGGCCTCGTGTCGATCAGTGGATGCCCTAGGAGAGGACTCAGGCATGGGAGACTAACAAAGAAGAATTTGTCAAGCGATACTATGTCTAGTAGTTTTGGCCTGACACTCTGAAGAATGAAGCCTTTGCTGAATGGATTCAGAAATGTGATATCGAGATCTACACTATAGTCAAGAAATCCATTGAAGCTGACGTTGATGTACGAACTCCGACTTCTAGGACTCTGGCCCCACCTCATAAATTAGACGGATCTCTTTACACAGGAGTGATAAGGCGAAATCAGGAGAGCAGCCTTAGATCTTAAACTTGGATGTATGGAATTCAAAAGCTGAGAAGAGATACCTTCAAGATGTATGGACTTCCTCTGCCCGAAGACAAGTCAAATGATTTTAAGGCAAGAATTCAACGCTTCAAATCTGATAGGAAGTAGGTCTTGATAGATCTTTGTTTTTCCTAGGGTAGCAAGTGATGTAATTTTACTCAAATTCTCATATCAATACATCAATCAGTTACTTGGCCCGACAATCTCTTATTGTCTCCATGGCCTACTTCGCCTTACTTTAACACTCGAATCACCTAAGTGACTCACACACCGACTAGTTATCTCGTGTATTTAGTATTCTCGCTTAGTTTAGAAGACTTGAAGATACTTTGCATCTGGTTCTCATTGTAATACTTGTAAGGAGTTTGTATTCCGCCGTTTTGAGATTATTAGCTAAAGTGTTAGATAGTTGATAGTGATAGGTTTTTGCATCATACAATAAAAGGGGGAAATTGATGGGACGTGATTCAGCTTGTTGATTTGACTCGATCCCAAAAACCCTAAGTTGATTGGGTGAACCATTCCCTTGTAAAAGTTAATCACCTTTGTCTCTTAGTGCTTGCACTCGCACTAGCCTTCAGCATGGTTCGGCTCGCAGTTCCGTCTCGCCGTCCTTCGCAGACTATCCGCCGCAAAGACCACGGAGTGAAGATTCAAGTAGGCCGACTCAAATGGCAGAGCAAAGATACTAAAAAGGTGTTCGGGAGTCGCAGAACCGGACTCCGTAGGAGCAGCTTACTTAACTCGTAGTCTCGACCTTCGCAGAGTTTAACTCAACAGAGTATACTATCAATCTATTGGGTCGACTCAAGAAAGGCTCGTCGCTCAATGACTAACCGAGGAGCTCAATGTCATTTCGCAGAATGGTCCGAGGTCGTACAACCGAGAGAAGTCGGCTTTAGTATCAACCTTTAAGTCTGCAAGTGTCTTAACCACTCTCCGTACCTCGACCAATGAGAAGCAGCCAGTTGTTAAAGTATCTGCCAAAAGCTGCAACTCAACCACTTTCTTAAAAATGATAGTGGAATTTGAAGAAATTCAAAAGAGCCGTTAGCTACCCAAATAGACTGACACGTGGACATTTCATCTCCAACGGATCTATCCGTAGCTCACGTCTATAAATAGAGGGAAAATCAAATCGTTGAAGTATGAACGAACAACAGAGAACACACCAGATACGACAACGAACATAGCATCAAGCAAACAAAAACACAAGCTATACGCGACGAAGTTTAGAGATTTATCTTAGCATGAAAAGCATACAACCTGCTCTAAGGGAACTCAAGCTTACATAGAACTCAAGCCTCTAGCATCCAAGTGAAGAACATGAACCCAGAGAGATTATTCCTCACTGTTCTTCACTATAGAAGCCTTTCCTGTTCCCTTTCCCTCTAACCTAAGCTCAACTGTATCTATCTATAGCTTAGACCGAAGGAGTTCAATTTATTGAACCGTTCTTAGTGTTAAGAACTCCTTCATCGTTGGAGATACATTCAAACATAATTTTGTTTGACCTTGTAAACTGAGACTTGCTCAGTATAATCACAAGACGGTGTTTGTCCAATGAACAAACTAACTAAGACTAACTCAGTATAATAAAATAGCCTCCTGCTTGTTCGTGACAAGCAGACGTAGGATCTTGTGTATCCGAACCACTTTAAAAGTCTCTCGTGTTCATAATCATGCATTGATTTTACCGCTCATACCGAGAATCTTTTAAGAAAATCATTCAACCGAGTTTCAAGAATAAGCTTAACCGACGCACTAATCTATTGAAACAATTTTTATAAACAAACATTTTCAAACCAAACCGAATCGGGCCTACAATTTCCGCACTCTACTCGAACCCTATTGAACGCTTCGAATTCCGACATCGCCGCCTATCGAACTCAAGCACCTTCACCTACTCGTCTACGCGATCTAGAACAAACTTTGTACTCATTTAGTAGATAATCTCCGTTATCTGACCGTTCGCGCTCAAGTTTGAGAAAAGTTTTCAGTGTATTCACCCCCCTCCTATCCTCTACACCCGAACATTTGACTCTGGGCCAACATTCTCCACACTTCATCATTCTTCCTCGAGCTTCATATTCTCGTTCGGCATGTGTGAGCTTTTCCTCGAGATTAGCAATTTCGCCCCTTTCTCGTAGACGCCTTTCGGACAAGATCAAATCTGTGCTTCTTGGTCTCGAGACTTAGTCATCGAGAGTTAACGTCTTCCTTCGCCTCGTAACAAGTCCTTCGACTCAATAGATTCCCCGACTTCTCTTTGAAAGTCTCTCGATTCTCTCGCTTTCAGATATCCATCTCCCCGAATCGTCTTGCCGAACCGCTGCTCATCTCGAATCGCTCTTCAAGAAGATCTTCGTGACGCAAGAACCACATACAACGGTTCTTCTCGCAAGCGTAATCTAGTGTCGTGTGTGCAAGGTGAAGAGGGGCATATAATGGGTTCGTAATTTACCTCACCTCTTCTCCTGCCATCGAGACACGGTTCAACATCTTCTGCCTCAATTTCCATGAATGTAGCATCGCCATTAGATGATTTCATGAATAGTTACTCATCGCTTGAGCAATCGCACAACTCTCCAGCCTATGTAGCTTGCCTTTCTCGATGAACTTGTCGCGTCTGCCTGCCTTTCACTCTTTCGCTTGCCGAGAGTTCAGACATTCGCATCGGAAGTGTTCCCGCTTTTTGGCGACCAGTAGCATACCGAGGTTCTATCGTCCCTTCTAGAAGTGTCTTTTCTTTCCACTGAGCAAACTCTTCCGCATTCCCGCAATCGTGCAGAGGTTTAGTTTCACTTTTTGGAGCGACCGTGATTTCTTTTACCTTGATATTTTTGGGAAGCCTTTTTCATCTTCCTTCCGAACGTCTCTTTCTCCTTCTCGGTATTTCACAAAGAAGGGAGAGGATACTTCTCACCAGTGTTGTCGCCAGTGAAGTATTGTTACCGAGCTTCCAACTTACTAGCTTGTTGCCGAGGGACTTGCTCCGGAGTGCTAGCTAACGCCTTATAAGCATGATCCATCGGGCACTTTAGCTTCAAAGACCGGGGTGTGTGGGAGGTTGAATTCGAAATCCTCCCGCTTTTAGCTCAAAAACACATAATTAGGAGTAAAAGATTTCAAGTCGATCTCCTCATACATGTAGCAAAAAGAATACCACTGGGTCTCGCTAAGAGCCCTTAGAATCTTTTTTGTTGGGTCTCCTTGTTGGTGAAAGTTTTCCCAAGTCCGTTGATGATGTTGATCTCGGTTAGTGAATCGAGCACCGAAATCATCTATGGACTCCCTAGGAAGCATAGCGAACGCCCCGAGTTTCTACAAATGTACTCTAAGTCTAGTTTGTTTTCTTTGATTTGTGGAGTTCCTTGGCTCAAGATCGCGAGAGCATCCCATAGCTCCTTTGCATTCTTGCAATCATGTTCTCTCCCAAGATATGAGTCACCGAGTGTCACGCATTGCATTTCGAGCGACTCGGCCGAGATTATGCAATTTCTTCTCCCCGAGGAGTGAAGAGGCTCTTGTCCTTAGCGACCTTCGAACCGGCTCTCCGGGAACCCGTTGTTCCATCCAACGCAAGTCCGACCGAGTCGACCATCAAAATAATAGGTCATTTCTCCAGACGCTTCTGGCCATGCCGTCTGCCGTGCACAGCTGGGTTAAATGTGCATCCATCCTCACTGCTTATACCGCATAGTTCTCGCTGAGAACATGGGTACCGCCCTATTCCCCAAAATATCGCCCATTGAAAGATAGGAAATAGGATGCAATGAAGAGATGCAAGATGCAAGAAAATGGGTTTTCCTAGGATCTTTGTTCGAGATGGACCGCTTTCGTAAAACTATGATCGCAAGAACACCGCCCGGTACCAATTTTTGGTCCCGAGACGTGGTTCAGTGTAGAGGGGGGTGAATACACCTCAATACATATTCTTTTCTCAAACGCGAAAGTCAACTCTAGCCGAGTTTGCTACATCGAAGCCGAGTTAGATAGCCGACATGCTTTCAAGATCGTGCTGGGCTAAGATTTCTTCTACCGAAGTTCGCCTTACCGACTTCGAGTCAATCGAACAATGCTCAAGACGTAGTTGTGTGCGGAAGTGTAGGCCCTATTAAACGCCTCCTCGTTGGAAAACCGGTTTTATGTCGAGTATGATGAAATACGCTTTAATGCAATATGATCTCGTTAAGAAAAGCAAGAAATCAACACAACAAATTTTTAAAGTGGTTCTGACACACCGGGTCTTACGTCTACCGTCCCGACCAAAGCAAGATACTTGTTATATTTATACCGAGCAAGTCTCACCGACCGCTCACAAGACATGATACAAACTTGATGCTTATACCGAGCAAGTTCTCAGTGATCTGTTCTCAGGACCGATTCTCTACTTATTGTCGTAGTGACTTTACAAGTGGTTTCAAACTTAAAGAGTTTGAGGCTTCTCCAACTATGAGGAAGTTCTAACAATAAAATTTCACAAGACCGTGAATTTCCTCGAGGTTTCTAAGCTATGAGTATTACAATTAGAGCTCGCTTAGATAAGAGAAGGGGAACAAGAATAACTCTAAGTGATGAACTAAAGCGGTTCTTTTAGCGAATGCTAGTTCTTCACCGGATTCTTCGATCGAGAGTGTTAAGAGTTTTTGTGCGCTTCGGTTGTCTCTCGCAGGAAGACTCGCCTTATATAGTCGTCGACAGGAATAGATCCGTTGGAGAGGGATCTCACCACGTGTCAAAACGACAAGGAAAATGGCTCCTCAAATTTGAACGTTGATAAGTAGGTTCACCGTAGAGATACGCCTCTTTTTCGCCCAGGAGCAAACTTTTTGTCGAAAAAGATAGGTAGGTGAGACTTGTCAAATATCGTGGTTGTCGCTCCCTATCGGGTCGAGGTAGATAGGTAGGTGAGACTTGTCAAACATCGTGGTTAACTTCCTCTCGAATCCTGACCTTCAACCGAAGGGACTTCCTACGACGTTCTTATGAGTATTAGTGCATGGGCACAAATTCCTATGTAATTTCGCCGGTGGTCGGCCGACCAACCGACTTCTTCGATCCCGAGTCCATCACCGAGTGCAAGGTCTTCTACTAAACTCGCAGCCTATCGAACCCTAGCCACCGAGTTCCTAATATGCCGAACTCAAACTAAGCTATTACAAGAATGGAGGTTCATCATTCATCTGTGGTTTTGGGATCTTCAAATCTATAAATATTATCAATCAATCTTCATCCCAACATGCATAAACATGAGGACAAATACACATGAATAAGTATTGATGCATCCATATAGACTTAATGCGTCAACTAAGTTATGCATGACAATATGCGCATTTACGCATATTGCAATATGAGGTTATGCATAAACAAAAAGCAAAGACACATAAATGGACGGACTAGAAAACAAAAACGACTCTTTATGCATAAAAAGCAAACCTAAGTTATGCATAACACATTAGTCCATTATGCATAATAGTAAGTTACAACAAGAATTAGGTAATTATTATATCTAAAATGTATGCATAAACCTAATATTGTTTATGCATAAACATGAGGAAACATATGCATGAATAACTATTGATGCATCTATATAGAATAAAAGCTTCCAAGAAGTTATGCATGCCAATATACACATTTATGCATATTTCAATATAAAGTTATCCATAAACGAAAGGCAACGACACATAATGGACAAACTAGTAAACAAAAGACAAAGACTAGAATACTTAAAAGTCGATACAATTATAATATATCCAAGAAACTCGAAAACTAAAACATAATTAATTGTGATAAAGCTACTTAAAATAACAAAGTTTGGGCACATTTCGAATAAAATAAAAACTATGAAGAATCTTGAACATCCATAACTTTATAAAAGTTAGTCTGTCATTCGTGCTTTGTCATCCATGAAAATATAACAATTTCAGAACAAATAAGTAATGGAATATGCATGAACGGATCATAAAATATAGGGAAACAAAAAACAAAAATGAACAAATCACAAAGCAAATATGAAATATCCAGTAGAAAAACGAAACCAAATATCCCATTATAAACCCTGTGAAATGGGATAACGATTGAAAAATCAATTGGAGAACAAATTGTCGTATAAACTAATTCAATGAAGGAATAGAAACTCCAAATTGAGAACAAATTGGCCAAGAACAATAACGTTAAACTATATACTTGTGTGTATATTCATAGAAACACACCTAACGTTAAACTGAAGATCGTATCTGAATATATATAGACCGCATGTGTCTCACCAGAGCAGTGGCTATGGCGCCGCGTGCCTCTGCGATTGACAGTTCAATTGCAACCCCCACCTTCACTGCGGTTTATATCCGTCGCCTCTCCGACAAATTCCAAGGCATTCTCAACATCGCCGCCGAGGTATACAATTCATTTGATTATCTGATTATGAAAAATTGGAGAAAATTTAAGATGAAAAATGAAGAAAATCAAGGGGGAGAGAGTGTGAGTAGCACAAGAAGAGGAGAAGTGAAAATGATGAAAAATTAAAGTTTTGTTTATATATATATATGGGGATCTTGGGCTAGGTAAATGACACGAAATTGGATTTGTGCGATCCTTGAAATGCAACCGGCGCAGCCAAGACTGCATAATGAAATTAATAGGAGTCCATTGTTTGCCACACAAGGGATAAGCAGGCGAAAGATTTCATTAAATTGATATATCAAATGTAACGAATTTTCTAAATATTCGAGAAGCCCACAGCTGGTATGTTGCATTGTAATCTATAAATTACTCGAGATATGTAAAGGACACTAGGTAGACAATGTCATGTCTAATAAGTTTGATTTAAAGATACGGAGACGTGATTTGAGTGGGTGACTGTCGAAGGAATGTTAAATGAATGTATATTGGCTCCATTAAGTCACCACGACTACTAAACTAGTTGTCAATTAACTATTCAATCATGCAGCCTTATCTTAACTTCCTCACCTACTACTACTGCTTCTCTATCCACCTATCCAATAAAATACAACTTCTCTTGACCTACTATATGTATATATAAATATATTTATCTCGTTCAATAATTGGGATGATGTGGATGGCATCTGCCAAGGAAGATTCATATGTAAGTAAATTAACTTCTCTAAAGATGAGTATAATAAGTTTGAGTCACTACAAACAGAATT
This sequence comes from Lavandula angustifolia, assembly GCA_028984105.1. Lineage (NCBI taxonomy): Eukaryota > Viridiplantae > Streptophyta > Magnoliopsida > Lamiales > Lamiaceae > Lavandula > Lavandula angustifolia. Next base: position 14,424,838 of record CM054812.1, on the reverse strand, counting down.
TTGCATTATTATGTCTTGCAATTTTAAAACTTCGTACGGTAAAAGTTCTAACATCATGTCTTTTCTAGAATACTGGTGAATTGATGGATATCCTTTGTAAAAAGATTTTCGATTCAAGACCAACCGCTCCCCTTCCCTGAAAAATAAATAGATTAATAGATATGGGAACATATCTAAAGTATGAACTTCTCCTCGTGATTTGCGCATCACCGTAGGGGAGCGGCTTACTCAATACGCACTCAAGATAGTGATCACGGATTCCGCGAATCAAAACAAAAAAAAACAAAATGACCAAGACATGGATTACCAACAGTTGACAGCTACATAACTGTATAAAGTGCTCAACATGTCCTAATCATATTACAGTTGTATAAACTTTTTTGACAGATCTTAATCAAGTCTTGTGCATTGACCTGCCTCAATGGTACGGCAGTCTATGATTTATATTTTCGAAGGTTTTTTTTTTCTATTTCCTATTTTAAAACAAATTACGTAACCGATGAGGGAGATTTGAACAATATTTATGAGGAAAAAAAAGAACATGCAATTTTTAACTATCCCCACGAAGTTCTAGGATCGGCAAGGGGTAAAGCTGGTAAACTCACTACTTTAGATCTTAATCAAGAGCCAAAATCTCTCTTCTTGAACAATTACGTAAAAGAAAAAGAAAAAAAATAAAAATCAATGGATGTTGGGTAGAGTTCACGACTCAAACACAAACAATTTATAAATCCACGGGTGCTTTGGCAATGGCTAAGACTATCAATTGTATGTTCTGCTTAACAAAATGTATTTTCACGTCTAACTTTAGGTTCACAAATAATTTGAGTTTGACTCAAATGCGAAGCCACCTCAAAACATTTTTTTTTCCTTATGTATACTATGTAGTAGTATAAATACGAAAAAGAGACTTGACTTTTGGTAATTAAATTCCTCATTCAATTTAGTCATGAAATCCTAAGCTCGAAACCGAACATCTAGATGTTTTAAGAGAAATTTTAAGACTTAGGCCATTAGTTGCCCGTATACTCCCTCCGTCCTATTATTAATGCTGATGTCTCATTTTTTTTTAGTATGTCCTATTATTTGTCTCATTCCAAATATTTACATAAATGTGTGAACCATAATTAATCTAAACAAGTAGACTCCATTACACTACCTTAAACCACAACTTTACACCTTTACCCCCATTATCTTTATCTCGGTGCCCAATGTCAATGTGACATAAATAATAGAATTGAGGGAGTATATCACAAGACCATCCAATTCACAAAAACTAAAAACAAAAAAAAGTCCTCGAATTATTAAGTCCATTAATAAGGCCCACCTAATGTAGGCTATATATGCTTGTCAGAAAATCTTGACACAAAAAAGTCTCACATCATTAAATTCTATTACATTGCAATGCATCCAACAATTTAATCGAGTTTTGCAAGGATTATAGGTTGTTGGTCCAAAGACGAGTTTTAAGGGGGGGGAGGGAGTTTAATACACGTGAGTCCAAGTTTCAAAATTCAAACGCGAAAGTCAATCTGATACTGAGTTTGCTTACTGAATAATTCAGCTCGCCAGTTAAGCTTTCTGTCATGTGGGCAAAGTAGTTCAAGATACTGAACAAGGTTTATCGACTTCGCCACCCACAAGCGACTCAAGTATAAGAAGTTGTATGGAATAGCTTGAAAAACATTTTTTACTGAAAATTGTTTCACTTTATGCTTGTGTGTGTTTTAATAGGTTTTACGGAAAGTCCAGAGTTATGAACTTTGCAAAGCAGTTTGACGCATGATGAACGATAACCAATAAAACACTAAGTAAGTCACGTTGTTTTTTAAGTGGTTCGGGTACTAAGATCCTACATACACTGTCCTGAATTACAAGGAGGTATTGAATAGATTATACCGAGCAATTCTCAGTCTATCCGTGCACTGGAAAAATCACTAGTTTTAGTCTTAGCGACTTTATAGGGGTTCAAACATAAATTTTGAGATTCTCCAACTAAGAAGAAGTTATTACAATAAGAACAGTTCGGATATGAACTTGTTGGGTCCGTAGACGAAGCATCAAAGCGGGGGGGGGGGGGAATACACCTGAGTCCAAGTTCAAACTCAAACACGAAAGTCGGTCTATTTGTTGGTCCCGAGCATAAACGTTCAGGTGTAGAGGGGGGGGGTGAATACACCTGAAAACCGATTTCTCAACTTTAAACGCGAACAATCCTTTTCAGGAGAATGTCGTACTGAACAAATTCAGTAGACCAAATAAGCTGCTCTGGATCGCGTGGCAGAGTGGCTGACTTTACTGAGGTCTGCTAGCCGACTGTAGTCGAATCCCGCACCGCTCGTAAAAGTTCAGTAGTGCGGATATGTGTAGGTCCAAATTCAGTTGAGTATAGAAAACATTTTTATTAAACTGTTTCAGTATGTTAGTGCAATTGATTAAGCTTGTTGAAACTCAGTTGAATGATTTGAGAAATGTTTTCAGGATGAACAAGAATCAATGTAATAGTTAAAACAAAAAACGAACACAAAACACATGCAGTTTTTAAAGTGGTTCGGATCCAACAATCCTACGTCCACTGTCCCGAATGATCATGAGGCTATGTATTATACTGAGATAGTCTCAGTTGGTTTGTACGCTGGGCAAACACTGGTCTTGAGATTTATACCGAGCAAGTCTCGCTTATAGTGGTATCAAACTAAGTGTTTGAAAAACTCTCCAACTATGAAGGAGTCCTTTACAATAAGTGATCGGCCGTATATGAACTCCTTCGTCTAAGCTATGGATATGATCACCGAGCTTAGGTTAGAGGGATAGGGAACGTGAAAGTGGCTTCTAGAGCGACGAACGGTTAAGTAAAGACTTAGGTTCGTGTTCGCCGCTTGGATACTAGAGGCTTTATAATTCCGATTCACCTTGGTTCCCTATGAGCGAGTATGTCGTCTTTCCCCCGAGAGATTACTCTTCGAACTTCTTGCGGAAGACTTTGAACGTTTTGAGTTGCTCGTAAATGCTCGTGTGTTCTCTTATGTGTCGTAGATAGGTTTTTTTTTTTAGCTTCAATTTGAATTGTATCCCTCTATTTATAGAGTAGAGGCAAGGATAGATTCGCTGGAGACGACGATCCTTGTGTCTCTTTCTTTTCGGGGTAGCTAACGACTCTTTCAAAGTATGGTTGCAAAGCTGTCCTTTCCCTCCATTTCTCGGAAGGTTGCCGACTTGCAACTTTAATCGTAATACGGACAAAGGGCCGCTTGTCATCGGGTCGAGGTTCAGTGGAAGTAGGTGAGACAGTAATGTACTTCAAGGAGATCCGAAGTCGACTTCTTTCTTCCTCGTATCGACTCCGCCGATTTGGACTTAGTGAGTTCCCGGCAGCTCAAGACCGCTTGGCCGTTGCCGAGTTCGATCTTTATTCGCAGCACGCTCCCCGCCGAGTCGGCTCTACCGAAGATCAACTATGAGTTCAAGCTGAACTACTCCCTACCGAGTTCGCCACACCGACTCCTCGCAAGATACCGCTCCTACCGAGTCCAAGATTACCGAGTCTTTTCGCATACGCTCTTGCCGAGTCTAGTATCACCGAGTCTTCTTCTTCTCGGTATAAAGGCCGGTAATCTACCGAGCGCCCGAACCAAGTGAAGAGTGTCTACCGAGTCCGAAACCTCGTAGACAAAAACAGAACACATTATAACCGAATGGTTCATCACCAAAGTAGGGTTTTGGGATCTTCAAATCTTCAAAGAAATATTCGTAGCACCGGGCTACCGGGAAGTTATGTATCAACCGATTGTGAGAAGACCGAATCATCTCCCAACATTTTCCCCCTATTTGATGATGCCAAATCCTAACACTATGACTTATCAGAAACAGAGCTCCTTACAAGTATTACAAGTAGAAACAGTGGAGTTGTTCTTCAAGTCATAGACTACTGAGGGAATCAGGGAAGAAATATCAGAACTAATACAGAAAATTAAACAGGAAATTCTCCGTGTCTAACAACATTTTCCCCCATCTAACCAATCTAATAGATCAGAATCTAACAAGGTAAAAACTGACAGAATATATATATATGTATTCAGTGAGTGTGTGACTCAAGAATCACTGAGTGATTCTCGTGTTAAGCATAAAGACAAACAGGGCCATATAGACAATGAGGAATTGTCAGGGCCAAACAACAGTGATGTTTTATATATATGAAGAGATTCAGTACAGATACATCAACTGCTATTCTAGGAAAAAACAAAACAGAAAAATACAAGAAATACAGAAGCTAACTATCATCTGAACTGCTGAATCCCGTCTTCGAAGTCCTTTGATTTTGATTCAGTGGAGCGGCACCATACATTCTCGAAGGTGATCTTTATCGGCTTCGCATCTCCTAATATCGCCAGGATCATCTTCTTCTAAGCATTTGGCTTCAAAGAACATCTTTGATCTCTTTATCAATTACACTATAATGAATAGAGCCATCTAGTTTCAAAGCTGGGGATGTATGATTCTTGAGCCGGGACTCGACATCGATCTTGTCCGCTATGGCCTTCTCGAACTCTAGCAAATATCTCTCGGGTCCATCTTCGAAGCCATTGAGCAAATGCAATAGACTTGTGCAGCTTCAGCGCATCTCCGTAAGTAATATCTCTTGATGTAATCAGCCTTCAAACGACTTCCACCTTGAAGTTCTTTCCCCATGGCATCCATTCATCAACTCTTGGCCACCCGTGGAGTTTGAGGCCGCAGAGCTTCCCGAATCTTCTGATCTCGAGAGGAATAGCCGCCTTCTCGTGAATCCTTTGGCTAGCTTCCTTCTCAGCCTTTAGCCTCAGAGCTTCTAAGTCTGCTAATCTGAGCCTTTCTCTAGTTGCTTCTATTTGCCTTGCTTCTTCTCCTCTGTATAGATACCTCTCCATCTGAGCCAAATTTCTTGCATTTCTAAATCTTGTTGCTTTGAGGGGACATAGGAGGGTACATGAGCTTCTTCTTCTAAATCAGCAGGAGTTGATGATTTATCTTTTGAAGTGCCCCGCCGACTAGTTGTCTCGCGCCGTTCTTTTTCCTTTTCTTTCTCCTTGTCTCGCTTCTTGGTCTCGCTTTGGCCGGCTTCTTCTTTCGGCTTGTTTGCAGCCTCAACCTCGCAATTTCTCTTGCAAGTTTCTCATCCGCAGCAATCTGAGCTTCTTCATCCGGAGTGATGTACCGTTTAGGTCCTTTCTTTTTAGAAGGAGGGGTTGGAAGCTTCAGTATTTTTTTGCCTTTGCCGGCAACTGGAGGTGGCAGAGGAACCTCTTCCTCTTCTCGACTCCTCTTCCGCGTACTCAAGAACCTCCTTGATTATGTCACTTGGAGTTTGGGTTGCTTGAGTAGCGGAGTCCTCGGGTCCCGAGCCGCTGGGGCCGCCTCAAAGCAAACACTACACGCCCGCCGCCGAGACACCCCGGGCCTCGCCAGCTCGAGTGTAGGGGCCAGCCGGGAGCAGCATTGCCGACTCGGGGTTGCTCCCGCCACTGTCCTCACTCCTCTCGGTACTTTCGCACCTTCCCTTCGTTATCTTCGCTTTCCTTCCCCCTTTTTGGCATCAACAAATACGCCTGGGGGGGAATAGATACCTTCTTATCTGACTTTTGTACGCCGCCGATAAATCATCCAAGGCGTACTGAAGCTTTGTTAGTCTTTCATGTAGCTCGTTTCTCTCCTCAGTAAGTTGTTCGCTATATTTCTTATGAGAGGCGTCTGTTGCTGTCTGGATATCTTGCAACTTTTTATCCACTCTCTCTTCCATTACCTTCTGAATAGATTGGAGTCTCGAGATCGCAGGCCCGAGAGACGGAAGAGACCGATTCAGGGCGCGAGCCGACCGGGCGGCCTTGTAATCTTCCAGAAGCTTTGCTTGGCCAGCCTGAATCAACTTTAGTTGCTCTTCGAAGTCGGCTCTGTTGGGTGATGATTCCATCCTCAGCACTGTTACTCTTAGTGGGAAATGATTCGGTCTTAGACACTGATCTTAAGCTCGCAGCCTTGTGCTCGTACTTGTCTCAAGATTTGAAGATCCCAAAACCCTATCTCGACTGGTGAACCATTCCGTTGTATATGTTATTTGTCTCCGAGGTTTCGCACTCGCAGACACTCGCTCCGGTCAAGGCGCCGCAGCTTATGTGCCTCAAAGACTCAAGCAGAAGACTCAACTGATACCGGACTCAAGCAGAGCAAAGATACCGAGAGAGTCGCTGAACCGAACTCAAGCAGAGTAGTTCACCGGACTCGTAGCCGATCTTCGCAGACTTATCTCACCGTCCTATCTACCGAATACAAGGTCGACTCAAAGATCGGCAGACAATCTTTTGAACCGTCTCGATCTTTTTGAAATGCACCGCATAGCCATATACGAGGAAGAGAGAAGTCGCCTTCAATTAGCCTCGAAGTCCTGCTCCGCCTCAACCGCTCTATCCGCCTCGACAAATGACAAACATACACGTGTCATCCTACCTACTAAAGCCGCAAGTCAACACTTTCCGAAAAAGGAGGAAAAGGCACCGTTACCTACGTCAAAAAGAGCCGTTTGCTACCAAAAGAGAGAGAGAGAAGAAGATCGTCTCCAACGGATCTATTTCAATCTCTGCTCTACAAATAGAGGGATTATTCAAGATGAATGCACCGAATGCACGAACCACAAAGCCAAAATCCGTAAAGCACTCAACGAGCAAAGAACCCAAAGAACAAAGTCTTAGCAAGAACTTGAAGAACAATCTTCCGGCAAAAAAGACTACATTCTAGCTCATAGGGAATCAAGCCGAACCGACATATAAAGCCTCTAGTAGCCAAATCGACGTTACACGAACTCAAAGCTTACCTTCACTGCTCGTCGATCTAGAAGCTACTCTCTCATATTCCCTATCCCTCTAACCCTAAGCTCAACTGTTCTTATCTATAGCTTAGACGAAGGAGTTCATCTTTGAACCCGATCCTTATCAGTATAAGGACTCCTTCACCGTTGGAGAAAGTTTGTCAAACACTTCTAAGTTTGATAGTTGTGAACCGAGACTCGATCGCATAAAAACCAAGACGCGGCTTTCCCCCAGGCCACAAGCAAGCCGACCGAGACTAACTCAGATAAATAATAGCCTCCCCGATCTTTCTAGACAGCCGGACGTAGGATTTGAGCGATATCCGAACCACTTTAAAAATTGCTGCTTACTTACCGCTGCATTGATTTTACTATTCATACCGAACATCATTTCTTAAAATCAATCAACTGTCTCAAAGATACCGAACCGAATATCTCGCCGAACCGAGACTTTCATAAAATGTTTTCACCACTCAACCGATTCGGGGCCTACACACATTTCCGCACGCCGAACTCTTACCGTAGATACCGAATTTCTCGACTCGCCGCCTAGTAGGTCTCGCAGAGTCGACTTTTGCCGCACACGATTCGGTAATACTGCTTGGTCCGCCGAACTATTTCGCCGACACCATCCCGAATAGGACCGCTCGTGTTCGAAGTTGAGAAATCGAATCGTGTGTATTCACCCCCCCTCTACACCCGACCGTACACTCCGGACCAACAGCTCGCTGAGTGGCGAGTGCGCTGGGCCAGATCGTGGAGAACTCAGGGGCGGGCGTGTTCTCAATCGTCGTTCCGAGCCCCTTGATCTCCGCAACCGAGCTTGAGTGGTCTCGCTCCACATCTTGTGGACGGTGCGGGCGAGGAGTCGCTCCGAGTCCCTTAACTCCTTAGGGCCCTAGCCACCGACTTCGATCGCTTGGCTTCTGGGCCGGGCGCTACCCGAAAGCGTATTCAAGTAAGAGCCGAGAGGGTTCTCGCCTGACTTCGAGGTACCACCACCGACCGACCCGGTCCAAGGATTCTCGAGAGGTGGTTCATCTGTAGACGTTAGAGCATCCTTGTCTAGTCGAGTTCCCTCATCAGCTTCTCGTGGCCTCGAATCACTGCGCGCTGGGTCCCGACCATCTGGGTCAAACCCGTCCGAGGGTGTCGATGCTAAAATTGGTTGGCGGTCGCTCAAGCACGGCTAGCATGGCAGCCCTCAAATCTTCCAAGGAACAAATATCCACGGCTCCTGAGTAGCCTATTTTGTCCCTTATCACGCCCTCCTCCTCGTGGAGTTATTCGCAGGAGCGGTGCCGGATTAGTCCGTTTTTAGAGTGGACTACTCCCCGGAATCGGATCAACATATGGAGTCTAGCACGCCTTGTCAATGTGACTAGATCATCGTGGCCGGCTATCTCCTGGATTCGCTCAAAGCAATTTCTTGGGAGGCTCTTGATTGCGTAGCCGATGCCTCTATCCCGATCGATTCCCGACTGTAAGCGCCTCGTAATCTTCCACTTCTATAGGAGACGGTCGCTTCTCGCCAGTAAGGAAAGTTGCTCGCTGGAGAAACATCCAAGGGGCTTTGAGAGGTTTGAATCGGCTCCACCTTGGACCCCTTGGTCCACTGCCTCACCTCGCTCAGCTGGAGACGCCCTTCTCCACCGACTGAGTCTTTTCTCAGGATTCAAATTCGTTCCTCAGTTGTAGAGGTGGTTCAGCCACTACCTCTGGCACTACCTCTGGTACAACCTCACTGACTTTCTTCAGCCTCTTGGTCGGTGTCTTTGGTGTAGACTTAGGAGGGGACCTCTTCTTCATGGGAGTGGAGGTCTTCTGAGCTCCTGTCTTGGGATCAGCAGGCCCTGATCCACCCGCCGAAGGGTCCGCCCCCCGCCTCCGGAAAGGGACCTTCTTCGGATTGAAGTACTGCTTGTCAACATATGTGATATTGTCCGTTCCGCAGGAGTCCTCTATCATTATCGACAGCTTCAGTCTATATAATAATTTTCCCTTCACAGCTAGGGGTAGGGTCGACTTGTCGAATTTTATGGATTATGTCATGAATTCTTTCAGAAGAATTCGGTCCAATTGATCTTAGCACGATCATGAATGGCCATCATCAATCGAATCTTCGGCCTTGACACTTGATCAAAGGATCCGGCCCGACTCGCCAAAGAATCGAGTCACTATGTAGGCCAACGCTCTATACCGAGGAAGTACGGCATTCTTCGTAAATGCCGCTCCGAACGTTGTCGGCTTCCCCGCGTAATTCTTCTAAGTATTCGTCCATCGGTCATCCTTATAGGCCACAGCATCAATCCCTCACTAGGAAGATGGAAGCTTCTCTTAAGAGCTTCTTTGATCGACATCGTCTTTATCTCAGAAACTGAACGGGAGGGGTCACCAACCGAACGGACGACGTATTCGCACCGGATATCACCCTCTACCGATTCCCGAGTTCGTGTAAAGCTCAAGAATCCGGCGCGGTAGGAAGTATGATGGCTTCCTTGACAGTAAAACCCTCTAGGCCGGCCGCTTCCGAGAGCGTCGAAGATCTCCTCCATGTATTCAAGCTCACAAAGCGCCAAACTCCATCATGGGCTCGCACTGCACGCGATCCTTCTTGAGGATTTCTTGCATGTCCTTCGAACGATAACCTCTCTTCCCCGCTATATTCGCAATCCGCAAGGACAAGAAATCGCATCAAACGAAAAATATTGAAATTATCATATACGATACCGAATGATCATGAAAAGTTTACCAAAGAATTTCTGAGAGTTTTGAAAATGAGTTTGCAAGGAGGCAAGGCTTTTTTCAGAAAAACTAGGGTTCGAAAAATGCAGAGTAAAAATGGCGGTTTCTCGACTTTGAACGTGTTTATATATATGTTAAAGAAGATGAACAGCTAATAATCCACTAGCTCGCTTTGAAATAGCTTTTTCGTACGGACGGCTAGGATTTAATGTTATAAAATAGGTAATGATCAGCTTGAAATAGCTTATTATATAAGGACTCCTTCACTATTGGAGAAAGTTTGTCAAACACTTCTAAGTTTGATCGTTGTAAACCGAGACTCGGATCGCATAAAACCAAGACGCGGCTTTGCCCAAGGCGCAAGACGACCGAGACTAACTCAGATAAATAATAGCCTCCCCGATCTTTCGGGACAAAGGGACGTAGGATTTGAGCGATATCCGAACCACTTTAAAAATCTCTGCCGCTTACTTACCGTTGCATTGATTTTACTATTCATACCGAACATCATTTCTTAAAATCAATCAACCGTCTCAAAGATACCGAACCAATATCTCGCCGAACCGAGACTTTCATAAAATGTTTTCACCACTCAACCGATTTCGGGGCCTACACACATTTCCGCACGCCGAACTCTTACCGTAGATACCGAATTTCGACTCGCCCCGCCAGCAGTGTCTCGCAGAGTCGACTCTTTGCCGCACACGATTCGTAACGTACTGCTTGGTCCGCCGAACTATTTCGCCGACACCATCCCGAATAGGACTGCTCGTGTTCGAAGTTGAGAAATCGAATCGTGTGTATTCACCCCCCCCTCTACACCCGACCGTACACTTGGGACCAACAATTGGTATCGTAGCGGAGTTCCTTAAGACTCTTGTCACTTTGAGACCGGGTCTATTCGAACGGATCCGAGAAAAACATTTTCACCGCATATCACTCTACATTCATATTATTATTCTTCATGGCTGATATGTCGTATAAGAATGGTACCCATGTTCTCGGTGGAGAATTACGGAGTATGGCGAGTCGAATGGAAGCACATCTCGACATCCCTCCATGACAAGATGACCGAAGTGCTTGAAGATGGACCTATCGCTCCCATGATCGATAGTGTTGTAACTCAAGCCGAAGGAGGAGGAATGGGCGACCGGGAAGAAGATCCCTAAAGACATGTAAGTCTCTTCACTCCCCGAAGAGAAGAAGCTTCACAACCTAGACCAAGTCGCCAGAATGCCATACTAACCACTCTTAGTGATTCTTATCTCGGGCAGTGGTTCGTGAATGCAAAATCGCTAAAGAACTCGGGACGCTTCTAGCGCTACCGAGTCGAGGGACTCGTAAGAGTAAAGCGAATAAACTAGCGCCGGAACTCCAAAAGCCGGAAAGCTTGTCTCTCATGCCCGGTGACAAAATTGAAGATTCGAACGCCGATTTACCAACTGATGAACTCAATCAACGGGCCGGGAAAGACATTCAAAGAACCGAGAAATAAATCTAAAGATACCGAGGGCACCGCCGACGGACACCGGACACCTTTTGCCACTCTATTGCGACATTCTAACTTAGATGCCGTGTCTCCCGACCATATCTTTTCGTAATTACAAAGTGCAGGAGTTTGAGTTCGACGCACCTCAAAGAAAGCCGAGAGCCGAAGCCGACACAAAGATCGACCATGCTTTCAAAGCGTCATTCAAGACAAAGATCTCTCGCGACGAGCAAGACGACGAGTAAGACCGAACCTTCACTCAATGATCTACAAGAAGGAAGTCTCGCTCGTAAGTATGCGCTACTCGTGTGAAATATCGAAGGAGAAGGAGCGACGCGTAAAAGTGACTAAAGCCTATCGGGAAACGAAAGGTAAGTCAAATTATATGTCGAAACACACTCCCGACTCACAATCTTCTCGAATGCGTATGGAAGGACGACTCGTAACCATCAAAGAATAGCGAAAGCAAAGAAGAAAGAGTCATCGCTTGCTACAACCGCAAAAAGCCGGACATTATCAATATGATTGTCCCGAGCTCGCAGTGCCGAACGCGCAAAGACGTAAGGAAAGGGAGAGAGAAATTCACCCGTAAAAGACAATCCTACATAGCCGGGCGAAATCTCGACGACTCGAAGAGGTCGACTTTTTATGGATTCATCGGATGATGATGCAGCCTTTCATGGCCCTAGAGCTTAAAGTCGAAGAAACAACCGAAAAGTGTCTAATGGCAGCGAAGAGGATGAGGTAAACTCTCTCAACCGGCCAATTCCTCTTCACATTGCACACACGACACTATTTCAAAAGTGCAGATGAGAATTTGGACGCCGCGACCGCATACGAAGAACTCGCTCGACGAATAAATTCAAATGAGTCTCAGATCAGCCAAGAAGACTCTTCGTGAGTCGGATACCCCGAAAGCGGAGAATCGTAGACTTTCTCAGGAGAGTCGTTGCTACCGAGGCCGAAGGACTTGTGTTGAGACTCGTGGAGGAGATAAACTCTCCCGATGGCCAAGTCTCAAAGATCAAGAAGATCGGATTTCGCTTTTGACCAACGACTTGACTCTAAGATACCGAACCGAGTCCGCAAGCAAGAAATGTCGGACTTCGCACCGAGCACGACACACCGAAGAAGAGTGATGATGTCCGGGAGGAGCTTGACGACCGAGCGTTACATGGGCGCCGAAAAGAAGCCGGAGGCTATGGTCGCAAGCAACAAGCCCAAGCATTGCAAGGAAGGACTTGGCTTCAACCAGAAGCTTCCTCATCCGCCCCCGTTCGCCGTGGCGCGCCTTACCGATAGGTTTGTTCGAGGGGAAACAATCAATGCAAATCCTCCGAACCCCTCAAAGAAAGAACAAACAAAGATGAAAGCACCTCATCCTAAGTATCGCACACCGACCGTAAGATCGCACCCGCACACCCCGGCCCACCAAGGGGGAACTAGCAGAGTTAAGGGCTGGCCGACCAGCATGGACCACCTCGCTGACACATCCAGCCAAGCATGGGTCATATTACTATGATCCTATAGTCGAGGAGGTTCCAAGAGTCGAAAAGAAGAACGCACAAAAGGCAAAGGTCGCAGAACCCACCGCCGTAAGATCCGACTCCCGAACCCGAGAAGCCTAAGAAGTCGCCCGACTCAGCCCAAAGGGTCAAGTTTGTTGACTCAAATGGAACGAAGTCGTCCGAAACCACCAGTGGTTGTTAGGACAAATTGGGGTTACAAAAGCTAACATCTAAGGACCCAAAATCAAAAATAAAGGGTACCCGAATATAATTCTATTTTGCAGTGCATAAAGACCTACGGTATGTGGACAATGGATGCTCAAGACATACGACATACCAAAGGAGTCTAATGAAGAATTATATCATCAAGAAGGACCCGTAATCGAAGTTTGGAGATAATGCCAAAGGCTACACGAGAGGATACGGCACACTCCAAAGATAAGAATCGCCAACGTTCCTTGAGTATCCTATGTTGAAGGACTTCAAAGATAATCTTCTCTCTCGTTAGTCAATTTTGTGATAACTCGAATAGAGTGATTTTTGACGCCGGTTTCGTGATGTTATTGATAAATCTACAGGGAAAAAGGGTTATCGTGTTCCGCACGTAAAAGAACATATATGTTGCCGATCGGAACTCACCAACCTCGAAGCTTGTTTGCCGGCGAAGAACGATAATCGAACGGGGTGGCTATGGCATAGAAGACTCAGCCATCTCAACTTCAAGACGCTCAACAAACTAGCAAGAGACACTCTAGCAAGGGGACCGCCGAATGAAATATTCAAAGAAAGACACTCAAAGGTGAAGCATGTCCGAAGGGAAAGCAAACAAAGAATCAAAATCCAACAGCTCCATCTCCTTCCACCGATGGAATCCTTCACCGCTACATACGGATTTGTTCGGTCCAGCCTCTCCAAGGATGATCGAGGCAAGAAGTACGCTTTAGTGGTCATAGATAACTACCGCGCTACACACGGGTCATATTTATCGCCAACAAGTCTCGACGTCAAAACAGAGTTACCAAAGCTTCAAAAAGCTCAAGTCGAGAAAAACACCAAGATCAAAAAAATACGTTTCGTACAAAGGAACCGAGTTCCTTAATTCCATGGTAGAGGAGTTCTCGCGGGCGTAAGGAATAGAGCATGAGACATCGGCCGCCCGCACACCTCAAAGAAATGGGAGTTGCCGAACGAAAGAACAGTAACTCTCAAAGAAGCAGCTAGAACTCTACTCGCAGCATTCGGGACTCCCATCCAAATTCTCGGGCGTGCTTACCGACACCGCATGTTACACTCGAACCGATCTTTACCGACGAAGCAAAGATGGAAGAACACCATATGAACTATGGAACAAAGAAGCCTTCTTATCTTATTTCCATATCTTTGGTTGTTCATGCTTTATCCACAATAACGGGAAAGATCACCAAGACTTTTGATAGCAAGTCGATCGTGGAGTATTCTTAGGATACTTTCGTCAAGAAAGCTTTCGTGAGTATTCAACTATCGAACTCTTTGCGTGGAGGAAAGCCCTCATGTTGTTTTTAACGAGTTTGCTACCAAGACAGGAGCAATAACTCAAATTCTCGAATCTCGAGGACATCGCAGACAGCCACATGATCTAAGCTTAAAGGACAAACCCGAAAAGATCCAACTATGTTGGGATGATGATTCGTACGAAGAAACTCAAGACAAATCTATCGAATCTCAACCAAAAGAGCAAGTAGCCGAGCGCATTGATTCTCCCGAACGTAATCAATCCTGTGTAACTCGTGTCGATGAGGAAACCGTAGAGGTAACCGAGACCACTACCGAGAATAACAACTCGTGGGAACATCTAGTAATGTTCCCGAGCCGAACGCCCCCGAACCCGGTGACTCAAGCAGACCATACTCTTATCACCGAAATTCTTCAATCTCGTAATAGTACAACCGAAACGCCTAACTCACCTACTATCCGTGTTGAACAAATTTCGTATGAAGAGCCGAAACTTCGTAGATCGTGGCTCGATGCTCACACCGCTAATCTAATCATCGGTGATCCTCGCCTAATGCCAAGACAAGATCCGGATTCTCGCCAAGGAGAAAGCGCATTATTTTCCCCGCTTCTTGTCTACCGAAGAGCCTCGCACCATCGAGGATGCATTAAAGGATGCCGACCGGATCATAGCTACGCAGAGGAGCCGAATCGCTTACGAGAAACGAAGTGCGGGAGCTTGTAGATGCACTCCCGTCATCAACATGTCATCGGGAACCAAATGGGTCTTCAAAAAAAAGCGAGATGAAAACAACGTTATAGTAAGGAACAAAGTAAGTGCTCGTGGCTAAAGGCTACCGTCTAGCCGAAGGAATAGATTTCGATGAAACTTTCGCTCCAGCTTGCAAGATTGGAGGCAATTAGACTATTCCTAGCCTACGCAACACATCAAAGATTCGTAGTTTATCAAATGGATGTGAAGTCTCGCGTTCCCCGAATGGCGTGCCGAAAGAAGAAGTCTATGTGGAACAACCGCCCGGCTTTCAAGCAGGACATCAAGTATATAGACTCGTAAAGGCTCGGATGGGTTAAAACAAGCACCTGTGGCCCGGTACGATACCCCCGTCCGAGTTTCTTCTTCGTAGAGGTTTTCGTAAAGGCACAAGAGACCGCACTCTATTCAAAGATTCGACCGGAAGAAGACTTATTACTTGTGCAGCATCTACGCGGATGACATCATATTCGGATCAAAGAATGTCATCACGTGTCAACAATTTGAAAAGATGATGAAGGATAAGTTCGAGATGTCAATGATGGGAGAAATGAACTACTTCCCTTGGTTTTCAAGTCAAGCAATCCGAAAAGGGAACGCTCATCAACCAAGGCAAATACACTCGAGACCTCATCAAAAGATTCGGCCGCACATCCGGCAAATCTATCAAGATCCCGATGAATACGAATATGAAGATAGATCTTGATAAAGAGGGAGTATCAAGAGACCAAACCGAATATCGTGCTATAATCGGTTCATTATTATATTTAACAGACCTACTCGGCCCCGACATAACTTATGCCGTAGGTGTTCCGTGCTCGATTTCAGCGAATCCTAAGCGTAGCCATACGGACTCAAAGAAAGAAGATTCTCCGCTATCTCCAAGGAACACCCGATACGGGTTTATGGTATCCAGCTGATGATAATATCGAACTAACTAGCTATTCTCGATGCCGACTACGCAGATGTAGAATCGACCGAAAATCAACTTCGTGAACATGTCGCTCCTTCGCAAGCAAGCCGATCTCATGGTTTTCAAAGAAACAAGACTCGCAGCTACGCCGACTACCGAAGCCGAATACATGGCCGCCGGAAGTTGTTGCGCCCAAATCCTTTGGCCGAGACAAAGAACGAGAGACTAGCGACGTCATTCGTAATGAAGTGCCGATCTTCTCGCGATAGTACCAAAGCCATTGCAATCACTGTAATCCCGTACTACACACGAGATGCAAGCACGTGGACATCGACATCACTTCATTCGTGACCATGTCGAAAAGAAGGATATCGGATGGAAAAGATCCATACCGACAAGCAACGGCCGACATACCGACTAAGCCTCTAGCCGAATCCGTATTCGTGAGAACTTTCAAGTAGCTAGGTCTCTGTTGGACCCTACCGACCTCGCCAAGCAAGAAGGTTCCATGAGAGGACCATTTCAAGGAAGGGGGAATGTTCACTCTCGCATCGAATGGGTTCCAGCACGTAGAGATTCGTAAACCATCTACACGAGGTATCACCGACTACTATGTTCACCGACAGTGCTCGCGTATCTCTACTCGCAGTAATTTATATTACGTAACCTTGCATTTATGACAAAGATTCAAGCATGATATTAATATCTCTCGGTTTGTCTTTATTATTAACGAATCTCATTTAATGCACGACATTCCATACATAAGCTTGCCGAACTCGCGCGCATTTAACGGCATGCCTTTTCACAAGCATTACTTAGGCTATTTTACAACCGGCTTTGAATTAGGAGGCATATGTGATCATTACCTATAATATATATTCTAATCTTGACCGTCCATTCTATAAAGCAGCTTTAAAACTCAACCTTTGATCAAATAACTGCTTCATCTTCACGCTTTGATATATATATTTGATCATATCTTCTCAAAACAGCCATTAGCATACTTCAAATCTTTCAAATCCGAAAATTCGAGATTTGCAAAAGCAATCCTTACTTGCAACTTCATCTTCATATCTTATCTCGATTTTATTGGTATGCCTATGAGAACTCAGTATCGTATTCTCTCGTATTTTTTTTCTCGCATCACTACGTAAGCAATCGTTCTAACTAAGAATCGATACCGATAAATCTCTTGTAATGTGTACTATGGCGGGTATTTTTGTAGATGCCCCCGACAACATGGAGGAGATCCTCCGCAAAGGCCGTGTCTCGGTGCGAACTAGGCCATGGAAGTCGATGCTTGCGAGCTCGAATACACGGATGAAGTCTTTACATACCTCGTAGGATCTCGGGTCCGGAAGAATTTCTATCGAGGAAGCCTACTTACTTCCTTCCTCGACAAGTGGCGCAGATTTATCTCGAACTTTGATTCCGTCTGAGGAGATATTGTGGCGAGCTTCGTTGTTCACGCTATCGTGGCGATGCGTCGAAGATTCTCAAGCGGATATCGATCAAGCAAGCACCGAAGAAGAGCTTCAATCTTCCATCCGAAGGCATCGCACTCATAGGCTATAACGACGACTCGCAGACGAATACCTGACGGTATTCTCGTGGCAAGCCTACAACCTTCGTGAGCAGCCTTCCCGAAGAACGCAATGCTACCACGCTCGTAGCATCGGCCTACATCGTCACGCTAGCTTGCCGACGAGCCAAGTCGGCTTCCTTCGATCGGTCTTCGACCTAAGATCCACTTGATGATGGCAATTTATGATTGTGCCAAGGTCAACTGACCGAAGTTCTTCATTCGGGAATTTACGGCTCAAGCAACCATGTTTGACAAGCCCACGCGTACGCCGAGCGCAAAAGGCAAATTACTTTACGGGCTAAAGCCGCTCGCTATGATTGAAGACTTCGTGGCTCGAGCGCATCACCTATGACGACAAGGAGTACTTCAACATAAAGAAAGTTCGGTTTTACAACAGATCATGGTCCCTTCAAAGAACCGGGTCGCCTCTCACCGTGACTCGACAGACCGAGTCTCGTAAGGCTACTCCAACGAAAAGGAGAACGCTCCAAAGAAAACCCCAAAGGCACCGGCTAAGAAACCGAGGAAAGCCAACCGATGTGCCCGCCGAACCCGAAGCCCCCGCCGAATGTGCCACTCAAGAAACTACTCAACCCCTGCAGGCCGATAGATGAATCTCGAGTCTTCCGAGAAGACTCAATCGCCGGAGAAGGGAGTCTCCACTCGAAGAACCAATAGAGATGGAACAAGGGGAGGCTACCGAAGCTCACAAAGGAAGAAATTCAACGCCTTGACAGCCCCTCGCAGCCTCCTCCACTCAAGCAATGCGCCACCCGCCGAGACTCGACGTCTCCACCGACTTGGAATCCGAGACGGCGTCCGAAGAAGAAATAATCGGGATGGAAGCGCCAGCTGATTCTATCCAGAGCATCCCGAGAAATTCTTCAACTAATTCCGTAGCTTGCCGACTACTCGCACTCGTTGCAAATTGCCAAATCGCCAAGGCTCCACATGTTGCCGCGACATCGAGTGGCCTCGCTCTACAACGCTTAGTTCTTCACTACTCCCCGCCGCCAGCCTTCATGAAGAAGAACCGAGACCGAGAGAACAGATAGGCTATTCCCGAGCCCGAAGACCTCGCTCAATGGACAATCCGAGGGCCGCGATGCCGGCTATGATACATGATCGACGCCTTGCCTCCGGCCCAAAGACTTAGACGGGGTCGACCACGACGACCCACCCAAGCTGATTCGGCCCCGGAAAGCCCGATGAGGGAAATCCCCAGACAAGGATACACTCACTTCCGAAGAAGCTCCGCGTCCACCCAGCATCCTTGGACCTCGCGGAGTCGACGGCCGCTACCTCAAAGATCCACGTAGCCCGCCGCCTCTTGTTGAAGTCTCGCATTCGAGGTAGCACCCACCCGCATCGTCGACGTTCCAAGTATGTGGCGAAGGCTATTAAAAGCCAAGGCACTCGTAACCGTGCCCTCGCCAAGGCAAGCCCACAACGTGTGGAAGAAGACCGCCGAAGCCACCGCTTACCGAGCTTCGTGGGCCGAAGTCTTCTATATCTCAACCGCCGCCCCCGATGCCTCTCGCGCTTATTTCAAAAGCACCGGCTCAAAGAAGAAGACAAATTCTGAATCTCATCTCAGATCTTTCAGAGAGCCAAGCCAAACTACTTGAGGAATTTCATGCTTCCAAATCGGCTCATACTAAAGCTATTACCGAACAATCCCGTGCCACGCATATAAGACTTGATAATATTCAACTGGGTCCTCGGAGGATAAGATCTCTCGAGAAGCCGAATGATTTTAAGGCCGCAAATGAACTCTCCTATAAGCAATACGATGAAGCTCGACTTCCGAGAGGAACGAGCCGCATGAGGCACCGATGCACCTTAAGGATCAAATTCGCCGCCGTCAACCTCCTTCAACAAACTTTCGTAAAAGGTACTTATCCCTACCCCGGCCGCTATTGATGATGCCAAAAAGGGGGAAAGTAAAAGAGGGAAAGAAAAGAGTACCGAGCCAAAGAAAAGGCAAGAACCGTAGTACCGAGAAGCCTACTCCTACAAAAACCACAAAATCTACAAAATCTTCTAAGGGGGAAGCTACACCGAAGTCATCTCGCACTCGACTCGACGGGTGAGGCCTGTGGTGTCCCAACCGCGAGCACACCGAGACCGGCCCAAGCGGCTCAGATCCCGTGCTACTCATGCAACCCTAACTCCTACCGATATCATCAAGGAGGTTGCAGAGTATGCCGAACGTAAAGAGGACTCGGATGATGAAGAAGAGGTTCCTCTACCTCCACCGTTCGTGGGGAAAAGGTAAGAAAGTAACGGATCTCCCGACCCCTCCAAAGAAAGAAGAAAACCAAGAGATATATTTCGCCGAGGAGGAGGCTCGATAGCGGCCGATGAGAAGCTCGCTAGTGGAGATTGCCGATGCCGAAGCCGCCAACAAGCCAAAGTCTAAGCCTCGCTAAAGGAAAGACAAAGGCACCAAAGACGCGGTGGAAAGAAGAAAGCGCCCGCTAGGTCAGCCTCCCGTAAAACTCGTAATCGAGGATGATGAAGATAGGAGGAGAGGCAACAACAACAAAAGAAAAAGGCACTCAAAGCAAGAAGGTACGTCCAAAAACAAATCCAAAGACTCCGCCGACTCCGAACAAGCTCCTCGTAAGCCTCAAGAGCAAGATGCGTAAATTGAAGCAATATATGCTCGGACGGAGAGATATCTCTACCGAGGAGAGAAAGCTAGACAGCTAGAGGCCGCCAAGCGGAGGATACATTTGGCGGCCTGAGGCACTCGACTGTACCGAGCAAGAGGCCAAAGCAAGAGTTCCTTCGAAAGCCGACATTCCTTACCGATACGTAAGGTTCTGGAAGCCAACCGATCCGAAAACACATAGACGGCCGAGATCGACGAACGGATGCCTATTCGCCTAATCGGAGATGGGAATCGGCCAAGATTGAGTTTATCAAGAGAAATTATTTCTCGAGATTCTCGCCTCGAAATGCTCTAAGGCCGATGCCTACGCCGAGTGGACGGGTCATACCGAACCCGATCTTTACCCATATTTGCACAGAGCCGTAACCGAAGGGGTAGTAGTCGCCGTTCCCGAAGCAAGAATCATTCCTCCACCCGTAAGACAAGACGACTCATCCATCTCGGAGTGATTGAACAAGAAGTGAAGAATGCCGCGATGAACGGAGGTCTAGAGCAAGATGATCCAACAGATATCGCCGAATACTTGAAGTCGAGGAAGAACACGTTCGTAATGTATGGAGTCTCACCGCCCGAAGATCAATCTCAAGGTTTCATGAATAGGATTCAGCAGCTTTAAGGGTTCTCTTCCTTAGTTCTCTTCTTAGCTTAGCAAGATTTGTATTGTACTTAACCGACTATCATATATATACACCGCTTTTTTCGGCTTTGACAACTACTTGTTGTCTAAATAGCCGTGTTTGCTTTACGCTTTAACAATCGAATCATCAAGTGATTACCGACACACACACACTTTGTTTATTTACTTGTCGCTTTTTTGCTCGGCTAGGATTTCTCGATAGACTAGACTTTCATGGAGTTATTATTTCTCATAGGGGGAAATTGTTGCATGGGGGAAATTGTTGTAAAGAGGGAAATTGTTCTCGCTCCCGTCTCCCTCGCAGTCTAAAGCACTTACTAGACAACTCCACCGATCCTTCTTGTAATTATGTAAGGAGCCTGTCTCCCGAGTAAGTTAGTATTTAGCATAGATGATAGGTTTTGGCATCATCAAATAGGGGGAAATTGTCGGGTGATGATTCCATCCTCAAAGACCGTTACTCTTAGTGGGAAATGATTCGGTCTTAGACACCGATCTTAAGCTCGTAGCCTTGTGCTCCGTACTTGTCCGAAGATTTGAAGATCCCAAAACCCTATCCGATCGGGTGAACCATTCCGTTGTATATGTTGTTTGTCTCTCGAGGTTTCGCACTCGTAGACACTCGCTCCGGTCAAGGCGCCGCAGCTTATGTGCCTCAAAGACTGGCAGAAGACTCTAGCGATACCGGACTCAAGCCAGAGCAAAGATACCGAGAGAGTCGCTGAACCGAACTCAAGCAGAGTAGTTCACTCGGACTCGTAGCCGATCTTCGCAGACTTATCTCACTGCCTATCTACCGAATACAAGGTCGACTCAAGATCGGGCACACAATCTTTCGAACCGTCGATCTTTTTGAAATGCACCGCATAGTCATATACGAGGAAGAGAGAAGTCGCCTTCACTAGCCTCGAAGTCTCGTTCTGTCTCAACCGCCCTATCCGCCTCGACAAATGACAAACATACACGTGTCATCCTACCTACTAAAGCCGCAAGTCAACACTTTCCGAAAAAGGAGGAAAAGGCACCGTTACCTACGTCAAAAAGAGCCGTTTGCTACCAAAAGAGAGAGAGAGAAGAAGATCGTCTCCAACGGATCTATTTCAATCTCTCGCTCTATAAATAGAGGGATTATTCAAGAAGAATGCACCGAACGCACGAACCACAAAGCCAAAATCCGTAAAGCACTCAACGAGCAAAGAACCCAAAGAACAAAGTCTTAGCAAGAACTTGAAGAACAATCTTCCGGCGAAAGACTACATTCTAGCTCATAGGGAATCAAGTCGAACCGACATATAAAGCCTCTAGTATCCAAATCGACGTTACACGAACTCAAAGCTTACCTTCACTGCTCGTCGATCTAGAAGCTACTCTCTCATATTCCCTATCCCTCTAACCCTAAGCTCAACTGTTCTTATCTATAGCTTAGACGAAGGAGTTCATCTTTGAACCCGATCCTTATCAGTATAAGGACTCCTTCACCGTTGGAGAAAGCTTGTCAAACACTTCTAAGTTTGATCGTTGTAAACCGAGACTCGGATCGCATAAAAACCAAGACGCGGCTTTGCCCAAGGCGCAAGCCGACCGAGACTAACTCAGATAAATAATAGCCTCCCCGATCTTTCGACAGCCGGACGTAGGATTTGAGCGATATCCAAACCACTTTAAAAATCTCTGTCGCTTACTTCTGTCGCATTGATTTTACTACTCATACCGAACATCATTTCTTAAAATCAATCAACCGTCCTCAAAGATACCGAATCAATATCTCGCCAACCGAGACTTTCATAAAACGTTTTCACCACTCAACCGATTTGGGGCCTACACACATTTCCCGCACGCCGAACTCTTACCGTAGATACCGAATTTCGACTCTGGCCACCCAGCGTGTCTCGCAGAGTCGACTCTTTTGCCGCACACGATTCGTAATACCGCTTGGTCCGCCGAATTATTTCGCCGACACCATCCCCGAATAGGACTGCTCGTGTTCGAAGTTGAGAAATCGAACCGTGTGTATTCAGCCCCCCTCTACACCCGACCGTACACTCGGGACCAACAGCTCGCTGAGCGGCGAGCGCATCGGGCCAGATCGTGGAGAACCCATGGGCAAAGCGTGTCTCGAATCGTCGTTCCGAGCCCCTTGATCTCCGCAACCGAGCTTGAGTGGTCTCGACTCCACAACTTGTGGACGGTGCGGGCGAGGAGTCGCTTGAGTCCCTTAACTCCTTAGGGCCCTAGCCACCGACTTCGATCGTCTGGCTTCTAGGGCTGGGCGCTACCTCGAAAGCAGATTCAAGTAAGAGCTGAGAGGGTTCTACTGACTTCGAGGTACCAGCCGCCGACTGACCTGGTCCAAGGATGCTGAGAGGTGGTTCATCGGTAGACGTTAGAGCATCCTTGTCCGGGCCGAGTTCCCTCATCGCTTCTCGTGGCCCGAATCACGGCGCTGGTCCCGACCATCGGGGTCAAACCCGTCCGAGGGTGCCGATGCTAAAATTGGTTGGCTAGGCCGTTCTCAAAGACGGCTAGCATGGCAGCCCTCAAATCTTCCAAGGAACAAATATCTGATGGCTCGGAGTAGCCTATTTTGTCCCTTATCATCAGCTCCTCCTCGTGGAGTTATTCGCAGGAGTGGTGCTGGATTAGTCTCGCTCGTAGTAGACCACTCCCCGAATCGGATCAAGCATATGGAGTCTAGCATGCCTTGTCAATGTGACTAGATCATTGTGGCCGGCTATCTCCGGGATTCGCTCAAAGAATTTCTGGGAGGCTCTTGATTGCGGAGCTGATGCCTCTATCCTGATCGATTCTGACTTAGAAGCAGTCTCAGAATCTTCCACTTCTATAGGAGACGGTTGCTTCTCAGCAGAAGGAATGTTGCTCAGTGGAGGAACATCCAAGGGGCTTTGAGAGGTTTGAATCGGTTCAACTTGGACCCCTTGGTCCACTGTTCACCTCGCTCAAAGCCGGAGACGCCCTTCTCCACCGACTGAGTCTTTTCTCGGGGATTCAAATTCGTTCCTCACCGTAGAGGCGGTTCACCCACTACCTCTGGCACTACCTCTGGTACAACCTCACTGACTTTCTTCAGCCTCTTGGTCGGTGTCTTTGGTGTAGACTTGGGAGGGGACCTCTTCTTCGTGGGAGTGGAGGTCTTCTCGAGCTCCTCGTCTGGGGATCGCAGTGCCCCCGATCCACCCGGGCCGGAGCGGCCGCCGCCCCCGCTCCGGAAACGGACCTTCTTCTGGATTGAAGTACGCTTGTCAACATATGTGATATTGTCCGTTCAGCAGAGTCCTCTATCATTATCGACGCCTTCAGCCTATATAATAATTTTCCCTTCACAGCCTAGGCGTAGGTCGACTTGTCGAATTTTCATGGATTATGTCATGAATTCTTTCAGAAGAATTCGGTCCAATTGATCTTAGGACGATCATGAATGGCCATCATCAATCCGAACCTTCGGCCTCGACACTTGATCAAAGGATCCGCCCGACTCGTCAGCAACTGAGTCACTATATAGGCCAACGCTCTATATTGAGGAAGCATGGCATTCTTCGTAAATGCCGCTCCGAACGTTGTCGGCTTCCTCGCGTAATTCTTCTAAGTATTCGCTCCATCGTCATCCTTATAGGCCACGCATCAATCCTCACTAGGAAGATAGAAGCTTCTCCTAAGAGCTTCTTTGATCGACATCGCCTTTATCTCGTAAACTGAACGGGAGGGGTCGCCAACCGAATGGACGACGTATTCGCATCGGATATCACCCTCTACCGATTCTCGAGTTCGTGTAAATCTCAAGCACCGGGCGCGGTAGGGAAGTATGATGGCTTCCTTGACGTAAAACCTCTCGCCGCCTTCCGAGAGCGTCGAAGATCTCCTCCATGTATTCAAGCTCACAAAGGCCAAACTCCATCATGGGCTCGCACTGCACGCGATCCTTCTGGGGATTTCTTGCATGTCCTTCGAACGATAACCTCTCTTCCCCGCTATATTCGAATCCGCAAGGACAAGAAATCGCATCAAACGAAAAATATTGAAATTATCATATACGATACCGAATGATCATGAAAAAGTTTACCAAAGAATTTCTCGAGAGTTTTGAAAATGAGTTTGCAGGAGGCAAGGCTTTTTTCATAAAACTAGGGTTCGAAAAATGCGTAGTAAAAATGGCGGTTTCGACTTTGAACGTGTTTATATATATGTTAAAGAAGATGAACAAGCTTAATAATCCACGTTTAGTTTGAAATAGTTTTTTCGATGGACGGCTAGGATTTAATGTTATAAAATAGGTAATGATCATTTTTAGCCGCCTAAGTCAAAATACAAGCTTGTAAATAGCCAAAGAAGTAAATTGATACGACATGTATTAAATGTGCCGCAGAGTTCAAAGATACTTTACATAGAATGTCGTGTATTTCATGTAAACCGTTATATTAAATGACATTTCATAAGGCATTGAATACGAAGCTGACTCTGAGTCATAAATGCACATAATATTTCATTGGCTACTGAGTAGAGATACGCAAACCTGTCAGCTGAATATCGTAGTCAGCTGATACCTCGTGTAGATTGTTGCTGAGTCTCTACATACTGAATTTACTCAGTACTGCGAGTGAACATTCCCCTTGCCGAATGCTCCTCTCTCGAGTCCACTTACCGACCGGAGTCAAGTAGGGTCCAAATGCACCTAGCTCTACCGAAAGTTCTCTCGAATTTGGCTTCGCCTAGAGGCTTGGTCAATTTATCCGCTTTTTTGGTGGTCGGGGTAAGATGGATCTTTTCCATCCTGATATCGTTCTTTTCGACATGGTCACGAATGAAGTGGTGTCTGATGTCCACGTGCTTGCATCTTGTATGAAGTACATGATTCTGAGTTATTGCAATTGCACTAGTGCTATCGCAGAAGATCGGCACTTCATTCTGAATAACATCATAGTCGCGTAGCTGCTGTCTCAGCTAAAGGATTTGGGCGCAAAGAACTTCCTGCAGCCCATATATTCACTTCGTAGTTGACGCCGCTAGTGAATGTTGTTTCTTTGAAAACCATGAAATCATCTTACTGCCAAAGAACTAACACGTTCCAGAAGTTGACTTTCGGTCAATTCTACATCCTGCATAGTCAGCATCGTAATAACCAGCTTAGTTCAATATTATCATCTGATACCATAAACCCATGTCGTGTTCCTCCGAGATAGTGAAGAATCTTCTTTGCCGAGTCCATGTGACTCGCTTAGGATACACCCGAAATCGAGCGCGCATAATTCCACAAAGATAAGTTATGTCAGTCGAGTAGTCGTTAGGATATAATAATGAACCAATAATAGCACGAAATTCAGCATGGTCTACCGATACTCCCTCTTTATCAAGATCGATTTTCATGTTCGTGTTCATCGAAATCTTGATTGGTTTGCCGGATGTGCAACCGAACTTCTTGATGAGGTCTCGAGTGTATCTGCCTTGATTGATGAACGTTCCCTTTTCAGATTGTTTGACTTAAAAACCGAGGAAATAGTTCATTTCTCCCATCATTGACATCTCGAACTTGTCCTTCATCATTTTCTCAAACTGCTGACACATGATACCATTCTTCAATCCGAAGATTATGTCATCTACGTAGATCTACACAAGTAAAATGTCGTCTTCCAATTGAATGCTGAATAAAGTGCGGTCTATTGTGCCTTTCTGAAAACCTTTCTGAAGAATAAACTCACACAGGGTATCGTACCAAGCCCTGGGTGCTTGTTTTAACCCATACAGAGCCTTTTTGAGTATGTAGACCTGATGTCCCTGTTGAAAGCCGGGAGGTTGTTCTACATAGACTTCTTCTTTCAGCACGCCATTCAAGAACGCAGACTTCACATCCATTTGATAAACTCTGAATCTCTGATGTGTTGCGTAGGCTAGGAATAGTCTGATTGCCTCCAATCTTGCAACTGGAGCGAACATTTCGTCGAAATCTATTCCTTCACTTGACAAGCAGCCTTTTGCCACAAGTCTTGCTTTTGTTCCTTACTATAACGTTGTTTTCATCTCGCTTGTTCTTGAAGACCCATTTGGTTCCAATCACATGTTGATGTTAGGGTCTGTCAACAAGCTCCCATACTTTGTTTCTTGTGAACTGATTCAGCTCCTCCTACATAGCTATGATCCAATCAGCGTCTTTAAGTACATCCTCAACTGACTGAGGTTCTTCAGTAGACAAGAAGCAGGAATATAGAGCACTTTCTCCCTGGCAGAATCTGGATCTTGTCTTTACGCTTGCTGAAGGATCTCCAATAATTAAATCAGAAGTGTGAGCGTCTAGCCACAATCTACGATGTTTCAACTCTTCATCCGAGATTTTTTCAAAACGTATAGTAGGTGAGTTAGGCATTTCAATTGTACTATTCCCGAGATCGAAGCAATTCAGCTATTTAGAGTCGGGTCTACCGAGTCACTGTGTTCAGTGGGCATTTAGCTCAAGAACTTCATTTGTTCCCCCTAAATTATTATCCTCGCAGAGGTCTCGCTACCACTGGGGTTTCTTCATCGACCCGAGTTACCTAGGATCGACTCGTTCAAGAGAGTCAATTTGTTCAGCTACTTCTGCTGCTGGCTGAGATTCAGTTGACTTATCTTCAATTTCTTCATCTGAATCATCATCCCAACACAGCTGGATCTTTTCAACTTTATCTTTCAAGCTCAGATCATGTAGCTGCTTACTGATGTCCTCAGATTCAGGTTTAGAGTTCCTGCTCCTATCCTCAGTAGCAAACTCATTAAAAAGAACATGAGGGCTTTCCTCCACGCAAAGGGTCCGATAGTTAAAGAGTTTGAAGGCTTTGCTGACCCGGGAGTATCCTAAGAAGACTCCCTGGTCTGACTTGCTATTAAAAGTCTTCAACTGATCCTTCCCATTATTGTGGATAAAGTACGAACACCCAAAAATATGGAAATAAGATAAAGAAGGCTTCCTACCGTTCCATAATTCATATGGTGTCTTCTTATGCTGCTTTGTCAGTAGAGATCTGTTATGAGTATAACATGCAGCCGTCGTAGCTTCTACCCGTAATTTGGTTGGGTCTCTGAAGTCCGCGAAAGGTGGTCCTTGCTGCTTCTTTGAGTGTTATGCTCTTCCTTTCAGCAACCCCATTTTGTTGAGGCGTGCGCACTGCAGACGTCTCATGCTCTATGCCTTCTGCTTTGCAAAACTCCTCCACCATAGAATTCAAGAACTCGCCTCCGTCTCCGAACGTATCTTGGATGATCTTGGTGTTCTTCTCGACACCGAGCTTTTTCGTAAGCGTTGGTAACTCGTTTTTGACGTCGACTTGTTGGGCAATAAATATGACCCATGTGTAGCGAGTAGTCATCAATGACCACTAAAGCATACTTTTTGCCTCCGATCGTCACAGAGAGACCGGGCCGAATAAATCCATATGTTGCGCTGGAAGGATTCCATCAATGGAATGAGACGGAACAGAGAATATTGATTCCTTGTTTTCTTTCCCTCCAGACATGCATCACACTGAGTGTCTTTGCTGAATACTTCATTCGACAATCCTCTTGAGTGTTTCTAGCTAGCTTGTTGAGCGTCTTGAAATTGAGATGGTTGAGTCTTCTGTGCCAGAGCCACCTTATTTTGTTGTCGTTCTTCGCCAAGAAACAAGCTTCGTGTTCACCGAGTTCCAAGTACCACATAGATATTCTTTTTGTGCGAACCTGACAACACTATTTTCCCTGTAGATTTATCAATGACATCACAGAAACCAGCGTAAAAAATCAATTTATTCGAGTTATCACAAAATTGAATAACAGAGAGAAGATTATGCTGAAGTCCTTCAACATATGATACTCTTGGAACTGTTGCGGTTCCAATGCTGAGTGTTCCATATCCTCTGGTATAGCCCTTTGCGTTTTCTCCAAACTTGATTCGGGGTCCTTCTTCAGTAGTATATTTCTTCAGTAGGTCCTTTTGGTATGTCATATGTCTTGGGCATCCGCTGTTGTGCACCTGCAAAACAAAATTACATTTAGGTACCCTTTATTTTTGATTTTGGGTCCTTAGATTTTAGTTTTGAAACCTGCATCTGTCTTACGACCCCGGTGGTCTCGCACGCTTTCTTCCCACTTTGATCAACATATTTGACCACCGGACCGGTCGATGCCGACTTCTCGAGGCTTTACAGTTCGGGGAGTCCCGATCTTCCGAGTAGGCGGACCGCCGACCTTTGCCTTCCGTACGGCTTTCTTTTTCTTCTTCCGACTCTTAGGTCCTCTTCTGACTATAGGATCATAGTAATTTGACCCATACTGAGCTGGATGTGTCAGCTGCGGAGGTCCATTCTGATCAGCACACTTAGCTTTACTGGTTCCCCCTTGACTGAACTGGGGTGATTTGGTGCCGATCTTCTTGTTAGAATGCCGATAGCCGGGATGAGGTGCCTTCATCTTTTGTTTGTTCTTGGCTGGGGGTTCGTAATCTCGTTGATGGTCTCCCCTTGAACAAACCTATCGCCCAGCGCCTTTTTGAGCGCACGGGGCGATGAGGAGGCTCCATGGCTGAATCAAGTCCCTCCTTGCAATGCTTAGGCTTGTTGCTTGCTAGCATCGCCTCAAGCTTCTTTTCGCCGCCTATGTACCGCTCTATCATCGTGTTCCTCCGCACATCATCGCTCTTCTTCGCCAGCTCATGCTCGACCAAGTCCTCGACAACTCTTGCTTCGCAGACTCGGCCCGCATCTTCTCGAAGTCAAGTCATTGGTCGCATCGAGATCTCGATCTTCTTGATGCCGAGACTTGGCCATCGGAGAGTTTATCTCCTCCCCCGAGTCTCAACACAAGTCCTTCCCGACTCGCAGCAACCCGACTCTCCCCGAGAAAGTCTCGATTCTCCACTTTCGTGGTATCCAACTCCCCGAAGAGTCTTACCGAGCCGCACACATCCGAATCCGCTCGCCGAGTAGTTCTTCGTATGCGATCGCGACGTCCGCATTCTCATCTCGCACCCGAAATGGTGTCGTGTGTGCAAAGGTGAAGAGGGAGTTAAATGGAGCGTGAGAGTTTACCTCATCCTCTTCTCCTGCCATGAGACACTTTTCAGCATCTTCTTCAAGCTCTACGGCCATGAATGCCGCTTCATCGTCTGATGAATCCATGAAGGAATCGACTTCATAAGTCGTCTGAGAGTTCACCGATAATATATGCTAGTCATTTCTTGATGAACTTCTCCCTTCGAGCTTTGCGTGCTACTCTTTCAGCAGTGCTGAGCTCAGGACAATCATACTGATAGTATACTGGCTTCTTGCAGTTATAGCAGGTAGTGACTCTTTCTTCTTTTCTCTCGCTGTCTTTCGACTGAGCTGAGTCCTCTTGTTTCCTGCATTCAGAATTATGCGAGTCAGGAGTGCGCTTCGGTGTATACTCAGACTTACCCTTGGAGTCTCTGACGACTCTTGAGAGTTTTCTGCGCCTCTCCTTCTCTTTCTGATACTTTACGGCAAGCAGCGCGTACTTCTTAGCCAGGTTTCCTTCTTGTAGATCACTAAGTGAAGGTTCAGCCTTTCTAGATGCCGGAGTTGCTGTGCTGACTGATGCTTTAAAAGTATGGTCGATTTGGGTGTCAGCTTCAGCTCACTACTTTCTGTGAGGTAGGCCAAACTCGAACTCCTCAACTTTAAGTTCTGAAAAGATATGGTCAGGAGTAACAATATCTAAATCAGAATGTCGCAATAAAGTAGCAAAGGGAGTCCAGTGACTGTCTGGTAGTGCCCTCAAAAATTTGAGATTCATCTCTCGGTTGGAGAACGTATTTCCCAGCCCGTTGATAGAGTTCATCAGATCCGTGAATCTGACGTTTAGATCTTCAATGGAGTCACCGGCATGAGAGACAGCCTCTCCAACTTCGGGTTCCGGCGCCACTTGTTCGCTTTGATCTTCCGAGTCCCCCGACTCAAGCAGCGTTAGAGCATCCGTGAGTTCTTTCGCGGACTTGCGCCGTGAACTCTCCCTAGATAAGAATCGCTCGAGTGGTCAGTATGGTATATCTGGCGACACGGTCTAAGTTGTGAAGCTTCTTCTCCTCAGGGGTGAAGAGACTTCTATCTTTAGGTATCTTCTTCCCGGTCACCATTCCTCCTCCTTGTGCTGGGTCCTGAGCTACGACGCTATCAACCATTGGAACGATAGGTCCGTCCTCTAGTACCTCTGTCATGCTGTCGTGGAAGGAAGTCAGATAAGCCTCCATTCTGACTCGCCATACCCCGTTGTTCTCTACTGAGAACATGGGTACCATCCTGATTCATGACATATCAGACATAGTAAGTAATAATATGAATGAAGAATGATATGCAGTGAAAACGTTTTCCGGATCCGATCAAGTAGATCAGTTTAAGAATAACAAGAGACTTAGAGAACTTCTGCTCTGATACCAATTGTTGGTCCCGAGAATAAACGTTCAGGTGTAGAGGGGGGGTGGGAGGGAGAATATACCTAAAAACCGATTTCTCAACTTTAAACGCGAACAGTCCTTTTCAAGAGAATGTTGTACTGAACAAGTTTAGTAGACCAAATAAGCTTCTCTGGATCGTGTGGCAGAGTGGCTGACTTTACTGAGGTCTGCTAGCTTACTAGAGTCAGAATTCAGTACCGTTCAGATAAAGTTCAGTAGTGCGGATATGTGTAGGCCCAAATTCAGTTGAGTATAGAAAACGTTTTTAATGAACTGTTTCAGTATGTTAGTGCAATTGATTAAGCTTATTGAAACTCGGCTTGAAAGATTTGAGAAATGTTTTCGATGAACAATAATCAACGCAATGCGGCTTAAAATAGAAAAACGAACACGAACAATACGCATACGCTTTTTAAAGTGGTTCGTATCCAACAATCCTACGTCCACTGTCCCGAATGATCAAGAGGTTATGTATTATAATGAGATAGTCTCAGTTGGTTTGTACGCTGGACAAACATTGGTCTTGAGATTTATACTGAGCAAGTCTCAGTTTACAGGGTATCAAACTAAGTGTTTGAAAAACTCTCCAACTATGAAGGAGTCCTTTACAAATAAGGATCAGTTCATATATGAACTCCTTCGTCTAAGCTATGGATATGATCAGCTGAGCTTAGGTTAGAGGGATAGGGAACGCAAAAGTGGCTTCTGGAGCGACGAACGGTTAAGTAAAGACTTAGGTTCGTGTTCGCCGCTTGGATACTAGAGGCTTTATAATTCGATTCAGCCTTGGTTCCTTATGAGCGAGTATGTCGTCTTTCCCCCGAGATTACTCTTCGAACTTCTTGCGGAAGACTTTGAACGCTTTGAGTTGCTCGTACATGCTCGTGTGTTCTCTTCTGTGTCGTAGATAGGTTTTTTTTTAGCTTCAATCTGAATTGTATCCCTCTATTTATAGAGTAGAGGCAAGGATAGATCCGTTGGAGACAACGATCCTTGTGCCTCTCTCTTTTGGGTAGCTAACGGCTCTTTCAAAGTATGGTTGCAAGGTGTCCTTTCCCTCCATTTATGGAAGGTTGTTGACTTGCTTTAATCGTAATACGGATAGCCGGGGTGCTTGTCATTGGGTCGAGGTTCGTAGAAGTAGGTGAGACAAAGCACGTACTTCAAGGAGATCCGAAGCCGACTTCTTTCTTCCTCGTATTGACTCCCGCCCGATTTAGACTTAGTGAGTTCCTCGGCGCTTCAAGACCGTCCGCCGTTGCTAAGTCTAACCTTTATTCGCAGAGCATGCTCCCGCCGAGTCGGCTCTACCGAAGATCAACTCCGAGTTCAATGAACTACTCCCGCCGGAGTTCGGGCCCACTAACTCCTTTCAATATACTGCGCCCGCCGAGTCCAAGATTACCGAAGTCTTTTCATTATACTGCTCCTGCTGAGTCCAGTATCACTGAGTCTTCTTCTTCTGGTACAAAGGCTGGTAATCTACTGAGCGCCTGAACTAAGTGAAGAGTGTCTACTGAGTCTGAAACCTCAGAGATAAAACAGAACACATTACAACTGAATGGTTCATCAGTCAAAGTAGGGTTTTGGGATCTTCAAATCTTCAAAGAAATATTCGTGAGCACTGGGCTACTAAGTTATGTCTCAACTGATTGTGAGAAGACTGAATCATCTCCCAACACTATTACTAAGTTTGCTTGCTGAATAGTTCAGCTCCCCAAATAAGCTTTTAGATCGTGTGGGCAAGGTGGTTCAGGATACAAAATAATATTTACTGACTCAGTCACTCCACAAGCGACTCAGTACAAGAACTCTTTATTATGGACCTTTCATCTCTAATCATTTTGCTTCAAGAATTTCGTGATAGCGGCTGTGAGTTCTGGATCATACTCATCAACCATATCTCAAATAGTCTATCAGCATCAACATCTTCCTATACCAACAATGGTATCTCTTAACGAACTTACCTTTGATTATCTCCCATCTGCTATTCAAAACCCATGGGATCCATTTGTCAATACAAAAGTATATATTTAGATAATCCTTCTTTCCCCTTCTCCTATAAAACTTTGATGTAGTGGGGATCTCTCTGCTCTTTACAATCACTCTCTCTTTAGCTTCCTTATGAGTCCTCGCGACTTCAGCGTCAATTTTATTTTGAATCATTTTTCTCTTAGCTTCAGAGATTTGTCTCGCCCAGCTCCGAAGTCCAAGCCTCTCTCGCAGGCATTCTAGAGTTCATATTCAGTAGGTTCAACTATAGGATTCTAAACATGTTCAGTCTGATCAATCTGCTTTTGAACTTCTTGAGATTGATCTACCGATGTCTAGGTCGTCAAACGAGCTTTCTTCTGCTTAAGAACTATAGCTCTCAGTATTGCTTTCTTCTTAGTTGGTTTTTTCTTCTTTTTAGTTTGCTCCTCTTTCTCTTACACTGCAAACTCTGACTGAAGCCTCTCACCCATTAACTTATCATGAGTGATTTGAGCTTCTTTTCTTGGAAACTCTTTTGTTGTGAAGGAGGAGGAGTGGAACCAACAGTAGCCTTCTTCTTACCTTTCTCATCAAGTTGAGGATGAGGTTAAATGTCGCCTTTGGTTCCCGATTCTTCAACAAACTTAGTAATCTCCCTCTATTGCTTGAGAAGTGTCGGCATCATCAGTCTTAGCTTCTTTGGATCCTTCCCGCTTGGATCATGCGGGCTCTTTCTACTCATCCTTTTGTTTCTCTCATTTCTCTTCCCCCTTTTTCATGCGGGCACATCAGATCGTTAAGCGAGAGAGGAACTTTTCCATGCAGTCTGATAGGTTCTGAAATTTAGCTTTGACCATATCAAAGTTGGCTTCTATATCATAGACGCCTAGTGAGAACACGTTATATTCTTCCTCATGATCTTGGCTCATAGCTCTACGTACTGCTGATGTATCATCCTTGTGCTTCTAGAGCGATTCTGACTGTAGCTTCGCCGAGTCTGAGTTGACTATGTCAAAAGTTGTGTTCTAAGAAATCATAATCTGAGTACTCTTCTCTATAGTGGAAGTATTAAGCTCCTGAGATGATTTTAGTAGGGTTGCAGCTGCTTCTGAAAGTAGCTTTGAGAAAGACTTGGCCTGAGCGTCTAGAATCTTCCATACCTGTTCTATAAGCACATTGCTCTAGGACTTTACAATTGCATCACCAAGTGTACAAACATCAATTAGAGGAGCAGATGAGATCTTCTTTACTTTAGCACTTAGATCTTCGATCTTCTGGTTCCTAGCCTAAGTATACTTCGACCATTTAACGTGAATATCCTTGGACATATTTCGATTCTTGTGACCTTGCTAAACTATAACCTTGTTCAGTGATTACGATCGAGGTCCTTCACAGGCTTTATAGAGTAGGGAGGTCGAAGCGCTCGACGTACTTAGTAGTTGTTTTGGCACTTGACATGACAACACGGCTAGAAGGTTAGGGTTGATCATCGCCATCATCACCATCATTGCCATTTTTAGAACCCTTTGAATGATCTTGCATCCTTGGGGGTGAAGGAGGTTGTTAATGTTCAGCTTCCTTATCAACCTCCTAAGTCCGAATAGGTAGTGGCCGAGCCAGGCTTCTTACTAAGCGTATAAAGCACCACGACTCTTGGATCATCGATCAAGCAATATCGAAGAATCTCCATACCCAATCTACATGCTCGCACGATCTCCTGACTAAAGTCAAATACTTCTAATTGAGCTCTGCACCCGCTCATCTAAATCACTAACAAAATTCATTATGTTTTGTTATTGAGATGAACACCTTCTTCAGTTCTTTCTCCATTTGGCATCTTGCCAATGTAAATTCAGTAGATGGAAGATCTGTCTAAGGATCTTCTTCAAAACTCACTTGCCTCATTTTCTTGTGAATGGTTACGTCTCCCTTCTGTGAGTTAGAATCTAACTCCTCAATTTGAATATCGTGATAATGACACTTCTGAACTTCCCTAAAATAATCGAATTCCACACTGACTTCTGTCTCCTCGGCGTCGTCTATATGAAGGGTGAAAAAGAATTCTGCAACTTGAAACGGTAGGCGATAAAACATCTAGAGAGAAACTTCCTCAATCTGAAGGCATGAAGAGCTTCACAGATCGGCTCCGTGTATTCATACTCGGAATTGTAGAATTCCATCACCGAAGGTGTGTATACATCAATATCTAAACTGCTCGCAATTGCTAACAAAGAATTTGCATGAAGTAGTGTTAGCACTTGAGAATATAGTAAGTTAGTTCAGATAGTGAGATTTTTACCGTAGATCAAGTTCTAAAATAGTAATGGATGTCTATCCAATAAAGAATGCAGAGAAGTTGAGAAATGATAATGGCAGTGTTGGGAGATGATTCCGCAATAGATTGTTTAGAAGATTTGGTTGATCCCATAACCTTAATTTACGCATGGTCCAGGCTCAGAAGTTCTGTCTGCCGTACCCTCAATAGACCATCCGCATCAGTACCATGGAGTGAAGACTCAGTAGTGTTGGACTCAGCAGGAGCAGCATACTGAGAGGTGTTCAGATTCAGTAGTGTTAGACTCAGCAGGAGCAACATACTGAAAGAGTCGGGAGAACTAGACTTAGTAGGAGCAAGCTTCACAAAACTCAAAGACGACCATCGAGAGAGTTGGACTCAAAGCAGAGTATACTACTAAACCCCCGGTCAGACTCACAACGGCCTGACAGTCTCCTTAATTGTAAGAAGTTTTCAATGTTAAATCAGTAGAGTTGTCCGAGGTTGTACGCATCAGAGAAGTTAGCTTCAGTATCTGGCTTGAAGTTTGAATGTCTCAACAACTTTCTACACCTTGACCAATGACAAGCAGCCAGCTGTCAAAGTTCTGGTAAAAAGCTGCAAGTCAACTACTTTCCTGAAAAAGAAGGTAGACTTTGCACGATTTCTAAAAGAGCCGTTTGCTACCCAAAGAGAGTGACACGTGGACATTTCGTCTCCAACGGATCTATCCATAGCTTGTCTCTATAAATAGAGGGAAAATCAAATCGAAGAATACAACAAAGGAAATACGTGCATCGAAAGAACAGAACATAAGCTTTTTTCAAGAACTTCAGAGAAATACTCAACGCGAAAGGCGACTACACTGCTCTAGGGAACCAAGCTTAATAGAATCAAAGCCTCTAGCATTCAAGTGATAGAATATGAATCCAGAGAGATTATTCCTCATTGTTGTTCACTCTAGAAGCCCCTTCTTGTTCCCTTTCCCTCTAACCTAAGCTCCACTGAAATATCCATAGCATAGAATCGAAGGAGTTCAAACACTTTTGGAGAACCTAAGCTCCTTCACTGTTGGAGAATCCTTCAAACACTTTTGTTTGAACCTTGTAAATTGAGACTTGCTCAGTATAATCTTCAAGACCGTGTTTGTCCAGGGCACAAACCGACTGAGACTAACTCAGTATAATAAAATAGCATCCTAATCTTTTCAGGACAGTGGACGTATGATTGTTGATATCCAAACCACTTTAAAATCGCTGTGTTCATTTACTGTTGCATTGATTTACTGTTCATAGTGAAAACCGTTTACAAAATCATACAACAGAGTTTCAGAAAAGCTTAATTGAATGCACTAATCTACTAAAACAGTTTTTATTAAAAACGTTTTCAACTCAACCGACCGGGCCTACACTATTCCGCACGCTACCGAACGGTACCGACTCCGACATCGCCGCCCAGCGTGCCCCGCATAGCAAGCCACTCGTCCACGCGATCTAGAAACGGACTTTGTCCGGTCTCATCGAATTTATTTAGTAGACAATCTCCGAAATCGGATTGTTCGCGTTCTAAGTTGAGAAAAGGTTTTTAGAGTTTATTCACCCCCCCTCCGCTCTACACCCGAACATTTACCCGGGGACCAACAATTGGTATCGTGAGCAGAGTTCTTTAAGACTCTTGTTATCTCGAAACTCGGTCTACTTGAACGGATCCTTAAAATGTTTTCACCGCATATCATTCTTCATTCATATTATTACGTAACATGTCCGATATGTCGTGAATCGTGATGGTACCCATGTTCTCGAGAGAACTACGGGCTATGGGCGAGTCGAATGGAAGCACATCGGACTTCCCTCCATGACAAGTTGATGCAGGTCTTGGAAGACGGACCTATCGTACCTATGGTCGATAGTGTTGCTTTCCAGAACCAAAGACAAGGAGGTGGAGTGGTAACCGGGAAGAAGGTGGCCAAAGACGAAGCCTTTTCACTCCAAAAGAGAAGAAGCTTCACAATCTTGATCCGGGTTTCCAAGAACGCCATACCGACCACCTTGAGCGACTCGGATCTCTGGAGAGTTCGGGACTCGCAAGTCACCGAAGAACTCGGGATGCTCTAGCCCGGAGCCTGGGGACTCGAAGATTAAAGATAACAAACTAGCGCCCGGAACTCAAGAAGCTGGAGAGATTGTCACTCATGCCAAGTGATACGATTGAAGATCTTAATGTTAGATTAATGGGTCTGATGAACATAATCAATGGGCTGGGAAAGACATTTTCCAACCGAGAGATGAATCTCAAGATTCTGAGAGCCCTGCCAGACGGACCTTAGACTCCTTTTGCTACATTTCTTAGACATTCTGATCTTAATATTTTTTCTCCTGATCATATATTTTCAGAATTAAAAGCTGAAGAGTTCGAGTTCGGTCTACCGCAGAGGAAGCAACGAGCTGAAGCTGACACTCAGATAGACCATGCTTTTAAAACATCAATCAGCACAACGGCTCCGACGTCAAGCAAAGCTGAGTCTTAAACAATGTGCGTTGCTTGCGTTGAAGTATCAGAAGAAGAAGGAGAGGCACAAGAAACTGTCAAGAGTCGCTAGAGGCTTAAAGGGTAAGTCTGACTTCTCACAAAGGCGCAATCCTGACAAACATAGTTCTGAATGCGAGAAATGAGAGGATTCCCGCATACCCAAGGACAAGAATGTAAAAGAAAGTAGAATCATCTCCTCGCTACAACCGCAAAAAGCCGTGACACTATCGCATGATTGTCCCGAGCTCACCACCGAAAGAGCCGCGAGGAAAGCTCGAAGGGAGAAGTTCAACCAGAACCGGCAAGCCTGCATAGTCGGTGAACTCTCAGACGACTCAAAAGAAGTCGACACCTTCATGGATTCATCAGATGATGAACCTGCCTTTATGGCCCAAGAGCTTGAAGAAGATATTGAAAAATGTCTAATGGCAGGAGAAGAGGATGAGGTAAACTCTCCAAAACAATATAACTCTTCTTCACACTGAACACAAGACACATTTTCAGGTGTAGACGAGAATCTAGAGGTCGCATACGAAAGATTATTGGACGAACAGATTCAGATAAGTCTGCAGCCCAGTAAGACTCTCCCGGAGTTGGACGCCCCGGAAAGCGTATAATCGTAGACTTTCTCAGGAGGGTCTGGTTGTTAATGAGTTGGAAGGACTTGTTATGAGACTCAGGGAGGAGATTAACTCTCTGATGGCCAAGTCTCAAGAACAAGAAGATCTCGATCTCAAGATCGACCAAAGACGTGACTCCGAAAGATACCGACTGAGCCCACCGATGCGTAGGTTCTCGTGACTTCAGACCGAGTATGAAACTCCCAAGAGGAGTGACGATGTCTGGAGAAACCTGATGATAGAGCGTTACATGGGAGCCGAGAAACAGCTTGAGGTGATGCTAGCCAAAAACAAGCCTAAACACTGTAAGGAGGGACTCGGATTCAGCCATGGAGCCTCCACATCTACCCCCACACGCCGTAGAATCGGCTAACCGATAGGTTTGTTCAAGGGGAGACGATCAACGCCGAATCCCTGAACCCCCTAGCAAAGAACAAACAGAAGATGAAAGCACCTCATTCTATCTATCAGAAATCTGACAAGAAGGTTAGCTCAAAACCACCCTAGCACAATCAAGGGGGAACCAGCAGAGTCAAATGGGCTAACCAGCATGGATCGCCACCGCCGACACATCCTCGCCGCATGGTTCATATTACTATGATCCTATTGTCGAAGGGGTTCCAAGAGTCGAAGAAGAAAAAGACCATTCGTAAAGCTAAGGTCGCATAGCCCACCACCATAGAAGATCGGGACTCTTGAACCGACAAAGCCTCGAAGTCAACTTCACCCAACCCTGCGGTGAAATATGTCGACAAAAGTGGAAAGAAAATGCCTCGAGACCACCGTGGTCGTAAGACGGATTTGGGGTTTCCAAAACTAACGCTTAAGGACCCAAAATCAAAATAAAGGGTACCCGAATATAATTCTCGTTTTGCGGTGTGTACAGGGACCCAAGGTACATGGACAAATGGATACTCAAGACACAATGACTTACCGCAGGAGCCCACCGAAGAATTATATTATAGAAGAAGGACCCGTAATCGAGTTTGGAGATAATGCAAAAGGCTATACCGCAGGCTACTGAACACTCCCGCATTGGAACCGCCACGCCTCCAAGAGTATTATATGTTGAAGGACTTCAACATAATCTTCTCTCTTTTAGTCAATTTTGTGATAACTCGAATAGACTGATTTTTTACACTTGTTTATGTGATGTCATTGATAAATCTACAGGGAAAATAGTGTTATCAGATTCGCGTAAAAAGAACATATACATTGCTGACTGTAATTCAGTAGAACCTGAAGC
Source organism: Lavandula angustifolia (assembly GCA_028984105.1). NCBI lineage: Eukaryota > Viridiplantae > Streptophyta > Magnoliopsida > Lamiales > Lamiaceae > Lavandula > Lavandula angustifolia. The sequence goes on along the minus strand of CM054812.1, from coordinate 14,385,131 downwards.
ATGCTTGCCGGCGAAGAATGACAATGTAACGGGGTGGCTCGGCACGTAAGACTCAGCCATCTCAACTTCAAAACGCTCAACAAGCTTGCTAGAAACGCCCTAGTGAGAGGACCGCCGAATGAAGTGTTCAAAGAAGGACAATCAAGGCGAAGCATGTCTTAAGGGAAAGCAAACAAAGAAACAAAATCCACAAGTTCCATCACCTTCCACGGATGGAATCCTTCACTCCCCGCACATGGACTTGTTCGGGTCCGGTCTCCCGTGACGATCGAGGCAAGAAGTATGCATTAGTAGTTATTGATGACTACTCGTGCTACACACGGGTCATATTTATTGCCGAAAACCGAAGGAATAGAGCATGATACGTCTGCTACACGCACGCCTCAACAAAATTGGATTGCTGAAAGGAAGAATAGAACACTCAAAGAAGCAGCAAGAACCCTGCTCGCAGACTCAAAACTACCATCTAAATTCTCGGGGCGTTGACCGATACCGCATGTTATACTCGAACAGATCACTACTGACAAATCAACATCAGAAGACACCAAATGAGCTATGGAACGGCAGGAAGCCTCTCTTATCTCATTTCCATATTTTTGGGTGTTCGTGCTTTATCCACAATAACGAAAAGCATCAGTTAAAGACTTTTGATAGCAAGTCGACCAGGAGTCTTCGTAGGATACTCCTAGGTCGAAAAAAGCCTTTAGTAGTTTTTAACTACCTTTTGGAGACCCTTTGCATGGAGGAAAGCCCACATGTTGTCTTTAATGAGTTTGATACTGAGAACAGGAGCAGAAACTCAAATTCAGAATCTGAGGACATCAGTAAACAACTTTAGGATCTAAGCTTAAAGGATAATGTTGAAAAGATCTAGCTTTGTTGGGATGATGATTTAGAAGAGGCTAATGAAGTCAAGACTACTGAATCTAAGCCAACAGAGAATGCAGCTGAACAGATTGATTCTACTGAATAAAATCAATCCCAAGTAACTCAAGTCGATGAAGAAACCCAAGTGGTAACTAAGACCTCTACTGAGAATAACAACTCAGGGGGAACAAATGACGTTCTTGAGCTAAATGACCTTGAACCTGGTGACTCAGTAGACCCAACTCTTTTCACTGAATTGCTTCAATTTAAGAATAGTACAACTAAAATGCCTAACTCACCTACTATCTATGTTGAACAAATTTCAGATGAAGAGATAAGACATCGTCAATCGTGGCTGGATACTCACTCTTCAAACCTTTTCATTGGAGATCCTTCAGCAAGTATAAAGACAAGATCCAGATTCTTTCAGGGAGAAAGTGCTCTATATTATTGTTTCTTGTCTACTGAAGAACCTCAGTAAGTTGAGGACGCGCTTAAAGATGCTGACTGAACGACGTATGGGAACTTGTTGACAGACCCCGGCATCAACCTGTGATCGGAACTAAATGGGTCTTCAGCAACAAGCGAGACAAAAACAACGTCATAGTAAGGAACAATGCTAGACTCGTGGCAAAAGGCTACTGTCAAGCCAAAGGGATAGATTTCGATGAAATGTTCGCTCCAGTTGCAAGATTGGAGGCAATCAGACTATTCCTTGCCTACGCAACACATCAATGCTTCAGAGTATATCAGATGGATGTGAAGTCAGCGTTCCTGAATGGTGTACTGAAAGAAGAAGTCTATGTAGAACAGCCTCCTTGCTTTCAGTAGGGACATAATGTGTATAGACTCAGAAAGGCTTTGTACGGGTTAAAACAAGCACACGGGGCTTCGTACGATACCCTGTCTGAGTTTCTTCTTCAGAAAGGTTTCCATAAAGGCATAGTGGATCGCACTCTATTCAACATTCGTCTACGTAGATGACATTATATTCGGCTCGAAGAATGTCATTATGTGTCAGCAGTTCGAGAAAATGATGAAGGGCAAATTCGAGATGTCAATGATGGGAGAGATGAATTACTTCCTTGGATTTCAAGTTAAACAATCAGAGAAGGGAACGTTCATCAATCAAGGCAATTACACTCAAGACATCGTCAAGAAATTTAGTTGCACATCCGGCAAACCAATCAAGATCCCGATGAACACGAACATGAAAATTGATCTTGACAAAGAGGGAGTATCAGTAGACCATACTGAATTTCGCGCAATTAGTGGTTCTCTATTATATCTAACTGCTACTAGACCTGACACAACTTATGTTTTAGGTGTCTGCGCTCGATTTCAGGCGAATCCTAAGCAGAGCCATATGGACTCAAAAAAGAAGATTCTCCGCTATCTCAGAGGAACACCTAACATGGGTTTATGGTATCCAGCAGATGATAATATTGAACTAAATGGTTATTCAAATGCTGACTTTGCAGGTTGCATGATTGACCGAAAATCAACTTCAAGAACTTGCCAGTTCCTCTGGAATAAGCTCATCTCATGGTTCTCAAAGAAACAACACTCAGTAGCCACATCAACTACTGAAGCTGAATACATGGCTGCCGGAAGTTGCTGCGCCCAAATCCTTTAGGCCGAGACAAAGAGCCTACGCGACTATGCCGTCATTCGTAATGAAGTGCTAATCTTTTGCGATAGCTCCAAATCCCATTGCAATCACTGTAACCCTTTTCTCCATACTCGATGCAAGCACGTGGACATTAGACATCACTTCATTCATGACCATGTCGAAAAGAATGATATCAGGATGGAAAAGACCCATACTGACCATCAAAGGGACGATATACTACCAAGCCTCTAGCTGAAGTAGATTCGGAGAACTTTCAGTAGAGCTAGGTCTGTTGGACCCTACTGACTCAAATCAGTAAGAGGATTCAGGAGAGAAGCATTCAACAAGGGGGAATGCCTACTCTCGCATCGAACTCATTCAAGATACGTGAGATTCGTAAACCAACTACGGGAGGTATCAACTCGACTACAATGTTCACCGACAGTTTGCGTATCTCTTTCGGTAGTCAACCTAGTAATTAATGTTGTTATGATATTGATTCAAAGATCATATTCAATGCCTTAGAGAATGTCATTTATTATAAACAGTTTCATTAAATGCACGACATTCTATGCTATGTTTGCTGAACTCTGCTTTGCATTAAAAGCATGTCATATCAACTTACTCCTATAGCCTAAATACTACTAGAATTAACTTAGGCGGCTAGTTTACTAATTGCTTTATATAATATCGAATCTAGACCATCCATCGTTTATAGCGGGATTAAAGCTGAACCGTCGATCTAAAATCTTTTCATCTTCAAGATCATATATAACGATGTATATTTCTGAAACCGCCATTTTCGCTCTGCTAAAACCCTAAAATCTCTGAATCAAACCTATATTTTCTACTTTTCCTTCTGCATTAGCATACCTTCGTACATTATCACGGTAACTTTCACGTTTATTAGTATTTATGCTAATTTACTATATTCTCTAAGTACTAATACGTAACTCGCAGCATTAAGTCATGTCAAAACCCAAAGAACGCTATCGTGGATCGTCCCGGTGAACATGATCGAGATCCTTGAGAAGGATCGTGTCTGGTGTGAGTCGGTCATGGAGTTTGATTCCCGCGGCCCGGATATTTTGGACGAGGTCTTTGATGCTCTCAAAGCATCATGACTTGAGAGTTTTCTATCAAGGAAGCCAGAGTAGTTCCTTCCGCGGGCAGATTTCGAACTCTACCTCAACTCCGAGGAGGTAGAAGGGGATATTATCGGCGCCTTCACAATTCATCATGTCGCCGACCCTCAAAAGCCAATGCCGAAGTCGAGAGATGTTTGCGAGGCAAGGTCTTCGCCGTAGTTTCCGGATGCCGGATGCTGGAATCAAGTATTGCTGGTTACAAAGATGATCTCTTGGACAAATACTTAAAGATTTTCTCAGAGAGCCGACGTCATTCGTAGCTACATTTTCTAAAAACCGCATGCTCCCGCAGATCGAGCCTTAAGCATACGTTGTTATGCGGATTCTCGAACCAAGCTGTGTGGTATCATTCGATCGTGTGTCCGCACCAAAACACCAAATGATGATGGCTATCTATGATAGGGCCAAGATCAATTCGAAAGAGTTCTTCTTGAAGGAGTTTCTGCATAAGCGCTCAAATTTTGATAGATCTACTTGGCGTCCGAGTGCCTCAGGCAAACTCTTATACGGGATGAAGTTGTCTATAATAATTGAAGATCTATACAGAGATGACAATGTAACCTATGTTGATAAAGGTTACTTCAACCCGAAGAAGATCCGATTCCACAGCAAGGTTGCTGCGCTTCAGCAGATAGGCGCAGGCGCTGCTGAGGAAGGGAAAGGGAAGAGAAAGGCTTCCACTCCCAGCAAGAAGGGCGCTACCCCTCAGAAGAAGCATAAGAAAACTTCTGAGAAGGCCGTGGTAGTAGCCCCATTCAGACTGTGGGATGACTCATAATCCTCTGAGAAGACAAGCCTCGTGAGGGAAAGGTCATGGCTCGAGCGCACACCTCACCGAGAAAGCGGCCTCAGCAGTAACATGGGACCGCACTCGGGTTACAACTCCTACATCTCGGCCCCCCACCGGATGTATCTCCACTCAGTAGTCTTCCATCTGTTGAGAAGACTATGTCTCCTATAGATGTGGATGACATGGAGACCAGCACTGAAGTTGAGACAATCGGGTACGAGGTTGACGCTCTTCAAGACAGAGCAACCCGAGAAGTCTCTGAGGCCATCCCTGAAATCACAAGTCACTCTGACTTGGTAACTATTACATACCAGGACAGACTTCAGATGCTTTTCAGATTCCAGGACTGGATCACCCTCGATTGACTTATCCGATTCAAATCCTGCGATATTCTAAAATCCGAGGAGCTAGAGATCCGTCACCTATGATCACTCAAAGACTTAAGGGCAGCTATGCTTGCACTACTTGAAGACATGATCCCCTCAGCAGCCGCGCCTTCAAAGAGATCTGATCTGGATGATCAGGACCTACTTAGTAATGCAGGCCCTGAGAAGCCTGCTGAGAGTACTCAAGAGGAGGATGGAGCTCAACCCTCAGCTGATCTACTTATCGCCTCTCCCTCGTGGTTCGGCGGCAAACTGAACCTCTCATGTATCGACCGGCCGCCTATTGCTCGCGCCGCTTATGAGGTCGCGCCTAGTGCCAAGAGCCGAAAGTCTCGATCGCAGCCAAAGCTCTTAAGAGTCAAGGGACACGTAACCGCCTCCTAGCGAAGAATGTCCACATGAGTTGGAAGAAGGCTACGACAACTCGCAGCGAGGGAGATCGTGGCACCGAAGACCTCAATTCCGTAACACATCTCGCTCCTCGATTTTTCAAAGCAATTCTCAACAACGCACTTACCGCACAAAGAGCTGAGTTCGAGAATCGCTAGCATCACCGATACCGCCCCGTACATCTCTTCTGGAAACTTTCAAGGTAGCTCAATCAGAACACTTATACAGACTCTTCACTCTTACTCAGGCTCACGAGCTCAGGATTGCTTCTATTCAGAAAGCCTGTGAGGAGAAGTTTGATGCGAAGCTAAAGACCATTCAGGACTTGGTCGATAACTTTCACCGCAAATACGGTGAAGACCTAATCATTGAGAGGAACGACCTATACATAAATTTCAAAAGTATGCAAAAATCCTTGGATAGGCTGGCAACTACCTACTCAGCCCTGAACACCAAGGTTGTCTCGATTCCAACCCCCGGCGTATTAGATGATGCCAAAAAGGGGGAAAGGATAGTGAAAAGGAAAAAGTCAGTGACAGGGACTCAAAGAAAATCTGCCCCCACTGACCTCTCTTCTGCAAGGGAAGAGACTGAGAAGGGTAAGCCCCATGGTGTCTCCAGCGCAGGTGATGTAGGCGCTGAGACTGGCCCAAGTGGCTCAGGACCCAAGGAAACAACAACAATAATTCTGCTGAACATATCAAAGAAGTTGCTGAGTTCCATGAGGAGGACTCACAAGATGAGAAAGAGCCTCCTCCGCTCCACCGCATCGGGTAAGGGGAAGAAGCCATTGAAGGTCCCCACCACACCGAAAAAGGCCACAAATGATACATAAGCCCAGGTGAGCAAGCTCGGATTAAAGTCGATGAGAAATCGGCAAGGGAGCCGGGCCGAGGCTAAAGTAGCAAACAAGCCTAAAAGGCTCCCGCAAAGGCCCGAACTAAGGTTCCAAAGAAGGAAACCACCTAAAAGGCCTCCCCGCAAGAAAGCTAAAACTCAAATGATGAAGCTGATAAAGAAAAAGAGAAGAAGCAGAAGCCGAGAAGACAAATATCGACTCACAAAGAAGACTCAAAGAAGAAGAAAAGAAGAGAGCCGAGCCGACAATGGACGAAATGATTAACTTCGCAGCATTGCTCGGATAAGAAAGCACAATACTATCAAATGGAAGAATTCGAACGGCAAGAAGCTCTAGCTAAGGAGAAGGCTACCGCGAAATGAGAGAAGCCGAAAGATCAAACCTCGACCTCCTCCGCCGAAGGATAGGGAGATTCCTTATAAGTATAGATGAGGCGTAAGACCTAACAATCGAAGATACACAGTGGCCTCAAAGTTGATTAGAGGATGCCCCCGGGAGAAAACTCACTTTGGGAGACACCGAAGACCAAATTCATTAAGTGATACTACATGTACGGCAAAGATCGCTAGAAACTCGTAAGAATGACGCCTTTGCCGATCGGGCTATTCAAGTGTGACTTAGAGATCTACAACATTGTCAAGAAAGCCATTGTGAATAAAGAATATGTTCGCATCCGGCTGCACCATTGCCTCCACCTCGTAAGCCGGATGGTTCTCTCTACACCGGCGTGATAGAAGGAGAAGTCAAGAACGCAGCCATCGCACTTGAGCTTGATGCTAAAGATCCCGAAGACACGCCCAAGATTCGAAGCCGCAGAGATACCTTCAAGATGTATGGACTCCTCTCCGCCCTGAAGAAAAATCGAAAACTTTAAGGCACGGATTCAGCCGCTTAGGTTCTCTCGTTTTTGTTTTTGATAGAATAGCAAGCGATGTATTTGTACCGAACTTCTTTATATATATACATGCATCTTTGTTGCTTGGCCCCGACAAAATCTCATTTGCCTCTATGGCCTATCTATTTTAAATTTAACACTCGTAATCACCTAAGTGATTACTCGACTCACACACACACGCTTATCCGTGTTTGTCTCTGCTTTTGCTTAGATTGGATAGATTCTATTTCTGGGGAAATTGTTGAGAGTTATTTATGTAATCTTTTGTTCCTCGCAGATTAGAACTTGACGTACAACTCCGCTAATTCTACTTGTAATATTTGTAAGGAGTTTGTATCTCGACGCTTGTAGTGTTAGGTTTTGGCATCATCAAATAGGGGGAAATTGCTGGAGATGATTCAAATAAAGAGATTGTTTAGGAAGATTCGGCTGATCCCAAAACCCTAATTTGATATGTGAACCATTCCTTTGTAATTTTAACGCCTTAGTTTCGAGAGTTTTGGACTCAATGGACTTTCCTTCAAAGATGGTCCGGCTCGGGGTTTTGTCTCGTTATACCCCGCAGACCATCCGCCTCAGCACCATGGGAGGAAGACTCGCAGTGGCCGGACTCAAGCAGGAGCAAAGATACGCAGAGGTATTCGGATTCGTAGTTGTCGACTCAAGCAGAGCATCATATTGAAAGAGTCGGAGAACCGGACTCAGCAGGAGCAAGCTTCACCGAACTCGTAGTCGACCTTTAGTAGAGTTGGACTCAGAGCAGAGTATACTACCAACCCCCGCCGACTCAAGAACGGCCCGACAATCTCCTTGATTGTTAGAAGTTTTCAATGTTAAATCAGTAGAGTTGTCCGAGGTTGTACGCATTAGAGAAGTCAGCTTCAGCATCTGCCTTGAAGTTTGAATGTATCAACAACTTTCTACACCTCGACCAATGACAAGCAGCCAGCTGTCAAAGTTCTGGTAAAAAGCTGCAAGTCAACTACTTTCCTGAAAAAGAGGGTAGACTTTGCATGAGTTCTAAAAGAGCCATTAGCTATCCAGAGAGAGTGACACGTGGACAGTTCGTCTCCAACGGATCTATCCATATCTCACCTCTATAAATAGATGGAAAATCAAATAGAAGAATACAATAGTGAAATACGAGCATCGAACGAACATAACATAAGCTTTCCGCAAGAACTTCAGAGAAATATTCAACGCGAAAGGCGACTACACTACTCTAGGGAACCAAGCTTAATAGAATCAAAACCTCTAGCATTCAAGTGATAGAACACGAACTCAGAGAGATTATTCCTCATTGTTCTTCACTTTAGAAGCCCCTTCTTGTTCCCTTTCCCTCTAACCTAAGCTCCACTGAAATAGCCATAGCTTAGAATCGAAGGAGTTCGTATCTTGAACAGTTCTTATTGTGAAACACTCCTTCATTGTTGGAGAATCCTTCAAACACTTTTTTTTTAACCTTGTAAACTGGGACTTGCTCAGTATAATCTTCAAGACCGTGTTTGTCTAGGGCACAAACCGACTGAGACTAACTCAGTATAATAAAATAGCATCCTGATCTTTTCAGGACAATGGAAGTAGGATTGTTGATATCCGAACCACTTTAAATTTGCTGTGTTCATTTACTGTTGCATTGATTTACGGTTCATACAGAAAACTGTATACAAAAGCATACAACAGAGTTTCAGAAAAGCTTAACTGAATGCACTAATATACTGAAACAGTTTTTATTAAAAACGTTTTCAACTCAACTGAATTGGGCCTACACTATTCCGCACGCTGCTGAACTCTTACTGAACAGTACTAAATTATGACATCAATCGGGCCGCCCAGCGTGCCTCAAGCATAGTCGGGCCACTTTGTCCACGCGATCCGCAACGCTTGCTTGGTCTACTGAATTTATTCAGCATACAACCTCTGAAATCGGACTGTTCGCGTTCTAAGTTGAAAAAAAGTTTTCAGGTGTATTGACCCCCCCCTCCTACACCTGAACGTTTGCCTCGGGACCAACAGGTAGAAAATAGGGTTTGTAGCGATCATAATTACTTTACTCAAATATTTGAATATGAACGATTTTTTATAAATAGAACATATTAATAGTTACTTTCTATTTCATTGGATCAAATTTAATTTTATAAAATGGAAATGATTGTTGTGCCACCAGAGTCAAAACCTATCTTTATACGTCTAAATCTAGTAAGATGAGATGACATGTATTTAATGTGCCTCAGTTGGTAAATAGAATGTCGCGCATTTAATTAAAACATTTTTCTTAATGGCATCTTTAGACATTTATGGCGGGAAATAAATGTGATCCATGTACTGAGATTAAAATACTGAGTTTGATACATAAATCTGTCAGTTGAACATAGTAGTCAATTGTTGGTCTAGAAACGAGTCTTCGGATGTGGGGGGGTTATAATACACCTATTTCAAAGTTCAAACTCAAATAGGAAAGTCAGTATACACCTAAGGCCAAGATTCAGCTTGCCAGTGATTCAGTATACTGAGTATTGTTCACTGACTGAGCACGAGAATTAGTACACTACAATAATTAGTATGAAAATGTGTAGGGCCGATTTCCGTAGTCTCTTTTGAAAAATGTTTATTATTGAAAATTGTTTCAGCTATCGCGTGGATGAGTGATTTTAGTCTACTGAATATTGTTCAAAGATTAGCAAGCTCAAGATTCGAATTTGTGCGGAAATGTGAAGGCCCAATTTTAATCGTATCTTTTTGAAAAATATTTATTTTCTAAAAATAGTTCAGCATGTTAATGTGTGTTTTAAGACTCTTTACTGAAAACGTGTACTTGCATGGATTTTCGAGATTTAGTTTTGTGCAGTATGAATAGTAATTAATAAAATAGTAAATGACATACATGATTTTTAGAGTGGTTCGGATACGCAATATCCTACGTACACTTTCCTGTTTCTAGGAGTCCTTAGTTAGATTATACTGAGCAATTCTCAATTGGATTGTGCACATGACAATTCTTGACTAGTTATAGTCTTAGTGACTTTACAAGGTTTCAAATGCGGAGGTTTGAGTTTTTCTCCATCTATGAATGAGTTCTTACAAAACGGTTCAATAATGAACTCATTCGGTTTCTAAGCTTATGATATTACAAGGATTGACTTAGATGTATAGATAGTGGAACTAGATCACTCTAGAGGTGAGAACTTAGAGGATATACTATCGGCTCTACGGTTCTCTACATAGTATGATTTGAGCTTGCAAGAACTTGTATGCTTGAATGCTTTGTGTTCCCAAAGGTCTTCGACACAAGGAGAATGATCTCTATTATACTCATGATTTGTGAATAGATCCGTTGGAAGGAATCTAAACACGTGGGAGGCACGACAAGAAAAATAGTCTCATCTTCAAATTTGAATGTTAACGTAGAGATTCCCTCTTTTTTCGTAGTTCGGAGGATGACCGCGGCAACTTTTTGTTAGAACAAGTATAGTGTCAGGCGCTCCTCGTTGGTCGTGGTCGGGCTAGTAGGTGATGCTTGTTTTAAACTCCAAGACTAATGTTGAGTGGACTTCCTCGGATACCTCAGACACTTTACTGACACTCATTCTGCATGTTTAAAGTGGTTGACCGTCACTTCTACTGATTTCACATCACACATTCCGTAGGTTCCATCGCTATGCTAAAACGTAGCGGGTCTTTAGACTACGGCTCAGAAACCGCCGAACAAGATATTCTACCGAACTTCAAACAACTACTGAAGAAAAAACTAATCAAGAATACTGAGTTCCTGACATGCTGAACTCAACTAGCTGGACATTAATTACATTATAAGGTTCGTCAATCATCTAAGGTTTTGAGATTTTCAAATCTTATATTATAAATCATCACCCAACAGGAAGAAGTTGAGGTAACCGAGGTAATTGATGAACAACTAATTAATGATGGAAAAATAGCATATTTGTCTCTTTGTTCCGTAATAGAGATAATAGGTCCTTGTTCCATCCGTTTGAGCGACACGGGTGCTATGACGAAAGGTGTCAGCATTGATCGATAGTGGCACAATACATAAACTTTTTGTTACATCTAAATGATGAAGGATTTAGAAAAATACCTTTGGACTTTTGTTGCTTGATTTGCTACTCCAAGTTTAGACCTTCGATCTATGTCCCTTGTCTAAGTTACCAACCGGGTGGACAACTTCTTGGATCCTCTTTATTATCTCGCGTTCGCTCGCTCTCTCTCTCTCTCTCGATTTGAAATATTTGAGATGTTATCTCGTGAGGGATTTGAGTGCTTATTAAACTTGGGTCTCAAATTAATTAATTCTCTATGCTCACTCCGCACTCATAATTAATTAATAACACGTACTCAATTCCAGGAGAGAATTTGTGTTGACTCATTCCCTTTATCCCAAACGGAGTTTGGGCTTCTATTTTAAACTTAATCCAATCTCCGTATTTAAAAGAAATATATTCGCCAATTAATTAACCTCACTAAGATCTCAATTAGTCAAGATCTTATCTATGAGCAAAGCACTCACTCGACCTTATTAACACACATGAACTTAATGAACCTACAGGGGTTTAGTGTGATAAACCTTTTGAGCTACTCTGGGGATATTATCAACCATTCGATAGGGATACAACCGCAAGATACAAGTAACCGGCCTAAGCTACAAGATGCCACTATCAACCAAGATACGTAGATTCGGTTGCAATGACATTCACAATAGCAGTCAAAGTGATAGTCAAATAAATGCACTCAGCGAAAATGTTATCTTGCTTAAGATCAACTAAGTCACTGAGACCTTACTTCTGCACTTAGGTCCGTTAGGAGAACACACCATACTGTAATCCGCTAATATACCTTACGTGTACCGTAATAAACTAGTAGCCAAGACAAGCTACTTTTTTATCTAAACCTCACCTTAAAGCGACTCATCCTAAAGTTGTCTCAACCGTGAAACTTGTTTATATCTCGTTAGTTCGACCAATTATGCGCCTTTCTATGATCTACAACACACTAGATAATCTAACTATATATGAGATAATAACTAAAACCTGAAAAAGTAAAAAAGACTACTAAAGCTCCAAAGACAAAAAAATAACAAGCCTAACCTTTTCACCACCAACAAGTGCGACTACTAGCTTAAAGCGGAACTAAACTTTCAACATAGACGTCGCCTCCAACCCTAAACTACCAAAATTACGTCATTCGGATGTAAACAACAAGGAACGAGCCATAGACCAACAAAAGCTCACCATTCGGCATGATCAAGAACGGACTCGAACTCGAAAACCTATGGGGATTATTAAAGTAAGGAATGGAAACCACTGGTAGTCTACGTACTCCTTCAAAACCCACACATCCGTCCCGAGTTCTTCCATAATTGCGCAGAAGACTAAGGCAATCTCCGAGCACTCCCAAAGTGGAAATAAAAAGATCATCCCCATAATTTGGCCCTCTATACGACTCAATGGGCGGATCTATAGGTTAGCCGCATTGGGCTCCACCAAGCAAGTGCATTTCGTATACATATATACATTAGTACTTAATTTGGAAGAGTCTGACCATTAGCCGAGTGGTTGAAGTGTGCATTTTTTCTCCATGCGACCCGAGTTCAATTCCCTTCCTTAACATTTTTGGTTCTTTGCTATTATAATTTAGCATTGGTCCTTTGCTATTATAATTTATTTCTATTTCTACTATTATTTTCTTTTTATTTCTTTGTATTTTATTTTCTATACTTTTTTATTTATCTCTTTTGTTCCCTTATTTATTCCTTTTTATTTGTTTCACACTTTTCAATTTTCATACTAATTTCTTTCTTCCTTTTTTTTTTCCAACCGTATTTAGATTTTTTTTCCTTAATTCCCGATCATATTTCTTTTCTTTTTTTTCCAAATTTCTCCATTTCTTTTTTTAATTCCTTTGCGCTTACTCCTTTCTCTCTCTTTTTCTTTTTTAACAAGTTCATTTCAATTTTGTTTTTTTTTCTTCTTCATTTGTATTCCCACGCTTCCTTTTCTAATTTACATTGAGTTTTGGTCATTTGAAAAAATAGTAATATATATATATATATATATATATATATATATATATATATATATATTTATTTATTTATTTATTTAATTATTTTACTTGGGGAGGTTCAAATGTGAACATGTTTTTATTGTATGAACGTGTGAACATTGCACTTTAAAAACAAATATACTGCACTTTATAGAGGATAATATTGCACTTTAAGTATTGCACTTTCAAATTGATCAAACTACACTTAAGAGACATTTTTTTAAATCTAACAAATAAAGTGCATTATATTGGCATTGAAAGTGCAGTGTTGTGTTGGGACGTTCACACAATAAGGATTGTTCACACGGAAACCACTCTCTATTATATATATATAATGAAGTCTTTTTCCAGCCCACCCCACCGTAAAATTCTGGCTCCGCCACTGATACGACTTGCTCGTTAGATCAAGAGACACAATATTACTTCTAGACTCCATTGACGAAAATGCTTTAAAATAAAGTTTCCCACTTGCATAAGTCCCCATAGTGCCGCCGCACGGAATACTTTTATGATGCTTCATCATTTTCAATGAATCGCTTCTCAAGCTACACATCTTCACCACCGAATCATTTACCAAATATGTCGTACAGCTTATAATCGTCTTCGGATTCACTATATCCAAACCCACTCGTCCCTCATCTCAACATGTACGGCATCGTTTTTCGATTTTCACGTGCATAGGTTCCATAAAAATAAGATCTTTTCATCACTCGATGCAAACTATCCCATTACAAGACCCTACGATCCAACCATTCCTATTTGGGGGTGTGTGTTTATGAAGATAATAGACGTACGAGCATTCAAGCATCAAGGAACTAACCGAACATTGCTCAAGGTCAAAAGCATGATCGATGATGAAATTAAACATAACCCTATGATTAGTTAGATCTGCATTTGCAGTGGAGAATTCGAGATGTGCTTTGGAAATCAAGGAGAGACAAGATTTTGAAACACACCCGAATTTTAAGAGGGATTTGATCGGGAGCCTAAAGAGGATTTGGGGATTCGAGATGCCCTACCCTAACCAATTATTCAACACCTAACTATCGAAGGCCTAATGTAGGTCTCTAAGATTATGAAGACCTTAGAGTCATGTACTTAGTGAATTTGAATCAATACCTCCGTAAATTTGAATCAATACCTCCATATATAGGTTTCACCACTCGTCGCTATATTGCATCGAATTATGTACTATGATCCACCTAAATATCGAAGGCCTAATGTAGGTCTCTAAGATTATGAAGACTTTAGAGTTATATGGTACCCTTGAAAGCGTTTATATGTTGGTCCTTAGCACTTCTTGCGTAAATTGCCATGTACTTAGTAAATTTGAATCAATACCCCCCATAGGTTTCCACTCACCGTTGTTATGCATCGCATCGAATTATGTACCATGATCCACTTAAATATCAAAAGGCCTAATGTAGGTTTCTAAAATTATGAAGACCTTAAAGTTAAAACTACTCCATGACATCCCAATTATGTACGTCCGGAAGCTTATAAAGGTCTCTAAAGGTCTCTAAGATTATATGAAAACCTTAGAGTTGTTGTACACCCGAAAGCCTTTATGTAGGTCTCTAAGATTATGCGAAAATCTTGGAAGTTATGATCATTGAAACCTAACTCAAAGCCAAAATATAAGAAGGTGAATGTAACATTATAAAGTAAAAAACATTAATCAAAATAAAATAAAATTGAATGTATAACATACCGCTCTTGCCTTGGTGAATTCGATTTCATCAAAGAACCTCGCCATGATGACATCCATCCATTCTCGCACGTATTGTCCCACGCACGATCGCCGTCCTAATATGTCTCAAGCAAGTTCTTTCCACATATCTCGATTCCCAAAAATTTGCACTTGTCCTAGATGGTAAATTACCCATTCTCAAGTCGGAAAATAGCTTCCGAAAAGCCCGCTTTCTTCCGTTTCAAGTACTATATCCATTTTATTCATCATCTATAAAAAGTTCAAAAGAAAATCAGATTTCATGTCTGTAACGCCCCGAAATTTTCAATATAAAATGCATTGCATATCTACTCATGCATGTTATCAAGTGTTTTAGTTTTGTAAGTCGCGCCTTAGAATTTAAATGAAAATTAAAGCATATATCTTATTTGTCATTAAATTATGTTGGTCCGGAGACGATAAGTCGTGTGGAGGGGGGGGTGAACACACCTGAGCTTAGTTTCTTTTTCTCAATGAAGGTCAGCTGAGCTGATGATATAAGAACAAAATAGCATAAATAAATAACTTAGTATACAAGCATAAAAATTGATTTCAAGATACAAAATCCCAACAATTCTCGCACTTATACTACAACAAGTTTTTTTTATACAATGTGTTTGATCAAATAACCAATTCAAAAGTAACTATCACATCTCTCCCACTTATACAAAAGATTTTGCAGCCTTAAGCTGAGAACATCATGTACTGACCCTAAGCTATGAACATGCTTTTCGTAAACTTAAATGGGCATGCTCTTCGCAGAGGGGTGAGCTAAGTTATCTTCATGGCCTATATTTTCAACAATCACGTCTCATTTCTTTACAAAATCTCGTATGTTGTACTTTTTGTCAATATGTTAAGACACCCTGTGTGATCTAGTTTCCTTAGAATATTCCTCTCCACCAGAGTTGTCCAGATAAATCCTGATACTCTTAAGCGAACTAGGAATGATATCTAGATCCATGAGGAGATTCTAGCCAAACTATCTCCTTCGAGGCCCTTGAAGCAGCTACAATGCACTTCTACTTTGCACTCCTCCATGAAATAGCTCCTCCTCCTAAGGTGAACCCATAACTAGAGTTACACTTCTTTTCGACTCTGTCAACCTGGAAATCTGAATCTGCATAACCAAAAGGCATAAGATTGTACGATTGGTAAACAAACCTAGAATCTCTAATCTTCTTCAGGTACTTGGGAATCTACCATAATCGTGTGCTCTTTTTCAGGATTAGACTAATACCTTGAGACCATGCCTACGGCATAACTAATATCTGGTCTCATGCACAACATTACACACATGAGGCTAGTGACAACCAATATACATAGAACAACCCTCATTTCCTCTATATCCTCCCTCAGAAGTTTGCATGTCAAAATGAGCAATCACAGTATAAATGTAGGAACCTTGGGATAAGCTTAACATCCATTTCTTTCGATCTCGAATTACCTTGATGCCTAGGATGTAAGTAGCTTCTCCTAAATCTTTCATCTGAAACCGTTCGGATAATTATTCCTTTATGTCCGATAACACTTCAGCATTGCTTCCTGTGAGAAGGATGTCATCTACATAAAGTGCGAGGAAAACCACATTTCTGAAACATAGTAACAGTATACGCAACCTTCGTTAGGATATGAGTGAAAATCGTAGGACTTAACAACCTCATCAAAACACTAGTTCCATAACAGAAAGCTTGCTTAAGTCCATAAATGGATTTCTTTAGCTTCCAAACTAGATGTTCTTTGCCTTTCTTCACGTAACCTTTTGTTGCTTCATATTAGATATTCCCCCTATTTCAAGGTAACCGTTTAGCAATGTGGTTTCAACATCCATTTTCCATACCTCTAGGTTCAAGTGTGCTGCTATGACAAGGAGCATTTTGATAGACTTGATCATTGCCACAAGCGAGATGGTCTCGCCATAATCAATACCTTCTTTCTGAGTAAACCCTTTTGTCAGTAGCCTAGCCTTAAACTGTTGGGATTTTGTATACTGGAAGCAAATTTTATGCTTGTATACAATGTGTTTTGTCCTTACCACTATTTTATTCTCCTATCTGATAAATATATATATATTCGCACATGTAATCATTTATCTTGTGTAAAAGTTAGATTTGTATAGTGTGTCGAGTATCACAGAAGACTGCACGAATTAGTTGAGCTGACAAGATATAAATAGTTATCATAGCTGAGACAACTTATGGATAAGTTGTCGTTTTAAGATGCAGTTTAGATAAAAAGTGACTTGCCTTCGCTGCTTGTCTTTACTGGTACACTTAAGGTGGTGTATTGATGGATTACAGTGAGATGTGTTCTAATGACTGACCTTAGTGGAGAACCAAGATCTCGGTGACTTAGCTGGTACTAAGCTTGGTAAGGCTTCAGCTGAGTGCATTTGGCTATCTATCACTTTGACTTAATATCGTGAATGTCATCGTGACCAGACCTACGTATCTTGGGTGCTAATAGTTATTTGTGGCTCAGGCTGGTTGTCTGTATCTTGCAACTGTATCCTAGTAAAATGGGTTGATAATATCCCCTGAGGAACTCGTAAGGATTATTACACTAAACCCGTTCGGTTGATTAAGTTCAGGTGTGTTAATAAGGTCAGTGGTACTACTCATGAATATAATAAAATGTTAATTAATTTAAGTTGTCAGTGAGCTTAATTAATTAACGGATATTTCTATCTTAAATACGGGGATCGATTAAGTCTAAAATACAAGCCCATGCTCAAGTTTGGATAAAGGGGTAACTCAGCAAGGATTCTCTAGGGGAATGAATCTGTGTTTATTAATTAATTTTGCTCTGAGCTGAACATAGACATTAATTAATTTGAGGTCGGGCTTTATTTCTTGTATCAGAATCCCGCATAATCTCGAATGTTATCAGTTCCGGTACGTAGACCAAATATTACAATGCAAGCAAAATCCAAATACATTTCCTACAAAGGAAGTAAATATGGATCCAATTTTTACAGTACGATGGTTGGCTGTTCACGGCCTAGCTGTACCTACCGTCATTGCCCAATTAGTTGTCTTCTTATTTATTGTCTCTTAGAAATCATTATTAATATATTATTGCATTTTGCATTATTTAATAATGTTATTTACCTGGAATTAATTAGCTGGGCACATTAATTGATAAATAAAAGTAGCCCAATAGATTAATTAATTTATATTATGGGCTTATTATGTGGAAGCCCATTACAAGTATAATTAAATTAATGTGTGACAAATTTTAATATAATATTGGCTTTTGAAGTCTATATATATATTAGTATTCTGTTCATAATTAGAACACACACAAAATTCATATTTCTCGAGCGTATAAACGCGAGTTTGAGAGAGAGACAAAAAAATTATTTTCTTCAGTTCTCTGACCACACGGAGGAAGAAAGAGGTCGGGACACAGATCAGAAGATCTGAACAGGAGCAACAATCAAAGCGACTATAACATACGTGGAGGAAGGTACAATCTCTTCCTCTCCTATATTTCCATCAATTGGTATCAGATTGAGGTTTAGGCTCTAATTGTTGCTATTTAGGAGCATGTCTAGGTTTTATTCCGTTGTTATCGGGATATTTTTCGTGCTTGGGGCGGCTTGTGTGCCCCTGTTTAGACCACTTTGTTTACATTTTTCTCATGAAAAAATCCATGAGTAGTTGATAGGACCAATGTGTTACGTGTTTATACTATTTTATAGTGTAATTTTTGGTTCTGGGTGCACAAAAAATTGAGACAACAAAGAAGAAGATGCGCTTCAAAACCCTAGTTTTCTAGGGTTTTCGCTCTCCACTTACGGTGCTAAGTGGCGGCGCGTCTCGCCATCCTCGGACCAAGAGGCTCATGCCATTTGGTTCGTCTTATCACAAGCTACGCGATGATGTGTTGTATGGGGTCATACGACCTCGGATGCAACCAAAATCGACGTCGAAAGTTTGCTGGTCACCCTGAATTCTTTCCATTGAATCATTTGAAATTTGGAAAATTGAGGAACTAATCTCAACCGGAATTCATTACATGGTGGTCGTGAGTATTTCAATTATGTTTCCCCTCTTTCAACTGATAGAATCGCGGCTCGAAAAGAATGAATTTAGGGCGGCGAAGCACGCCGACGACGGGCTACGAAATTCCCATAGCTCCAGCTCGCGGCGGTGACTCCAGGGTCCCAATCTTCACGGCCCAGACAACTGGGTGACGTCTGGATGGAAGAGCGATGGAGGAGGAGGCCGGAGAAGGCGCGGCGGCGCACACGTCTGTTGTGCTCAGTCGCAGCCGGGCTTTGTTGTTTTCAAGCACCGATTGGCGGCGCAGCTACGGGTCATAGGCCGCGATTTTGGCGGCAAAGCCTCACCAGACCTCGACAAGGCGAAGGAGGTGACTGGAGAAGCGTGATTCCGGTCCCAGCAGCGGCGGCGGTGGCGGTGGCGGTGGCGCAATCTTGAAGGAGAAGGAGCTAATGTTAGCCCTTGGGCTGCTGACATCAGCCCTATGCTGATTGGGTTGTACACGTGGCAGACACCCTGATGACGTGGCAACGATGCAGATAGTTCCAAATTCAAAGATATTGAAGACTGAAGAGCTGTATTTTGATCGGGCAATGTAATAGAGATTTTAACTTTTTATTAGTGTTTTTTAGGCCGATAACGAGGTTTTATTTCCTATTTGTGCATTTATTTATTATTATGCTTTAGCATACGATTATGTGATTAATTGCGCTTAGAAAATCATGTAAATAGGATTTAATTTATTTTAAAGCATATTTTATTTTTCGCGGGCACGTTTTATTATATGCGCTTAGAAATTGTATGCTTTAGGATTTATGTGTTTTTTGCATGAATCGAAACGAACCTTTTGAAGAAAAAGACTAAACAAATAATAAAATAATTAATGTTTAATTAGATTCCAATCAAATTAGTTATTAAACACAAATTCGGACCTCCATTAATTGGATCCTACACAAAAGTGGAATAATTATATAAGTAAACGTCCACCAGAGTGGGTTGCTTTTATATTTTTGAACCACGAGTTTTGTGAGATGGGTTTTCCAAAAGGATATTTAATTATTATTGAGTAGTGGGAGTGAAGCCGTAAACATCCACCTGAGTGGCTTACGTGCCTAGAGAACACGAGTACTCTAGCAGATAATAATTAAATAGGATGATCAATTAAATCAAATTGAATGAGGTATGGTTCGCGTATGTATTCCAATTTTAAGAATTTGATATTAATTCAGTCAAATTAATGGTCAAAGCTTAGATGTCACCACGGGTACAACTTCCTGGAAAGTCCCTTCCTGCGTTTTAATATTAATAGTGACATGGTCCAGAGATATCAGATTATTAATTACATTTGTCTTAAGAACCTAGACGTGGTTTGAATTAATGAGCTAGGTATATAGCTTGGTCTAGGGGTACACGAGTAAACATCCACCTGAGTGGCTTACGAGTGTGATCTCTAGGGCTATTCGAGTATTTAACATCATTGGTTTTTCAAATGGTACAATGATGATTAATTACGAATTATGTGCAAATAAAAGTTTCTTATATGCTTTTAAATTATATATTTCAGATATGTCTGTTCATAAATTTCATAAAATCCTAATCAGTCTCACCAACCAAACCCTAATGGGTTTCAATAATTTCATAGAGTGGAAGATATATCTTACCGTCCCAATAAATGCTCTTACAATGTCCTATAAGAACTTCTGTTTTAGGACCGCTATGTCTAAGATCGAGATTACTCTGAGTAAGTTACTCAATTGTTTGGTAGCGGTCAATGAGGTTATAGTAAAGAGTAAGGGTGCTCAAGTCTTGAACATCACTAGTAGCTTAAGGAATCCTCCGAAAGGCGGAAACCAGAAAAAGAGCAGAAAATGTAGACATTTCAAGAAGAGCAGTGGGAGTAAGAAGACGGTCCTTACCGGCGGCATGCGAATGCCAAAGGAGAAAGGAAGGTTCTTCAACTATGGTAAGAAAGGACTCTGGAAGAATTGTTATCTAGATGTCAAGGTAAAACAGAAATAGACGCGAGTCGCTCTACTAAGTGAGACTGTTCTAGTTTCCTCTTATACCCACAAGTGGGTAGTGGATTCGGGGGCAACTGATCATATTTGTTACACCTTGCAAGGTTTCTTGCAGGGATCGAGGGTTCCTGCAATTGCCATTGGAGATTTAAATCTACATCTTGATAGTTCTATTTTAGTACTTAAAAGATGTTTTATATGTGCCTGAGTTTATGCGAAACATAATTTATGTTTCAAAACTCTACACTATGGATGGTTATAAATCAAGTTTTGATAGTGAAGCTTCTATCATGAAAGACGATGATTTTATCTGTGGTGGGCCATTAAACGGATATTTATATACTATTACTTGTAAATCGCGTAATTTTGTTCATGTTGCTTCCTCATCACAAACAATAAGAAGAGGAAAGAATCTTCTAAGGTAAATCAAACTTATCTATGGCATCTACGACTAGGTCACATCAATCTGAATAGGATCCAAAGGTTGGTAAAACATGGATCATTGGAGTCTCTCCAAGTTGAACCATTTCCAACTTGCGAACCCTGCTTGGAAGGAAAGATGGTGACTAGGCCTTTCAAGGAAAAGGGTTATAGAGCCACAGAAGCATTAAGTTTGATACATTCTGACTTATGTCGGCATATGTCTACACAAGCTCATGGAGGGTATGAGTACTTCGTCCCTTTTACTGACGATTACTCGAGGTACGGATATGTTTACCTTCTTTGCCACAAGTAGAATTACTTTGAAACCTTTAAGGAATTCAAGACAGAAGTGGAGAAGAAGCTAAGTAAAGAAATCAAAACACTGCGATCAGATCGTGGTGGGGAATACCTATCCAACGAGTTCAAGGACTACTTGACAGAATGTGGGATTACAAACCAGCTGACAGCACCGAGCACGCTGTGTCAGAGAGAAGGAACCGAACTCTCTTAGAGATGGTTCCGCCAACGATGAGTTATGCAACTTTGCCAGTTTCTTTTTGGGGATATGCACTAGAGACTGCAGCGTACTTGCTGAATCGTGTGCCTTCCAAGTAAGTACAAAAGACCCTTTCGAGTTGTGATACGGGCATAAGCCTAGTTTTCACCACTTAAGGATTTGGGGTTGTCCTGTTTATGTGCTAAATAGGTAGGCCGATAAATTGGAATCACGTTCAGAAGTGATGTTGTTCATAGGGTATCCGAAGGAAACGAAGGGTGGATACTTTTATGATCCTAAAAAACAGGAAGATCGTTGTTAGCACTACCTCTCAGTTCTTAGAAGAGGATTATATTACTAACCGTAAGTCTCGAGTCGACATCATCCTTGAGGAATTACAAGTTGGTTGAGCTCCACTTGAACAGCCAGTTGTGCAATAACTGCACAATCTGTTAACACAACGCCGATTTGTTCTGTTCGACGTAGTGGGAGGGGATACTCACACCCGATTGGGTATATGTTTACCGGGGATACGTCTCGATCATCTCCCGGCAGGATCAACAAGATATCGTAGATCCCCGGACTTTACAACGAAGCAAAGGGGGAGATGTAGATACTGCATTCATAGCGAATCGCCAAGGATTCAGAATTTTAGTCCACAACTGATATGAATGAATACGAGATCACAGAACTACGTGAGGGCTGCAAGACTATTGGTAGTAAGTGGGTATACAAGAGAAAGAGAGAACCGAATGGAGAGATCGTGACATTTAAGGCCATGCTAGTGGCGAATGGTTTTACCCAAAAAGAAGGTATCGATTATGAAGAGACCTTCTCGCATGTAGCAATGATTAAGTCCATTAGAGATCTAGCAAATAGATGTCAAGACCACATTCCCAAATGGTCACCATGAAAAAGGTAGAGACATATACATGAAACAGCCAGATGGTTATGTGAAGGAGGGTGAAGAGCATCTAGTTTGGAATCTTAAGAAGTCCATTTTTGGACTTAAGCAAGCTTCCCGGGTATGACACCAGCGTTTTCACTAGTAGTCAAATCCTGTGATTTAGTATCCTGTCCTAAAGAGGTGTGCAATGCTTTGTACGAGACCAGATATCTCATATGTTGTAGGCATGGTCTCAAGATATCAGTCTAACCCTGGAAAGGAGCACTGGACTGCGGTCAAGCATATTCTCAAGTACTTTAAACGGACTAGAGACTATAGCCTTGTTTACTAGTCATACAGTCTAGAACCTTTGGGATATACAGACTCGGATTTCCAGGCTGACAGAGACGAGAATAAGTCTACCTCGGGTTATGTATTTATCTTGGGAGGTGGAGCTATCTCATGGAAGAGTGCAAGGCAGAAGTGCATTGCGGACTTAACCATGGAAGCAGAATATGTGGCTGCTTTAGAAGCTTTGAAAGAGGCAGTTTCGCTCAAAAATTTCCTCCAGGATCTTGATATTGTTCTGAATTTGCCTAAGACTATCACAATTTATTGTGATAACTCGGGTGCAGTGACAAATTCTAAGGAACCTAGATCTCACAAGGCGTCTAAACAAATAGACAAGAAGTACCACATTATATGAGTATTCGTTAATCGAGGCGACATACTAATTGGAAATATCAAAACTGAAGACAACCTAGTTGATCCAGTCACAAAGAGCTTTACCAGTTTCGGCTTACGAGAAGGACGTTCATGGCTTAGGAGTGGTAGAGATGCCCCCCACTTAGGACTGCATAAACTTTTGTATAAGTGGGAGAAGATGCAGTGATAGTTAGGACATATAACTGAGTGTTTTTGTTTGTAATAGTTAGTACCAGAATTTACACATTGTATACTAAAAGTTTACTTTACTATAAGTGGGAGAATTGTTAGGATTTTGTATACTAGAAGCAAATTTTATGCTTGTATACAATGTGTTTTGTCCTTACCACTATTTTATTCTCCTATCTGATAAATATATATATTCGCACATGTAATCTTTTATCTTGTATAAAAGTTAGATTTCTGTAGTGTGTCGGGTATCGCAGAAGACTACACGAATTGGTTGAGCTGACAAGATATAAACAGTTATCACAGCTAAGACAACTTAAGGATAAGTTGTCGTTTTAAGCTGCAGTTTAGATGAGAAGTGGCTTGTCTTGGTTGCTTGTCTTTACTGGTACACTTAGGGTGGTGAATTGATGGATCACAGTGTGATGTGTCTTCCCGACTGACCTTAGTGGAGAACCAAGATCTCGGTGACTTTACTGGTCTTAAGCTTGGTAAGACTTCAGCTGAGTGCATTTGTCTATCTATCACTTTGACATACTATGGTGAACGTCATCACGATTGGATCTACGTATCTTGGGGTTAGTAGTTATTTGTGGCTCAGGCTGGTTGTATGTATCTTGCAACTTTATCCTAGTAAAATGGGTTGATAATATTCCCTGAGGAACTCGTAAGGATTAGCACACTAAACGCGACCGGTTGATTAAGTTCAGGTGTGTAATAAGGTCGACTGGTACTACTTAGGAATATAATATGATGTTAATTAATTTAAGCTGTCAGTGAGCTTGATTAATTAACGGATATTTCTATCTTAAATATGGGGAACGATTAAGTCTAAAATACAAGCTCAATGCTCAAGTTGGGATAAATGGGTAACTCAGTATGGATTATATAGTGGAATGAAGCTGTGTTTATTAATTAATTTTGCTCTGGGCTGAGCGTAGAAAATTAATTAATTTGAGGCTCGACTTTATTTGTTGTCTTAGATCCCTGATCTGACCCAAATAGATGTCCACTATTTAAGTTGCTCTCTCGATATTATTATTAATAGATTAATGTATTTATATTCAATAATATGGAAATTATTTATCTGAAATTAATTGGCTTGGCCAATTAATTGAGAAATAGGTTGCCTAGTTATTATTAATTATATTATGAGTTGGTATTAATTTATAGGAACCCTATTAACAATATAACTACTAATGGGCCACAGTTAATAAAAGAGCACACGTTCAGATCAATTATTCACCTCGTTATTATTCACTCGGAAAATACGAACGCACATATGTGAGTAAAAGAATGTGAGTTTTGTGGAGTGAAAGCGGTCATTCATTCCTCTTAGATCCCTATGCACACGGAGCAGAGGAAGGGTCTGGACATAGTCCAGAAGCTCTAGACATGAGCATAATTAGGGTATTCCTAGGACACATGTATGAATTCGTCCTTCCATTCCTTCGGCACAAAGCAGAGACAAATGAGCTTCTTAAAGTCACCAGGGGCGACCATGAGAAGGAATGAGAATCCTATACAAACGCAGTATATGACGTTGAGTCGATGATGAATACAATTCAAAACTTAGTTGATGCCCTCACTCGTCAAGTGACCACCCTCTCTACCCTTATTTCTAAGGCTGATGATGCAAAAAAGGGGGAAGGAAGTGGGGAAAGGAAAGAGAACTGAAGAAATCAAAGAAGAAGAGGTCACAATCATTACTGATCTCTCTCGGAAGAATAAGGGGGAAGTGAAAACAACAGGAGAGGAGAGGCTAGTAATCATTTCTACAGCTGGTGGATCAGGTGAAGGATCCTCAGCTCAGGCCGCTATTGAGGAGATAGCTAAGTTCGTCGATGAGCTAGATACAACTGATGAGCCAGAATAGACTATTCGCTCTGTAACGAAAGAGAAAGCTCAAGCTAAAAGATCTCCTACTCCTCCTCCTCCTGGTCCAAAATTAAAAAAAAAAAAGGATGAGCAACTTGCGTACAATGACAAGATGGCTAAAGAACTTCAAGAAGAGGAGGAACATGCAAAACTCAAGGGGAAGAAAAGACTGTTACTATCAAAACAACTGTGCCGAAGAGAGCCAGGATAGTCAAGCCAAGATAATCCAGAACTACTGCTTCCAAATCCAAAACCCAAAAAGGAAGCTGAAAAATCGAAATCTACTCAATCACCTACTAAAGATTCAGAAGCTAAAGCAGAAAGTCCTATTGATCAACAAATTCCATCGACAAAACTGACTAAGGCACAAGAAGTTGAAGTTAAGGCCCTATGGGATGCTTGTGAAACAGGGATAGACAGTCCTGCTAAAGCAAGATAGACCAGAGAAGCAAAGGAAAAATTAAGGCAAGCCGAACTGAAAGCTTAAATCGAAAGAACTGAAAAGGAAGCTAGAGAGCTAGTTCCTCAGAAGATCCATATCACTTCAAAAAATTTCAGATGAGGTGCACAGAAAAGTGACTTGAAGACACCACTATAACCTCGTACTGATGAATGGATGTTGTGGCAATGGAATCAGAAGTGGTAATCAATTAAAATAGCCTTTATCAAAAGATTCTACATCTGGAAAACATGGGAGGGCGCAAATGTTGATCAGATGTTTGAAGAGATTTCATCTAACACTGATTCTGATTTGAATGTTGAAGTTCAGAGACTATTGAAGATAACAAATCTACCTCTGAAAGCACCTAAATTCAGAATCTTATCTCCACCAATGACCTTAGAATGCAACATTTGTATGAAAGAGATTGAGGAAGAAATTGAAATAGCCATAATCAAAAGATCACTCGACCTGAAAAGGAAAGACGATCAAGCAGAGATTAAGCAACTCAAGTTTGATATCTTCAAGGGCTATGGCTTTGAACTGCCAGAGACGAAATCGGCTGACTTCTAAGCGAAGCTTCAGAAGTTCAGATCCAAGAGGAGCAGCTAATTAGTCTTAGCTTAGTTTTTGTAGTGATAGCTTGATTTCTATACTTGTAATATTCTCATATCTTTAATGAAATCAGTATCATTTTTGGGTAAGACAACACTCATTGTCTCAATGGCTACTATTTTATTTTAACACTACTGATCACCTAAGTGATCAACACACACTCACACATATTTTGTGATGTCTTCAGACTGTTGTTTAGTTTGTAATGGTTTCGGCATCATTAAATAGGGGTAAATTATTGGGCGATCATTCAGTATATGATTTGCATATCTCAAAACCCCTAGCTGAGTGATGAACTAATAAAATGTAATAGCTTTGCTGGTTTCAACATGTGATGAACTAATATAATGTAATAGCTTTGCTGGTTTCAACATGTTAAGAACTGAGTAGGATAGATGTTGGGTGATGATTCTATCCTCAACAGTGTTGATAAATAGTGGGAAATGACTCAGTCTTCTGTGGTAACATACGACTCAGTAGCCCAGTGCTCTGAATAAGTCTGTGAAGATTTGAAAATCCCAAAACCCTATTCTCGATTGGTGAACCATTACGTTGTAAGTTGTTTTGTCTCCCGAGATTTCGACTCGGCGGACCCTGCTCTGCCCGGTTGGGCACTCGCAGATTATCCGCCTCGGCACCGGAAGTAGAAGACTCGAGAACACCGGACTCAGCGGGAGCAAGATATTGCGAAAGAAGTCGGTGGAACCGAACTCACCAGAGTAGTTCACCGTACTCGTGAGCTGATCTTCGATAGAGCCTACTCAAGCAAGAGCATGCTACGAATCGGAGATCGGACTCAAGAACGGCCGGACAATCCTCCGACCGTCGAGATCTCCCAAGTCGCTTCGGCAGAGTCAAATAAGAGGAAGAGAGAAGTCGCCTTCGAGATCTCCTTGAAGTCCGTTCTCGTCTCAACCACTTTCTCGAACCTCGGCCAATGACAAGCGGCCCCCGTATCCTACATCTACTAAAGCCGCAAGTCAACAACTTTCCGTAAAAGGAGAGAAAGGACACCTTGCCACCAAACTTCAAAAGAGCCGTTAGCTACCCAAAAGAGAGAGACAAAGGATCGCCGTCTCCAACGGATCTATCCTAATCTCTTCTCTATAAATAGAGGGAAAAATCGAAATTTGAAGCTCACGGGAAGAACACGAGAGGACATACAGAGCATTCAAACGAGCAAAACTCAAAAAGCTTAAGTCTTCCGAAAGAAGTTCAAAGAATCTATCTCCCGCGAAAGACTTCATTCCAAAGACTTAGGGAACCAAGCACAACCGATTAATACAACCTCTAGTATCCAAACGACGATACACGAACCCCAAAGCTATATTCGATTGTTCGTCGTTCTAGAAGCCACTTCCTTGTTCCCTATCCCTCTAACCTAAGCTCAATAGAATATATCCATAGCTTAGACGAAGGAGTTCACCTTTGAACTAATCCTTATTGTAAAGGACTCCTTCACGATTGGAGAGTTTTTCAAACACTCGCTTTGATAACCGTGTAACCGAGACTTGCTCGGGATAAATCTCGGGACCGTTGTTTGTCCAACAGACAAACCGACCGAGACTATCTCGATATAATAAATAGCTTCTTGATCTTTCGGGATAGTGGACGTAGGATTTTGTGTCCGAACCACTTCAAAAACCTCGTGTCTTGTGTTCTCGTTTTTAACTGTTGCATTGATTTACTGCTCATTTTGAAAACCTTCTTTAAATCATTCAACTGAGTTTCAGCAAACTTAACAGACTGCATTAATCAACGAAACCCGTTTTAATAAAAACGTTTTCCTAACTCAACTCGAATTGGGCCTACACTATTCCGCACCTCTGAACTCCATCCGCAAGATTTGGTCGACTCTCGACTCGGCCTAGCGAGTCTCGGCAGAGTCGGTCCACTCTGCCAACACGATTCGAACGGCTTATCCGGTCCCGCATTGAACTTGTTCATGCACGACATCATCCTAAAAAGGACTGTTCGTGTTTAAGTTGAGAAATCGGTTTTCAGGTGTATTCACCCCCCCCCCCCGCCCCCTCTACACCCGAACATGCTCTTGGGACCAACAATTGGTTTCGGAAGCGAGGAGTTCTATAAGACTCTTGTTATTCCCAAACTGCGCTACTTGAACGGATCCGGAAAACGTTTTCACTGCATATCATTCTTCATTCACATCATTATTCATCATGTCTGATATGTCAGGGATAAGGATGGTTCCCATATTTTCAGTAGAGAACTATGGTGTATGGCGAGTCAGAATGGAAGCTTATCTGACCTCTCTCCACGCAAGCATTTACGTAGGGTTCTAGAGGACGGACCTATCGTTCCCATGATCGATAGCGTCGTAGCTCAGGATCCAGCAGATGGAGGTGGAATGGTAACCGGGAAGAAGATTCCCAAGGACATAAGTCTCTTCACCCTAGAGGGGAAGTAGCTTCACAACTTAGACCGCGTCGCCAGAAACGCCATACTGACCACCCTGAATGATTCATATCTCGGGAGAGTTCAGGACTGCAAGTCCGCGAAGGAACTCTAGGATGCTCTAGCGCTACTAAGTCGGGGGACTCAGAAGATCAAACCAAATAAACTTACGTTGGAACTCCAAAAGCTAGAGAGATTGTCCCTCATGCCTGGTGACTCCATTGAAGATCTCAACGTCCGATTTACAGATATGATGAACTCTATCAACATGCTGGGAAAAACATTCTCCAACCGAGAGATGAATCTCAAAATTTTGAGGGCACTGCCAGACCGTCATTGGACTCCCTTTGCTACTTTATTGCGTCATTCTGATTTAGATATCGTTACTCCTGACCATATCTTTTTAGAACTTAAAGCAGAGGAATTCGAGTTTGGCTTACCTCAAAGTAGGGGTGGGCAAACAATTCGGGTTCCCGCGCCCGAATCCGTCCTGTTCGGGTATTTCCCGTTCGGGTTGGGAAAAATGGGTACGGGTACCCGTTACGCGGGTACCCGCAAAAAATCAAGCGGGTCGGGAATGGGAACGGGTTTTATTCTTAGATACCCGTTCCCGAACGGGTACCCGCATTAATATACAATTTTTTTTTACATGAGGTCCTCTTGCGTAGAGGTGGGCACAGGATGGCGCGGGTATCCGTTTGCATGTTTTGTGCTAGCACTAGAGTGTGACTAAACAGTTTTCCACGGTAATTTTAATTATAAGAATCTATGGTTTCATAGTTGATAATCATATGGTCGGTTTAATAATTATAATTTATAGTGAAACACCATTGGAACATAGTTTATAAAAAAGATTATCTACTTAGTACTATTTAGTGGTTTAAATATATTGGTATTTTTTAATTTTAATTTATGTTTTTAAAATTTCATTTATTGGTATTTTTAATTTTTATTTATGAATTTAAATATATTATGAATAGGTGGTAATATTTGCTGGGTAAACCCGTGCACAGTCACCGTATCCGCGCCGGGTACCCGCTCTATGTGGGAACGGAAATGGGTATTAAAATCAATTACCCGCAGGCGCGGGTATCCGCAAACGGGTACCCGCAGCGCGAGTACCCGTCCCGCGCCCACCCCTACCTCAAAGAAAGCAGCGAGCTGAAGCTGACACTAAAATCGACCATGCCTTCAAAGCATCAGTCAGCACAACAGCTCCAGTGTCTAGCAAGGCTGAACCTTCACTTACTGACATACAAGAAGGAAATCTAGCCAAGAAGTACGCTCGGCTTGCCGTAAAGTATCAGAAGGAGAAGGAGAGGCGCAGAAAAGTGACTAAAGCCCTCAGAGATTCCAAGGGTAAGTCTGAATACACGCCTAAGCGCACTCCTGACTCGTATACTTCTGAATGTAGGAAATAGGCTGACTCAGCACAGTCGAAAGACAAGTGAAAGTAAGGAAGAAAGAGTCACCACACGCTATAACCGCAAGAAGCCGGGACACTATCGGTATGACCGTCCCGAGCTCGATCATCGCTGAACGAGCAAAGACGCAAAGCCGAGAAGGAGAAGTTCATCAAGAAGAGATAAGCATACATTGCTCGGTGAACTCTCGAGATGACTCGGATGAAGTCGACTCCTTCATGGATTCATCTCGACGATGAAGCAAACTTTCATGGCCTTAGAGCTTGAAGTCAAGAAGATGTTGAAAAGTGTCTCATGGCAGGAGAAGAGGATGAGGTAAACTCTCATGAACCATTTAATTCCTCCTCACACCGCACACACGACACTCTTTCAGGTGCACGAGAATGCTGGTCGCGCGATCGCATATGAAAAACTACTCGACCAGCCAGGATCGGATGAATTTACAGACTTAGTAAGACTTTTCGGAATTGGATACCCCGAAAATGGAGAATCGTAGACTTTCTCGGGAAAGTCAAGTCATTACCGAGTCGAAGGACTTGTGTTGAGACTCGGGGAGGAGATAAACTCTCGATGGCCAAGTCTCAAAGATCAAGAAGATCGATCTCGCCTTGACCAAAGACTTGACTCGTAAAAGATATTGAACCCGGGTCTACCAAGCAAGAGTTGTCGGGACTTCTAGACCGAGCATGAAATGCTTTGAAGAAAAGTGATGATGTCCGGAGGAACCCGATGACGGAGCGATAAATGGGGCGCTGAAAAAAAGCTGGAGGCTATGCTAGCAAGCAACAAGCCCAAGCATTGCAAGGAGGGACTTGGATTCAGCCAGGGAGCCTCCTCATCTGCCCCCGTACGCTCAGAGAACTGGCTAGATGATAGATTTGTTCGAGAGGAGACCATCAATGCAGACATACTGAACCCCTTAGCCAAGAACAAACAGAAGATGAAGGCACCTCATCCTAGTCATCAGCAATCTAACAAGAAGATCAGCACCAGATCACCCCAGTTCAGTCAAGGGGGAACCAGCAAAGCTAAATGGGCTGATCAGTATGGACCTCCTCAGCTGACACATCCAGCTCAGTATAGGTCATATTACTATGATTCAATAGTCAGGAGAGGACCCAAAAGTCAGAAAAAGAAGAAGAAAGCCGCGCAAAAGGCAAAGGTCAGCAGTCTACCCACTCGGAAGATCCGGACTCCCTGAACCTCGAAAAGCCTCGAAGTCGCGAGTGACTGATCCGAAAGGGTCAAATATGTTGACACAAGTGGAAAGAAACCCGTCCGAGACCACCGGGGTCGTAAGACAGATATATGGGTTACCAAAACTAACATCTAAGGACCCAAAATCAAAAATAAAGGGTACCTAAATATAATTCTCGTTTGCGGTGCACAAGAACCCTTGGTATATGGACGGCGGATGCTCAAGACATATGACGTACCAAAAGGACTTGTCAAGAATTATACTACTCAAGGACCCCGAATCGAGTTTGGAGACAATGCTAAAGGCTACACCAGAGGCTATGGAACACTCAAGATTGGAACTGCAATGCTTGTAAGAGTATCATATGTTGAAGGACTTCAAAGATAACCTTCTCTGTTAGTGAATTTTGTGACAACTCGAATAGAGTGATTTTTTACGTCGGTTTCGTGATGTTATTGATAAATCTACAGAAAACAAAGGTTATCGGTTCACAAGCAAGAAGAATATCTATGTAGCCGACCGGAACTCAACAACTCGAAGCTTGTTTGTTGGCGAAAAATGACAACGTAACGTGGTGGATTTGGGGCATGTAAGACTCAACCATCTCAACTTCAAAACGCTCAACAAATTGGCTAGAAACACTCTAGCAAGAGGACCGCCGAATGAAGTATTCAAAGAAAGACACTCGAGTGTGAAGCATGCCCGAAGGGAAAGCAAACAAGGAATCAAAATCCGCCGCTTCCATCTCCTTCCACCGATGGAATCCTTCAGCGCTACATATGGATTTGTTCGGTCCAGTCTCTCCGGTGACGATCGTAGGCAAAAAGTATGCATTAGTGGTCTTTGATGACTACTCACGCTACACATGGGTCATATTTATTGCCAACAAGTCTGACGTCAAAACAGAGTTACCAACGCTTCTGAAAAGGCTCAGTGTCGAGAAGAACACCAAGATTATCAAAATACGTTCTGACAGAGGAACTGAGTTCCTTAATTTCATGGTGGAGGAGTTCTGCAAAGCAGAAGTAATAGAGCATGAGACGTCTGTCGCGCACACGCCTCAACAAAATGGGGTTGCTGAGAGGAAGAATCGCACACTCAAAGAAGCAGCAAGAACCCTGCTCGTAGACTCAAGACTCCCAACCAAATTCTGGGCAGAAGCTATTGACACTGCATGTTAAACTCAGAATCGATCTCTACTGACAAAGCAGCATAAGAAGACACCATATGAACTATGGATCGGCAGGAAGCCTTCTCTATCTTATTTCCATATTTTTGGGTGTTCGTGCTTTATTCACAATAATGGGAAAGATCAGCTGAAGACTTTTGATAGCAAGTCAGATCAGGGAGTGTTCTTAGGATACTCCCGGGTCAGCAAAGCCTTCAGAGTCTTTAACTATCAGACCCTTTGCGTGGAGGAAAGCCCTCATGTTGTTTTTAATGAAGTTTGCTACCAAGACAGGAGCGTGAAACTCGAACCCGAATCCGAGGACATCGAGTAGCGCCTACAGGATCTGAACTTAAAAGATAAAGTCGAAAAGATCCAGCTGTGTTGGGATGATGATTCAGATGAGGAAACTGAAGACAAGTCTACTGAATCTCAGCCAGTAGCAGAAGTAGCTGAACAGATTGACTCTCCAGAACAGAGTTAATCCCAGGTGACTCAGGTCGATGAAGAAACCCCAATGGTAACTGAGATCTCTACTGAGAATAATAATTCAGGGGGAACTAATGATGTTCCTGAGCTAAATGCCTCTGAACCTGGTGACTCAGTGACTCAGTAGATCACACTCTTGTAACTGAACTGCTTCAATCTCAAAATAGTACAACTGAAATGTCTAACTCACCTACTATCGGTGTTGAGCAAATTTCAGATGAAGAGTTGAAACATCGTAGATCGTGGCTGGATGCTCACACTTCTGACTTAATTATTGGAGATCCTTCAGCAAGCGTAAAGACAAGATCCAGATTCTGTCAG
This sequence comes from Lavandula angustifolia, assembly GCA_028984105.1. NCBI lineage: Eukaryota > Viridiplantae > Streptophyta > Magnoliopsida > Lamiales > Lamiaceae > Lavandula > Lavandula angustifolia. The sequence goes on along the minus strand of CM054812.1, from coordinate 14,351,730 downwards.
GGAGAAAGCGCCTTATACTCCTGCTTCTTGTCTATTGAAGAACCTCAGTCAGCTGAGGACGCACGAAAAGATGCTGACTGGATCATAGCCATGTAGGAGGAGCTGAATCAGTTCACGAGAAACGAAGTTTGGGAGCTTATTGACAAACCCCGACATCAACATATGATCGGAACAAAATGGGTCTTCAAGAACAAGCATGATGAAAACAACGTCATAGTAAGGAACAAAGCAAGACTCGTGGCGAAAGGCTACTGTCAAGCCGAAGGGATAGATTTCGATGAAACTTTTGCTCTAGTTGCAAGATTGGAGGCAATTAGACTATTCCTAGCCTACGCAACACATCAAAGATTCAGAGTATATCAAATGGATGTGAAGTCTACTTTCCTGAACGGCGTACTGAAAGAAGAAGTCTATGTGGAACAGCCTCCCAGCTTTCAAATAGGACATCAAGTTTATAGACTCGAAAGTGCTCAGATGTGGGTTGAAACAAGCACCCGTGGCTTCGGTACGATACCCTATCTCGAGTTTCTTCTTCGTAAAAGGTTTTTATAAGGGCACAGTAGACCGCACATTATTCAGCATTCGACTGGAAGATGACCTATTACTTGTGCAGATCTACGTAGATGACATCATCTTCGGCTCGAAGAATGTCATCATATGTCAGCAGTTCGAAAGAATGATGAAGGATAAGTTCCAGAGGTCAATGATGGGAGAGATGAACTATTTCCTCGGCTTTCAAGTCAAACAATCTGAGAAGGGGACATTTATCAATCAAGGCAAATACACTCGAGACCTCATCAAGAGATTCGGTTGCATATCCAGCAAACCAATCAAGATCCCGATGAACACGAATATGAAGATCGATCTTGATAAAGAGGGAGTATCAGTAGACCAAACTGAATTTCGTGCTATAATTGGTTCTCTATTATACTTAACAGCTACTCGTCCTGGCATAACTTATGATGTAGGTGTCTGCGCTCGATTTCAGGCGAATCCGAAGCAGAGTCACATGGACTCATCAAAGAAGATTCTCCGCTATCTCAGAGGAACACCTAACATGGGTTTATGGTATCCAGCTGATGATAATATAGAACTAACTGGTTATTCTGATGCTGACTATGTAGGATGTAGAATCGACCGAAAGTCAACTTCCCGAACGTGCCGGTTCCTCGACGCAAGCCGATCTCATGGTTCTCAAAGAAACAAGATTCGCAGCGACGCCAACTACCGAGGCCGAATACATGGCTCGCCGAAGTTGCTGCGCCCAAATCCTTTAGGCCGAGACAAAGAACTACGCGACTATGACGTCATTCGAATGAAGTGCCGATCTTCTGCGATAGTACCAGTGCCATTTCAATCACTCAGAATCCTGTACTTCATACAAGATGCAAGCACGTGGACATCAGACACCACTTCATTCGTGACCATGTCGAAAAGAAGGATATCACGATGGAAAAGATCCATACTGATCATCAAATGACTGATATACTGACCAAGCCTCTAGCTGAAGCCAGATTCAGAGAACTTTCAGTATAGCTAGGTCTGCTGGACCCTACTGACTCCAGTCAGTAAGAGGATTCAGGAGAGGAGCATTCTAGTAGGGGGAATGTCCACTCTCGCATCGAGTAAAATCGCACGTAGAGACTCAAAGAACCATCTACACGAGGTATCAGCTGACTACGATGTTCAGCTTATAGGTTTGCGTATCTCTACTCAGTAGCCTATATATTAATTCTGTGCATTTATGATCAGATTCAGCAACGTAGTCAATGCCTTAGGAAATGTCATTTAATTTTAACGGATCATATTTAATACACGACATTCTATGTACAAGCATGCTGAACTCTGCCACGCATTAAATACATGTCGTATCAAGTTACTACTTAGGTTATTTTCAACTGGCTTTTGACTTAGGCGGCTAATTTGATAATTGCCTATTTTATAAAACTTAATCCTAGCCGTCCATCTAAAAATCGCGTTCAAACTGAACCATTGATCTTTAACCGTTTATCTTCTCTAAGATATATATATATATATATATATATATATATATATATATATATATATATATATGAGTTCAAATCTTTGACACCGCCATTTCATATCTGCAAATATCTTAAATACCCGAGATTTTCTGAGATACTTATTACCTTCTATCCAAATTCTCCTCAAAATCTTCAGAAAATCTTTCGGTAATTTTTAAATGATCTTTAAGCATCGTATGCCTCTATTTCTTTTATATTCTTAATCGATACTGACTTATACTGTGTATGCAGATTATCAAAATGACAGGAAATGTTGTTATGGCTCCAAAGAACATGCAAGAGATCCTTGAGAAGGATCGAGTCTGGTGCGAGCCTGTCATGGAATTTGATGAGTGCGACCTAGACTTTATGGAGGAGATATTTTATGCTCTCAGAGAAACTGGTCTAGAAGGATTTCTGACGAGAAGGCCGACTTTCTTCCTCCCGCGCCAAGTAGCAGAGATCTACTCGAACTCTGATTCAGTAGATGGAGACATCAGAGGGAGATTTGTCGTCCATACAGTAGGCGATCCCTCCCGCTCCATGATTGAAGTGAAGCAGATGTCTATACGCGAAGCTCTTCAGAAAACCTTCAACCTCCCCAACTCAGGATTCAGCACCGTCGCTTATAAAGATGATTTGATGGATGAGTACCTCACCGAGTTCTGCGGAAAGCCAACAGTGTTCAGAGCCGCTTTTCCAAAGAACGTTATGCTCCCTCAGTACAGAGCACTAGCATATATTGTGACTCAGTTGCTGACGAGTCAAGCAGGCTCGTTTGGCCAAGTGTCCAGACCCAAACTGCAACTGATGATGGCCATATATGATCGGGCCAAGATCAACTGGACATAATTTTTCCTCAGAGAGTTTATGATGCAGTCAGCCAAATTTGATAAGGCGTCCAATAGGCTCAACGTCAAAGGAAAGCTCCTATACGGACTTAAACTCTTAGTGATGATAGAGGATTTATGCGCATCTGACAAGGTCACCTTTGCTGACAAACAATACTTCAACGTGAAGAAAGTCAGATTCCAGAATAGGTCAGCAGCCCTTCAACAGATTGGCTCAGGGCCAGTTGCACCTACGAGTGGGACTCAACAGACCTCAACACCGAAGAAGAAGAGGTCCCCACCAAAATCCACACCAAATACGCCAACCAAAAAGCTGAGAAGGTCAGCGAGGTTGCGCCCACTGAAACAGTGGTGGAAATAGAGGCCGTCATTACTCAGCCACCACTACAGCTGAGAGACGAGCTTGAGTCTTTTGAGAAGACTCAATCAGTGGAGAAAATTGTTTCCACTGAACATGGAGAGACAATGGACCAAGGGGTCCAAGCTGAAGAGATCCAATCAGAAGTCCAGACTGAAGAAGTTCAGATTGTGGAGAGCCCCTTGGACGTACCTCCACTCAGCAGCATCCCATTATTGAGAAACAGGCATCTCCTATCGAAGTCGAGAGCTCGGAGACAGCCTCGGAGTCAGAATCTATCAGGATGGAGGCCTCAGCGCTCAAATCCAGAGCCTCCCGGAGATTGTTAAAGTAATACCGGAGATCGCCAGCCACTCAGATCTTGTCACATTGGCTAGGCACGCGAGACTCTACATGTTGATCAGGTTCCAGGAATGGCACAATCTGAAGCGACTGATCATACACCATTCCTGTGAACAGCTCCATGAAGAAGAGCTGCTGACGGTGGCTAACTCTCCACTCAGCATCCTTGGTCCTTGATGAAGAAGAGCTCCATATGTCACTGCATCTACTGTTGACCCTCCACTCAGCATCCTTAGTCCTGGGCAGACGGTGGCTGGTACTTCGAAAGCGTGATCCCCGCTCGCCTTCTTCTCCAATCGCTGCAAGTAGCGCCCGGCCCAAAGAGCCATCGTTCGAAAACAGTGGCCGTGGCACCGAGAATCAAGGCACCTGTAATCGCCTTCTTGCCCGTACCGTCCACAAAACTTGGCGGCAAACCACTGAGGCACGGAGTGCGGAGTCAGCAGGGACTCGTAACATCTATTTCTTCATCCCAAGTCCCCGACTTCTCCAACATTCCGACGAATGCCTTAGCCGCACGCAGACGCCTGATTTTGAGGCTCGGCTCAAGACGATTCAGAAGGCCGGGATAAACCGATGAATCAATACAAGGCCGGGTCAAACCGCTCACACCGAATCGCCACGCCCATCTCTCAAGCCAACGAACTCGTAATCCAAACTATTCGTAAGGATCTTGAAGAGAAGGTTGAGCGAAGGTATAAAAGAGTTCAAGGCTCGGCAACAGATCTCTCACACAAAGAATACAAAGAATCAGTGACCAACGAGAGAAATGAGCTGCATGAGGCACTGACCAAGATTCATACAAGATTAGACGATCTGTCAGCCTCCTACAAAAGCCTGAACAGAAGGGTATCTGCTCCACCCCCAACCCTACTTGTTGATGCCAAAAAAGGGGAAAGTTTGGCAAAGAAAAGGGAAAGTGTAATAGAGAAATCAACTAAGGGGGAAGCTGCCAAGGAGCTGATACTAAAGGCTCCGAAGAGAGCAATGTCAGTAGTAGGGTCAACCTCAACTCAGTCATCCGCCCCTACTGTACCTACTGAAACTGGCGAGGCCCAGGGTGTCTCAGCTGCAGTTGCAGCATCAACTGAGACTGGCCCAAGTGGCTCAGGAGCCAGAGAAGTCGCTAGTCAGGCAACACAGACTCCCCTTGACATCATTAAGGAAGTTGCCGAGTATGTTGACGAGGAGGACTCGAAAAGGAAGAAGCTCCTCTTCCCCCCCCCTGTTGCGGGAAAGGCAAGAAAGTTCTTAAAACTCCCAACCCCTCCCTCCAAGAAGAAAGGACCCAGGAGGTTCATTACCCCGGAGGAGGAGGCTCAGATAGCCGCAGACGAGAAGCTGGCTAGGGAGATAGCCGAAGCTGAAGCAGCCAACAAACCCAAACCGAAGCCTGTCAAAGGCAAATCTAAGGCTCCAACTGGAGGCAAGAGAACAAGTGCAAGGCTGCCTCCCAAAACGCTTAAACTCAGCGATGAAGCTGACAAGGAAAAGGAGCAGCAGCAGCAGCAATCAACTGGGCAGCAGGGCACCTCCAAAGAAAAATCATCAACTCCCGCTGACTCAGAAGAAGAACCACCTCACAAGCCCTCCCACACTGCCTCTAAGGCACAGGAACAAGAAATGGACGAGATCTGGGCTCAGTTAGACAGATACCTATACAGAGGTGAAGAGGCCAGGCAAATTGAAGCAGCCAGAGAGAGATTACATATAGCAGATCTTGAAGCCCTCAGGCTGAGAACGGAAAAGGAAGCTAGTCAGAGGATCCCCTCAAAGGCTAACATCCTCTACAGATACAGGAGATTCAGAAAGCCTACGGATCTGAAGACTCACAAATGGCCTAGAACAGATGAATGGATGCCAGTAGAATTCACGCAGAGGTAGGAAGCGCTGAAAATCGAGTTCATTAAAAGGAACTATTTCTGGAGATTCTGGTTTGAGAAGCGCAAAGTTGTGGCTTATACTGAATGGATAATGAGAGCTGACTTAGACATGTATGCCGATTGCGAAAAAGTCGTCAAAGAAAATGTCAAAGTCGGAGTCCCAACCCTAGAATCCTGCCACCCCCACAGAGACTTGACGGATCCATTCACTATGGAGTAATAGAGAAAGAAGTGAAGGACGCTGCTGAAGCCAAATTTCTTGATGAAGAAGATCCAGCGGACTTTGCTGAGATACTGAAGCTGAGAAAAGTCACTTATCGCATGTATGGAGTGCCTCTTCCTGAATCTCAATCCCAAGATTTCAAAGACAGGATTAGGCAGTTCAAATGACTTCTGGCTTCTGTGTTCTCTTTGTATCTTTCTTTTTTTTTTCTAGTCTAGCAGAGATGTAACTGTACTAAACCTCTTTACATATATAATATCTCTGTTTGGCTTTGACAATATCTTATTGTCTGAATAGTCGTGTTTTTGTTTTTACTTAACACTCAGAATCACTGAATATCTTAATACTCACACACTCACTGTCTATTATTTATTGTCGGTTGTTGCTTAGCTAGATTCTGATAGACTTGATATCATAAGGGGAAAATGTTGTTAAGACAGGGGGAAGTGTTGTTCAGACTCTATATTTATTCTGACTTTCAGCCCTGATCCCCTCAGTAGTCTAGGACTTAAAGAACAACTCCACTGATTCTACTTGTAATTTTGTAAGGAGCTCTGTTTCTGATAAGTCATAGTGTTAGGTTGATAGCTATTAGGTTTTGGCATCATCAAATAGGGGAAAAATGTTGGGTGATGATTCTATCCTCAGTAGTGTTGATAAATAGTGGGAAATGACTCGCCTTACTCGTGGTAACATACGACTCAGTAGCCTCGTGCTCCGAATAAGTCTCGAAGATTTGAAGATCCCAAAACCCTATTCTCGATTGGTGAACCATTACGTTGTAAGTTGTTTTGTCTCTGAGATTTCAGACTCAGCAGACCCTCTGCTCTGGTTCAAGCACTCAGTAGATTATCCGCATCGACCGAAGTAGAAGACTCGGATACCTTTGGACTCGCAGAGCAAAAGATACTAAAAGAAGTCGATGAACCGAACTCACCAGGAGTAGTTCATCAGCTTCGAGCTGATCTTCGGTAGAGCCTACTCGGCGGGAGCATGCTATCGAATCGGAGATCGACTCAAGCAACGGCCGAGCAGATCCTCCGACCGTCGAATCTCTGAAGTCACTTTTCAGCAGAGTCAAATAAGAGGAAGAGAGAAGTCAGCTTCAGATCTCCTTGAAGTATGTTCTGTCTCAACCACTTTCTGAACCTCGGCCAATGACAAGCAGCCACGTATCATATATCTACTAAAGCTGCAAGTCAACAACTTTCCAGAAAAGGAGGGAAAGGACACTGCCACCAAACTTCAAAAGAGTCGTTAGCTACCCAAAAGAGAGAGACAAAGGATCGTCGTCTCCAACGAATCTATCCTAATCTCTTCTCTATAAATAGAGGGATAAATCGAAATTTTAAGCTCACGGGAAGAACACGAGAGGACATACAAAGCATTCAAACAAGCAAGATTCAAAAAGCCTAAGTCTTCCGCAAGAAGTTCAAAGAATCTATCTCCGGCGAAAGACTTCATTCCAGCTCTTAGGGAACCAAGCAGAATTGATTAATACAACCTCTAGTATCCAAACGACGATACACGAACCCAAAGCTATATTCAGTTGTTCGTCATTCTAGAAGCCACTTCCTAGTTCCCTATCCCTCTAACCTAAGCTCAATAGAATATATCCATAGCTTAGATGAAGGAGTTCACCTTTGAACTAATCCTTATTGTAAAGGACTCCTTTACAGTTGGAGAGTTTTTCAAACACTCAATTTGATAACCGTGTAAACTGAGACTTGCTTAGTATAAATCTCAAGACCAGTGTTTGTCCTGCGTACAAACCGACTGAGACTATCTCGGTATAATAAATAGCTTCCTGATCTTTCGGGACAGTGGTCGTAGGATTTTTGTGTCCGAACCACTTTAAAAACCTCTGTGTCTTGTGTTCTGTTTTTAACTGTTGCATTGATTTACTGTTCATACTGAAAACATTCTTTAAATCATTCAACTGAGTTTCAAAGAACTTAAATGCATCGCATTAATCAACTGGAACTGTTTTAATAAAAATGTTTTCCTAACTCAACTGAATTGGGCCTTCACTATTCCGCACCACTGAACTCTATCTGCAAGATATTGAATTTTGACTCTCAGTCAGCTAGCAGGTCTCAGTAGAGTCAGTCACTCTTCCAACACGATTCGTAACGGCTTTTTATCGGTCTGGCCGAACTTGTTCGATGCGACATCATCCTGAAAAGGACTGTTCGTGTTTAAGTTGAGAAAATCGGTTTTCAGGTGTATTCACCCCCCCCCCTACACCTGAACGTGCTCTCGGGACCAACAATAGATCGAGTTCAGTAGCTAATACGCTCAATAGCTTATTATTCTTAGCTATGTGGACTTAGTATTTGATGACTTGGTATGATTCCTCATAATCTACTGAATGTATTTTAGACATCAGTACATAAGGAATCAGCCTACAAGTTGAATATCTCAAAAGAATGTCAGTAGAGGACAACTCAATTAAATTGTCCTATGTATCGAAAGAAGTCAACTCAACATCAGTCTTGGGGTTTGAACAAGTCTCACCTACCATTCAACCTTGAACAATGAGGAGTTTCCAGCACAGTACTTGCACTGATACAAAACTGCTCTCAAGACTGAAAAAGATAGAATCTCTATAGTAGCATTCAAATTTGAGATGGCCGGTTTTCTTGTCGTTTTTTACACATGTCTAGGTTCCATCCAACGGATCTTTCCATGAGTCGGGACTATAAACAAAGATCGTCAAGCGTTGAAGACATCAAGACACAAAACATTCAAGCTCTAGTAATCTCAAAGCAAACCCAGTGAAAAACTCTCTGCAGAAATAGAAATCCGAAATAGTTCTTCACTCTATAGTATTCTAATTCTCATTCTGTATTCTAAGCTAACCTTGCTAGATCATACGCTTAGACATCGAAGGAGTTCATATATTGAATTGTTCTTATTGTAAGAACTCCTTCTTAGTTGGAGAATCTTAAACCTTATGTTTCAACCCAATGTAAAGTAACTGGAACTATAACTAGTGATCTATCCTGTGAAAGGATCAACTGAGACTTGCTCAGTATAATTAATTCAAGAACTTCTAGTAATTCAGGATATTGGACATAGGATCTTGTATATCCGAACCACTTTAAAAAGTGTTCAGTATCTTGAATGAATCTACCCACGCGATCAGAAAGCTAATTTGGCGAACTGGGTTATTTAGTAAGCATATTCAGTAAAAACTAACTTTTGCGTTTGAGTTAGAACTTGGATTCAGGTGTATTCACTCCCTCCCCCTCTCTACAACTGAAGACTCGTCTCTGGACCAACAAAGATAATCTTGACAGATAACATAAAAACTTGTGTGCATCGGATGTAGGTACATCTGGATCCTTTTTCGGCCAATTGCGACCCAACTACCCCCCTCCCCCGTCCGGATCCGCGTTCATTGGTATCATGCTGACGTTAGGCTGAAGTCAATTTTATTTTTTTTCATTTTTTTTAAGGAAGGGTGTGTCATTTGTTGTGAACAAAAGTGTCATTAATTGAGTATAATTTGCTTCATAACAAAAGTATCATTTTCATTTTCAACGTCTTCTACCATCACTTACGGAATGTCATTTGTTTTGAAGAAAAGCGTCATTTGTAGAGCATTATCATTTATTGACTATTAATTACTTTGAAAAAAATATGATTTGTATATCATTTGTTTAGGAAATGATTGTCTGAACAAAAGTGTCATTTGTTGTGAACAAATGACACTAAAGTAAAGTATATCAACCATAATTAAGAAACGTGTCACTTTAATCCCATAATGACATGAAACCACCGTTTAGTGATTTAGTTAACAAAATATGATCATCATAATAACCAAAAATATTACTCAAAGTGTCAATCGTAATAAACAAAAGTGTCAATTATCATAGAGGAGTGTCACATTTCATAGAGGATCATTTCCAATGAATAAATATGTCAATTGCAGCGAACAAAAGTGTTATTTTATCTCAGAGTGTCAATCACAGTAAAATAAAATGTCAATTATAATTAAGGAACATGTCACTTTAATCCAATAATCATACGAAACCACAGAGTTACATCAAAGATGTTGACAACAGAATAAGCATTCTTCTTAGACAGTTCCACAATTCCTTGCTGCCAATAATACACACAAAATTAGCAAGTCAAACATCACAACTTAGATCAAATACAACAATTATCTGCAATTATGGCAACGGTATGGAGATTGTTTATATCGAACTTTCGGTATACCGAACTACGGTGTACCGAAGTTATCGGTACGGTAACGGTATGTATTTTCCCATACCGAACATTTTCGGTAGGTAAGCGGTATGTGAAAAATGTTACAGTATACCGTACCGAACACTTCTAAACTCGGGCCAAAAATAAAATCGAAGAGCAAACCAGAGTTTGACCAAACTTTCACTGAAGCAGCGTCAAAGGTGATGTCCGCCTTATTTTGAAGCAACAATTGAATACTGGAAAAATCCGACTCTCAAATCTGTAGGAGAGAGGCGAGAGATGCGAGAGATTTCAGAAAGAGAGGCAAGAGAGAGATAGACAAAAAATGAGAGAGCGGAGAATGAGAGAGCGGAGGCAGAGAGCGTGGAGAGGCGAAAGAGAGAGAAGCAGAGAATGAGAGAGCGGAGGTTGAGAGATGAGAGAGAGGGTATGATTTTTAATTTTTTCTAAGGAAATCATGATATATGGTCAAAATCGGATCTGTGCTACCCGGATGTAGGTACATCCGATGCATGGAAAACTATCTCGACAGATAATTACCAAAAGTCTAAAAAACGAGTTTTTATTAATCGATATGTTTCCTATCAGTATAATTTATTTATTTTTCGGTACTCTTAACCTGCATAGCTAGGCTCAGAGGTTGCATCGGAATACATTTGACAACTAAAAAAAATGAAAATAAGAAGGATATATCAGTTATTCGAAAAATTGCATCTGAGAATTTAATAAAGTTGTCTTGCTTCAAGAAGGGAATAGCCAAAATCTTGTTCCACGATCATAGGAGAATATAATGCATGACGCTTTTGTTGATTATTTTCTCAATGTCTCCATGATGTACTCAGCATACAGGTCCCTGCAATCAACAAGCAGTTTAATAGGAGAGACATTCTGAATTTATGGTATTGAAGGGTTCGAGACAAGGGGATGAATTCTGAAACTATATGTAATTTTGTGGGTGAGAAACTTACAGAGAGTTCTTAATGGCATCAACAGCAGTTGCAGCAGGCAAAAACTCATCCACTGCTACTTGTTTGTTTTCATTCTTCTTATCTAAAGTAATAACGCTAGTTAAGGAGGTAGCAACGGCAAATTCCCCTTGAAAATAAATTTAGAAAAGGATACAATCTTCGAAGAAGCGTCGGATTTCCATGAGACGATGAGGTGGGAGTTGGCTGATATCAGTGCAATGCCGATATTCTGGATCATCAGCACACACTGCTATGATCTTATCATCTTTTTCTCCCTAAAAAAGAAATTAATTTAGCATCAACAATCAGCTTTAATCTTGTTAATTAGTATGGTAAACTAATTAATTAACCTGATCAATCATGGGCATCAAGCCTATGGCCCTTGCTCGAAGGAAACACCCAGGGACAACAGTTTCCTGTGATGATACAAAACACATAAATATATATATCTTAATGGAACATTAATTAATCCACACAAAATACAGAGCAGTACATTGTAGTTAGATACATGCATACATACCTGCATGATAACTAGAACGTCCATGGGGTCATTATCTTCACATAGTGTACGAGGGATGAAACCGTAGTTGTGAGGATACACGACAGATGAGTATAATATACGATCGACCTATGAGCCATTAATTCACTCGATACATATACGTGTGTGTTAATAATTAATAAAGGTAGTGTCGAAATGAACTGCATGCCTTGATCAACCCAGTTTTCTTGTCCAGTTCATATTTCACTTTACTCCCTTTAGGTATCTCAATCACCTGCATATATGTCGTGGTGTGTTAGCCAACCAATTATACTACCTATAAATATTCAAATCACATTTCTTATCTTAAGACGAGTGTGTATAACTTTGATGGTATTACCCTAAACCCTTAAGCTAACATTTTTGCACATAATTCCTCAGCCCACATTACTAATAAATTCTGGTTCCGCTTCAGCATGAAACCCATTATAATGTTCCAGAAGGGAATAGTTTGACATGTTTCATATGAAACTATTCATTCTATAATTTAACCCGAGGAATATGCTATCTGAATCATAGTGAATCAAACAATTATTACAGATCGAAGGATCGGACTACATACAACGTTAACAGTTTGTGGTGCTCCAGGCCCTGCAAGAAATACATTTGTTAGAGATATATGTATCAGATCTAGCAGAAGCAGTAAATAATTTAATTAGAATTACCAATCTCAAGATCATGCCATGGATGAGCAGCAACAGATCTCCGGGACAAAGATGAGAGGATCCTTTCGTTCAAGCGAGAAGGGGTACGGGTGAGTGCCGGTTGAGCTCCACCTTTTTCGCCCATGTTTCCTTTTCAAAATCAACAATCCAAAATCTCGAGATTAGTATATTGTAATGAAAGTAATAATAAATTGTGTACCTGACTGAGAAGAAAGAAGAATTGGAAAATGTTGTTGGATGATTAAGGGGAAGAGATTATTAGTGCAGTGTTGATAGCAACATTGGACGGTCTTACATACGGTAATGGACAAGTACGTGGAATGAGGGAACGCGAATAGGTAGGTGATCAGTTACTCCCTAATTAGATTAGGCTAGCTCTGGAATTCAGGACATCGATCGGACCTCTCACAATCAATTATATGATAAATGTCATTCTGAAGTTTCATATAATAATATAACATGTTACATTGTACAATAGTATAATTAATAAATGTAATGTATCTATAAACATGAATGTGTCATCTCAAATCCTATAGCATTTGAAAGTTAAAAACAAAAAGCGTGAGCAAAGTTCGATTTTATGCGGAATAAAAGTGTAATATGTATCTCCACGGGTAGCATTTAGTTATTGGCTACAAAAGTACTATCAAGTTATAAAGATATCTACTAAAACTAAATTATAAATCATAGATAATATAATAATACTACTAATCACTTACTTCCGTAATATACTTTATTAGTTATGATATGACCACTTTTCTTGACTTGTTTGATGAAAAGGTGTGTAAGTGTGTGTAGTCGTGTAGAGGAGAATACACGTGATACGATTTTCTCAAAAACTGTTCAGGTAAACAGAAAAGGAATTCCTACGGAAGACTTTAGGAAAAAACAAGAAGATTCAGGTTCTTCACTCTTGAAAGTGTGTTCGCTTATAATTTTCGTAACCTTTTTTGAGACCGAGATCTTCGTTTATTTATAGGCACAAGACGAATAAATCGGTTGGACAAAAATCAATTCCCATTGGCTGAGATGTGACAACGGTCGAATTCAACATTTGAATCGAAGTCGTTGTTGCCCAGTGGCGAAGCCACAGCTTGCCCAACAGTGGAAGTTGCCCATGCTCAAAATATTTTATAAGTATTTTGTAGTATCATTAAACTCATAAGGGTCATGGCTGTTAGAATCAAGAGGATCGAAAAGTGTTATGGAACGGTCACAATGAAATCAAACGAGCAACAATTACTTATGAATGAAACGCAATCAGAACTCCAATAGAAGAAAACTTCTATCCCAAGCAAATAGCCGACTCCTATTCGTATTTGGTCCAAAACCCCAGACGTTATACCATGACAACGATTATGAAATATAAAGGCAACTGACTCCAAAACAAGGCCCTAACACTTGGGCCATAATAAAAAACCGGATCATAAATAAAACTTATACTACGACTCAATAAAAATATGAAATCCCGCCATGCACGACGCCACGAGAATCCCGCCATGCACGACGCGCCAAGCACTAGTCGGATCCTGCCACGGACTCCGCCACCCCATTTCGCCGTCGTCGTCGTCAATAAACCACATCCCTAACAACTCCTCCCCCCTTCCAAACAGCCTTGTCCTCAAGGCTGAAATGCGGAAATTGACCGAGAAACTTGTCCTCAACAACCCACGTGGCGTCCTCCGTCGACTTACCAACCCACTGCACCAACAACTCCCTAACTCGATCATCACCACGCCAAAACCAACGTTCACCTAAAATCCCCTCGGGATCATAGTCCGGATTCGTTGCCCATAACCCATCCGACAAGGAGTCTTCTAACACATGATTTCCCAAGGCCGCCTTTAACAACGAAACATGAAACATAGGATGAATCTTGCACCCCTCCGGCAACGCGAGAAGGTACGCGACCGCTCCTATTCGTTTCTCCACTTCAAATGGTCCATAATAAAGCGCGGCGAGCTTAGCATTTTTTCCGCTTAAACAACGATAGTTGCCAATAAGGCCGCAACTTTAAAAAGACCCGCTGTCCCACCTCAAACTGGACATCACGGCGCCGCTTGTTAGCTGCCTTGGACATGTAGTCTTGAGCTCGAGCTATGTGTGAGCGGAAATGTCGAAGAACTCCATCTCGTTCCTGAAGCTCATCGGCCACAGCTTTCACTCGGCCGGAAGGAAACCCGCGAGTGTGGGCGGTGGCCGTCCATACACGGCGGCGAAGGGCGTAGTCCCCGTCGCCGCATGATAGCTAATATTGTATGAATATTCCGCTCACGCTAACCATTTGCTCCACTGACGGCGTCTCTCCGAAGTAAAACATCACAAATAAGTTTTGACGCACCGGTTAACCACTTCCGTTTGGCCATCGGTTTCGGATGATATGCCGAACTCATGCGCAACTTAGTACCCATAGCCTTAAACATCGCCGTCCAAAATTCGCTACAAATACGGGACCCCGATCCCAAACTATCGACTTAGGAAAACCATATAGCCGGACCACCTCTCGCACAAACGAACTTACAACATCTTTAGCCGAATAAGGATGTCGTAAACCACAAAAAGGAGCATACTTGGTGAGTCGGTCCACCACTACCATCACACAATCAAACTCTCCAAAACGTGGCAAACCGTTAATGAAATCCATACTCACATCTTCCCACACGAGTAGGTATAGGGAGCGGTTGGAGAAGTCCTCCAGTGCCTCTAGTCTCATACTTTTGTCGTTGACACACCAAACTCTCTCGCCACAAACTTCGTCACATCCTTCATCATGTCGGGCCAATAAACGCTAGACGCCAACCGCTAATAAGTTCGATACGCCCCTGCATGGCCTCCCTGCGGTGTCGAATGAAATTCGGCTAACATTCGGGGATAAACGTCGAATCCCGCGACAATACGAGGCGTCCGTGATAATAAAGAATATTATTAACCAATGTATATTGAGGATAATTCCCAAATCCTCGGGCCACGTCCTGCCAAACTTTTCTTAACGCCGCGTCCTTCTTAACCTCTTCGGCTACCAAAGACCACCCTAACCAAATCAGAATTGTGATAGTCGCACATTCCACCTCTTCAAAACTCCGCGACAACGCATCCGCCGCTTTATTGGAATTTCCCGTCTTATATTCAATATCAAAATCATAGCCTAAAAGTTTAGCCACCCAATAATGTTGAGCCGAAGTTGACACCCACTAAGTTAAAAAAAAACGCAAACTACGTTGGTCCGATCGCACCACAAACTTTCGTTCCACCAAGTAAAGCCTTCAATGTTGGACCGCCAAGACTAAAGCCATCAACTCGAGCTCATACGCCGACTTTACTGAACTCCGATCCAAAACCGCTTTACTATAAAATGCAAGAGGCCGACCCCGTTGCATAAGGACTGCCCCCAATTCGGTTCCCGATGCATCACATTCAACCAAAAATGTAGTAGAAAAATCAGGTGTGGCTAACAGGGGCGGCGAAGTAATCACCCGCTGTAGTGATTCGGAGGCAGCTTGCGCCCTTTCCGTCCACTCAAACACGACCGTATTCTCCTTCTTTAACAAATCCATTAAGCCCTTCGCGATTTGCCCATAATTTCGAAGAAAACGATGATAATATCCCGTCAGCCCCAGGAACCCTCGAACCCCTCGAATATTATTCGGTCGCGGCCACCTCAAAATTGCCGAAACCTTTTTAGGATCCATTTGCATCCCCTTTTCGGACACAATGTGCCCGAGATACTCAACCTCAACTTGCCCCCACGCGCACTTCTTAGGATTCACCACATACGATTGCTGCCGTAATAAATTCATAACCAATCGGAGATGTGAAAGGTGAGAAGACCAATCTTGGCTATAAATTAGTATATCATCGAAGAACACCAACACGAACTTGCGTAAATGCGGGCGCAAGAGGTCATTCATAGCCGACTGAAAAGTTGAAGGAGCATTTGTTAATCCAAACGGCATTATCAAAAACTCATAATGACCCGAATGGGTCCGGAAAGCTGTTTTCGGCACATCTCCAGGAGCTATTCTTATTTGATGATATCCGGATCGCAAGTCCAATTTAGTAAACTATTTTGCCCCATACAATTCGTCCAACATTTCCTGAATGACCGGAATAGGGTATTTATTCGGGATCGTCTGCTTATTCAACTGCCGATAATCCACGCAGAACCGCCAACTCCCGTCTTTCTTGTGCACTAACAAGACCGGACTCGAAAATAGACTAGAACTTGGTTTAATTATTCCAGCCTCCAACATTTCCTGAAACCAAGTGTTCCATCTCGTCTTTTGCCGGATGACTGTACCTATACGGTCGTACCGAGACTGGAGAAGTATCGGGCTGCAAGGGAATATGATGATCCACACTTCGGTGCGGAGGCAATCCCGAGGGTGGTAACATAACGGTGGGAAATTCCTCCTGCATCTAAACTCTCAACTCCTCACTCGCTACCCGCAACCGGCTGTCTTTCTCTGCCGAAGCCAAAATTTGCACCACATAGTCCGAATTAATTCGCGGCCACACCAATCAGCATTCAGCTCCTACGACCAACCTAACCAGCTGCCTCAAAGATACCTCGCGTCGAACAAGCGAAGAATCACCCACCAGCTTAACAGTTGACCCCTTCTACTCAAATTGCATGGTCATGTTCTCCCAATTTGCCTTCACCTCCCCCAACAACTTAAGCCAAGAAACCCCGAGAACCAAGTCTACACTGCCCAGCTCAAATACGTAGCAATCCACCACAAACTCCACTCCTTGCATCTGCAATGCACCCTCTACACACTCCTACGATGGTCGATCGTTGGCCGTCCCCTAGCCGCATTGCCGAACGTCCGGTGTCATCCACGCTCAACCTTGTGGCTGCAGCAATCCGAGTTGAAATAAAACAGTGGCTCGCCCCGCTATCAACCATAACTCGAATATCAGTTTTCCCGATAGTACCAAATAACTTCATAGTGCAGGGCCATCACTTCCCTACGCCAACAATCGTGTAAGCTTCAAAATGGACATCTCTGTTTCGTATTTTCCATCATCGCCCTGCTCCAACCGCTCTTCATCTGCCACAATCTCAGTTTCATCCCCGTCGTCCTCAGGATTCGAGACAATTAGCACCTGGAAAATTTTATCCGCACAGCGATGCGTCGGAGACCACTTATAGTCACAACGAAAACACTTGCTGGCAGCCCGTTTCACCAAATAGTCCTTATGAGAAATCTGCCGAACCGACCGATTCCTGCTCCCTCCGCTACTGGCCGAAAACGAGCCCCTCGAATTAGACTAAGGGCCATTTGATACTGCTCCCTTATTGGCCTCAAGTCGCCCAACAAACCTAGAATTCCCTCATGTATTACCCCCGCCCCCATACGAGCTAGGCACAAGACTCGAGTACTTGGAACCCGCTGAAACAAAAGATCGACTGGAATGATACGTAGTAAGACGACCAGCTCCTCCCCAAAACCGCAATTTCCTGCTCCAGTTCTTTGCCCAAATGGATAGTGTCAGCTAACGTTCGTGCTTCTCTCGAACGGATCCTGCACCGAATCTCATCCCGCAAACTATTCAAGAATAGACCCAAATAATATTTTTCCTCCAACCCGGAAACATGCACCATTCGGGAAATAAATGTAGTTACATACTCACTAAGGGAGTTGTTCTGACGAGTTTGTACCAACGTTTCAAAAGGATTGGCTAACGGGTTAGTGCCAAAAAGCTTGATCATCTCCAATTTAAACCCGCTCCACGTCAATTCCGGACTCGCCGCTCGCACCCATTGAAACCACAATAAAGCATCCCCCTCCATCGCAACCAGCGCAACCTCCAACCTACTCGTCATCGGAGTATTTTACAACATGAAATATTGCTCTGCCCGAGTCAACCAACCCTCCGCGCTCGTGCCGTCAAACATGGGTAAACTGACCTGCGGAGGCGCAGCCGTTGTCGCTGTCGCCATCGTCTCCGATAACCTACGCGAGTTTAGGGTTTTCGGATTTTCCAGATTTGTAGCCCCCGTAGACCCGTCGTTTCCGCCGGTGGCCGAAGCCGTCTGGCTCTTCACCGCGACGGCAACTTCATTAAGCTTAGCGAGGATCGCGTCCACCGAACCTTTCACCGTAGCGATCTCGCCACCAAATCGCGCATACAATGCTTTCATCCCCTTCTCTAACTCGTCCATTCGAACTTCCATGGCCTGTTGTCGCTGTTCGTCATCTGGCAGGTCGGACCAATTTGTTAGAATCAAGAGGATCGAAAAGTGTTATGGAACGGTCACAATGAAATCAAACGAGCAACAATTACTTATGAATGAAACGCAATCAGAACTCCAATAGAAGAAAACTTCTATCCCAAGCAAATAGCCGACTCCTATTCGTATTTGGTCCAAAACCCCAGACGCTATACCATAACAACGATTATAAAATTATAAAGGTGACTCCAAAACAAGGCCCTAACACTTTGGCCATAATTACAAACCGGACTATAAATAAAACTTATACTACGACTCAATAAAAATACGAAATCCCGCCATGCACGACGCCACGAGAATCCCGCCATGCACGACGCACCAAGCACTAGTCGATCCTGCCACGGACTCCGCCACCCCGTTTCGCCGCCGTCTTCGTCGATAAACCACATCCTTAACAATGGCCCAATGGTGTTTTCTCACTAGTTCAGCAAAGAAGTCATGTGTTCGAACGCGGTTGCTCTAAATAATTATTTAGTAGTTGGTTGTTTTCATAGGCTATCAACTTTGAGATTTGTGCACATATATCTCGTGCATTAGTCAGCCTAACTTAACTCCTAACTTAACTCCGAAACACCTAACTAGATCTATATCAATCTTCTATATAGACTCATACTCTTTTTATAAGTCAATTTTATTACACATTCTGCATCACTAGTTAGGAATTTGAAATCATTCAAAATTTATTTTGCAACACTCATAATCCATGACATAATCTACATTTTCATTTTCTTGTGAAGTGCCATCATTTGTGTCTGTAGTTTAGCTGAGGTTGGAGTAGAACTAATAGTATTATTATATGAACCATAACCGTCATGGAAACTCAATAGAAGGCAACAATAGATTCAACAAACATTCTTATAGTTTACTACATAAAGAGAAGATCTCAGAGATCACGAAGGGGAGATATGAAGAAAACTTTCAAATAATACTAAACCACATCATCCACAATACAAGAGGATAATCATTTTTTTTGCAGAACTAGTGCTTTCCTAGAGTGGTGAAGGCTGAGCAATGCTTTCAAGAGATGTTTACTTTTCTTGGTGTAAGCTTCCAACTCAATTTCCTTGCTTATCATCTCCCGTCTCCTACAGGCTGAGATCGCCCTCCGAGGCTCCGGTGGCTGCTGCTGCTGTCAATTTACACATGCCAATACTCATTTATTACTCACAAGCCATCATCAGACATCAAACATACTGAGGCGTTGTTTACCTTCCCTTTGTTGATTGATGGGCTTGGAGAAACTGATCTTTTAGACCCCATCAGATTGAATGGCAAAGGAAGCGGTGAAACCGAGCGTCTCCCTGTTGTAAGATGGTTTACTCATGAACTATGTTTGCTTGTTTAAAACATAAATTACACACACACACACACCAGCTTCTTTATTGGGTGGGGTCTTTGTGAAAGAAAAGCTCACTGGATTTGGGGACACTTCACTCGTTGACTTTATTCTTGCTGCTGCAAATGTTTAACAAATGACTCGATTAAGCTATAACATAACATGTAAAGCAGCCATAGATCTACCTTGCTTGGGTTGCTGCACATCATCTGGGAATGGAATGCTAGTGTTTCCAGACAAAGCATTTGATTTGCCTAATTCCAATATCTCTGCTGCTGGAGAGAAAAAATTAGGACTTAGTATTATTTTTGTATGACTAATTTATGAGTGGATTTAGTTTTACTACAAGTGAGAATGTTGTTGCCGGTCTTGAGTAAGTGCTGTGACAAGGCTCTCGAGTGGAAGAACCTCTGAATCATGTCTAATCTCTGCAAAGGGGAAGTAAAACTTTCTTTGTAGTTCAAGTGCTAGATGCTTCCATTGAAGATTGTTGTTAAGAGTTGGTACCTGATGAATGCAAGTAAATTGAGATGTGGTTGAAGAGTATTGATTAGCCTTTTGTTCCAAGAATTTGTTGAGCTTATCAGCCACAGAGCCCAAGTGATCCACCGTACTCACTAGAGCTTTAGACACATAGTCTTTCGATGACTCCATCACGCTGCACACACACACACACAATGAGATTTTAGGAACACACGCAATGCAACATCCCTCCAATATATATAGATCATACAATTGCTTGTGATTCTCTCGGTTGTACGAGGACTCAAAGTAGTCTGCAGCTGAGTAGAGTTGATTCCTCAGCTTCCTCAAATCCTAAACAAACCAACACCCATAAAATGATTTCTCAACTAAACACAACATAATGCTCCATCATACCTTCAAGCTATCAGAGAATTGCAACCGATGCTTCACCATGATTTCGTCTGAATTCAGCATTTTTCCGGCCTATTGCTTTTTGCTTATGTTGCTGCCGGGGTTGTAATTAACTTCCTTTCTTTGAATCATTGTAAAACAAAAACTAGTATGATAGAATAGAACCAAACAAGTTATTTAAGTTGCTTTGAAACAACCAAAAAAGGATTGGCGAGCATGTATGCTGGATTTCAGAGTTGCTTATGTCTTCTGCAAGCCCCAATAGCGACTGAAAAAGATGGATGGCGACGATGGCATGGACCACACTGCCTGTGGGGTTTCAAGAATCTTAAGGCATTACGCATTAACATATATATGATAAATCATCATTAGCTTGGCCCAAATAATTATTGTCTTAATCAAAGATCTTAAGTATTGCTTATATAACACCTCCAATCATCAAAAGCGGAACCACTTTCTCTAATTTTTACTTCTTTTGTTTTTACGAAAGTAGCCATCTAGCCGTCATATATTCGAATATATATGACATTTAGCACCCTAGAGTAAAATCTACAATTTCAAGAAAAAAAATTAGACCAACTATAATTAGGGGGCCATCGACGTCCACTCACCCCTAATCTACCTATCGCCTCTACTACCAAACCATCGTAATGAGGATTTGTCTAATTTTACGTCTCTTTTACACCTCTTATTCTCTCATTCTTTCTTACTTTTTCACTTACCTATGCAAAATTCTAACAGTAGATTTTGAAAACTAAGTCACCGTCCTCCTTGATCTTCAAAATCTAATTATGTACCATCTTTGAATGTCGTTTGCAAAATACGTAACATCATCTGCTGCTGAATGTTTGTTCCACTTGGATTAGGGAAGCCGAGATTAATAAATTATAATGAGGATTTAATAAGCAATTTTAAGGGGGTAAGAAAATAAATTTTCAGATTATATAAATAATATATTCAATTTATGTGTGCTCGTGCTCCTATGCGGACCTCTCTAGATTTACTTACTACCGGATCATTGTAGTTTTTGATTCTTATCAGTTATATTCACAAAAAAAAATTTAGATAGTTATGTGATATTTTTTTTTCTTTTCTAATAATCAGAAATCACCCGTCGCTATATAGATTAAATTCACATAAATATCTTGGTAGATTTTAAATCCATGACTTTCGACTATATACTAAACACCTTAATCACTATATCATCTCAGGTTTTGATTCTTATCAGGTATATACACATAATTTTTAAAAATAGTTATGTGATATTTTTCTTTCTTTTCTAATAATTAGGAATCGACCACCGCTATTTTTTGGTGTGTGTAGGTTAAATTCACATAACAATCTCGGTAGGTTTTAAATCCATAACTTTCGACTATATATTAAACACCTTAATCACATAATAATACGTTCAATTGATTTCGCAACTATACAACCAAAGATGATGGAAAATTCTTAATCCACGGCTTCACCATCATTATACTAAATTTTTTCCTTTTGGTTATTTGCCTCAAAATAAATAATTTTTTGTTAAATTTTCATTTTGCACACGAACGTTAAAATCCGCTAGTAAATATACGAACTTTTGATTTATTTGAAATTGTACATGGATAAAAAATCCGAATAAATCAAAGCTGACATAACATTTTCTGGTGTGACGTGTCCGCACACATAGCAGTTCAGTCAGCATCAAACCACTGTGTTGGATATGAGTCAGTAGATTGATACTCAACTGTTCTAGGGTTAAAAGAAATTGGGGAAATCATAGTAGTACTATAGAATTGAAGATCCCAAAACCGAGCCGATATCGGTAGATTAGTGTGTCGATAGGATTAGGCGATGTATAGGTTAGACTTGATGTTTTGTTTATTGTTTTTGTCTAAGTCCCGTACGGGGTAGTTGTTGGACCGATCTTCTGCCGAAGATACTTTTCGAACCCCATGTCATCGGTGTAATCGCTTGCATTCTTCGTCGAAGCCGAATGCTAAACCTCGGTGGAGACAATGCATCGGCTTACCCGATCTCGGTAGAAGACATTATCGGTGATGGTCATCGGCGGAAGAGCCTATGCAAGCACAATACCTTCGCGGTCGACGAACCGACTATCGAAGCTCACTTCATCGGTCGACGACTCGGCCGAAGAAGACAGACGTATTCGGTCCATCGTACCCGACGAAAAGCGACCCCCGCACTCGAAGTCTTTTCGAATAGTTCGGCGAGAAGACATACGAGGTTGTTTGAACGGTCAACTCGACACTCTCACCAACTACAAACCTCGACCAATGAGAAGCCGACAACGCTTACCTACTCTACGAAAGTCTGCTCTCATGAACAGTGCATTAAGCGCCTGCCTGCAACTAGCTCGAATTTATGGCCGTTTTCTTTGGAGGCTTGTGACACGTGGCATCGTCGTCTCCAACGGACATATGCCACAACTCACGCTATAAATAGAGAAGGATTTGAAGATTTCGAAACACGAGAGGAATATACGCGAAGTCAAGGGAAAGCATTCAAGCTCACAACGCTCTAGTACCTTCAAACTTATCCGAGAGACGAACTAGTTTTCATAGAACACTTCTTGTAGTTCATCTCTCTAGGAGCTCTTTGATCCCTTTCTTCTCTAAACTAAGCTCATTGCGGATTCATAGCTTAGATTCGAAGGAGTTCACATTTAGTGAATCGTTCTTGTTGTAAGAACTCCTTCTCGGTTGGAGAATATTCCCTCCCTTCTAAACTTAGGTTTGGATTGTAAAAGTCGCTAAGGACTATAACTTAGAAGGATCCGTCCAGCGTACAGTTTCCTTGCTTGAGACTTGCTCGATTAATCAACAAGTTTCTCCTGCCGAAGTTCGGGACCGTGGACGTAGGATCTGCTTATCCGAACCACGTTAAAAATCGCTTGTGTTATTTATTGTTTTATCGCATTGCATTTAACCCCCGTTTTTAAATCATCGCCTTGCATAAAACGTATCTTAAAAAAGCGCACGGCCAAAAGACTTTACATTGCGAAAACACGTTTTCAAAAGAGACGACTCCGGGCCTAACACTTATCCGCACTAGTCTCCGATCGAGTTTCGTAATACCGACATCGGTCGGTAGAAGAGCTTAGAAGCCGACTCACTTTGACCCTAGTGATCGAAGGCTTACTTGCACTGTTCATCGGTTGCAAACATCGCCCCAAACGTGACCTTCACCGAGAAAAAGAAACAGAGCTCGGGTGTATTCCCCCCCTCTACACCGACTTGTCGTCTCCGACCAACACACTGAAGTTTTTTATTCTTGTAAATACACAAACTTTATAATAATCTCATTTTGTACATTAACTTTGAATTTTAGTTAAATTTGCACATAAAATTAGATATTCATTTCAATTTGTCAATAAAATTTGAGTTTCATTTAAATTTTGTTATAAAAATAAGGGATATTAGCCTGTAAATACGTGAAGTATGGCCGGAATTTAATTTTGCACACGACCTTCAAAACGCTCCTCAAAATACATGACTTTTCAATTTGTTAAAGATTGCTCACTGGTTAAAAACTCCGACGAAATCGAATCTGACGGAGCAGATGATTTGGCATTTTACGTCTTAGTTGACAGAGAATGTGAACAAATTTTATAGTATTTTTCACCTATAAATACACCAAGTTTTTGAGTTTCATTTGATTTTGCACATGACTTTTGAACTTTAACAATAATATGTTTAAATTTTATGTTTTGCTAAGTATTTATCTGAGAGAGTGAATAAAAGAGTAATTAATACGAGCAACCTATAATCATACAATAGATCTAAAATCTCACTTATTTCATTTATTGTATTCGAATATTCATATTTGTATTCATATTCGAGTTGTAAATGAATCAAATCGAGTCATATATCACAATATTCGAGTATTCATATTCAAATATTAAACTTGATTCGTATTTGATTCCTTACTACTATTAATATTTAAACTATTCGATTCACACTCTCTATTAAAAACTAAGCATAAAATAAAATTTAAATGCATGTTTCTTAAAGTTTGAAAGTCATGTGCAAAATCAGATGAAATTTAAACTTCGTGTGTTTACTAGTGACAAATACTATAGAATTTCCTACGTGGATGAATTATTTTCCAACTAAGCCGTAAAATGCCATATCATCCGCCTTGTCAGATTCGACTTCGCCGGAGTTTTTCGTCGGTGTGCAATACTTAACAAGTTGAAAAGTCATGTATTTTGAAGAGCATTTTGAAGGTCCTGTGCAAAATCAAATTCCGGTCAATTTTCGTGTATTTACAGGGTAATATCCCTAAAAATAAATGTACTTTTTATGTGGCGTGTATTGACTCCAAGAAATTTATAGAACTAATTATGGATTGTGTTAAAAAGAGGCTATTGGTCTCAAAATATACGAACTTTTGTCAATAAAATTTAAATGAGATTTAAACTTTATTTACAAATTAAAATGAAATTCTAAGTTTATGTAAAATTCAAAGTTCATGTCCAAAACGGGAAATGGTACAAAGTTTGTTTATTCATAAGAAAAGAAAAAAAATCAGACTTTTGGTTTGATGCTAACTGAACTGCCAAGTGTGTGGACACGTCATGCCGGAAAATATAATGTCAGCTTTGATTTCGCGGACTTTTGGCCCACGTATAATTTCAAACAAATCGAAAATTTATATATTTACAAGTGATTTTAATTTTCGTGTTCATAACGGAAAATTGACAAAATTTGTGTATTTTGAAGCAAATGACTTTTTTTGGTGTGTGTGAAAATATCCCTCTTAAGATATGCTTTGAATTAAAAGCAAAGACACTTTGCTGGTGAAGCACACAACCACTCGTCCTGTACTCATCATATTTGCTGCGTACGCTATTTACTTGAGAGGTCTAGTCTACTATAAACTTCGCAATCAATTCTCTTTCAGTATCTCT
The DNA here is from genome assembly GCA_028984105.1 of Lavandula angustifolia. Taxonomy (NCBI): domain Eukaryota; kingdom Viridiplantae; phylum Streptophyta; class Magnoliopsida; order Lamiales; family Lamiaceae; genus Lavandula; species Lavandula angustifolia. Next base: position 14,326,301 of record CM054812.1, on the reverse strand, counting down.
CAACATATTCACATGCATGCCTCAATTAAATTACTTTTTAAACAAAATAAGGAGGATTTTGAGATTAATATAAAAGTTTTTTTTTGTCATGTGGAAATTATAGTGGTTTAAGTATCAAAAATATGTTAATATATATTTATAGATAAGTAATTTACCTGTTTAATGTTAGAGAAATTAAAGCAAAAAATAAATTTTGCAAACATTAAAAAAAATTGTTTATACGATCAAAAAATGGATAAATACATAAAATGAATTCTCCTTAAATATGTCAATTTTGAAAATTTTCAAAAATATTCAAAATTAGTGAAATTTTTCCCAAATAAGGAATTGACACAAAAAATTAACATAGAATCTTGTGCTAATATACGGATGCAACCAAACTGAGTTAAAAAAATACAAAAATAGCCTCGCATTAAACTTATAGGTGTAAGTGGTTCCGCTCTGAACCGTGAAACAGATCGGACTGAACCGAACCAAACCGAAAAATGTGGTTCGGTTCGGTTTCGCAGTTTGGTTCGGTTTATTTTTGTAGAAACCATTTACATTCGGTTCGGTTCGCGATTTCAAAAAATTTTGAACGGTTCGAACCGAACCAATATCTTATTTTTTAATTTTTTTTATTAAATATTTATCTTTTTTATATGAGAATTTTGTTGGATTTAGATATTAGATTTAAGTTAAGATCAATTCTAATATATACAAAGGAAGAGAAATGAGTAACAACTAACAACTCTATACTTATTAGTTCGGAACGAGTAACATTCTATAAACTATTATTCTTGTATTATTTAGGATTTAAAATTAAAATAAAAATAAAAAGGTGAACCGATGAACCGAACCGAAGCGAACCATTTATAAACGGTTCGGCTCGGTTCGGTTCAGATATTTAAAAATCCGTCGAACCGAACCGAACTGAATCGAACCATTTCTATGTGTTTGGTTCGGTTCCTAAAATAAATAAAAAACCGAACAGAACCGAACAGAACCGTTACACCCATTAGTCATAGAATATCCAATTTGACAAAAAAGTCCCTGCGTTTTGGTTTGCATTACTGTGTTTCAAATAGTTGCGTTGTTTTTTAGGCTGGTGAGATGATAAGGTGTGTGGATGCAGATGAAAAAAACAATGTTTTGGGGGTGTGCTGGTACATACCCTACAAGTGCCTAAAGTGTTTATTTATTAAGACAAAACTCATAAAGACAAAGTGTGAAGACTTTTTGATAGTGTTGGTCATATTTTGTATATCATTTTAAAAGAGGGCTAGATTTATGTTTTATTTAGTAGTGGCTAGTTAAGTCTAAAATCTTCATCCTGAAATTATTCTGAACGCATTACTTATAAAGTCATTTGATCTTTAAATTTATTATAAGAAAATCGCAAATAATATATGTATAACCTGAGATGATTATTTAGGAGCTGATTTACTGCGCGGCCGGCTCCCCCCCACGCGCCTTGTAAATTTTTTAACTTTTGTTTCATTTTTATATTTTATTTTTAATTTTTTACTTTTGTTTACTTTTTCTTAGTTTTTAATTTTTGTTTTTCTTTAATTTTTTAAGGATGGAAGTGTTTATTATTACATATAACAATGTTAAATGTTTTGAACAAAAGTGTCATTTTTGTTGAGTATCATTTTTTTCAAACAAAAGTATCATTTTTGTAAACGCATTATACTATCATTGATATGCATGTATCATAACAATTGATACTCAATAAATGAATTTTTTCTCCAAAACTATTTGGTGATGAGTTATAATATAAGGTTTGAAGATCTCAAACCCCTCATTGAGTGATGAACCAATATATTGTAAAAGATGTATAGTTTAGTTGAGCTCACCATGTTAGGAGCTCAATAGAGCTAGATAACATTTTCGGTAGATGTTATGAACTCGAGTAAAATTCTAGTCAACGGTCTCTAGAAATTCGGTTGTTTGAAGACTCGGTAGGATTCAAAGCTAAATCTACTAAATGAGTGTTGAAACGTCGAAGAATGCAACGATCAATATACTTAAGACATTGGAGAATGTTAAAATGGATATCTTTTCAGAAAGTGTCCGAAGTATCAGAGGAAGTCAACTCAGTATCAGTCTTTGTAGGGATATGAGTCAGTGGTCTTGTAGATCATTGCTTAGGGGGTACTTAGAGCTTGACTCAATAGTTGCGTAAAACTGAAGTCAGTAGTTTGTGCACTTAGGACGATATTGTAATATTTGTTATGGGGGAAATTGTAGTGATACTGAATTATATTACTATAGAATTGAAGATCCCAAAACCCGTCCTGACCCCTGTGTGTGTTTGAACCGTTATGATGTAATAGCCTAGACTTGGTTTGATCATCATAGATTATTTTGTCTTAGTCCTGTATGGGGGTATTGTTGGACTGAACTTCAGTAGAGAAGTTAAAGTTCCAGAACCCCAAGTCATCGGTTCAGTAGAGCTCAGTAGTCTTCAGAGTCATCAGCTGACAACTTTCAGTGGAAGATTCCCTTCAGCAGACTTTGGAATAAGACTCAGTATGATCCTTGATCTACTGAATGAGTGTAGAGCTCCTGTCTTCAGTCATCAACTGACAACCTTCAGTAGAAGATCAGTTATCAACCGACTCAGATGAAGACTCAGTACGATTAGCTCTTGATCTCTTCAAAAGCGCAACTCGCTGGTTGCGACCGTACAAGGAAAATCGACTGCCCAATCTTAATGTCGAATATCAGCAGAGAACGTTCAGTATACGAGGTTCAGAGAGTCAACACAAGAAGAAGACCGGTGTCTGACAAGTCTCACCTATCGCCGTAATAACCTCGACCAATGAGAAGCAAGCATAGCTTACCTGCTCTGACACAAAAGTTGCTCTCATGTTCAGAAAGTTAACCACTCTACGGCGACATTTCGAAAATACATGGCCATTTTCCTTGGAAGTTTGTAATACATGGCATCGTCCTCTCCAACAGATACATGCATGGGTTACAACTATAAATAGAGAAGAGTCTCCAAGCTCAACGCACGGGACAACAAGGGAACACAAAGTTTACAAGCATACAACTCTCTAGCGCACTTAAAGCCAATCCAGCTAAGAACCTGCTGAGTTGAATATCCTTAGTTCTTCTCTCCAGAGATTCTTTAGTTCCCCCTTCTCTATCTAAGCTCCATTGTTATATCTTAGCTTAGAACCTTCGAAGGAGTTCACATTCTGTGAATTGTTCTTATTGTAAGAACTCCTTCATTGTTGGAGATCATCCCCTCCCCTTCAAACTTAAGTTTGATTTGTAAAAGTCGCTAAGGACTATAACTTAGAAGGGTATCTCCAGTGCACAAATTCCTTGCCGAGGCTTGCTCAAATTATCAACAAGAACTCCTATTCAGCAGGACCGTGGACGTAGGATCTTGCGTATCCGAACCACGTTAAAAATTACTTGTGTCGTTTACTGTTTCGTTGCATTGTGCTCAAAACTGTTTATAAAATCTTCCTTTGCATAAAACGAACTTGAAAAGTGCACCAGCCAAAACGGTTTTGGTTTGCATAAAAACATTTTCAAAGAGACGAAGTCTACCAGTCCCCACACTTATCCGCACAACATTCTGCAACTGAAATTCTCATACTGACTCAAGTCAGTAAAAGGACTCAGCTGTTGAATCACTCTGACCCGCGATCAGAAGGTTTTTATCTGGCATTGAAAATTCAGTAGCAAAACTTGACCTTCGCATTTGAGGAAAAACTTGCAATCAGGTGTATTCACCCCCCCCCCCCCTCTACACCTGATACTCGTCTCCAGACCAACAGTCTTGAAGTTTGAACGAGTCTCATCTACCAACTAACCTCGACCAATGAGGAGTCGAAAGTATTGTACTTGTCTTGACATAAAACTGCAGTCAACCTCTAAACTATGCAAAAACAAAAGGAGAAACCTTATAGTGCAATTCAAATTGCAAGATGGTTGTTTTGCTTGTCGTGTTTGACACGTTTCTAGGTCATCCCTAACGGATCTATTCACCATTCAAGCCTATAAATATAGATCATCTTCCATGCGTTGAAGTCACCGGAACACAAGCATTCAAAGCACACAAGCTCTAGCTTATTCGAAGCATACACAACGAAGCACCCTAGAACCGAAATATTATTTTCTAAGTTCTTCTATCCAGAGTTAACTAGTTCCCTTCTCTATACATCTAAGTTAACCTTGCTAAATCATAAGCTTAGAATCCAAAGTAGTTCATCTTTTGAGTTGTTCTTGTAAGAACTCCTTCTTAGTTGGAGAAAACCGTCAAACCTTCTTGTTTGAAACCATTGTAAAGTCACTAGGACTATAACTAGTCAAGATATGTCATGCGAACGGTCGACTGAGACTTGCTCAGTATAATATAATCAAGAACTCTTGGAAACAGGAAAGTGGATGTGTGATCTTGCGTATCTGAACCACTCTAAAATCTGTGAGTTCTTACTGTTTCTTTGCATTACTATTCATCTTGCATACAAATTGATTTGCAAATTCATACAAGTCTGGATTTTCAGTGAACTTCTCAAAGACACCACAAACATAGCTGAAACAATTTCCAGTAATAAACATTTTTCAAAAAAGACAATTAAAATCGGATCTACATATTCCCGTACTAATTCTAGTACTGAACTACTTGTCTGCTTACTTCAGTCAGTGAACAGTACTCAGTATACTAAATAACTCTGTCACGTGATCAAATAGCTTACTTGGCGAGTTGAATTTATACAGCAAGCAAAATTTAGTAGATACTAACCTTCGCGTTTGAGTTTAAAATTTGACCCAGATATATTCATCCCCCCCCCCCCCTTCAATCCCAAACAAATGACAATTTTTGAAACAAATCACGTTTTTTTCAAAAACGTTTGATATTGAGTAAATGATACTTTTGTTAAAAATAAATGACACTTTTGTTCGAAACAAATGATACTCTACAAATGGCACTTTGTTGGGTTATGAGTCAGTGATTGCTTAGATCATCACTTAGAGGGCACCTTGTATTATCTCAGTAGTTTTTGTATTAGGACTTGCTTATTTTCGGTAATGGAGCAAATCATAGTGATATACTCCTATGGAATTGAAGATCCCAAAACCTATCTTGTACCCTTAGTGTGTTGTTTTTCGGACTAGATGATGTAATAGACCAGACTGTTCTTATTTTAATTATCTGTTTTGTCTAAGTCTTGTAAGGGGTAATTGTTGGTCTTAACTTCAGTAGGAAGTTAAATTCCAGAACCCCACGTCATCAGTATGTAAGAGCTCGTGTTCTCAGGTCTCCTGCTGACCCTCATCACTAGAAGATTTTTCATCAACTGACCTCCAGTAAAGAACACAGTACAGAGCTCAGTACCTTCAGAGTCACCAGCTGACTGCTCTCAATAGAAGACCTGTTATCAGTCGACTCAGACGAAGGAGATAGTATGATCATGCCAGATCTACTGTATCCGATAGGAAACGACCTGACTTTTTATGACATTCGAAGTCAGCAGAAGATCATATGAGGATGAGTGAGAGTCAACTTAGATGAAGACTGATGTCTGATAAGTCTCACCTACCACAAACCTCGACCAATGAGAAGCGGTCAAAGCCTTACCTGCTATGACCAACTAAATATGCTCTCATGCACAGTGACCAACTACTCTGCGACACTATTTTGAAACTTATGGTTGTTTTCCTTGGACGTTTGTGACACGTGGCATCGTCTTCTCCAACGGACAAATGCCTGGGTCACGACTATAAATAGAGAAGCTTTTCCAAATTCAACGCACGGGATATCAAAGGGATTACACTCTCAAGCATTCAAAACTCTCTAGCACATTCAAGAAGATCTAGCGAAGAACTTGTCTAGTTGAAAATCTTTAGTTCTTTTCTCTAGAGTTTCTTTAGATCCCTCTTCTCTATCTAAGCTCCACTGTTATATCTATAGCTTAGAATCTTCGAAGGAGTTCACTTTCTATGACTGTTCTTATTGTAAGAACTCTTTCATAGTTGGAGAAAATTCCCTCCCCTTCAAACTTCGGTTTGACTTGTAAAGTCGCTAAGGACTATAACTTAGAAGGGTGCATCCGGCGTACGAGATACCTTGCTTGAGGCTTGCTCGAATTAATAAGCAAGACCTCCTGTTCGGCAGGACCGTGGACGTAGGATCTTGCGTATCCGAACCACGTTAAAAATTGCTTGTGTTATTCTTTGTTTTTATTGCATCGTTCTCAAACCTTTTTACAAACTCATACTTTGCATAAAACGTATTTAAAAGTGCACTAGCCAAAACTATTTTTGTTTGCGAAAACATATTTTCAAATCGAGAGGAAATTTTTCGAGCCCTACACTTATCCGCACTAACTCTCCGCCTGAGGATTTAATACTGACAAAAGTCAGTAGAAGAAACTTCGATAGTTGAGTCACTATGACCCATGATCGAAGGTTACTATTTGGCGGTGTTCATCGGTTACAACTTACGGCTCGGTGTCCTTCGCGTTGAGAAAAGAAACTTGTTGTTGGTCCCGAGTGTACGGTCGGGTGTAGACGGGGGGGGTGAATACACCGATTCGATTTCTCAACTTCGAACTCGAACAGTCTTATTCGGGATGGTGTCCGATCAACAGTTCGGCAGAGACCGCATAACCGTTTCGAATCGAGTTAAAAGGCTAAAATCTTGACTCGGTCCGAGATCCGCTAACCGACTAGGTCGAATTCAGTATCTACGGTAAGAGTTCGGTGCGCGGAATAGTGTAGGCCCAAATCGGTTTTTTGTGAGAAAACGTTTTAAGTCTCGGTTCGGTAGATTAAAAGTTCGGTATGCTTTGAGACAGGTTGATTGATTTTAAATATGATGTTCGGTATGAATAGTAAAATCAATGCAACTTGATTAAGAAAGCGATAAGAGACACGGGATTTTTAAAGTGGTTCGGATATCGCTCAAATCCTACGTCCACTGTCCCGAATGATCGGGAGGCTATTTATTATCTCGAGTTAGTCTCGATCGGCTTGCACACCTGGGCAAAGCCGCGTCTTGGTTTTTATACGATCCAAGTCTCGGTTACAACACTATCAAACTTAAAGTGTTTGACAAACTTCTCCAACAGTGAAGGAGTCCTTATACAATAAGGATTGGGTTCAAATGTGAACTCCTTCGTCTAAGCTATAGATAAGAACAGTTGAGCTTAGGGTTAGAGGGATAGGGAATATGAGAGAGTAGCTTCTAGATCGACGAACAGTGAAGGTAAGCTATAAGTTCGTGTAATGTCGATTGGATACTAGAGGCTTTATATGTCGGTATAGTTTGATTCCCTATTAGCTAGAATGTAGTCTTTCACCGGAGATTGTTCTTCAAGTTCTTGCTAAGACTTTGTTCTTTGGAATTCGCTCTTTTTCGCGCTCTCTTGTGTTCTTGGCCGCGCTTCAAATCTTGAATGATCCCTCTATTTATAGAGCAGAGATTGAAATAGATCCATTGGAGACGATCTTCTTCTCTCTCTCTCTTTTTGGTAGCAAACGGCTCTTTTTGGTGTAGGTAACGGTGTATTTTCTCACCTTTTTAGGTAAAAGGTTGATTGCAGCTTTTAGCGGGTGAGAAGACACGTGTATGCTTGTCATTCGTCGAGGTGGATGGAGTGGTTGAGACAACACGGACTTCGAGGCAGGCTGAAGCTGACTTCTCTCTTCCTCGTACATGACAATGCTGATTGTCTTACAAAGAATTCTGACGGTCCCCGAAGACTATCCGCCGTTGCTTGAGTCCGACCTCGTATTGGTAGATAGACTACGAGATAAGTCTACGAAGATCGGCTCGAGTCCAGTGAACTACTCCTGGCCGGAGTTCGGTTCAGCCGACTCTCTCGATATCTTGCTCTCGCGAGTCCAAGATGTCCGAGTCTTCTACACCGTGTCTTTGAGGCGATAAGCTGCGAGCGCCTTGACCGGAGAGCAGAGTGTCTGCGAGTGCGAAACCTCGGAGACAACGGATACAAGGGAATGGTTCATCATTCCGATAGGATTTGGGATCTTCAAATCTTTAGACAAGTACGAGCACAAGGCTGCCGAGCTTAAGATCAGTGTCTAAGACCGAATCACTTCCCACTGAGTGAAACAGTGCTGAGGATGGAATCATCACCCAACACTTGTACTCAGGTGTATTCACCCTTCCCCCCCCCCCCCTCTACACCGACACTCGTCTTAGGACCAACATACTTTTGTTCGAAACAAATGATACACTTCAAATAAAACTTTTGTTCAACACAAATGACACTTCTTCTATAAGTGATGGTAAAAGGCGTTTAAAACGAAAAATGAAATTTTTGTTTCGAAACAAATGATCCTCAACAAATGACACGCCCATCCTTAAAGAAAATAAAAAAATAAAAAAAATAATTTAAAATTTTAAAATTAAAAACGCAAAATGACATCATAATGTGTGATAACCCGTATTCTCCGTATTCTCTATTTAGTATTTTAGAGTTATTCTTTAGTTATATACTTATCCCGTAGTAACTTAAGAAATTTCTACGAGAATTTCTAGACGATAATATAGCCATTGTCTGCCTAATCGAAATTATATGTACATGTGATTTATAAGTTCCCTACCCTTATGATGTTTATTACACTATTAATAATCAACAATTCTTCTATACATTCTTTTCAAATAGGCAAGAGAAAGATACATGAATAGTGTTGTTGTCACTTAGGAAATATGATAAAATCATGAACACTCAACCATCATATAAAATAGGAAAGCATAGACCATCACTAGGATCGAACCTAGCATCAAGCATCCCCTTAGTGGAATGCGTGGCATTATGCATGTCAGGAGGAGATGCATGTCTCTCTAAAGTTTATGATGCTGACGTGATGAATAGTGAAGTTTAAACAGTTGTTGTCACTTAGTAAATATGATAAAATCATGAACACTCAACCATCATATAAAATAGGAAAGCATATACCATCACTAGGATCGAACCTAGCATCAATTGTCCCCTTAGTGGAATGCGTGGCATTATGCATGTCGGGGAGAGATGCATGTCTCTCTAAAGTTTATGATGCCGACGTGATGAATAGTGAAGTTTAAACAGTTGATAAGCAACATCCTTGGCCACGTGTTCAGCACGCAATTTCCAGCAAGGAGATTTCTTCTACCAAAGAACATTTACTTGGCATTAATCCCCTTTATAAATAAGCATAGTTAGGAATCGATCTCCCTAAAAACATTTGGAGTTCCTTCATCTTCTTCACCAGTCACATCTTTGCCTTTCTCTGTGGTAGATTTCCTAGATCAAGATCGAAATTCCTTCTTTTGGACAGCACATAATCGATCAAGTAAGATACACCACTCTTGCAAGTCTTGGATTTCTTGTTTAGGATGGTATATATTGAAGATTATACACTTTTAAGAACATAAAATCTTAGAGAGAAGGGTTAGGAAGATTTGCATGTATGAAAATAAAGTTGCATGTGTAGATCTGGATGTAAGACAACAAGAAATGTTTAAGTTGCATGAGCACAAGAATCTGTCATGCCATTCCTTCCTTCTGCCGAGATTTCTAAAGCCAAATACATGATCTTATGTTTCTTGAAAAATTCCAGAAAAATTATAGAGATAAACTTTAGGATGTTTTCAAGATCTCTGGAAACTTCGGTAATTGTTGGATGATTATTTATATTTTTAACTGATTTTCACTTTTATGCTGCCGAAAAATCATGCCTTCGGGATAGAGATTAGTAAAACATTTATACCTCACTTTACAAAAATTATTTTTACTTGGTTATTTTTTTTAAATGTTCTAAACACGTAGGAGTTTCTCACAATATTTATTTTGTATTTTTAAACCATGCATGTAAAAGCAGTTTATTAAAAACATTCAATGGTTAAGCAAAGACTTGCATTATGTGGAGCAGTTTTTGAGTGAAAAATGATTTGTATATTCTGAATCCATCACTTATCCATAAGGTTTAAAAATTTGACATGACATCGTTATGCATGTTTCCTAAGCATATGTGGAATATTAGAATTTGTAGAGCAGTTTTGTTCCCACAAACCGTAGCTAAACTATAGTTGGACAGAAAAGGACCCTGTTCGTACAGGTAAGCACTATTTTGGTGATAACTTATAAAATACTGATTATTTTGTTACGAAACCAATTCCAGTATAAATAAGACTCATTAAGGATGATATAAATGGAATATTAGAATTTATTGAGTGAAACCGTGGTCTGTGGAAAGTTTACAAAATAAGCCTCCTGCACGAGTTTAACGGATTAAAGCTACAATATTGTTTTAACCTAATAATTATTAGACATCGCTTATAGATCATGATTTGTACATTTGATGCTAGATCAAGACGTTAAACCTTAGGATATTATTATAGGATCTATTGTGGAAGAGCTATAGCCTCGGAGACGAGATTTCGCATAGATCAATTCGGTGAAATTCGAGGTGGGTAATATTTTCTTAAAATTATCTTTGAGTTATTGAGCTCTATGAACTATGTTTATCCATGAAAGTTTTTGTGCATTTACCTGTTTAATGCTTCTACGTGATAGATCGATCGAGGCTCTCATCTGGCCTAACATGCTAGATGAGGGTTAATAAGAAAGTGTGTACACGTATGATGTTAGTAGCACAAAGATTGATCATCTTTGTGTACCAAGTGCTAACATGTTATGAGGGACCCCTCGAGTTTCGACTCGAGGGCCAAGGCCCAAGATATGAAAATGAAATGGTAGAAGTAACAGGAAATGTGACACAGATGTGCGTACCCAATGATAAATGTTTTGTATGTTTGGAGCAGTTTCCTTTTTAAAACCCTCTAAGTCATACCTCATGCATGAATAAACTGTTTTCAAACGTTTTTCAAACTGCTCTACCCACTGAGTACACTAGTGCTCGGCCCAATTGTTTTCAAATGTTTTCGGGTTGAGCAAATAGGGGCGGCGGAAAAGAGGCGAGGAGGGGGTTTACGCCAAGATCATTTTGCACTTTTAGTATTGTAAATGGATAATTATGTTTTGTTAATTTCGAAAGTCAATACGCTTTCGTATATATATTAAATGCATAAAAATCAATCTGATCTCCTGCGTGTGAGTTGCATTAAATGGAGTATTTTTAAAATAAATATAAAAATATTCCAATTTTCAAAAGATGGTATGAAAAGTGTTTTATATAAATTATTCTTCCGTAGCGACTCGACCTCTGTGATACTTCGTGGAGGTCGGGGCGTTACATAATGATCTCATTACGTCTTCGTTTACGGTCGGGTATGGAAAACGAGCCGAGTTTAATACTACATGCAACCGGAGTTCCACACAAATCTTTGTGATTATTTTATGAGTCAAAATCTTTTTGCCAAATATGATTGTAAAAGAAAATGATACAAGTTAAAAGCAAAAAATAAAAATGATAAAATTGAAACTTTGTTTAGTTTTTTCAATATTCTCAACTTTTGGCCAAACATACTATTTTTTCTTGAGTGAATTCTCAAACTTTAATTTTCAAAACAATACTCATCTTTAATTTCTAATCTATTATTTTTTGCCACATGAAAAATGTTTTTTCAATTATATATGTTTTTTATGTTAGTACATAATTAGTGGATAAGTTATTATTCAAAAAAAAAAATCAAATTATACTTTGGCCCTGTTTGAGAAAACAACTTAAATAAGCGCTTATAAAGAAGATCAGTTCCAAATCACCCCAGTTCAGTCAAGGGCGAACTAGCAAAGCTAAGTGGGCTGATCAGTATGGACCTCCGCAGCCTTACACATCCAGCTCGGTATGGGTCATATTACTATGATCCTATAGTCGGGGAGAGGACCTAAGAGTCAAAAGAAGAAGAAGAAAGTCGTGCGAAGGCAAAGGTCGGCCGATCCACCCACTCGAAAAATCAGGAGTCCTGAGCAGATTGAAGCCTCAGAAGTCAGCATCGACCAGTCCAGTGGTCAAGTATGTTGATCAAAGTGGGAAGAAACTCTCTGAGACCAACAGGGTCGTAAGACAGATCTGGGTTTCCAAAACTAACATATGAGGACCCAAAATCAAAAATAAAGGGTACCTAAATATAATTCTGATTTGTAGTTGCACAAGGACCCTTAGTATGTGGACAGCGGATGCTCAAGACATATGTCATACCAAAAGGACCTACTGAAGAATTATACTACTAAAGAAGGACCCCTAATCGAGTTTGGAGACAACGCAAAAGGCTATACCAGAGGCTATGGAACACTCAGCATTGGAACCGCAACAGTTCCAAGAGTATCATATGTTGAAGGACTTCAGCATAATCTTCTCTCTGTTAGTCAATTTTGTGATAACTCGAATAGAGTGATTTTTTATGCTGGTTTCTGTGATGTCATTGATAAATCTACAGGGAAAACAGTGTTGTCAGGTTCGCGCAAAAAGAATATATACGTAGGCGGCGGAATTCAGTTGAACCTGAAGCTTGTCTGTTGGCGAAGAACGACAACAGAACGGGGTGGCTCTGGCACAGAAGACTCAGCCATCTCAACTTCAAGACGCTCAACAAGCTAGCTAGAAACACTCTCGCAAGAGGACTGCCGAATGAAGTATTCAGCAAAGACACTCAGTGTGAATCATGCCTGAAGGGAAAGCAAACAAGGAATCAAAATCCTCCTGTTCCATCTCCTTCCACTGATGGAATCCTTCAGCTGCTACATATGGATTTATTCGGTCCAGTCTCTCCGGTGACTATTAGAGGCAAAAAGTATGCTTTAGTGGTCATTGATGACTACTCGCGCTACATATGGGTCATATTTATTGCCAACAAGTCTGACGTCAAAACAAAGTTACCAACACTTCTAAAAAAGCTCAGTGTTGAGAAGAACACCAAGATCATCAAGATACGTTCAGACAGAGGAACTGAGTTCCTTAATTCGATGGTGGAGGAGTTCTGCAAAGCTGAAGGCAAAGAGCATGAAACATCCGCCGCGCGCACGCCTCAACAAAATGGGGTTCTTTGAAAGGAAGAATAGAACACTTAAAAAGAAGCAACAAGAACCCTGCTCGCAGACTCAGGACTCCCAACCAAATTCCGGGCAGAAGCTACTGACACTGCATGTTACACTCAGAACAGATCTCTACTGACAAAGCAGCATAAGAAGACACCATATGAATTATGGAACAGACGGGGAAGCCTTCTTTATCTTATTTCCATATTTTTGGGTGTTCGTGCTTTATCCACAATAATGGGAAGGTTCGAGTTGAAGACTTTTGATAGCAAGTCGGACCGGGGAGTCTTCTTAGGATACTCCTGGTCGGCAAAGCCTTCCCGAGTCTTTAACTACCGGACCCTTTGCGTGGAGGAAAGCCCTCATGTTATTTTTAATGAGTTTACTACTAAAGACAAAGATGCACGAACTCTAAACTAGAGTCCGAGGACATCAGTAAGCAGCTACAGGGTCTGAGCCTAAAAGATAAAGTTGAAAAGATTCAGCTGTGTTGGGATGATGATTCGAGATGAAGAAACGAAGATAAGTCTATCGAATCTCGGCCCAGCAGAAGTAGGCTGAGCAGTTGACTCTCGAACGAGTCAATCCCAGGTAACTCAGTTCGATGAAGAAACCCAAGTGGTAACTGAGACCTCTATTGCGGATAATCAGTCAGGGGGGAACAAATGAAGTTCCTGAGCTAAATGCCCCTGAACCTGGTGACTCAGTAGACCCAACTCTAGTAACTGAATTGCTTCAATCTCAGAATAGTACAACTGAAAGGCCTAACTCACCTACTATCTGTGTTGAACAAATCTCAGGTGAGGAGTTGGAACAGCGTAGATCGTGGCTGGACGCTCATAGTTCGATTTGATTATTGGAGATCCTTCAAGAAGCTTAAAGACAAGATCCAGATTCTACCAGGGAGAAAGCGCATTATATTCCCGCTTCTTATCTACTAAAGAACCTCAGTCCAGTTGAGGATGCACTTAAGGACGCTGATTGGATCATAGCTATGCGGGAGAAGGTCGAATCGATCACGAGAAACAAAGTATGGGAGCTTGTTGACAGACCCCGACATCAACATGTGATTGGAACTAAATGGGTCTTCAAGAACAAGCGAGATGAAAACAACGTTATAGTAAGGAACAAAGCAAGACTCGTGGAAAAAGGCTACTGTCAAGCTGAAGGAATAGATTTTGATGAAACTTTCGCTCCAGTTGCAAGATTGGAGGCAATCAGACTATTCCTAGCCTAAGCAACACATCAGCGATTTAGAGTTTATCAAATGTATGTGAAGTTTGCGTTCCTGAATGGCGTGCTGAAAGAAGAAGTCTATGTAGAATAGCCTCCTAGCTTTCAGCAGGGACATCAGGTCTACAGACTAAGAAAGGCTCTGTACGGGTTAAAACAAGCACACTGGGCTTGGTACGATACCCTGTCTGAGTTTCTTCTTCAAAAAGGTTTTCAAAAAAGGCACAGTAGACTGCATATTATTCAACATTCGACTGGAAGACGATATCCTACTTGTGCAGATCTACGTAGATGACATAATCTTCGGATCGAAGAACGTCATCATGTGTCAGCAGTTTGAGAAAATGATGAAGGATAAGTTCAAGATATCAATGATGGGAGAGATGAATTATTTCCTCGGTTTTCAAGTTAAACAATCTGAGAAGGGAACATTTATCAATCAAGGCAAATACACTCGAGACCTCATCAAGAAGTTCGGTTGCACATCCGGCAAACTAATCAAGATCTCGATGAACACGAACATGAAAATCGATCTTGATAAAGAGGGAGTATCAGTAGACCATACTGAATTTCGTGCTACTATTGGTTCATTATTATATCTAACAGCTACTCGACCTGACATAACTTATGTTGTAGGTGTCTGCGCTCGATTTCAGGCGAATCCTAAGCAGAGTCACATGGACTCAGCAAAGAAGATTCTCCGCTATCTCAGAGGAACACCTGGCATGGGCTTATGGTATCCAACTGAGATAATATTGAACTAACTGGTTATTGTGATGCTGACTATGCAGGATGTAAAATTGACCGAAAGTCAACTTCTGGAACGTGTCAGTTCCTTGGCAGTAAGCCAATTTCATAGTTTTCAAAGAAACAACATTCAGTAGCAACGTCAACTACGAAGGCGAATATAAAGGCTGCCGAGGGTTGCTTTGCGCCCAACTCCTTTGGCTGAGACAACAGCTACGTGACTATGATGTTATTCAGAAAGAAGTGCCGATCTTCTGCGATAGCACCAGTGCAATTGCAATCACTCAGAATCCTGTACTTCATATGAGATGCAAGCACGTGGACATCAGCACCACTTCATTCGTGATCATGCCGAAAAGAAGGATATCAGAATGGAAAAGATCCATACTGACCATCAAAGTGCAGATATTCTGACCAAGCCTCTAGCTGAATCCAGATTCAGAGAACTTTCAGTAGAGCTAGGTCTGTTGGACCCTACTGACTCCAGTCAATAAGTGGATTCAGGAGAGGAGCATTCAGAAAGGAGGAATGTTCACTCTCGGTGCGAGTAATTTCGATGCGTAGAGACTCAACAACCATCTACACGAGGTATCAGCTGACTCCGATGTTCAGCTGACAGGTTTGCGTATCTCTACTCAATAGCCAATGAAATATTCTGTGCATTTATGATTCAGATTCAGCTTCGTATTCAATGCCTTAGAAAATGTCATCTAATATAACGATTTACATTAAATACACGACATTCTATGTAAAGCATGTTGAACTACGTAGCGCATTAAATGCATATCGTATCAAGTTACTTCTTTGGCTATTTACAAGCGTATTTTGACTTAGGCGGCTAAATTGATCATTACCTATTTTATAACATTAAATCCTAGCCGTCCATCTCATAAAGCTATTTCAAAGCTGAACCTGTGTAATTATTAAATTGTTTATCTTCTTTAATATATATAAACACGTTCAAAGTTAGAAACCGCCATTTTCACTCTGCAATTTTACGAACCACTAGTTTTTTTGAGAATAGCCTCCACCTCCTTGCAAACTTCTATTTCAAAAATCTCGAAACTCTTTGGTAAATCTTTAATGATATTTAGCATCGTAAGTGATACTTATAATAATTTTATTTTGATACGACATTTCTTCTTTGCAGATTATTAAACATGGCGGGGATCATTCTTTAACGTCCCTACGGACATGAAAGAGATCCTTGAGAAGGACCGAGTGCAGTGCGAACCCATGATGGAATTCGACACTGCGAGCTCGACTACATGGAGGGAGATCTTCGACGCTCTCGGGCCGGACGGGATTGGAAGGTTTTTCCGTCCAAGGAAGCCGTCTTATTTTCTCCCTCGACAAATTGCTTTGAGTTGTATTTGAACTCGAGTCGGCGAAGGGGACATCGAGATGCAAATTCATAACTCATACGATTGCCGACCCCTCTCGAAGCTTATTCGAGATCAAGACGATGTCGGTGAAGGAAGCTCTTCGACACGAGGTTCAAACTTCCCAAGGAGGGATTCGATGCAGGAGGCTACAAGGATGATCGATGGACGAATATTTAGAGATCTTCTCGCGGAAGCCAACTTCATTTAGAGCAAGCATTCCCAAAAGAACGACATGCTCCCAAAATTCGAGCCCTCGCCTACATCATCACTCGAATCGACGAGTCGGGCCGGATCCTTTGATCAAGTATCGAGGCCAAAGATACAAATGATGATGGCCATATACGATCACGCGAAGATCAACTAGACCGGAGTTCTTCCTCAAAGAATTCATGACTCGATCCACCAAGTTCGACAAATAATCCCAATGCCTAGCCACGAAGGGAAAGTTATTATATGGACTGAAGTTGTCGGTCGTGATAGAAGACTTTTGCGGATCGAACAATGTAGTGTATGCTTGATAAGCAATATTTCAATCCGAAGAAGGTCCGATTCCGGAGCGGGCGGCGGCCCTTCGGCCAGATGGGTCGGGGGCCTGCGATCACAAGACGAGGAACTCATAAGACCTCAACTCCTACAAAGAAGAGGTCGCCTCCCAAGTCTACTCCCAAGACACCGACCAAGAGACTGAAGAAAGTCAGTGAGGTCGTAGCAGAAGTTGTTGCTGAACCACCTCTGCAGCTAAGGGACGAGGCTGAGTCTTCAGAGAAAACTCGTCGGTGGAGAAGGTCGTCTCCACTCGAACGAGGAAATACAGATGGACCAGGGGTAGGGACCGAACGGGGTTCCTACTACTTGAGAGACCCCTTGGATATTCCTCCACTTAGCAGCATTCCGTCTGCTGAGAAGCAACAGTCTCCGATTGAAGTCGAAGATTCATAGACTTCTTCTGAGTCAGAATCAATCGGGATGGAGGCGTCTGCTCTGCAATCAAGAGCCTCCCAGAGATTGTTGAACATATTCCGGAGATAGCCGGCCACGCGGATCTTATCATACTGGCAAGGTAGGCTAGACTCCATACGTTGATCCGATTCCGGGAGTGGTTTACCCCGAACAATCGATCAAACACCACTCTGTGAACGGCTCCACGAAGAGGAGCGATGATAAGGAACAATATTGGCTACTCGGAGCCGTCTAACATCTGTTCCTTAGATGATTTGAGGGCTTGCCATGCTCTCCATTCCGAATGATCACCAACCAACCTCGGCAACGGCGCCCTCGGATGGGTCGACCCGATGGTCGGGACCCGCCCCATGATTCGAGCCACGAGAAGTCGATGAGGGAACTCAACCCGGACAAGGATGCGCCAACTTCTCACAGTTGAACCTCCTCTCGGCATCCTTGGACCGAGTCGGTCGGAGGCCGGTACCTCGAGTCGGCGAGAACCGGCTCGGCTTACGCTTGAGTCGCATTCGAGGTAGCACCCGGTCCTAAAAGCCGACTATCGAAGTCGGTGGCCGGGGCCCGAGGAGTCAAGGGAACTCGAACGAGACTCCTCGCCCGTGCCGTCCACAAGACGTGGAGGCGGACCACTCGGGGCTCGTAGTGCGGAGATCAAGGGGCTCGGGAACTACTATTCGAGCACTCCTTCCCACGACTTCTCAACTATCTTAACAGACGCACTTGCCACTCAACGAGCCAACTTCGAAGAGCAACTAAAACGATGGAGGCGGCCAAGCGAAACTTACGGAAGAATACAAGGCCGCCCGGTCGGCTCACACTGCATCCATCTCCTCTATCTCTCAAGCACTCCAAGCTCAAACTCCAAACAATTCGAAGGCTATGGAAGATAAGGTTGATCGAAGTTGCGGGATATTTAGATGGCGATGAGACGCCTCTCACAAGAAATACGGCGAACAACTAGCGTGAGAGAAACGAGGCGCATGAGAGACTTGTAAAGGCTGCGGTATGCATTGGACGATCTTTCAACGGCTTACAAGAATGCGGAGAAAAAGGTATAGATTCCCACCCTTGGTTTATTTTCGATGCCAAAAAGGGGGAAGGAAAGGCTGAAGGTACCGGAAGGGGAAGGAGAAGGTGCGAGAGTACCAAAAGGAGTAAGGATAGTGGCCGGAGCAACTCGGATTCGGCAATCTGCTCCCAGCTTGGTCCCTCTACTCGGTCGGCCAAGACAAGGCGAGGCCCGGGGTGTCTCGGCGAGCGGGAGATGTAGTGCCCTGCGGGGCCCGGCCCCAGTGGCTCGGGACCCCGAGGATTACGCTACTCAAGCAACTCGGACACCTAGTGATATCATCAAGGAAATTGCTTGAGTATGCGAGAGGGAGGACTCAAAAGAGGAAGAGGTTCTTACGCCTCCTCTACAGTGCAGCGAAAGGGTAAGAAAATACTGAAGCTTCCCAATCCTCCCACGAAGAAAGGTACTAAAAGATATATCACTCCCGAGGAAGAAGCTCGAGATAGGCTGCGGATGAGAAGCTTGCCGGAGAGATTGTCGAGGCGAGGCCGCCAATAAACCAAAGAAAAAGCCGGCCAAAGGCAAGACTCAAGGCTCCGGCGGGGAGGAAGGAAGCTCGGGACAAGGTCGCCTCCAAGGAAAGCGAAGTTGAGTGACGAAGCGGACAAAGAGAAAGAAAAAGAACGAGCGGCGAGCGGCGAGCACATCCGGTCAGGGGGAATCTCAAAAGAAAAATCTTCTACACCTGCTGACTCAGAAGAAGAAGAGCATGTGCCCTCCTATGTCCCCTCAAAGAAACAAGAGCTAGAAATGCAAGAGATATGAGATCAGATGGAGAGGTATCTAGACAGAGGAGCTGAAGTAAGGCAGATAGAAGCAACAAGAGAAAGGCTTAGACTGGCTGATCTAGAAGCTCTGAGGCTAAAGGCTGAGAATGAAGCTAGCCAAAGGATTCTGAGAAAGCGAGATATTCCTTACAAATAAGAAGACTCGGGAAGCCTCTTCGACCTCAAGATCCACGGATAGGCCCGAGTTGATGAGTGGATGCCATGGGAGCAGACACGAGAGGTGGGAGTCGCTTGAAGGCGGACTATATCAAGAGATACTACTTACGGAGATGCGGCACGAAATGCACAAGTCATTGCATTTGCTTTGAATGGCTTACGAAGACCGACCCGAGATATTTGCTAGAGTTCGAGAAGGTCATAGCGAGATAAGATTGATGTCGAGTCCCGGCTCAATGATTATGCCTCCCCCAGCTTGAAGCTTGATGGTTTTGTGCATTATGGGGTGATTGAGAAGGAGATTAAGGATGTTGCCCAAGCAAGACATTTAGATGAAGATGAGCACTGGCGATTTGCCGGAGATGCCGAAGGCGAGGAAGATCACTTACGAGAATGTATGGTGCCACTTCACGAAGCAAAATCAAAGGATTTCAAAGACGGGATTCGGCGGTTCGAGAAGATGATAGATAGCTTTTGTATTTCTTGTATTTTATGTTATGTTTTTCTTAGAATAGCGATCGATGTATGCATGCTTTGAAATTTCCTCATATATAAAACATCATTGTTATTCGGCCTTGACAATTCCTTATTGTCTATATGGCCTTGTTTATTTTATGCCTAACACTCGAGAATAACTCAAGTGATTCTTGACTCACACACTCACTAAATATATTTATGCGTCGAGTTCTTATCATATTAGATTCTAGTCTGTTAGATTGCATAGAAGAGGGAATATATTGTTAGAAAGGGGGAAATTCACGCTAGTTTTTACGTATAGGTTCTAATATTCCTTCCATGATTCCCTCGATAGTCTAGAACTTGAAGAACAACTCCACCGATTCTACTTGTAATACTTGTAAGCGGCTACTATTTACGATAGTTATAGTGTTAGGTTTTGGCATCATCAAATAGGGGGAAAATCTTTGGGAGATGATTCGGTCCCTCCACAACTTAGGAGATAACTCGGCGGCTAGTGCTCGAATATTTGCTTGAAGATTTGAAGATCCCAAAACCCTACTTTGGTGATGAACTATTCCGTTGTAATCCGTTATGTTCGCATGCGCGAGGTTTCGGACTCAGTTGACACTCTTCATTTGATTCGGGCGCTCAGTAGTTTATTCAGCCTCAGTACCAGAAGAAGAAGACTCGTATCTTTTGGACTCGGTAGGAGCGATTATGCGAAAGGAGTCGATGGAGGCGAACTTCGAGTTGATCATCGGTAGAGCGATTCGGCGGGAGTATGCTGCGAATATAGATCGAGACTCAACAAACGGATGGACAGTCTTCTGACTGTTAGGATTTACTAAGTCAAATCAGCAGAGTCATACAAGGTATAGAGAAGTCAACTTCAGATCTACCTTGAAGTCTGTTCTGTTTCACCTACTTTCCTCGGCCTCGACCAATGACGAGCGGCCAATCGTCGACTTTACGATTAAAGGCGCAAGTCAACAACTTTCCGGGAAATGGAGGGAAAGGACTACTGCCACCATCTTTGAAAGAGCCGTTAGCTACCCGAAAGAGAGAGACACAAGGATCGTCATCTCTAACGGATCTATCCTTGTCTCTGCTCTATAAATAGAGGGATAAATTCAAAGTGAAGCTCACGATAAAATGAGAGACCAAGAACACACGAGCATTCACAAGCAACTCAAAACGACCTAAGTCTTCCGCAAGATGCTCAAAGAGTAATCTCCAGCGAAAGACGACATACTTGCTTATAGGGAGCCAAGCTGAACCAGAATATATAGCCTCTAGTATCCAAGCAACGCGAATACGAACCCAAGTCCATACTTAACCGTTCGTCGCTCTAGAAGCCACTTTCTTGTTCCCCTATCCCTCTAACCTAACCTCGGCGAGATCTTATCCATAGCTTAGACGAAGGAGTTCATATCTGAACTGATCCTTTATTGTAAAGGCCTCCTTCATAGTTGGAGAGTTTGTCAAACGCTTTAGTTTGATCCTTTGTAAACGATACTAGCTCAGTATAAATCTCAAGACCAGTGTTTGTCCAGTGTACAAACCGACTGAGACTATCTCAGTATAATACATAGCGTCTCGATCTTTCGGGACGGGTGGGCGTAGGATTATTAGATCCGAACCACTTTAAAAATTGCATGTGTTTTGTCTTCTCTTTCTTGTTGCATTGATTCTTGTCATCTCATGAAAGTATTTCTAAAATCATTCAACTGAGTTTCAGCAAAGCTTAGTCGATTTCACTAACATACTGAAACTTTTTTATTAAAAACGTTTTCTAAACTCAACTGAATTTGGGCCTACACATTTACGCACTGCGGAACTTCAGTGAACGGTGCTGAATTCTAAGTCGAGTTAGCTAGCGAGGCCTCAATGAAGTCGGCCACTCGCCACACGATCCGGAACGGCTTATTTGGTCTCCCTGAACTTGTTCACTACGACACTCTCGGGAAAAGGACTATTCGTGTTTAAAGTTGAGAAATTGTTTTCGGTGTATTCACCCCCCTCTACACTCGAACGTTTAATCTCGGGACCAACGGGGGTGAATACACCTAAGTGCATATTTCAACTCAAACGTGAAAGTCGGTGCTGCTTGAATATTGCTACTAGTCGGTTGGCACTAGTAAGCTTTCTAGATCGCGTTGGCGAGTATGTCGTCTCTCGAGTTCTATCTACCGACTTATGTTAGTGAACAATCATTCAGATTAAGCTATGGTATGCGGAAGTGTAGGCCCAAAATATGTTCGTCTTAGTTTGAAAACACGTTTTTATCTTTGAGTGATTTAAAAGTCGAGTTTTATGCATTATGAACAGTTAATCAATGCGACAGTAAATCAACATAAGCGGTTTTTTAAAGTGGTTCGGATACGCTAGATCCTACGTCCACTGTTCTGAACAAAGCAGGAATTCTTGATTGCTTATACTGAGTAAGTCTCAGTCGATCTATGCACTGGATAGGTGCTTCAGTTATAGTCTTAGTGACTTTACAAGGTTCAAACACGGGTTTGATATTCTCCAACTAGGAATGAGTTCTTACAATAAGAACACTTCAGAAAGCTGAACTCCTTTGAGGTTTTCTAACCTTATGATATTACAATAAGTCTGATTAAAATAGAGAAAGGGAACTAATGAATCTCTAGAGTGAAGAACTTAAATGATCTCTCTGTGTCTGAGTTCTTCTCTTTGATATGCTTTAAGTTCGCTAGAGCGTTTGTGAATTTGAATGCTTTTGTTCCCTATTGTTATTCTTCTCTGTATGAAGACTCTTCTCTATTTATAGTCTCGACTCATGAATAGATCCGTCGGAGGGAGTCTAGACACGTGTCGAAAACGACAAGAAAAATGGTCATTTCAATTTGAATGTCACTATAGGGATTTCCTCTTTTTCAGTCTATGAAGCAGCTATATGGCAGAGTAGGTAAAGTATTGGCAGCTCTTCATTGGTCGAGGTTAGAGAGTAGGTGAGGTTTGTTCAAACTCCAAGAGCATGATGAGTTAACTTCCTCTGATTCCTCGGACCTTTTCTTTGAATCGTCTTCTACTGACATTCTTCTAAGATATTCGATTATGTGGCTCGAGTTCCTTTGCGGGTCGGTGGGTTATAACATTCCCAACGAGTTCCTTGATCTTTGAGTTCCTTGATGCTTTGAGTTCTTTCGGTGACATCGATATCCCTTCGAACCTATCGGCTATTGAACTTTAGCTAGCCTCTTGAGTTCCTAACATGCTTTGAGCGCAACTAAGCTATTACATTATATAAGGCTCATCATTCGGCTAGGGTTTTGGGATCTTCAAATCTTATCATACTGAATCTCATAGCCAACATCTTCTACTGACATTCTTCTGAAAAGTTCAGTTCCATGCTGATTCCTTTGTACACATAGTAGGTTCCAACTGAACAAGTTCTATGCTACTAGGTCTATCAACTACTGAACTCTAGCTAGCCTATTGAGTTCCTAAAATGCTGAACTCAATTAAGATATTACAATATATAGTTCATCATTCAGCTAGAGGTTTTGGGATCTTCAAATCTTATCATATCGAATTGTATCCTAACAACCCTACTTACGGTTCTTTCGATTTCAGAATCAAATACAAGGTTCGGGTTAAAAGACCAGCTCATATATTAGCTAACATACCAATAATCAAAAGGTAAACACGGTTATTTAGAAACACTGTTCCCCAACAACGACGCCAATTTAGTGATCATTGTTTTCACACCAAATAAAATTCCTGCACGCACATAAAATCTTATAAATAGTAGAGAACATGGTCGAACTAAGGGGATAGAGGAAATCAACTATATTTATTCTTTTGATCAAAGTCTTGGTGATGTCTCCACGCATAAATTTTGGGTTTACTACTTAGGCAAAGAAATTTAAACAGTAGAAAAGTAAATTGAGAGTAAACAAATAGAGAAAGGCGAACTCAACTCAAGTAACTTGTATGAAATAACTACTTCGGTCATTGATGGATAGATTTAATTAATTCCAAGGATCTACCAATTATAGGATATAGTGTTGGACACGTACGTACCCAATTCCTACTTACTTAGTCGGTATTGGCTTGTTGAACAATCCGCCATTACTCCACTAATCTAACCACAACCTAACTTGTTGATGAACTCTAGATTTAATGTTTAGATAGCATTACGATGAAGGAACCCATTTTTAATCTCGGCCGTTGTTGAACAATCGACATAGATGATTAATCCACTTTATTCGACTACGGGTTACGATAGCTTCGCGGCCTAAGTTGTTAAACAATCTGACACTAATCTTCATAACCTAAACTGACAATGTTTAAGCTAATCCAACAAAATCATTCTACCCAAATTAAGTCGAAACCATAGTCTTTAATTACTATATATGTCCAATTAGATCTCACAAAATTTGTATCTCATACTCGTTATTCTCTCTGAATCCCCTAAAAGATTAGCTACGCATAATTGTTGGATATGAGTCGATAGATTGATACTCAGCTGTTCTAGGGTTAAAAGAAATTGGGGAAATCATAGTAGTACTATGGAATTGAAGATCCCAAAACCGAGGGATATCGGTAGATTAGTGTGTCGATAGGATTAGGCGATGTATAGGTTAGACTAGATGTAATGCTTATTATTTTGTCTAAGTCTCGTACGGGGTAGTTGTTGAGCCGATCTTCTGCCGAAGATACTTTTCAGAACCCCACGTCATCGGTGTAATCGCTTGCATTCTTCGTCGGCGGTGATATCAAACTCGGTTGAAGATCCCGCATCGGTGGCCTGGACCTCGAGTAAGCATTCTCTACAAGGCGATGGTCATCGGTAGAAGAACCCAGTACAAGCGTATACCTTCGCGAGCCGACCAACCGACTATCGAAGCTCACTTTATCGGTCGGGATGACTCGGCCGAAGAAGACAGAGACTTTCGAGTCTTGTGTCCAGAATGAAAGCAACCCAACGCACTTAAAGTCCCTTCAAATGTTCGGCGGAAGACATACGAGGTAGTTTGAACGGTCGACTCGACACTCACCAACTACAAACCTCGACCAATGAGAAGCCGACAACGCTTACCTACTCTACGGTAAAAGTTTGCTCTCATGAACAGGTGCATTAATGCCCCTCTTTGCAACAAAGTTGAATAGTGGCCATTTTCTTTGGACGCTTGTGACACGTGGCATCGTCGTCTCCAACGGACATATGCCACAACTCACAACTATAAATAGAGAAGGATTTGAAGATTTCGGCAAGAGGAACATACGCGAAATCAAGGGAAATCATTCAAGCTCACAACGCTCTAGAACCTTCCAAGCTTATCCGAGAGACGAACTAGTTTTTCATAGAACACTTCTTGTAGTTCATCTCTCTAGAGCACTTTGATACCTTTCTTCTCTAGACTAAGCTCATTGCTAGATTCATAGCTTAGATCCAGAAGGAGTTCACATTTAGTGAATTGTTCTTGTTGTAAGAACTCCTTCTCGGTTGGAGAATATTCCCTCCCTTCTAAACTTAGGTTTGGATTGTAAAGTCGCTAAGGACTATAACTTAGAGGGAGCTGTCCGGTGCACGGTATCCCCGCTGAGGCTTGCTCGGAGAATAATCAACAAGTTCTCTGCCTTGTTCGGGACCGTGGACGTAGGATCTTGCGTATTCGAGCCGGGTTAAATCGCTTGTGTTCATTTCTTGTTTTATTGCATAGCATTCAAGCCCGACTTGAAAATCATAAGTTTGCATAAAACGTATTTTATAAAGTGCACGACCAAAAGATTTAACTTGCAAAAACGCGTTTTCAAAAGAGGCGACTCCGGGCCTAACACTTATCCGTTACTACGGTCTCGACTGAGTTTCGTAATCTTGACATCGGTCGGTAGAAGAGCTCGAAGGCGACTTCGCTTTGACCCAGTGATCGAAGGCTTACTTGGCACTTTGTTCATCGGTTCTGCAAACATCGGCTTCAAGTTGACCTTCAACGAGAAAAAAGAAACGAGCTCGGGTGTATTCACCCCCCTACACCCGACTTTTCGTCTCCGGACCAACAATTGGTATCGGGCGCACGGTGTTCAGCTGATCGCCGGTTACGAAATCTTTGGTCCTCTCGGGCCGATCCCGAAAACCATTTTCATTGCATAAGCATCTTTTCGGCATCCTTATACTCTTACTCTTACAATGTCGATATGTCGGGTATTAGGATGGTACCGATGTTCTCAATAGAGAACTACACGGTATGGCGCGTACGTATGGAGGCACACCTAACGTCACTCCACGACGGCATGTCGAGATGTCCTAGAGTCGGGACCGATCATTCCTATGATCGACGAGCATAGTATTTGCTTCTTTGGAGGAGGCGTGGGAGCACAAGCTGGTGCTAAGGTTCCCAAAGACAAATCTGCCTTCACGCTGAAGAAAAGAAGTTGCACAACCTTGACCGAGTTGCATGTAATGCCATACTGACTACGCTTAGTGACTCACATCTCGGAAGGGTACAAGATTGCAAAACGGCGAAAGAGCTATGGGGCGCCTTAGTTGTCTTGAGCCATGGAACCCCTCGGATCAAAGAAAACAAGCTCGAGCTAGAGCTTCGGAAGTTCGGCCGCCTTTGCAATGGAGCCCTCGAAACCATTGGCGAGTTGAGTGTCGATTCACCAATCAAGTCGATGTTATCCAATGGGGCAGGGAGGTCATTCACCAACAAGGAGATGAACACCAAGATCTTGAGAGCGTTGCCCCGACGAAGTGGCTTCCATTTGCTACTTATTTACGTCGCTCGATCTAAATGCTCTAACTCCCGATGTTATATTTTCGAATTAAAATCGGAGGAATTCGAGCATAGCCTACCCCCAAAAGTGCTTAAGCGCTCCGGTGACACACACGGTTCGACCACGCCTTCAAGGCGACGATCGGGAATCACCGGAGCCAAGCCTATTTCCTCAAGCAAGGCGTGGCCACATCGGTAGCAAAGTCTTACGAGACTTGGGGCCACGACCGGCTAGCAGCGATGGCTCTCAAATATCGAGAGGGAAAAAGAGAGAGTCGAAAGGCGAGGAAATACAACCGAGATTCTTCCTCGAGGTAAGAAAGACTATCATAAGAAAGAAGAATCTAATCCTTCCTACTGAATGCGGGAAATCGGAGTCTGCTGTCCCGGTCCGTCTAAAGACTTCGGTTTGGTAAGAGCGAGCGGAACATCTACACTGCTACAACCGCAAGAAGGAGGGACACTATCGGTCACGATTGTCTGAACTCTCGGTTGCTCAAAGAGCGAGAACGGCGAGCCGGGGAGAAAGAAATTCGCCGAGAGACGGCGGCCTATATAGCCGGAGAGATATCCGACTACTCAATTGAGGAGGATACATTCATGTATTCTTCGAAGACGAAGCCGCATTCGATCGCCGATTGAGGTCGAGAAGACGGTTTCTGATGAGTCGGTCGAATGCCGTATCGATGGCGGGAGAAAGAGGCCGAGGTGCATAAGGACCCGTGGATAGTGGACGGCGGTTGCTCGGGACACATGACTTACCGGGAAGAGCTGCGCGACCAACTACGTACAAGAAGATGGTCCCAGGTGAATTCGGTGACAATTCCAAAGGCTACACAAGGGGATACGGAACGGCGAACATTGGGGCTGCCACGGTTCCAAGAGTAACATATGTTGAAGGACTTCAACATAATCTCCTTCGATCGATCCAATTCTCGTGATAATCTTAACGAGTAATCTTTGTGCCGGTTTTACGTGATATTGTTGACAAATCTACGGGGAAAATAGTGTTATCGGGTTCGCGGAGGAAGAACATCTATGTTGCAAGCCTGGAATACCGCAGAACACGAGGCTTGCTTGCTCGCACGGACTAAATCGGGTGACAAGTCGGGCTGGCTATGGCACAAGAGACCCGGCCACTGAACTTCAAGACCATGAACAAGCTTGTCAAGAACTCTAAAGTCGGAGGACTTGCCCAACGAATCGTTTATCAAAGACGAGAAATTGTGAAGCGTGCACGAAGGGAAAGCAAACAAAGAGTAGCAATCCACCTATTCCGTCACCTTCCGTCGATGGAATCCTTCAGTCGCTTCACATGGACTTATTCGGGCCGGTCTCTCCCGTGACTATAAGAGGCAAGAAGTATGCCCTCGTCGTCATAGGCGACTACTCGAGATATACTTGGGTCATCTTCATCGCCAACAAATCGATGTTCGGTCGAGTTACCTAATCTCTGAAGAAACTCGGTGTGGAAAAGAACATCAAGATTAAGAAGATACGCTCGAGACGGAGGAACAGAGTTTCTAAACTCGGTAGTTAAGACATCTTTGCGATAAAGAGGGAATTCAGCACGAGGCATCAGTTGCGCGCACCCCTCGGCCAGAACGGACTTGCTGAACGTAAGAACAGAACACTCAAAGAAGCGGCAAGAATGCTCCTCGCGGTTCTGGACTACCCTCAAAGTTTTGGGGCTGATGCTACCGACACCGCTTGTTACACTCGGGAATCGCTCACTGCGACACGCGAACACATGAAGACGCCTTACGAGGCTGTGGAAAGGGAGAATTCCTTCTATTTCTCATTTTCATGTTTTTTGGTTGTCCTTGCTTTATCCACAACAATGGGAAAGATCAGTTGAAGGTCTTTGATAGCAAATCGATCAAGGAGTATTCTTAGGAAACTCCCGAGTCGGTAAAGCCTTGAGAGTTTTTAACTATCGAACTCTTTGCATGGAGGAAAGCCCTCATGTTGTTTTTGATGAATTTGTTGCTGAGAACGGGGAAAGATACAAAGTCAAACAACGAGGATGTCGGCGGCAAGCTACGGGATCTCGAACTAAATGACAAAGGCGAAAAGATCCGGCATTGTTGGGATGATGAGTCGAGAAGATGAAGAAATTCGGGACTCGACCAACAAGCAATGTAGCTAACCTAGTTGATTCTATCGAGCGGAATCAACAACGGGTAACTTCGGTCGATGAGGAAGCCCCTGTGGTAGTCGAGACCTCTGCGAGAATATAAACTTCGGGGGAACGATTAATGTTCTCGAGCTAAATGCCCACGAACACGGAGACTCGGTAGATCCTAACCTTCTTCTTGAATTACTACGGTCACAAACAAGACTACCTTGAAATGCCTAATACACCTATTGGTTGTGCGAAGTAGTATCGGAAGAAGAAGCCCGACTCGGGCGTTCGTGGCTCGATGCTCATTCTTCGAGATCTTATCATTGGAGATCCATCGGCAACTATAAGGACAAGATCAAGATTAAGTCAAGGAGAAAGCTCACTTTACTCTTGTTTTACGTCTCTACGAAGAACCTCGATCGATAGAGGACGCACTTAAAGATGCTTGGCCGGGTCATTGCTATGCAAGAAGAGGCGGACCAGTTCATCGAAATGAAGTTTGGGAGCTTGTCGACGGGACTAGACATCGGCACGTGATTGGAACTAAGTGGGTCTTCAAGAACAAGCGAGATGAAAACAACGTCATTGTCGAAATAAAGCTCGACTAGTTGCTAAAGGATACGGATCGGGCGGAGGGAATTGACTTTGATGAAACATTTGCTCCGGTCGCGGTTGGAAGCCATTCGTCTTTTCCTAGCTTATGCGGCACATCGGAGATTTAAGGTATATCGGAGATGGATGTGAAGTCGGCTTTTACGAACGGCGTGCTTGAAGGAAGAAGTCTCGTGGAACAACCGCCCGGCTTTCGGCGGGGACATCGGGTGTCCGAGACTTAGGAAAGCTCCGTATGGGTTAAAACAAGCACCCGGGGCTTGGTATGATACCCTATCGAGACTTTCTACTTCGAAAGGTTTTTCAAAGGGGACGATAGATCGCACCTATTCGGCATAAAGTCGGAGAAGATGACATTCTGCTGGTGCGAATCTACGTGGGCGACATCATTTTCGGCTGCGAAACGAAGTCGTATGTCGGCCGGTTCGGGAAGATGATGAAGGAGAAATTCGAGATGTCCATGATGGGAGAGATGAATTATTTCCTTGGATTTCAAGTAAAACAATCAGTGAAGGAATCTTCATCAATCAAGCTAAATACACTCGAGATCTTCTCAAAAGATTCGGGTGTGATTCCGACGCAAACCGGTCAAGATCCCCATGAACACGAACTTTAAAATCGATCTAGACAAAGAGGGAGCTTACGTTAACTCTGCGATTATAGAGCTATTATTGGTTCTTTACTTTATTTAACGGCTAGCCTGACTGACATAACTTATCTTTGTAGGTGTATGCGCAAGATTTCGGGCGAATCCCAAGCGAAGTCATCTAGACTCGGCGAAGAAGATTACTGCGATATCTAAGAGGAACACCTGATCTTTGGGTTATGGTATCCTGGCGATGATAATCTAACACTAACATGTTATTCGATGCGATTATGCGGGGATGCGGGATAGATCGAAAATCAACTTGGAACATGTCGGTTCCTAGGCGGCAAGGCGATATCGTGGTTTTCAAAGAAACGGCACTCGGTAGCTACGTCCACTGCGGAAGGCGAGTACATGGCTGCGGGGAAGTTCTTTGTGCCCGAGATCCTTTGGCTTTGGCAACAATTGAGTGATTATGGTATAACTTCCGGATGAAGTGCCCATCTCTTTGTGACTCCACCGGTCTGATAACTATAACTTCGGGACCCAGTTCTACATACCGGGATGCAAGCACGTGGACATCCGACACCACTTCGCCAGAGACCATGTCGAAAGAAGGACATTAGGATGGAGAAAATCCCATGCCCGACAAGCGAAAGGCGAGATATCTTGACCAAACCACTAGGCGAGAACGAGGTTCGAGAGAACTATCGGTTGAGCTAGGTCTGCTTAGATCCTATTGAGACAAGTCGGTAGAAGGCGACTGCGATAATGATATACTTAACAACAATTTGTATCGGTATGGAATCGGCACGGCGAGTCGAGAAAACTTAGTACGGTGACTCGGTTGGGAGATGCACACTGCGTGCGCGGCCAAGGAGGAACATGGTCGTCGGCACGACCATCCTCTCGATAAATGATGGTAACCGGTGATAAGTTCGGTGAAGAGGTTTGCGTAGTATCGTTACTTAATTTGTTCGAAGCATGCCGCATTTAATGCATCGGTCGCTTACATTCGGTTGTTAAGGAGCATTTATTCCTTACCATTTATTATGTTTAAGGTTTGAGGAAAGGTCGGCGGGGACTCCTAGCTGCGTAATTAATGCTCTCATCGCGCATTTAATGCATGTCTTCTCCATTAGCTTTATTACGTATATCTATATTTTTGGCGGCTATTGTAATCATTCCTTTATAACATTGAATCTTAGCCGCCCCTTGATTTTGAAAGATTAGAATTTGAGCCGTGCGATTCAGGCGGAAGATCCAAACTTAATATACAAAATCTTTCATCTTCCATCAACTCCTCATTTTTTCGCCATTCTTCATATTCTCAAGAGCTTATCTCGCAACTTTGTTTTCTTATCCAAATCTCTTAAACAACTTTGCTTTCGCATCTCTTAAAGCTCTTATACACGGTAATGTATCGGATATCCGCTAGCAACTACTAACTTACTCTATTTTCAAGTGCTAATATGTTGCTTTGCGATTTCAATGGCGAACGTTCAAACTCCGGACAACATTGAGGAGATTATAGCCTCCCGGGATTACGTTTGAACCTACTTTGGCCTTCCGCCAAGTGGAGATCTCCGTCCTTGAACCCGTGTTTGGCGCTTTGGAGCGTTCGGGGTTAGAGATCTTGGTTTTTCGAAGCACCCCGTGCTTATCTCCCTCGGCAATGTCGTGAAGTTTATTTCAATTGGAAATCTCTAGCGTCGGGAGGAGAGGAATCGTCTTTCTCTTATCGAGAAGGAAGTCGATCCAAGATGAGTGGGAGTCAGTTGTTCTTACCTTCGATATTCAAGATGCTCTAGCTTTTTCATTTGATCTTCCCAACTCGGGCATTTCTCCGATTGGATACAAGGAGAAGGAGATCAACGCATATGTGCGAAATTACGTGGACGAAAGGATGTGGCGTTCAAAACGGCTTTACTGAGGAATATGTTGCTACCTCGATGTACGAGGTCTAGCTTACGTGGTATCGCACATTCGACAAGTTCGAATTTGGATCATATGATCAAGCTTGTCCAAACCTAGGATTCGGTGATGATGGCAATAGACGATGGGGTTGAAGTGGGCCGGGCCGAGTACTATATTACTCGAGATGAAGGCACGGGCTCGAGAGTTCACCACATTACCCGCTGGCCGAGAGGAGGATAGCCGGTGTGGGTAAACTTCTATTCGGAAAAAAGATGTACGTTACGATAGAATGCATGGTTCGGAGGAGCTCGGTGTTGAGAACTCGGCCTTTGAGGACTCCAAGTACTTTGACAAGAAATCTATCAAATTCCGGACGCGGTGGGGGAGGGAAATCCATAGGCAAGGGGCCGCTGAGCCTCAAGAGAGGCTGCGTCGCTCTGCCCCCCATCCGTCCAAGTGCCCAGAAGAGGAGGTTGGCTAAGACTCGACTGCTTGAGGTCACGATGGCTCGGCCACTTACCATTATTGAGCCGGCTCCTCCTACTCAAGAGGAGCAGACTACTCGGTTCGAATCTTTGGAATCGAGGGAGCGGCGATCAAGGACAAGGTCCCAGTGATCGGCTTTGAGGAAGCGAGTCGACGAGAGGGAACCGTCACCGAACCTCTGCTGAGTGGACAACAAGCGACACCACTCGGTTGCGTGATGCGGCGAGATTCGGCAAGAGATACCGAGAAATTGCTTGAGCACACGGATCCGGTTGAAATAGCGTAAGGACAAGAGCTCGAGATGCTCTTAAGGTTTCTGGCTGGGACATTCTTATTGACTTTGCCAAATCCCAGCGGTCACCGAGATGAGCTGCGACGGAGGAGCAAGAGCTCCAAGCCAAGATTGGATTCGGAGAGCCGGTTGATGTGGCGTCTTTCGAAGATTTGAGAGGCTGCAATGCTCTATTTCTTGAGCTTGAGAGCTCAGGTGAAGCGGCTCGCCCCCTCTCCACCTTCGATAAAGGTGATAATGATGATCAAGATGAGGAGATGGATGGCAAACCCAGGAAGCCGGACCCGGGGAGAATCTGCACGGAGGGACAAACTCCCCAAGAGAAGAGCCCAACACCACCCATAGTCACATCGGGTGAGGCTACAAGCCGCCTCAGTACAGTAGGGAGCGAGTTGATCTCGTTCTACGAGCGAGGGCTCGGAACCGGCTCTTATCAAATACAACCCCGTCGGTTCCGTGTCCTCACGTTACGTTAATGCGGGGCTATCAAACGCCAAGGTGAGAAAAATCGACTCCTAGCCAAAGATGTTCATTTCAAATGGGAGAAGTACACCAAGGCTCGAGAATGAAGCTCTAAGTAAGTTGGCGTTGACATCTCAGCTCCTAAAGAGGCTTCTCGGCCCGATTTCAAGGAGATAGTTGAGCGGGCCCTAAGTGCTCAAAAGGCCGATTTAACGGCCACGAGTCGGCGGCTTTTGCCACTCGGCGCCCTAAAACTTTCTCGGAGGCGGTGGCTCGAGGCCGTGAAAGCGGTTCGAGCTTCATAGATGAGAGAAACAAGATAGCAACCACCTCTCTTCAAGCGGCCGTCAAGCGGCAGTGAGGCCTTAAAAGCCATTCGAGAAAGAAATGACGAGGAATCAAATGATCAAGCTCTACTAAAACTACGTCGGAGTCGGCCGCTCGATTGAAGAAATCTAGGGGCGTCGGGGAGAAAGGCTGGGAAAACTGCGCAACTTGGTCGGTGATTTTGATGACACGATTACCCGGATCAAAGATTACATTACAGTGACTGGGGCGGGGCGTAAAAGCTATCCGCACCTCCACGGCAAATATTGCGATGCCAGAAAGGGGGAAAATATTGTGAAAAAGGAACACGATATGGATACGGCTAACGTCCAGATCCATGAGGACGAGCTCGGGAGGCGGGGACCCTCCTCGGCGGCATAGCCCTCGGGCGCGGAGATTCGGGGGAACGAGGCTCGGGGCGGGACCATCTACTCGAAAAGGTACATCTACGAGGTCCTTCTCCTTGATTTCCCACTACAAGCCACCCCCTCTCCTCTTCGATTGCGCACATAGGCGAAATCGCTCAATTCCTTGAAGAGCCGGTGAAGAAGAAGAGTCTCAGCAGTGCCGTAGAGGTCGGGGAAGGAAATCGCTACTTGAATCCACTACTCCTTCCTCCCGGTCCAAGAAGTTTAAATCAAAGCGGAGCAAGAGGCATTCGACCTCGGGAATAGCCCAAGAGCTGCAAGACAAGCTTGGACCGGGAGCGTCGGCTAGAGGAGGCGGCGGGAAGCGGCGAAAAAGCTTAAGGGCAAGGCCGTCGGGGGCAAAGGAAAGAGAAAGGTCATTAATACGGTCGAAGAGCAAAAGAAGGAAGCCCAAGAAGAATTTGCTAAGGCTCTTAGGGCTGGAATCAAAACTCTTGCTCGAGTATTCCCATATCTACTCTTACACCTGAGCGGATAGCGAGAAGATAAAGCGACACAGGGGGCGACGGCGCAAGGGGCGGAGTCTCGGGCGAGGAGACACTAGAGCGGCCGCTCTCGTGAGAAGAAAAGGATGGGCGACTGGCAAGAATGAAAAGCCTATCCCGATAAGCCGGCGGCCGTCCGAGAAAGCAGATACCCGGGAGCGAGGGGCGGGGAGGACTACTATCGAGACTCCTCGTATGAAGTTGATTCTGCACCTCATGAGGACAAATGGGTACTCTTTTTGATCCGAATGATCAATGGGAGACTCTCAAAGAAATGTTTGTTAAAAATTTGTATGTATGGGGTTTCTATCCGAAAGACATTCGGCTGATCAGTCTGTTCGAAGAGTGTTTCGATGAAGTTTTTCCGAAACTCGGAGAAACGGTTCTTTGCCTATCATGAAAGAAGCCGAACATTCCTGTGAAAGCACTCGCATTCGGAAGATATCCTCCTCCCATGGCTGCTAAAGGCATTATCATCACAAAGTCTATCGAAGAAGAAATCGAATGCACGGCCTATCGGCTTGAGTTACATCCGCATAGACCGGAAGATCGAGAGGAAATCCGGGTTTTGCGCAAAAGGATTTATAAATTTTCCTTGCCTGGACCCTCCGGTCTGATCGCTCGGCGGATTTCAAGAAGAAGACTCGAGCTTCGGGCGGGCGGCGGTGATTTCTCCTCTTTGTTTTTGATAATTACGTGTAATAGCATAGGAACTTGTACTTTGCCGATCTATCCATAAGAGTTCCTATCGCTTGCTACACAATCGCTCATTGTCTTTAAGCTTTTTAGTGTCATGTTTTCACTCACGATCACCAAGTGATCCCGACACACACTCACATCGGTTTTCTCGATCTTGCCTTTCTCTCACTCTTTGAAGTTCATTAACTATTATCGGTTTTTCCTCGGATGCTTTAAGGGGAAATTGTTGTCGATGGGGCGACATCTTTAATAGATGTTAGAGTATAGAGGTTTTGGCATCATCAATTAGGGAAATTGTTGGATATGAGTCGGTAGATTGATACTCGGCTGTTCCAGGGTTAAAAGAAATTGGGGGAAATCATAGTAGTACTATGGAATTGAAGATCCCAAAGCCGAGCTGATATCGGTAGATTAGTGTGTCGATAGGATTAGGCGATGTATAGGTTAGACTAGATGTAATGCTTATGATTTTGTCTAAGTCCTGTGCGGGGTAGTTGTTGGGGTGATCTTACTGCGAAGATACTTTTGAGACCCCGCGTCATCGGTGTAATCGCTTGCATTCTTCGTCGGCGGGTGATATCAAACTCGGTTGAAGATCCCGCATCGGTGGCCCGGACCTCGGTAGAAGCATTCTCTACAAGGCGATGGTCGTCGGTAGAAGAACCGGTGCAAGCGGTATACCGTCGTAGTCGACCGGCCGACTATCGAAGCTCACTTTATCGGTCAGGCGACTCGGCCCAAGAAGACGGAGACTTTCGAGTCTTGTGTCAGGTCCGACGAAGCGACCCGGCACTTAAAGTCCCTTCAAATGTTCGGCGAGAAGACATACGAGGTAGTTTGAACGGTCGGCTCGGCACTCACCAACTACAAACCTCGACCAATGAGAAGCCGACAACGCTTACCTACTCTACATGTAAAGCTGCTCTCATGAGCGGTCGCATTAGGCGCCTGCTTTGCAGCAAAAGTTGAATAGTGGCCGTTTTCTTTGGGCGCTTGTGACACGTGGCATCGTCGTCTCTAACGGACATATGCCACAACTTCACAACTATAAATAGAGAAGGATTTGAAGATTTCGGCTAGAGGAACATACGCGAAATCAAGGGAAATCATTCAAGCTCACAACGCTCTAGGACGCTTCAAGGTTATCCAGGAGACGAACTAGTTTTCATAGAACACTTCTTGTAGTTCATCTCTCAGAGCACTTTGATCCCTTTCTTCTCTAGACTAAGCTCATTGCTAGATTCATAGCTTAGATCCGAAGGAGTTCACATTTAGTGAATTGTTCTTGTTGTAAGAACTCCTTCTCGGTTGGAGAATATTCCCTCCCTTCTAAACTTAGGTTTTGGATTGTAAAGTCGCTAAGGACTATAACTTAGAGGAAGCTCCGTCCGGTTGCACGGTATCCTCTTTGAAGCTTGCTCGGAATAATCAACAAGTTCTCTTTGCCTTGTTCGGGGCCGTGGGCGTAGGATCTTGCGTATCCGAACCAGGTTAAATCGCTTGTGTTCATTTCTTTGTTTTATTGCATAGCATTCAATCGACTTGAAAATCATAAGTTTGCATAAAACGTATTTTATAAAGTGCACGGCTAAAAGATTTAACTTGCAAAAACGCATTTTCAAAAGAGGCGACTCCGGGCCTAACACTTATCCGCACTACGGTCTTCGGCCGGGTTTCGTAATGCCGACATCGGTCGGTAGAAGAGCTCGAGGGGGACTCGCTTTGACCCGTGATCGAAGGCTTACTTGGCTGTTCATCGGTTGCAAACATCGGCTTCAGTGACCTTCGTCGAGAAAAAGAAACGAGCTCGGGTGTATTCACCCCCCCCTCTACACGACTTTTCGTCTCGGGACCAACAATAATTAACTTGGACAAGTAGAAAGTGGTTAGGAACATGATTAAAGCGAGAATTAAAGCGCGAGAAACTAAGAGCATGCACGAAAGTTACGAGCATGCACGAAAAAGAACTCAAGTGCAAGAAAATACGTAAACCTTACATGAATTAAAAAGTTGAATTGAACTTGAAATCTTCAAAAGCATCCAAAAGTGAGAATCCAAAAGTAATTAAAACTAGGAAGTGAATAAAAATGTATGGTGTTCTTGGTGAAACTTAAAACTAAACTAATGGACTTGGAGTCGAGGGTCTTGCTAATTACGAAAAGTAGAGTAAGTGATGTTAAAGTCGTGTAGCTTCGAGCCCCTTATATAGATCTTCAAGCAAGCTTGTCCTCTAAGGAAAGAATGCATCTTTGTAGATCTTTATCTCCAAGATCTCCTTTCCATATATAACTCCAACCCTATTTTATCTTGAGCTTTCTAGATATTTATCCAATTTTTCATTCTCGGTACAAGTCCCTCTTTGGCTCCAAAATCGTGCCTAAATATCTCAAAAATCAGCTCATATCTTGCACATCATCATCATTGAAGCGTATGTTGAATATCTGCATTTACGAACAAAAACGGCCTCGACTTGGACAAGAGAAGTGTCGGAAGCTGGGCAAATTCAATTAATATAAAATAGACACATCAAATATAATTAATAAGCTACAATTATATTAGGATTAAGAATCATGTTAATATAAACACACTACAAGCCAAGGCCGCACGTTATTCAAGAGAGAGGCGAGCGTGTGTTCTTGAGTGTTCCAAGTGTAGAAAATTTCTCTTCAAGTTTTGTCCACACGGATGAAGTGAAATGGCCGGGACACGGATCGGGAAGGTCTAAACACGAGCGGCAAACCAAAGCTACATCAACATACCACGAAGGAGGTAATCGATCCTAACCCGATTAATCATTCATTTAGGTTTCGGCGTAGTTTCCATTCCTTTGTTTTTCGGTACACACACTCGCATTATGCACTATTACTTTATTTGAAGTGTGCTCTTTAGAATCATCTTTTCAATTGTTGAGTTTTGATATCATCAAATATGGGAAAATTGTTGTGTGATGATCTTTAGTGTAAGATTTGTATGATCCCAAAACCTTACATGATTGATGAACCTATATAATGTAATAGATTACTCGGCTTAGTTTGAGTGTAGCTTATTAGTAGTGCATTAGGCTAGATTGTTAGTTTTCGATTCTTTATGTCTGGACTCGGGTAGAATGTCGGCGTCGTCGGCGACTAATGATGCGAAGACTCGGTATGGTTCGGCTTAGTATCTAGAACCTGCGGAGCGTGAGAAGTGGAGTCGGGATAAGCGATGGTCCCGAAACATAGAGAATATCGGTAGATATATCAACTTAGTAAGCGTCGGGGTATCTTATCCGGGGAAGTCGGCTCGATATCCATCTTGGAGTTTGAACAAGCCTCACCTACAAACCAAACCTCAGGCGATGACATGTTGCCAACGGTGTACCCGCTTTGACATAAAGGCATGCAATAAATCTCAAACTCCGAAAAGAGGGATAATCTCGAAAGTATAATTCAAATTGAAGAGAGGATTGTTTGCTAGTCGTCTAGCTACAATGACTAGGTCGTCTTCCAATGGATCTATTCACCGGCCGCGGCCCTGTAAATAGAAAGCTCTTCATTGCATTGAAGAAAGGCCCGGAACACAAGCTTTTAAGTAGACAACTAGCATTCTCAAAGCATACACAACGAAGAACTTCGAACATATAGAATATCATTTAGTTCTTCACTCTAGAGTGATTTAGTTCCCCCTCTCTATTTCCCTAAGCTAACCTTAATACACCATTCGCTTAAATTCAAAGGAGTTCATTTATTGAGGCTTGTTCTTAGTGTAAAAACTCCTTTAGTTGGAAATAACCTCAAACCCGACATGTTTGAAAGCTTGTAAGGTCGCTTAAGACTATAACTAAGTCGCGGTCTATGTAGTGCATGGACTAACTTAACTTGTTCGATATAAATACAAGCCCTTCTGGAAACAGAAAAGTGAACATAGGATCTTGTGTATCCGAACCACTCTAAGAATCGGTGTGTCATTTAATATTTCGTCGATTACTATTCATTTGCACTAAACCACTTTCATAAAATCATACAAGTGTAGGATTTTAGTAAACTTAAGACACGGTCAAACATAAGCTTGAACATTTTTAAGTAAACGTCTTTAAATGAGGCCATAAAATAAGGGCCTAGATATTCCAAATGTATACTTCTACTGAATATTTTGTGAACTAGCTTCATTTAGTGAACAATAGTCATTCGACTATATCACTTCTGATAACGCGATCTAAAAATTTACTTAACAAGTTGAATCTTTGATTTAGTAAGTAAAATTCGGTTACCATCTTGACTTCCACATTTAAGTTCGAACTTGGTATTCAAGTATATTCAACCCCAACTCCCTCAACTCCGCAACTTAAGTCTCGTCTCTGGACTAACCGAATTTAAAAGGTGAATGAATTACGTCGTTGTACGAATTGAGCGGAAGGAATTAAAATCACTGCACTTACTAAACCATGCTAATTGTGCCGGTGTATGCCACCGTTGATGATCTGAAGGATTGAATAGGAGAGCTGAAATTCTTTGCGCCGCAATTGTTTGAGCTAAAGGTTTTTCCTCGCCTATTTAATAAATGCTGTTTTTTTTAATGAAATGTGGATCTGGGTCATAATAAAAGGTTGGATTTTCAGATCTTGGGTAACCCGGAGCGCATGCATCCGAGTTTCACACAAGTCCAACTTATTATAAATAAATGTATATAAATATTTTTAATCTAAAAAATTATTGGTGAAATTAATTCTCAAACTTCAAAATGATCGAATCAATCCCTAAGAATTTATTCCAAAATTATACTCTTATTAATTTATTATTTTTTGTTATAATAACTTTGATTAACCGTTGGCCAAAAGAAAAATCAACGGAAATACCACATTTTAATATTTTGGTAATACAATACATAAAAGAAAAATAAAGACATTTTCAACCAAAACTCCATAGTCCACAGACTATATTGTTCAATTTGTCAATTTATAATTGTAAATACGTGATTACTTTTATATCATTAGATACATTTTTTTTCTTATAAACGTATATTGATCAACAGTACTCGTAATATTAACTCGATTGTATCCGAGCCTTCGCTCGGGTAGGGGTGTAAAGGTTCGGTTCGGTTTCGACACATTTTAGGAGCCAAACCACGTGCATAAACGTGGTTGGTTTTGGTTCAATTCGAAGTGTATTTAAGTGTGAGATTCGAACCAAACCATTTACAAATGGTTCGATTCGGTTCATTGGTTTGCATATTTTTATTTTTCATTTATTTTTAATATTGAACAAATAAAGAATTTAGTTGAAAATTAAACAAAAACAAAAAACGGTGTCTTGTGTGAGAAATAAGAACTAGTGTATGAGATGATGTTTAATTCATGTATGAGAACTTATAGTCTTATTCTTTTCGAACTCATAAGTTATGTAGTCTCTTCTCTTTCCGATGTAGATAGAGTTAATCTTAATTCAAATGTTATCCTAAAATATTTTTGTCTTGATCTAATCATCTAAATTTCCTAAGGGTACCTCTAATGGAGGTTTTTTACGAACTTTTATTTTGTTAAAAGTTGGAATTCCAACTTTTAACAATTGGAGTGAAAATTAAGAAGTTTGAAAAAGTAAAACCAACTCTTGCAGTTCAGAGTTGGCTTTTCCGGTTGACGGACTCGAGAGGGCGCGGCGCTGCGTGGAAAGAACTCGCGACACCATTGGCCTCTCGTTGTACACGCGCACGTGTGGTGGATCCGGATATAGAGTCTTGCATTTATTCCTTTCTTTTGATTTTTTAAATCAAATTCTCATTTATTTTTCTTAATATAGCGACCCACTTTGAAAACATAATTTGATAAGAAAAAATGATTTATTTCTATAAAATCAAATTCTCATTTATTTATCTTAAATAAAAAACATCATTAATGCTAATCACTTTTTATTGAATTAGAAAAATTGTGAATTTGTTGTAGATAAGATTTACTAGATATATCATGACCATATCTAAACCCTAGATGAAGAAGTTATTATATTATTATATTATAATATTCGTTGATTACTTTTATTATATTATAAACCCCGGCGAATTTTTATCTTGTATTTTCTACATAAATAAAGGTCTCCACCCTCACGATAACACATCTATTTTTTCCGTCTTCTCTATTATTCTCTCATTCCATATAATTTATAACGAAATTTTTCCTTTTTATTCTTCTTTCCAAGGCAGAAATTTCTTACTATGAATTAAATTAGAAATTAATTAATTTGTATAAATTAGAAATTAAAATATAAATATAAATAAGAAATTAGAGATTAGAGATTAGATTGTATATAGATCATATTAATAATATTGTGTATATATAGATAGATATATTAATGTATATATTTTAGTGGGACCCATATAAAAGTTGGTTTTATAATTATATGATTGGAAAAGAAAATATTAAAAAGTTAATAAGTTTTAAAAGTAGCAATTAAAAAGTTGGTTTTTTTTTATTTTAACATTAGAGGCACCTAATACCCTAATATAAAGTAAATATAATTTAAAATATATACAGTATCACTTTTGTTCCGTTCAAACCACTCATGAATTTTTGAATCGTAAAATCGAGCGAATCATATTTTTTGGTTAAGCCGTATTATCGGTTTCATGTTCGGTGCGGGATTACTTAGGGGGTGTTTGGAGTAGCTGAAACTTATTGATAAGTGCTGAAAGCTGCTTAAAGCTGCTCAAAGCAGCTTATTTGAAAATCAGTTAATGTTTGGAAATAAGTGCTGAAAGCTGCTGAAAGTGGGGAAAATAGTGTTTGGAAATACTGCTGATAGAAGTAGCTTATTATTACTTTTTAAAAGAAATGTCTGTTTTGCCATTAGTATTACTAATTATTATTTATAATAAATAATAAAATTAAGAAATAATTGTTATTCAATATTTATTTTTTTGCTTACAATTTCAATCTAATACTATAAAATACTAAATTAACCTAAATATTATATATATTATAAAATTGTTTCATAATAAATATAGTATATAATTATATGTTAAATATTATTTATTTGTATAAATTAATCATACAAACAAAATACGTAAAAATTCTTCCATAAATTTTATAAAGAATTGAGAGAGAAGAGAAGAGATGCGGCGGATGTGATAAAAATGTATCCTCAAAAAGTATTAGGGTTAGGGATAATTATGAAATTAGATAAAATTATTAGGGGTAGTTTGGTCAGAAAAACGCATGCATTTATAAAGTTTGAAAGCTAGAAGTTGGGGTGAAGCAACTACGGCATTCTCTATTTTCTATTTTGACCCAATTTTAGAGAATCTCAACTTTAAGTTGGGAATTGAACACTTCCACATGCTTAAAGTTAAACCCAAGAACTTCCAAAAAGCTTAGCTTCAAGCAGCCACTTAGACCCCCAGCTTCGAGTAGAGTTTGTTTATATTGCGAAGGATCAATCCAAGTCAATCACTCGCTCGAATATTTCTTGGTATCTTCTGCCGTCGAATCCGCAAAAATTTTGTACTTATCTCCTCTAATCCCTCCGCATTAATATTGCATCTTATCCCCTCTAATATTTCATCGTCAACAACAAATCCTCGTTTAGATTGAGACTGAGGGAGAAAGAGAGAAGAATGAAGAAGAAACTTGAGGCAGTTGATACTGTGAGTGTGGCATTGTTAATATTGTTAAGCTTGACTGGGTTTGGTGAGTGTGCAATTGGGGAGCAGCCTTTGTCCAAGATTGCAATTCATAGAACCACTCTAGCTCTGAGGGATTCTGCCTCCATCAAAGCCCAACCTCTCCGTCTTGGTCTCAACGTAGAGAATAAATTTGATTTCTAATTCGATTTTTCACTTTAATTTCAATTCTAATATTGTTTTTTCAAGTATTTAATTTGTAAGGTATGCAACTTAATGTTGATTACAGGGTGAAGATACTGCGTCAGTTGTGGTGGAATATGAAAACGATCAACCTTCCATTGATGACTGGATTGCTGTATTTTCTCCAGCAAAATTCAAGTAAATTGTTTCAACTTCCGTATTCTGCAACTATTTCCGGTTGATTGAACTGTTGATTTTTGTCTCACCACTAATGAAATACTCTTGGATTATTAGTGGATCAACGTGTGACCTAGAAAATGACCCCAAGGAGCAAGTTCCTTACATTTGCACTGCCCCGATTAAGGTGCGTGTCTATTTGGGAAGTCTTTAAGTTGTTTCGATCACACTTCAGCTGACATCTACTTTGTCATTCCAGTTCCAATTGGCAAATTACTCTGATTCAAATTATGCAAAGACTGGGAAAGCTTCTTTGAAGTTGCAGTTAATCAATCAACGATCAGATTTCTCATTTGCGTTGTTTCGAGGTGGATTTTTACATGTATGCACTCTCACCTTTGATCAGTTTCTTCAAATTATAGACTAAATATTATCCACCAGATGTTTAGTGTTTTTCTTTTGCATTTGAGTGCATATGTATTCTGATTGTTCGAGGCCAGATGATAGTTTCTCTTGCTTTAAATTGGTGTTATTTTGCAGCCACAATTGCTGGCAGTATCAAATTCCATATCATTCATAAATCCCAAAGCACCACTTTATCCTCGCCTTGCTTTGGGGAAGTCTTGGAATGAGGGTAACTAGTATGCGTTAGCAATTTGGTGTTCATCTATGTTGCTTTACCTCATTCAATGTGAGTTTTTTTTAAAGGCTTTTGAGTGGTTCAATATTTAACTAATTGTAATAATGCTGCGGATTTGGAGTTCTATTGAATATCCTAATTTGAACTGTATTTTCAGATGACAGTAACATGGACAAGTGGATATAACATAGGCGAAGCCATTCCTTTTTGTTGAGTGGGGCTGGAAGGGGTCACAAGAGACGCGCTCACCAGCAGGGACATTAACCTTTCAAAGAAGCAGCATGTGTGGTACTATTGACTTTTTTAACTTTGGCATCTCAATCGATCCTATGTCGGATAAAGCATCTCTTCATTATATTTTGAAGCGCATTTAGTGAATGAAGAAATCATATGAATGATCATGGCTTACTAGGTCTCTTTTTGAGTATTTTTCACCCCTAGTGTACGGTAAGAAGTTGGGCTTGATATCATGCTTGAGATTTTCCATTTTCTTCTATTCTTGGAATTTTATGCTATTTAAGAAGAACAAGACAAACTTAATAAAAAATTTATGTGACTTACAAATTACTCTTTTTCTGTATATTGAATGTGTCATATCTTACTAATAATCCCTTGTGTAAAAGGATCACCTGCTAGGACAGTCGGTTGGCGTGATCCTGGTTTTATACATACAAGTTTCCTTAAAGATTTGTGGCCAAATACTGTGTAAGTACCTGAGATGATTTCAGAAATGTATATTCCCCTATCAGCAACTGTGTACATTATGGGATAAACTTATTTTCTTCTCAGATATACATACAAGACAGGTCATTTATTACCCAGTGGATCCTATATTTGGAGCAAGATGTACTCATTCAGATCATCCCCATATCCAGGGCAAAACTCGTTGCAGCGTGTCATAATATTTGGAGACATGGGGAAGGTATTGAGCAATTTGAAATTAATATATTTTATCTTTTCTGGGCCCAACAATAGAATTAACAAG
Source organism: Lavandula angustifolia (assembly GCA_028984105.1). Lineage (NCBI taxonomy): Eukaryota > Viridiplantae > Streptophyta > Magnoliopsida > Lamiales > Lamiaceae > Lavandula > Lavandula angustifolia. Next base: position 14,281,814 of record CM054812.1, on the reverse strand, counting down.
AAATGATCTGTCCCGCTGATATCCTACTGAAGATGAAAAGATAACTGACAAACTGAATCAAGTATTTCTCTAGTTCTTACTAATAAGTAACAAAGTATCGGTCAAGTTCATGTATCGCGCACATTGTGTAAGAATTTAAAGGAATGATTCTATTTTTTTCTTACTAATACTGTACCAGTTTAGTCATTTACCATCGAGGAGAACTTTGTAGAATTTCTTATTTAAGGTGACTTTGAGTAAATTATATCGAATTTATAGACTAGATGTTTGAATAATTAGAAATGAATGGAATTATCTGTTCTGAAAGCTAAAAGCAAGGGGAGGAAATATATTGTTAGGCTGAAAATTTTTTACAACCCTAAATGCTAGATATGCTTAACTTTAACTTCTCTTGACCTAAATAGTGATCTGACTTCGTGATGGTAATCTATAAACTATAGCATAAAGGGAAAGTGTGAAGAATATATACTATTAAATAAATAAAGTAGGTTGGGAGACTTCTATGAAACCTCAAGATATTCTGAGGACATATCATAAATTTTGACCGGCAATGATGGTCCTGATGTACTAAATGCATTTCGATGTTTTCGACCTATATGCGGTTCTGTCTCGAATGTCTGAAAGTAGACTTTAACCACAAAGTAGCATCCCTATAATGCTGAATTAGTATTTTCTGCATAATTACTATACTAGGTGAAAGTGCTAAAGCATCATAGAGGTTTTTTTTTTTCAGGAACAAAGTTTATCTTGTGAAGCAGCATCTCGATGTAACCCTTCACTGTCATGTTACAAAAAATACACAATTTTATCTTAGACTTAGTATCCACTAGTTGACATTTCAAGCAAAGATTTATGCTATAGAAGTAGGGTATCTGTTGCTTGACCAGAGGTTCCTTTAGCCAAATTTGATGTTTCTGCATTTTTATTTGTACTTGTTGAGTTTTGATCTAATAACATGGTTATGTCTGATTTTCAGGCTGAGCGTGATGGATCCAATGAGTATAGCAACTATCAGCCTGGCTCATTAAATACAACGGACCAATTGATCAATGATCTGAAGGACATTGACATAGTTTTTCCACATTGGAGATATCACATATGCTAATGGCTATATCTCTCCAGTGGGATCAATTCACAGCACAGGTTGAACCTATAGCATCTACCGTGCCATATATGATTGCAAGGTTTGTTAGTTTGACCTGTCATATATAATGAGTGTACCTATTCTTTATAACTGATATCTGAATTCTACTTATTTTGTTTAACAGTGGAAATCACGAGCGTGATTGGCCCGCATCAGGATCCTTTTATGGCGGAACAGATTCCGGCGGAGAGTGTGGTGTGCTAGCTGAGACAATGTTCTATGTGCCTGCAGAGAATAGAGCAAAATTTTGGTAATAATAATTTTCCTCCTTTGTATAAGCCACTTCTGGAGACTGAAAGAACACTAGATAAGGAAGATAAAAACACTTCTTTCAAAAGTCAAGTATCAGTTTTTGTAATTTAAAGAGTCCCCTGCCTAACTGATTGAGCTTCTGATTTCACTACATACTTTCATTAGAGCTTCTATAAAAATGTGATGGTTAATGCTACTGTCCGAATGAATGGCCTCCGTGACTAACACTTAGAGTATATAGTTTAGATCATCTAAGCTCTGGTTTGGAACATAAGGACAGTGATGAGAGCTGGCAGTGGCCATGATAAAACTGGAAACCGACATAAGATGTTCTTAGAATCATACCTGACTAGGAATGTTGAATTTTCACCTTCAAATCCAGTCTAGCTGAGCTTTTAGGTTTTCTGACATTCTTTTTTTATATCTGAAGAGTATGTGGTACATAAATAGTCCCATATAAGAATTACCAAACTTTTAAAAAAATTCTACTGTAAATGTATTTTCAAAAACTATATATATTTTCTCATTAGAGCTTTTAGTCGTGTATTTTATATTTGAAGTCTTACTCTTACAGGTTTTCAAAAACTATATATTTTCTCATATTTACAGATATATGTTAATACTTAAGATTGTCTTTCTTTTTTCTGAAATTTATAAATATGTCCAAGACGCCCCACCGTTTATGAAAGCTTGAGCACGCTTGAATGGGAACAGGTTCACAATTACTGCTTTTCACCTTTCATGTTGTATACTTGTAAAATTGCTTAATCCTCAAGCTAATCATAAGAAGCTTATTGCATGTAAAACTATGGTTCGAGTTCTGGATATCGAGGAAGTTTGTGAAGTTCCAGTTTCAGAAGTTAAAATATACTTCATGTGCTCATTTTATGTCTCGACTCAATGGTGTATTTAAAATTAGGTACTCAGCAGATTATGGCATGTTCCACTTCTGCATAGCAGATACTGAGCATGACTGGAGAGAAGGGAGCCGAGCAGTACAGGTTCATCGAACATTGTCTTGCATCAGCGGATAGACAGAAACAACCATGGTTGATATTTGCTGCTCATCGCGTCCTTGGTTATTCTTCTGACAAGTACTATGGCTTAGAAGGTTCGTTTGAAGAGCCAATGGGGCGAGAAAGCTTGCAGAAGCTCTGGCAAAAGTATAAGGTGGACATTGCTTTCTATGGTCATGTTCATAACTACGAAAGGAGTTGCCCAATTTATGAGGTAAATAAATTATATGGTTGTTTCTGAATCATATTCCGCCAACACGACAAAATGCATCAGCATATTAAACCTCTAACATATAGTTAGAAACCTGTGATAACTCTCTTATTCCATTATTCTTACACATTTATTTATGGTTTTTCGTCTCTCCCTTGCTGCAGAATAAGTGTGTGAATTCGGAAAAATATCATTACTCGGGTACAGTGAATGGGACGATACATGTGGTGGTAGGCGGAGCAGGAAGTCACTTGTCTGAGTTCAGTCCAGTAAACACCACATGGAGTGTGCACAAGGATTACGACTGGGGATTTGTGAAGATGACTGCATTTAACCACTCCTCCCTTGTTTTTGAATACAAGAAGAGCAGAGATGGAAAAGTTTATGATTCTTTTACCGTCTCCAGGGACTACAGAGATGTATTGGCGTGCGTGACTGATGGCTGCGAAAAAAACCACTCTAGCAAGTTAAGCTGAAGATAACTTGTGTAATTTATACTGTTTACACGGTGTAAATTTATTGTTTAAAATGATGATATTTTTCTTTGGTTGCACAGTGTTATCATCATACACGAGTTTTTACTTTTAGCCACTTTTAATGTTATTACTAATTACCAAGACTTTTCTTCTTTTTCTCAATATTCGAATTAATATCAATATATGCATACCAAGTCCACTAACCTGCATGTTAGAATCCGAAAAATGAAATGTACCATACGTTAGATGCAATTTTTAAATCAAATAGGTAGCTTGATTCAAATTGCATGGTCTCTTGTAAATGTGTTTAACGAAATAGAATTTGTTTTATATACAAGAATAAAAGTGATGTTGAGACATAAATCACAAAATCAAGTTTTGTGTTCATGTATTTACTTGGAACAGAAAAGTGTAGCTTACCCGAAGTGAAATTCTTAATTCCACTTAGATACAAAATTAGAGAGGCGATAATATTGAATCCTACATTTAAGAATATTACTGCAACTCGGAAGGAAAAGACTAATTGTTGGGAATTAAAGAGTTTTGAATGATCTCAAAATTCTTTTAATAGATGAACCAGTTTGTTTATAGGTTTTAGACTAGATTTTGAGTCTATATTGGTAGGCTGAATTAGACTAGGTAAAGTTCGTTTCGGTTTGGTTTTACGCTTTGCGGAGTTCGGTCGGTTGGATTGGGCGAAGACGGGAACATGACATTCGAGTTCAATATCAATTTTGTCCCGGTCGGCTTGATTGATGTACAAGGTGCGTGCGGTGTATTTCAAAGATAATGGTTAATGGAGACATCTAACTACCAAATCGGTATTCACCGATCGCAAGCGCCACCTAAGCCCTTGTGTCTAAAGGGATTAGTACATTCAATAGCTGCAAAGCGAGCTTCAAAAGCGACGGGTAAAAAATATTTAATGGTGAAGACTATTGCGAAGCTAGGAGCCAATACGAGAGACGATCTCATTCAAGCAGATCTCTCCTTGCTCTCGCTTATAAATTTAAAAGACCTCTCACTTGAGAGAGGTTACCGGAATCTCAAGCGCTCAATTCTTTAAGCAAAGAACAAACTCCAAAAATCTCCATAGTTAGTTCTTTCCATAAACTCCCTTCTGTCCCTTCCAAGTAATCATTGCTCATATATTGATTTTCGAATCAATAGTGTCTAAGACTCTTGTTAGTTGGACAAAACATTAAAAAACTTACATACCCGTTAGATTGTTTGGAAGATAATTTGATAGTTAAATAGTTGTTTGATAGTTTGATAGTTTGTTAGCTTGTAAAGATCTGGATCTTGTCGGAAATCCAGGTAGATATTGAATATTTGCAGAGGCAAGGAGTGGACGTAGAAGTTGAATCGCCGAACTACTATAGATCGTGGGTTCTTTACTTTCTGCATTATCTTATCTCTACCTGTTACTTTGCATAAAAAGATTCTTCAAAGTAACATAATTTGTTTTATTAGACTGAAACACTCGGTCTGAACATTAATAAGTGCACATACTTAATCACTATTTTATCGAAAATTCTATCACTAAATTAAAGGGCTCACTATTCCGCACAAAATGATTTATTAATACTCAGTTAGGCCCACTCCGAAAATCTAACGATATCGGAGGTGATCTGGGATTCCGGTCTAATATCAATCGAAGGCTTACTTCGTGAGCTTAGCTCGAGAAAATTCCATCAGGTGTTCTCTCTCTCTCTCTCTCTCTCTCTCTCTCTCTCTCTCTCTCTCTCTCTCTCTCTCTCTCTCTCTCTCTCTCTCTCTCTCTCTCTCTCTCGTTCTCTCTCTCTCACCCCCCCTACATCTTAGTTTATGTCTCGGGACCAACAATTGGTATTAGAGGAGTGATCAGATTGACTGTTGTTTCTATTTTCATAGGTTCCAGTCCAAAACTTATTATGGTCGACTTGATCGAGATCTTAAAACCTTTTTCCTTTGCCTAACATATTTTTTGCACCTTAACCTCTTCAAAATGTCCGGAATTTTAGCGAAGTCCGGAATGCCAATGTTTTCTATTGCCACATATAACATATGAAGTCCGAGAATAGAATCTTACCTATCATCTCTCCATGAATCGATGTGGGATATTATAGAGCGTTGCCACTAGAGTCATTAGTGTCCAAGCATCTAAGAACTTCAAGAAGAAAGTAAGGCCACCGGAGGTGATGAGCCCGAGAGGGTGTTTGCGGCGGTTTATGGTAAGCAACTTATAGCTTTCGGCGAGTTTTGAAAGCGAGTTGGGTGTTTGGAAGAAACGGCTTATGGGCGCAAAATTCTCTATTTTAGGTCGAAGATAGAGAATTTTCGTAAGCTACTATTGGGCGATGATTCGGTGTAAGATAAGATCTTAAGATTACAAAACCCCTAGGCGAGAGATGAACCATATAATGTAATAGCTTAGTTGAGTTCGGCATGTTAGGAACACATTAGGCTTAGATAGAGTTCATTAGGCGATAGGCTTAGTAGCATATTTTGTCTCATTGGATGGACTCGATAATGAAGAGTCGGTATGGTCATTCGGAACCTGCGAATGAGTGGTGAACATTAGAACAAATGAATCGGCACGCAAGTTGAGTGTTTGAGAAGAATGTCGGTAGAGGACAACTTCCGGTTAAAGTGTCCGAGGTATTAGAGGAAGTCGACTGAATATCGGCCTTGAAGTTTGACCAAGCCTCTCCTACCATTCAACTTCGACCAATGAGGAGCTACGAGCATTTCTGTACTTGCACTAACATAAAGTCGCCACTTAAGGCCAAAAAAGAGAGAACCTCTACGGTAGCATTCAAATTCAAGATGGTTGTTTTCCTTGTCGTTTTTTGACATGTGGCTAGGTCTCTTCCAACATATATTTCAATGAGTCAAGATTATAAATAGAGATCGATTTTCAAGAGTTGAAGACACGGCCAGGGAACATCAAGCATTCAAGCACTCAAAGCTCTAGCAATGACAAAGCTAAATCGGTGAAGAACTCTCTACATGGATAGATCCTTAAACGAGTTCTTAGAGTACTCTAGTTCCTACTCTCTATTCTAAGCTAATCTGTTAGATCATACGCTTAAACATCGAAGGAGTTCATATTTTGAATTGTTCTTCTTTGTAAGCACTCCTTCATAGTTGGAGAATCTCAAACCTAGTGTTGAATCCCATTATAAAGTCACTAGGACTATAACTAGAGATTTGTCAAGTGAATGGATCGGCGAGACTTCCTCGGTATAATTAATTCAAGCCTCCTTATTATTCGGGACATTGAACATAGGATCCTGCGCATCCAGAACCACTTTAAAAGCTGCATGTGCATTTCTTGTTTTATTGCTTTAGTGTTCACTCGACAAAAAATCAATTTGTAAAATTCATAAGTTAAATTTTCGGTAAAACTCGAATATACGCACAAGCATAATCGAACTATTTTTTACGTCAAAAACATTTTTCAATAAGAGACGATAAAATCGGGCACAAACTTCCACACAACTTCTTGTGCGGAGTCCACTATGGGCGGGCTGGAAGTCGATGGCAGCTTGTTCAGTTATCTTGAACTACTCGACCACGCGATCGAGAAAGCTAAGTTGGCGAGCTAAGTTATTCGGCAAGTAGATTCGGTAAAGGTTGACTTTCGCGTTTGAGTTAGAAGTTAGACTCAAGTGTATTCACCCCCTCTTTGAAGACTCGTTTACGGACCAACGGCTACTATTTGCTCTTGAAGATGATAGCTTTTATGATTCTTTTATCTTTTTAATTTAATTACTATATTCTTTATGACTTTATAATTATTTTATTTTTTTTATTAATTACAAATTAATATAATTAATAATTTAAATTTGTATTTGTATTTTTGCTTTAATTTAGGATAGAAAAATATGATCGATTATTTTATGAACATTATTTTTATTTTTATTATAATTAATAATATCAATTATTATTAATTATTTAATTATTATTTTCTTATCAATATTTATTAGTAAAATATTATTTTGTATAAGTAAAAATAACTTTCCAATTTTACTCGTATATAAATTTTAAATTTATTTAATAATATGTGAGGTAAAATAAGTTTTCTATTTAAAAAGTGAATAATCTATTATATTACTAACATTTATAAATTCTATTTTTTTTTACTCTCAGCAGCTTTCAACACTTTTTTCGAAACACTTGCAGATTATTCAATTTTTACAACTTTTAGCGACTTTCAACAACTTTCAACAACTATCGGTCGCTTTCGCGTTTATTAATAAGCTTCAACTACTTCAAACACCGGCTAAGCCAAAGATCAAGCTAAATGCCAAAGAGTGAAAGATATACAACCTACCAAAGTGGCGATAAATAATATCCACGCCTTTAACCTTGAATAATGGAGATTTGGGAAGGGGTTCGGAACATGCACGACTACCAAGGATATGTGGTACACGTTCAAGCAAATGAGCGATGACAACGAGAAAATAAAGGAAAACAAACTTAGTTTGCCGTATGTAAATTTAATAATTTTGTTTGATTGATGGATGGAGAAAAGAGATGTTGGTCCAAGACAAGTCTTTAGGTGTAGGGGGAGGCGGGTGAATACACCCGAGTACTTATTTCAAACTTAAACGCGAGAGTCGGTACTCTTTGAGTCTCGCTCGAAGAGATCCAACTTGCCGGATAAGCTCTTTGATTGCGTGGCTAAGTAATTCGATTCTTTGCTTGAGCACGGTTGCTTACTTATGTCGATAAAGCGGTGATTCAATATATGAATTTAGTGCGGAATGTGTAGGCTTAATTTTAATCGTCTCTCCTGAAAAAACATTTATCACTTTGAAGCCGATTTCGATTATATTTGTGTATGTTTTAAGAAGTTTACTAAAAATCCATACTTGTATGAATTTGCGAAGCGGTTTGTATGCGGGATGAACGAGTAAATCAATGTAATAGTAAATGACACACAAAATTTTTAAGTGGTTCGGATATGCGAGATCCTACGTCCACTTTCCTAGAATACATGAGTTCTTGATCGATTATGCTTGAGCAAATCTCGGTTGATACGTTGGTTTGGGAATGTCTTGACTAGTTAAAGTCCTAGTACTTTACACAATTTCAAACACGAGGGTTTGAGGGTTTTTCTCCATCCGTGAAGAAGTTCTTACAAGTATGAACAATTCAAAGATGAACTCATTCGAATTGTAAGCTTATGATCTAGCAAGGTTGTTGGGGAGATGATTCGGTCTTCTCTGATCGGTTGAGACATGACTAAGCGGCCACATTGCTCGAATATTCATGAAGATTTGAAGATCCCAAAACCACTATCTTGGTGATGAACCATTCGGTTGTAATGTGTTATGTTACGTCTCCGAGGTTTCGGACTTCAATAGACACTCTTCATCCGGTTCGGGCGCTCGATGTAGATTCACTGCCTCGGTGCAGTAGAAGACTCGATATCTTGGACTCGGCGGGAAGCGATATCGAAGCGAGTCGATGGACCGAACTCACCGGGGAGTAGTTCATCGGACTCGAGTTGATCTTCGATGAGCGGACTCGGCGGGGGCATGCTGCGAATAAAGATTAGGCTCGGCAATGGCTGGGACGGTCTTCTAGCGTCGGGGGATTCTCTAAAAGTCAAATCAACGAGTCGATACGAGGAAGAGAGAAGTCGGCTTCAGGATCTCATTGAAGTGCATTGCATCTCACCTACTTTCTCGAACCTCGACCAATAACAAGCAGCCAGCAATGTCGTATTCGATAAAGGCTGCAGAGTCGACAACTTTCCGAGAAATGGAGGGCAATGACTTACGCAACCATACTTTGAAAGAGCCGTTAGCTACCCAAAAGAGAGAGACACAAGGATCTTCGTCTCCAGGGGATCTATCCTTGCCTCTACTCTATAAATAGAGGGATACAATTCAAATTGAAGCTCACGAGCTCACGAGTGAACCAATGAGCACACAAGCGAGGCTGCAAACACGGAGCATTCAAAGAGCAACTCCAAAAACTTCTTAAGTCTTTCGCAACTAGTTCGAAGAAGTAATCTCCGTGAAAGAGCGACATACCTACTCATAGGAAACAAAGGTGAACCCAGAATTATATAGCCTCTAGTATCCAAGCGGCGAACACGAGCCCAAGTCCGTACTTAACCGTTCGTCGCTCTCAGAAGCCGCTTTCTCGTTCCCTATCCCTCTTACCTAAGTTCGTTTGTTCATATCTATAGCTTAGACGAAGGAGTTCATATACGACCCGATCCTTATTGTAAAAGGACTCTTTCATAGTTGGAGAGTTTTTCAAACACTTAGTTTGATACCTTGTAAACTAAGACTTGCTCGATATAAATCTCAAGACTAGTGTTTGTCCGGTTATACAAGCCGGCCGAGACTATCTTAGTATAATACATAGCCTCACGATCTTTCGGGGCGGTGGATGTAGGATTGTCGAATTCGAACCACTTTAAAAATCGCTTTGTTGTTCGTTATTTCCTTGTTGCATTGATTCTTGTGCATGCTGAAAATATCTTTAAAATCATTCGCCGAGTTTCGAGCAAGCTTGATCGATTGCGCTAACATAATAAAAGCTGTTTTATTAAAAACGTTTTCCCTAACTTCAACCCGAATTTGGGCCTACACATTTCCGCACTGCTGGACTTTATGCGAGCGAGTGCCGAATTATGACTCTAGTCGGCTAGCGAGGCCTCGGTAAAGTCGGTCGCTCTACCACGCGATCTGAAACGACTTATTTGGTACTGTTGAATTTTTGTTCGATTCGACATCTTCTGAAAGGACTAATTGCGTTTAAAGTTGAGAAATCGGTTTCGGGTGTATTCACCCCCCTTCTACACACGACGTTTACTCTCGGGACCAACAATTGGTATCGAAGCGGGAGTTCTCTAAGACTCTTGTTATTCTAACGGCTGGACTACTTGAACGGATCCGGAAGCGTTTTCCTTGCATATCATTCTTCATTCATATCATTATTCACTATGTCGATATGTCGGGAATCGGGAATGGTACCCATGTTCTCGAGAGAGAACTATGGAGTATGGCGGGTCGAGAATGGAGGCACATCGACCTCCCTCCACGGCAGCATGACGGAGAGGTTCCTAGAGGGACGGACCTATTGTTCCAATAGTAGATAGCGTCGTAGCTCGGGACCCGACACGAGGAGGAGGAATGGTGGGTGGGAAGAAGATCCCCAAAGATAGAAGTCTCTTCACCCCCGAGGAGAAGAAGCTTCACAACTTAGGCCAAGTCGCCAAAAACACCATACCTTGACCACTCCCGAGGTGATTCTTATCTCGGAAGAGGTTCGGGGCCCTGCAAGTCGCGAATGAACTATGGGATGCTCTAGCGCTGCGAGTCGGGGGACTCGAGAAGATCAAAAGCGAATAAACTCATGCTTTGGAACCTCGAAGCTGGAGAGATTGTCTCTCATGCCTAGTGACTCCATTGAAGATCTTAACGTCGGATTCACGGATCTGATGAACTCTATCAACGGGTGGGAAATATATTCTCCAATGAGAGATAAATCTCAAGATTTTGAGGGCAGCGCCCGTACGGTCCATCTGGACTCCCTTTGCTACTTTATTACGTTATTCGATTTAGATATTGTTACTCCCGACCATATCTTTTCGGAGCTTAAAGCCTGAGGAGTTCGAGGTTTGGTCTACCTCGAAAGGAGCGACGGCGGAAGGCGACACCCAAGTCGACCATGCTTTTAAAGCATCGGTCGGCCACGGGACTCCGGCATTTAGCAAGTGAACCTTCACTCAATGACATACAAGAAGGAAATCCGGCCCAGAAATCACGCGCTTCTTGCCGTGAAGTATCGAGAAAGAGAAGGAGAGGCGCAGAGAAAGCTCCCCAGAGTCGTCAAAGACTCCAAGGGTAAGAGGCTGAATATACACCAAAAGCGCACTCCTGATTCACATACTTCGAATGCAAAAAGCAGGAGGACTCGACTGGGTCAAAAGGCGGCGAAAGCAAAGAAGAAAGAGTCACGACTTTGCTATATAGCGCAAGAAGCCGGGACACTATCGATACAGCGTACAGGCTCGGCCACCTAGCTGCAAGGAGCGGCACGCAAAGCTCGAAGGGAGAAATTCATCAAGAAGTGACAAGCATATATTGCGGTGAACTTTCGGACAACTCGAGATGAAGTCGACTCCTTCGTGGATTCATCGGATGATGAAGCGGCATTCATGGCCGTAGAGCTTGAAGGCGAAGAAGACTCCAAAAAGTGTCTCATGGCGAGAAGAAGAGGATGAGAGGTAAACTCTCACGTTCCATTTAACTCCCTCGTCTCCTGCACACACGATGCTTTTCGGGGAGCGAGATGAGAATACGGACGTCGCGATTGCATACGAGGAACTACTCGGCGAGCGAATTCGGATAGTGTCACGGCTCGGAGACTTTCTCGGGGAGGTCGGGTTGCTGCGGGTCGAAGGGACTTATGTTGAGACTCGGGGAGTAGATAAACTCTCGATGGCCAAGTCTCGGCCATTCAACAAGGTCGAGATCTTAGTCTCGACCAGATGACTTGACTCGGAAAGATCTGGGCGAGTCTGCGGAAGCAAGAGCTTTTAGGACTTGAGGCCGAGCCACGAATTGCTAAGAAAGCGATGATGTGCGGAAGAACACGATGACAAAGCGATACATGGGCGGCGAAAAGAAGCTTGAGGCTATGCTTCGCAAGCAACAAGCCTTAAGCATTGTAAGGAGGGACTCGGATTCGGCCATAGAGCACTCCTCATCCTTGCCCCATACGCTCGGAAAACACTGCTAGGTGATAGATTTGTTCAAGGGGGACCATCGACGCCGAGATTTTGAACCCCCTAGCCAAGAACAAACAAAAGATGAAGGCACCTCATCCTAGTTATCAGCATTCGACAAGAAGATCGGCGCCAAATCACCACTAGTTTGAGTCGAGGGGGGAACTAGCAAAGCAAAGTGGGTTGATCGGTATGGACCTCCACGGGGTGACACTCCGGCTCGGTATGGGTCATATTACTATGATACTATAGTCGGAAGAGGACCTAAAAGTCAGAAGAAGAAAAAGAAAGCCGTACGAAGGCGGGGTCGGCGAGTCCGCCTACTCGGGAGGCCGGGACTCCCCGAACCTTTGTAAAGCCTCGAAGTCGGCATCGACCGGTCCAGTGGTCAAATACGTTGATTAAAGTGGAAATAAATTATGCGAGACCACCGAGGTCGTAGGCGATTTGGGATTTCCAAAACTAACATCTAAGGACCCAAAATAAAAAATAAAGGGTACCTAAATATAATTACATTTTGCGGGGTGCACAAGGACCACTTGGTATGTGGGCGGCTGGATGCTAAAGACATATGACATACCAAAAGGACCTACTAAGGAATTATACTACTAAAGAAGGACCCGAATCGAGTTTGGAGACAACGCAAAGGCTATACCGGAGGCTATGGAACACTCGGCATTGGAACATGCAACGGTTCCAAGAGTATCATATGTTGAAGGACTTCACAGCATAATCTTCTCTTTGTTAGTCAATTTTGTGATAATCTCGAATAGAGTGATTTTTTTCGGTGGTTTTACGTGATGTCATTGATAAATCTACGGGAAAAACAATGTTGTCGGTTCGCGCAAAAAGAATATTTATGTGTGGCCGGAACTCGGCTTGAACTTTAACGTTGTTTGTTGGCAAAAGAACGACAAGCGAACGGGATGACTACGGCGCGGGAGAAGACTCGACCATCTCAATTTCAAGGCGCTCAACAAATTAGCTAGAAACACTCTAGCAAGAGGAGTCGCCGAATGAAGTATTCGAGCAAAGACACTCGGTGTGAAGCATGTATGCGAAGGGAAAGCAAACAAGGAATCAAAAACCTCTGTTCCATCTCCTTCCCTGCCGATGGAATCCTTGGTCTACATATGGATTTGTTCGGTCCGGTCTCTCCGGTGGCGATCGGAGCCAAGAAGTATGCTTTGAGTGGTCATTGATAACTACTCGCGCTACACATGGGTCATATTTCATTGCCCGCAAGTCGCGTCAAAACATAGTTACCAACGCTTGAAAAGCTCGGTGTCGAGAAGAACACCAAGATCATCAAGATACGTTCGAGGCGAGGAGGACCGGGTTCACGAATTCTATGGTGGAGGAGTTACGCAGCGAGAGGTATAGAGCATGAGGACGTCTGCCGCATGCCGCCTCAACAAAATGGGGTTCTTTGAAAGGAAGAATCGAACTCTCAAAGAAGCGAGAACAACTCTCGCTCGAGACTGGGGACTCCCAACCAAATTCTAGGCGGAAGCTACGTGCTGTATGTTATACTCGGAAACGGTCTCTGCCGACAAAAGCGGCATAAGAAGACACCATGTGAATTATGGAACGATAGGAAGCCTTCTTTATCTTATTTCCATATTTTTGGGTGTTCGTGCTTTATCCACGATAATGGGAAGGATCGAGTTGAAGGCGTTTGATAGCAAGTCGGACCGGGGAGTCTTCTTAGGATACTCCTGGTCGGCAAAGCCTTCGAGTCTTTAACTATCGACCACTTTCCGTGGAGGAAAGCCCTCGTGTTTGTTTTTAATGAGTTTGCCCTCGAAGACGGGGAGCGAGGGACTCTAAACACGGATACGAGGACATCAATAAGCGGCTCTGGGGTACGAGCTTAAAAGATAAAGTTGAAAAGATCCGGCTATGTTGGGATGATGATTCGATGAAGAAGCGAAGACAAGTCCTCCTTGAATCTCGGCCCGGCGGAAGTAGGTGAAACACATTGACTCTGACGGAACATAGTCGATCCCGGGGTAACTACGGTCGATGAAGAAACCCCAAGTAGTAGCTGAGACCTCTGCGAGGATAATAGTTCGGGGGAACAAATGATGTTCTCGAGCTAAATGCCCTTGAACACGGTGACTCATTGGATCGTACTCTTTATTCGAATTACTTCAATCTCGGAGAATAGTACAGGTAAATGCCTAACTCACCTACTATATCGTGTTGAACAAGTTTCGGATGAAGAGTTGAAACATCGTAGATCGTGGGCCGGACGCTCACACTTTTGATCGGTTATTGGAGATCCTTCGGCAAGCGTAAAGACAAGATCCGGTTACATTCGAGGAGAAGCGATTTATACTCTTGCTTCTTGTCTCTCTTGAAGAACCTCGGTAGTAGAGGATGTACCTTAAGGACACTAATTGGATCATAGCCATGCGGGAGGAGGGCGAATCGATTCACGAGAAATGAAGTTTGGGAGCTTGTTGACAGACCCCGGCATCAACATGTGATCCAGACTAAATGGGTCTTCAAGAACAAGCGAGATGAAAACAACGTTATAGTAAGGAACAAGCAAGGCTCATGGCAAAAGGCTCCTGTCAGGCGGAAGGGATAGATTTGACGAAACGTTCGCTCCGATTACAGGATTGGAGGCCAATCGAGACTATTCCTTACCTACGCAACACATCAAAGGTTCAGAGTTTATCCAAATGTATGTGAAGTCTGCGTTCCTGAACGGCGTACTAAAAGAAGAAGTCTATGTAGAACTGCCTCCTGGCTTTCGGCGGGGACATCGGGTCCTCGATTTCGGGAATGACTCTATATGGGTTAAAACAAGCACCCGGGCTTGGTACGATACCACTATCTGAGTTTCCTTCTTTAGAAAGGTTTTTGAGAAAGGCACGATGGGCTTGCACATTATTCGGGCTTCGATTGGAAGACGATATCCTACTTGTGCGGGATCTACGTAGACGATATAATCTTCGGTTCGAAGAGCGATAAATCATGTCGGCAATTTGAGAAAATGATGAAGGACGGGTTCTAGATGTCAATGATGGGAGAGATGAACTATTTCCTCGGGTTTCAAGTCAAACAATCTAAGAAGGGAACGTTCATCAATTAAGGCAAATACACTCGAGACCTCATCAAGAAATTCGGTTGCACATCCGGCAAACCAATCAAGATCCCCGATGAACACGAACATGAAAATCGATCTTGATAAAGAGGGAGTATCGATGAGCCATGCGAATTTACCGTGCTATTATTGGTTCTTTATTATACTTAACAGGACTACTCGTCTGACATAACTTATGTTGTAGGTGTACGCGCTCGGTTTCGGGCGAATCTGGCGAGTCACATGGACTCGGCAAAGAAGATTCTCCTCTATCTAAGAGGAACACGACATAGGTTTATGGTATCCAGTGATGATAATATTAAACTAGCTGGTTATTCCGATGCGGACTATGCGAGGATGTAGAATTGACCGAAAGTCAACTTAGGCGTGTCGGTTCCTTGGAAGTAAGCTGATCTCATGGTTTTCAAAGAGACATCATTCGGTAAGCGACATCAACTACCGAAGTTGAATATATGAGCATGAGGGGTTCTTTGCGCCCCATCCTTTGGCCTGAGACGGCGGCATTCTGTGACTATGATGTTGTTTAGAATGAAGTGCCGATCTTTTGCGGCCGTACAGTGTAGTTGAAATCACTCGAATCCTGTACTTCATACAAGATGCAAGCGCGTGGACATCGACACCACTTCATTCGTGATCATATTGAAAAGAAGGATATCGGGATGGAAAAGATCCATCTTGACCACCAAATGGTGAATATCGCGACCAAACCTCTAGGCCTGGCAGATTCGAGGAGAACTTTCGGTAGAGCTAGGTTTTGCTGGACCCTGCGACTCCGATCCGGTAAGTGGATTCCAGAGAGGAGCATTCGGCAAGGGGAATGTTCCTCTCGATCGAAGCGAAATTCGGTATGTAGAGAGACTCGAGCAACCATCTACCACCGAGTATCTTGGTGACTACGATGTTGGTCGACGAGGGTTTGCGTATCTCTACTCGGTAGCCAATGAAATATTCTATGCATTTATAACTGATTTAGCTTCGTATTCAATGCCTTAGAAAATGTCATTTAATATAACAATTTACATTAAATACAGCGACATTATATGTGGCATGCTGAACTCTGCGGCGCATTTAATGCATGTCGTATCAAGTTACTTCTTTGGCTATTTACATTGTATTTTGACTTAGGCGGCTAAATTGATCATTACCTATTTTATAACATTGAATCCTGGCCGTCCATCTCAAAAGCGCATTTGCAAGCGAATCGCGAATAATTAACTATTCATCTTCTTAAAGATATATATACACGTTCAAAGTTTAGAAACCACCATTTCTACTCGCATATTTTCGAACCTAGCTTTTAACGAGAAAATCATTGCCTCCTTGCAACCTTATTTTCAAAAAATTTCGGGAAAAATCTTTGGTAAAGTTTCAATGATCATTCGGTATCGTAAATGTTAATTTCCAATATTTTTATTCGATCTTGATCTATTGTTCAATGCGGTGCGAATATGACGGAACTCAAGTAAACGTCCCCATTGATATCCGAGAGATCTCGAAAAGGATCGAGTACGGTGCGAGCCCATGATGGAGTTCGATGTTTGTGAACTCTGACTACATGGAGGGAAATCTTCTACGCTCTCGGGAGGGCGGCCTCGAAGGTTTTACGAGGAGGAAGCCATCCCTTTTTCCTCCCCGCCGGATAGTAGACTCTATCCCGAACTCGAAGTCGGTTGAGGGGACATCCGTTGCCGTTACATGGTTCATTCGGTTGGAGGGGCCCCTCCCGTCCCGATGCGAAGATCAAGCGGATGTCGTTTAGAAAGCCCTTCCGAGCTTCCAACTCCCCAGCCGAGGATTCAACACCGTAGCATACAAAGATGACTTGATGGGCGAATCACTGTCGAAGTGCCGTGGGAAGCCTACCCACATTTAGAGCAGCATTCTGAAGAATACTATGCTTCCTCGATCACGAGTTCTTTGGCCTTCCTATATGACTCATTGGTTCTTTGACAAGTCGGGCCGGGTTCTTTGATCGGGTGTCCTAGGCGAGCTTCGGCTTATGATGGCCATACCGGTTGGGCCAAGATCAACTTTGGACCAAATTCTTCCTGAAGAAAGAATTAAGGGCCCTTGATCCGCCCAGGTGGACGAGAAAAGGTTCAAGCTTCTTTGTGAAGGGAAAAGCGTTATATGGGCTCAAGCTATCAATAGATGGAAGATTTTAGGCACGCACAACATCACTTTTGGCGACAAGCAATAAATCAACAAAAGAAGGTCCCGGTTCCCGAGGCGGGGGCGGCGGCCCCCTTGAAGTTGAGTCGGGGGGACTCGCGATCCTAAGTCCCGAGCTGGAGAAGACCTCCGCTCCCCCTTCCAAGAGGTCCCCTCTAAAGTCCCCTCCAAAACTCCGGCTCAAGAGAATTGAAGAAAGTCGGTGGGTCGTACGAGTAGTGCCAGAGGTTGTGGTTGCCTTGAACCGCCTCTGGGGGAGTTGAGGGATGAATCGGAGTCGTCCCGAGAAGACTCTGGATCAATGGAGAGAGGCTGTCTCTTTTGAACGAGGCGAGGCAGCGGACCAAAAGTCCCAAATTGAACCAACTCAAACATTTAGAGCCCCCTTGGATGTTCCACCGGCGAGCGTACATACCTTGGCTGAAAGCGGCCGTCTCCCAATAGAGGCAGAAGATTCGGAGACCGCGTGCCAGTGGGAATCCCGTCGGGATAGGGGCTTCTAAGCTCATCGATCCGAGCATCCGAGGGGTTCTTTGAAAGAATCCGGAGATAGCCGACCACACCGATCTTATTCTGCTGGTGGAGCCAGGCTAGGCTCCACGTCTTTGTCCGGTTCGGAGTGGCGCAATCTGGTCCGCCTCGTCAAACACCACTCCCGTGAACAACTCGGGGAGGGCTGCCGGCCAGGGGCAAGATGTGGCTGCTGAGCCATCCGGCGTCCGCTCCTTAGAAGACTTGAGGGGCAGCCATGCCAGCCGTGCTCCAGGGCCGCCAACCCATTTGGGCATCGGCGCCCTGGAAGGAGTCGGCCCCGTGGTGGGGACCCGCCCTTGATCGGTCGCCCGAGAGCTTTGATGAGGGAACTGAGCCCCGACGAGGATGCTCCCGTATCTCTTCGTGAACAGTCTCTCGGCATCCCTTGGTCGAGGACGGCATTTGTATCCTCGAAGTCGAGGGAGAACCCTCACGATTCTACTTGAATGCATCTTCGAGTGGCGCCTAGCCCGAGAAACCGTGCTCGAGTCGGTGGGCGGGGCCACGAGGAGTCGAGGGACTCGGGAAGCGACTCCTGTCCGCGCCGTCTCACAGATGTGGAGACGGGCCACTCGGGCTCAGTGTGCTGAAATCGAGGGACTGAGGTTGACCATTTAGAGCTCGCTTTTCGACTGATTTCTCCAATATCTTTGAACATTCGTTGGTCCCGGGAGCACGTTCAGGTGTAGAGGGGGGGTGAATACACCGACACCTGAATTTCTCAACCTGAAACCCGAAGGAGTCCTACCCGGGATGGTGTGGTATTGAATAGGTCGGCGGCAGGGCCGGGCGAACTACGATCGTGTTAGGCAAGGCTACTAACTGGCCGAGACACGCTGTAGAGGGCGAGGCGGGAATTCGGTATCTTCAATTGGAGTTCGGTCGTGCGGGAAATGTGTAGGCCCAAAAACGGTTAGTGGAAGCGTTATATCAAAACAGTTTCAATTGGGAAGAATAAGCGATTAAGATCGGCCCAAAACTTAGTTGAATGATTTTAAGGATAATTTTCGGTATGAGCGGTTAAAATGAATGCAACGGTAAATAAGAGAACAAGCGAGAGACACGGATTTTTAAAGTGGTTCGGATACACGGGATCCTACGTCCTTTGTCCCGAAAGATCAGGGGCTATTTATTATGCCGAGTTAGTCTCGATCGGCTGACACAGGACGAAGCCGCGTCTTGAATTTACTCCCGAGCAAGTCTCGGTTTACAAAGGTATCAATTGAAGCATTTAACTAACTCTCCAACTGAAAGGAGTCCATTTCTGATAGGACGAGGTTCAAATTGAACTCCTTCGTAGCTATGGATATCCCAGTGACTAGGGAGAGGGAAGGGAGCGAGAATGTAGCTTCTAGAGCGACGAACAAGCGAGATTAGCTTTGGGTTCATGCATTCGTTGGATACAGAGGCTTGTATATCGGATTCAGCTTGATTCCCTAGAGCTGGGTGTAGTCTTTATGGGAGAATTTCTTCGAGTTCTTGCGGAAGACTTAGGCTTACTGATTCTCGTTGTATGCTCTGTTTCTTGTGTTTTCGTGAGCTTCAAATTTCGAATGATCCCTCTATTATAGAGAGTTTTGGAAGAATCCCAGTTGGAGACGATCATCCACCTCTCTCTCTCTCTCTTGGTAGCTAACGCTCTGACAGAGTGACGGTTCCTTTCCCTCCTTTTACGGAAAGTTGTTGACTTGCGGCTTTAGTAGGTATAGGACCGGTGTGTCGCTTGTCATTCGTTGAGGTTTACAAAGCAGTTAAAGAACAGAACAAGCTTCGAGCATCACCCAAGTTGACTTCTCTCTTCCTCGTATTTGACTATCTGGATTGTCATTCAAAGATCGGCGCCGATTGGGAAAACGGTCGGCCGCCTTCCTTGATCCGATCTTTGATTCGTAGCAAATATGCTAAGATGGCTTTGCGAGGTCGCTCGAGTACGGTGAACTTCTCCTGGCGAGGTGGGTTTTCTGCGGCCCATTGAGGGTATCGCTCTGTTGAGTCCCCGGTATTACTGGGTCTTCACACATGCGTGTGGGGCGATAATCTATGGCGCTGAACCGGAGGCCGAGTGTCCTAGAGTACGAACCCCTCGGCAGACAAACAATTACAACGAAATGGTTCACCAATCAAGATAGGGTTTTGGGGATCTTCCAAATCTTTCTTAGATTCGCTCAGAGCGTAAATCTGCGGAGAGCCCGAATCGATGAGCCGGAAGATAGAATCAATTCCCTTTACAGTATTACGGTCTTGAGATAGAATCATCACTCAACAACAATGCAGCCGCCACCCAAAGCGGCAGACTTCCAAAGAGCAGCGCGAGGATGATTGGTGGCTAAGCCAAACTTCTTGAAGATTATGAGGCCGCTCCAGCGGCGGCACGTCTGGAATCAATCTACTCCATCTCTCGGGCTTCGGACCTCGGGAACCGGTCTACAGTAAGAAGGCCGTAGAAGAGGGAGTTGATAAATAGTTGCGGGAGATCCGGATCGGCCACGAGACGCTTCTCACAAGAAATACAACGATCAACTCGCTGTAACATAGGCACGCGCCTGGAGGAGCGAAGGTAAGGTGCGGTATGCTGGGACGATTTAGCAACAGCTTACGA
This sequence comes from Lavandula angustifolia, assembly GCA_028984105.1. Classification (NCBI taxonomy): domain Eukaryota; kingdom Viridiplantae; phylum Streptophyta; class Magnoliopsida; order Lamiales; family Lamiaceae; genus Lavandula; species Lavandula angustifolia. The sequence continues at coordinate 14,261,558 of CM054812.1, read as the reverse complement.
GAGCGAGACAGGTATCTGGTCCCACCTGGCGTGTTTGTTGATGCCAAAAAGGGGGAAGGAAAAGGAAAGATACATGAAGGAAAAAGAAAGGTACTAAAGATACTTGAAAGGAGTGAGACGATGGGGGGGGCAACTGGAGTCGGCCGTCTCGTTGGTCCCGAGGGCGCGTTCGGGTGTAGAGGGGGGCTGAATACGCCTGAAAGCGATTTCTCAACTTGAAACACGAACGGTCCTCGCCCGCGATGGTGTCGTCTTGAATAAGTGTGGGCAGGACAGGGCGGTGCCGTTGAATCGGTGTGCCAGGCAAGAGATACTAACTGTCGTAGACACGCTGGCGGGGGAGTCGAGAATTTAAGTATCTTCGGTTGGGTTCGGTGGAGGCGGAAATGTGTAGGCCCAAAACAGTTGAGTGGAAACGTTATATCAAAACCGGTTGGGTTGGCGGAAGAATAACTCGATTAAGATCGTCTGAAACTTAGTTGAATGATTTTAAAGGATAATTTTCGGTATGAGCAAGTTAAAATCAATGTAAAGCATGAAATAAGAGAACAAGCGAGAACACAGATTTTTAAAGTGGTTCGGATACACAAGATCCTACGTCCCTTTGTAAAGAAAGTCCCGGGGAGGCTATTTATTATGCGAGTTAGTCTCGGTCGGCAGTACACGAGGACAGAAGCAGGAGTGTCTTGAAATTTATGCGAAGCAGTCTCGGTTTACAAAGTATCGGCTGAAGTGTTTGGCTAACTCCCAAACTATGAAGGAGTCCCTTTTACAATAAGGATCACTTCCAAATATGAACTCCTTCGTCTAAGCTATGGATATATTTGATTGAGCTTAGGGTTAGGCGATAGGGAACGAGAATGTAGCTTCTAGAACGACAGAATATTTTGAGATTAGCTTTGAGTTCGTGTAACGTCGTTTGGATACTAGAGACTTGTATATCAGTTAAAACGATTCCCTAAGAGCTAGATTGGTCTTTCCCCGCTGAGAGAAATATTCTTCCAGTTCTTGCGGAAGACCTACTTTTTTGATTCTCGTTGTATGCTACGTGTTCTTGTGTTTTTCTCGTGAGCTTCAAATTTTGAATGATCCCTACAGTTATAGAGGAGTGTTTTTGGAAAGATCCGTTGGAGATGATGTTCCACTACTCTCTCTCTTGGTAGCTAACGGCTCTTTTGAAGTATGAAGTGACGGTGTCCTTTCCCTCCATTTTGGAAAGTTATGACTTCTATGACTTTAGTAGGTATAGGACGGTGTCTGCCTTGTCGTCCCGTCGCAGGTTTAAGCGGACGAGGCAGAGAGGAGCAAACTTGAGGCATCTTGAAGTTGGCTTCTCTCTTCCTCGTATTTGACTATCTTGATTGTCATTTCAAGATAAAATGATTCTGGGAAAATTTGTCCGCTTATCTTGAAGTGCGATCTTTGATTCGGTAGCAAATATCTTGAGATAACTTCTTGAAGGCCGGCTACGAGTACGATGAACTACTCTGAGTTAGGACCTGCGGCTCTATTTGCATTATCTTTGCTCTGCCCGAGTCCCAGTATTACTTGAGTCTTCCCCATCTGGTGTGAGGCTTATAAGCTAGTGAGCCGCTGGACCCGAGGAGCGAGTCCCTAGCAGTCGAACCGCAGGCCGAGCAAAACAGACCTGTGAGAAATGGTTCACCAATCAAGATAGGAGTATTTGGGATCTTCAAATCTTCATCGATTCACTCGGAGCATAAATCTACGGGGTGTGTATAGAAATCTGGAGGAAGATAGAATCATTTCTCATTAAGTATTACAGTCTTAGGGATAGAATGCGTCACCCAGCAATCACGATGCATGCCGCAAACCGACTTCAAAAGGCAGCGCGAGGATGATTCGGTGGCTAAGCCAAACTTCTCGAAAGATTATAAGGCGCTACAAGCGGCACATATTGATTAATCTACTCCATCTCTCAGGCCTCGAGACCTCAGACTCCGATCTATTAAGAATGCCGTAGAAGAGAGTGTATAAATAGTTGGGGAGATCCAGACGACGACGAGCGCTTCTCATAAAATACGGCCCGATCAACTTCGGCCCGAAGATAGGCGCGTGCATGGACGGCCCAGTGAAACTGCCGTATGCTTTGGACGATTTACCAACAAGCCACAAGAGTACGGAGCGAGAAGGTATCTATTCCCTTTTTGGCGTATTTGTTGATGCTAAAGGGAAGGAAAGGAAAGATAC